>CM068838.1:90715973-91448473 GCA_028554795.2 Sinohyriopsis cumingii
CTGCGACACATCAGCTCATTTAAGGTTTAACATTGGAAATATTTTTGAACATAATTTAAATTCTGTGCATATTTAATTGACAATATTGTGAATTCAATATTACTTCTTTACTTTGTATTCTAGAGAAATAAAGTGTTAAATTATAATAAACTATGTAGATAGATAGATATATGGACAGACAGGCAGACAAACAGACAGCTAGACTGATATGCATGTATAGAAAGATAGATAGATAGACAGACATACAGACAGATAGATAGACAGATAGATAGATAGATAGATAGATAGATAGATAGATAGATAGATAGATAGATAGATAGATAGATAGACAGACAGACAGACAGATAGATAGATAGATAGATAGATAGATAGATAGATAGATAGATAGATAGATAGATAGATAGATAGATAGATAGATAGATAGATAGATAGATAGATAGATAGATAGAGAGAGAGAGAGAGAGAGAGAGATAGATAGATAGATAGATAGATAGATAGATAGATAGATAGATAGATAGATAGATAGATAGATAGATAGATAGATAGATAGATAGATAGATAGATAGATAGATAGATAGATAGACAGATATCAACGAATGAGAAACAACAAGTTTATAAAACTCTACTAATAATTTAGTTCACTTAAATACGAAATGAAAATGTATCTTTGAAAATTTATGGTATTGCGAATTAAATCCAAAAATAATCACAAGCAAAAGTCTTGGTATTAAATGTACATAATACACGCTAGAAGAAATTAAAATTAAATTCAACGCTAAACGGGTTTATGCGTCTGTTCCGATCCGTATTGTGATGTTTTACCGACATTCTTGACATTCTTTCTTTTCGTTTAAAACAAAGTAATATAATTCTAGGTTTGAATTCAATATAAATCCGAGTGAATGTTTCTCTCCAATAATCTAATTTTATTAGTACTCTGTATTCCCGGAGAGAAATAACTTGAATTAAATAATTAGAAGAAATACATTCCAGCCCAAACGAATTGCTGGACACGACAATTACAATACAATTGAATGTGCTACATCTTTAGTCACGAAGTAATATTGTGTCCAGTAACAAAAATATATAGTACTCTACTTGGCATCAGGTCACAATTAGCACTTTGTAATAAAACTATTATTACATAATGGAAAATATAAATCTTGAAGGCCTATGATAGGTATGTTAGGGGTATCCCAATAACCATGAACCAGACTTAAATAAACATACTTACTTATATTAATAGTTATTCTTATATTAAACCCATAAACATGGGAATTGTTTAAGTTATTGTTATTTGCTTACTTAATATTTAAAAAACACTTGAGGTCAAATATATATATATAAAAAAATTGATTTCGGTGAAGTCCAACATAAAATATTATATTACAGAAGTACATAACGATATTTTAAAAACTAAACTAAGAAACAACGGAAATTAAATAATAAATAACACATAAAGAAAAACAAAAATCTATGCAAGATTGCTTGAGTTAAATATACATATGAAAAGGTTACATAAGATAGTTAAAATGTATACTCCATATCAACACATTACAGGTGAGAGGGTGTGTGTGTGTGTGATTCGGTTTGTTACCGTAGTTTTAACAATTTTTCTATCATATCGAAACAATGTCAGTAGTAAATAGGGGCACCCTAGCGTCAATGGGAATTAGCATTAAAAACACCCTTGGGCAACTCTAGCGTCAAGGGAAATTTAACATGGAGAAAAATCGTGGGCAACTCTAGCGTCAAGGGGAATTTAACATGGAGAAAAATCGTGGGCAACTCTAGCGTCAAGGGGAATTGAACATGGGGAATAAAGTGTGGGTCTATCTAGGGACAAAGGGAATTGAACATGGGATTTTTTTTAAAAAAATAAAAAATAAAAATAAAAAATAAAAATAAAAAAGGGGTAGGCAATTGAAAGTCATTCTCTTTTCGAGAAATGTGGGTGGCCCTGAAAAGGGCCTTTGGCTTTCTTCTGCTTCTTCTTCTTCTATTTCCTCCATTTCCTCATCCAGCCCCTAATCTTTCCCCAAATTCCCTTCTTCTTTCTCTTTTCATTTTCCGGTATCCAGTCCGGGTGACCCATGGCTCGGAACTTGTTTTGGATTTTCATCCAATTGTTGTTAAGCCGCTCAAACTCTTCCTTTTTCTTTTTGTTTTCTTTTTCTTTTCTTTCTACAGTCCAAATGTCTTTTATTATCTTGACTTGTTCTCTCATCACTTTCCTCATCATCTCCTCTGCTTTCATCATTTGCTTTAAACCCCATTTCACATAGGACCACTCAGTCCACTCCAAAATATCTGTTAAAAAACATCTCACTTCAATAGCATAATCAAGGGCCTCTTTCAGTTTACCTACTTTCACTTAGTCAAGTTGTATGAAGCCTCTTAACTTTTTAACCTCCTCTTCAATCATGTCCCCAATCAGATCCCTGGCAAGTTTTAGACTCGTCACTTGACTTTTGACAAAGTCCTTAGTAACTTCATGCATCCACTCCTTCTCTAGCCTTTCCACCACATAGGCTGCATCTGTCATCCAGTACCAACTATCCTTTAGCTCATTAAATAGTTCAATACTCATTTTCTTGGGTTCATCCGTAGAATGGTGCGAACGACGAACGTTGTGGGTTCTTATACTGAAAGCGCGGACGTGATGGAAAACATCCCCCTGAAACATAAAATTGATCTTACCTAGATCATGACCAAACAACGCGCGGACGTGAAGGAAAACATCCCGCAACTTTTCTCATTTCATATGATCTGCTATCCACATACGTTAACCATCAATTAACAATCCCCAAATCTACTATTTACACACACACAAATCATTGAAACCAAATCCATAATCTACTATCCACACAATCGTACTTGAGCTTTTACAGAACCCTAACTATATTCTCGACATACGCTAAGAAACAATGAACCAACCCATAATTTACTATTCACACAAACGTACCTGAGCTCTTACAAACACGAACACACAAACACATACCCTGTCACTAAAAAGAGTCAGTGTTTATATTCACACTATTCTACCTTCACACATTGGCAAATTGATGGTTATTTCTTTTCTAGAGTATTGGGTAGCCCTGAAAAGGGCTGTTGGTTTTTTTATTGAACTCCAGATGCACCTATCTAATGATGGCACCTTCCTGGCCTGGCGCCACACACGCATCTTCTTCCCCCGTCTACTTTCACCTTTCTTCTTGGGAGTGCAGAGGCGGGATATGTGGCTTCAGAATCCCAATTTTCTGTCTCTGGGATTCTGAAATTTCCTCTCTCCTCTTCTTTGTTTCTTCTCTCCTCCTCTTCTTTTCTTCTTCTTTCCTCCTCCTCCTCCTCTTTCATTCTTGCTTCTTCGACAATGGCCTCCGCGGCCAGTTCATTTAGTATGCGCCTGGCATATTCCAGGTGCATCTGGAGTTCTAGCAGTTTCACAATTCTGGTGTTCATTCTTCTGGTGGTGTTGATCAATCAACAAGGGTAGCTAGACTGCCGAGCGAGTTTCACTTTATACTGAAAGCGCGGACGTGATGGAAAACATCCCCCTAAAAACATAAAATTGATCTTACCTAGATCATGGCCAAAAAACAACACGCGGACCTAAAAGAAACACTCACTCACTTTTTATACTACCCATTCCTATTCTAAAAAAATTTTTTATTAATCACTTCAATATACTATCCACATACGCAAAGCAATCCAATCAAACCCCCAAATCTACTCTCCCCACACCTCAAACACCAAAAAAAAATAAAATAACAAACATCATCTTAAATCTTAATGTTCTATCCACACCAACGTACGTGAGCACTTACAAACACACAATCCTATACACAAACACATACCCTCACACTATTAAAAAAAAGAGTTAGTGTTTATATTCACACTACTCTACCTACACACATTGGCAAATTGATGGTTACTTCTTTTCTAGAGTATTGGGGTAGCCCTGAAAAGGGCTGTTTTTTGGGGGGTTTTTTTGTTTGCTATGGCAATCTTTTAGTTTCTAAGAATGCGATGTCCTCTGAGGATAGACTTTCTGGAGATAGGTCTGCTTCTTCGGAAAGAGAAGAAGAACTCTTTGGTGTCGATACGACAATCGACAAAGCCTCTGTCAGGTGCAGGTTGTTGCTGCTGCTGCTGCTGCTGCTGCTGCTGTTGTTGTTGCTGTTGCTGCTGTTGCTGCTGTCTCTGAAGTCTGTATTTCTCTGTCCATTCTTCTTTCTCCCTGTTCACTTCTTCTCTGAAGAGCTCTTCTATCAGGTCTTCAGTAACTTTGAACATTCTCACATTCTCTATCTCTTCTGGCTTCGCTATCAGACTGTGTCTGACCCTATGCAAATTCACGTAGGCTTCGTTTAGCTTAGCTAGTTTGGAGCACATCTTCGTAGGAGGATGAGTCGACAATGGATGGTTAGACTGGAAACTACCCCGGTTCTTAAAGTCAAAGCGCGGACGTGAAGGAAAACATCCCTCCACGGTTTTCGAGCCGCAACGTTCAATGAGTGTCATGAGAGGGATAGTAAGAAGTCAAAGAGCATGAATCAACATTCCTATAGCCAAACAAAAGACAAAGGCATTTTTTTCAAAACACAACATTTTTTATTCAAAAATCACTTAACACTAACCAACAACAACTCTAACATTTTTTAACAATAATCCAACATTATAACATCAAACATTTTTTTCAAAAATGACAAACATTTTTTCAATTCACAGTCTACTTTAAACAGGGCTGACAACGTTGTGAATGAAATTGTGATTTCCACTGTTGGAAGTCATTAGGCCATTGATGGACACTACGTTTCCTAGATTGAGACAAAAGATACGCATAATGGTCACAAAACCATCGATCTACTTTCACATCGTTTCTAGAATAAGAACGAGGATCAAAATGAGTCACTAAATGTTCTAAGGAATAACCCAGGCTGCGATGATGCAGAAAATACACACAGTACTGTCCACACACCAAGGAATCTGTGCCTTGTAATTTCACATTATTCAATCGGGTGGTTTGAGCATTTCTTCTCATAAAGTCAATAATATCGTCTTCCAAAGGTGGCAATCCGTACGAATCGAAATATTCCACACATCCTTCTTGAGGAAAGTAGACGGCTACCCAGTGGGTTCCTGGGAGATGACTGTCGTCCGTGTTGATCACGTAAGCTTGATGGTCTTGAGGTTTGCGATGAGGGAGTTCATCTTTAGCACAGACGACAGGATTCCAAGAAGCCGTATACGAACTGTGGTTCAAAAGGTAATAAAGTTCCCAGGCATCCATTGTTTTGTGTGTTGTTTTGTTTTTTTCTTCTTCACAGGTAATAATATGTCATCAATTCGATCCTGACTTTTTGCTTGAAAATGTTTGACAAATAACCGTTTCTTCGTTTTGTCTCCTCACTCTGATTCAGGAGAGCTTCGATACGATGGATCTCTTGAGTGGTTAATGGTGGACAAGAATGTTCACGCAAGTCTTTATACCACTGGTGTAACACGTCTTCGTCCGAGATGAGACTCCAAGCATCGTCCAGGTACTCGTCCAATTTTTCTTCTTGACTCAACATCAGGCATTTATCGTGTTGAATTTGACTGGGATGATCGTTTTGACATCCATAGCAATTTTTCTTGATCAATTCCGTCATTTTTTTCGCCAAGTGTTTAGCAAAACAGCAGACTAAATGGGCTTCTTGTTCTGCCCATCTCGACTTCATCATGATAACTTCTTCGTCTTTGTCTTGAGATTTTCCTTCCACGGTCTCCTCACATTCCATCTCCAAAGTTTCTCCACTAGGTAAAGAGGGATAACAGTCTTCCATGACTTCTAATAATCTAGAATGACTTCTCTCAAACTGTTGATTTCTATCGTATTATCGAATTCTGCATACAGGATGACGTTCACCGTCTCTGTTAGATTTGTAGTAAACTGAATTTCCACACGAATCTGGCCAGATTTTATAGGGTGGAAATGTCCCTCGTCGCTGCCTTGGCCTGGAGTGAAATCGAAAGCCCACAAAGCGTAGCCACCTGCGTAATCCTCGTACGTAATGCCGTGACTGGTGTTGGTTCCTAACTGACCAGTGGCTTCGTACAGGGACAAGTACGACCTCAAGTAATTCTTCTTGTCAAAGTTAGGTTCGAAAGGTCGGGTACACAAGGTCTTGCCATCACGACTGACTTCGATCTTGGACACGTCAAAGTGTTTAAAGTGGAAAGGATTTTTAGCCAAAGTTCCGTTGAAGGCTGCATTCTCGACGATACCAAGGATCAAACGTTTGGGTAACTGTGCTTGGAACAGATGATCTTCGATCATGGATCGCAGCCCCGTAGGAATGGTGAAGGTTTTCACTTCCACGCGTCGTATGGGATACTTGTCGGTCGTTCTGCTCAACGTCTTACTGATGTTGTTACCCACTTTAGGTAATACTTCCACGCGTCGTACGTAGAGCCTGGCTTCCTCGATGACAGTTTTGCAAGCACTAGTACCTATCAAATGGAAAGCGGCATTACTACGATTCAGTCTCAGGCGGAGATTCACTCCGTTCAGCAAATACTTTTCTTGTAACCACATGTCCAAATGCAAACGATCCATCAGTTCTAAACTATCTCCACTTTTGATTCTGTCTCTTCGTTCTACAAATCCCGCATTGTGTTCTTTGGTTGTATTAATTTCGAATTCTTCAAACTGGCCTGCATCTTCAGCTTCCCATACCACACAGGCATTGAGATGAGTGTTCTTGGCGTCTATTCCGTACGTCAAGAGATTTTCCAGGTACGCTCGATAAGGGTAAGTATCCATGCTGCTACTGACTAGTTTGTTATTCAAGTACAAGTCCACTCCACTGAACAAGGAATGCATGAAATTGTTGACGGGAGCTATTACCTCATCACCATCTAGGGGCGTATTATCCTCATCGACAACTTTGACTTTCAGGTACAAGCAACTGCTATTCAGATCGATGTAATCTTCGGGCTGTCCTTTGATTTCAAACTCGATGGGAGCTGAGGCTGTCAAAGAGGAGACGGGGTGAAATTCCACCCACTGGGATTCTTGCATGGTCATCATGGTGGGGGGCATGGCAAACAGATCCAGTTCCGACTTGGAACAAGCGCAAGACTCTCGGTGCATCATTTTTTTCTGTGTTTTTTTTTTCTTGTTCTTTCTCAATAATCGAAAACGTCTAAGTCTCGAACGGTTCTTCTTTTCTTTGTTTTTCTCGCTTTAGACGTGTGAAGTCTGGTGAAAGGGTGTTTTCTTCGTCGTCTCTTTCTGCCTTGTCCTTGCTGAATGCCTGACTCGGTAGCGTGCAGGGCATTTATAGGTGTTTCTCGGCGACCCAAAATGTCTTTGCCCGTTTGCAGCAAGACATTTTTGCCAGCCCTCATGAAGGCTTCTTTAGGGTTTTGCTTGTCGATGATGACATTTTGGAGAAATTCTTTGTCTTGCGTCAGTGCCGCATCTTTCAAGGCGTGCAGTCCACGTGTCACCATCGGTTTCAACACCGGGGCCACCGAACGAAAGGCCGATTTTAACATATCTCCTAAACCGTGTCCTCGCTGTCGAGCAACCCCTCGGTACACTGGATACATGACTTACGAGTCGTGAGAGAACCGTTTTCGAAAATGAAGTTTCACCGTAACTTTTCCTTTGGTGAATGGAATATTTTGTCCCAAATCTCCTTTTATAGTAATGTTGACCGTGTCCAAATACGACTTGCTGACAGGCAAATAGTGAGGATGTACAAATTCGCGGTGGACGTGGTAAGTGTTTCCACCTTCCTCGTCAGCGTTCGTGGCAGAATCCACTTTGAAAGGAATGACACGCAGTAACGGTACGGAGGTGTGTCCCACCACGTTGTACTCCACCACGTCAGAATAGACGAACATCAAATTCAGTCCTTGATTCAGTTCTACTGGGGTACGAAATAACTTGCTAAAAGAATCGTTGTCGTAAACGATTGGTAATTCGTTTTTCTTCATCATGGTCATTATCATGTTCATGTATCCGCCCAACATGTCAAACAATTCAGGACAAAATAAGAAAGACATGATTTTACCCCCCTAAGGAAATTTCATCAGGAAGCGACGAGCTGTTTTGTGGTATTCCAGGGTGACACTTTTTTTTGACATACTCCAAAGCTTTCAGAAACACGCCATTAAACCTGGTGGCTATGGTGCTGACCAAATGTTGACCACTAAAATAATAGCCTGGGGGAATGAACAAGTGATAGGTGGTGTACTTTTGCTTTGTGTACGGGATTTCTTGTCATATTTGACGTTGGTATCCAACCAATGTTGCATTTGCTCGTCATGAACTTCCACATCAAATTTATTTTGATTGGGAAGGACATTGAGGACTTGGGTCGGGTGAATGATTTCCACTAAAGCCACTTCCCAATGGGCTTCGTGATCTAAGGAGATGACTTGAGGTAATTTGGCCGTGTAACAGCACAACGTGTTGTGGGGAAACACCTCCATGGAACTGTCACTGGGTAAGGTTAAGTAAAATTGGTTTTAGTGACTAATAATTCCAGAGTTCAGTGGCTCTCCGAGGGGTTACTGGACGTCAGAGGCGTGTTTCCGTCCAAAATGGGGTTCTGGTTGTGGTTGTTGTTGGAGTGGTGACTGGCACTGGCACTGGACACTTGGTTCCCGTGGTTCCCGTTGGAAGAGAATTTCAGAGAGAAATTGGGAAGCAGGTAACCGATGCAACTGCACAATAAAATGGCCCACAATTGTTTGTCTCCTTGTTGCAAACTCAAATTGGCGATGGCTGCCCCGATGACACAATACACCACGAAGATTTGGCAGAAAAAGACGATTTGCGTTTTAGGCACACGTTCTCCACACCACACCCACAAGGGTTGTTTTTGTAAATCTTGCAGAGAAGAACTGCGTGAAGGAGGAGTGGTCGACGTAGCTGCGTCTGCTGTGAAAGGGCATGATGGTCACTTCTTTTTATAGTCGATGACTTGCGAAGCGTCGATCCAAGAATCAAAACTGGGTGGATATCCTTTCCAACGTACTTTCACTTCTTTGACACGTCGTTTGCCCACTGTACGGGTTCTGCGTTCGAGAATGCTTTCGATGTCGTACACGTCGTCTTCTTTTTTGGTGACACGTTGTAACTCGGGCAAATAAAACGTTCCTTTGAGTACTTCTCCGTTCATGTCTTCGAATTTATAGACGGCAGGATGACGGCCATGCACTCGTCCATTGACACGAAACAATTCGGTCGTCCAGTTAGGTAAGTAACCTTTGTCGAAAGTGCGTTTGGTTTTCCCAATGCGTACCCAATCTCCTACGACCAACTCTCCACTTTTCTTGGGGACAGCCCTCGTCGGGGACGTACCAAACAGGCGCTCAAACACCAACACTTCGTTGTCGGGAGTCACGTCTTGCGGGGCACGTCCGATGCTTCGATGGTAAGATTGGTTGTACGCTTGCACCAGGTGTGGTAAGATGTCGATGTGCTTCAGAGTGTGGTGATGCGTAAAATATTTCCACATGCGTTCTTTCAATGCTGGCTTTGGTTTCGGGATTCTCGATGGTAAAAAAATGAATGTCACGTTTCTTTAATTCTTTTTGGAAAGCTTGGTTCAGAAATTCGGTACCTTTGTCCGTTTGCCATCGAAGAGGGTGACGACCGCTTTGTTTCAACACCCGTTGCAGGGCTCGCACTCACTGGCTGCTCGATTTGGAAGTCAAGGGTACGACCCAGGCAAATTTGGAAAAGACGTCGACGACACAAAACAAATATTTGTAGCCACGATTGTAGCTGGCCAAATGAGAGACATCGGCTAAATCAGCTTGCCATTGATGATCGATGCCTTCCACTCGGGTGCGACTTCTGGCAAACTTGCGTCGAATGGGTTTGTGTAAAGTGTAGGTAGCTTGTTCTTGTAACCATCGTTGCACTTAAAGTAAACGGAGACTTTTCAGTCGCGTTTTGGCAGCACGATACAATTTTTGAACTCCTGCGTAACCTGCAGGATGCAAGGGATCGTAGTAAATGCTGGCTAAGACTTTTTCCATTTTTTTTTTGTGTTTGTGTGTTAATAAGGCACCCACTCTTGGAAGATGCTACTCTTTTTCTCTTGGGATATTTTCTTGGATTGCAATGCTTTGCGTGTGCGACCGGCAATAGGTGTTGAAGAGGAGAATGTCTGAGCGGGGGATATCGGTTCTTGTTTCACTTCTGTCTTCACTTTCTTTTTCTCTTGTGATGAAGAAGGGGTGGCCATCATCTTTTTAATCCATCCAAATCTGGAGGCAGGTGGTGTTGTTAACTTGCGTACTTGTTCTGGTGGAGTTTGAAACCCTTCTTCTTCTTCTTCTTTTCCTTTTTCTGTCTTGGTCACTGGTACTGGTGGTACTGGTACTGGTACTGGTGATGGTGCTGGACTTTTCATCAAGGTCTTAAAATCTTTCAGAGTGGGTAGAGCCGTTTCGTCTAAAGCTTTCTGGTGAAAGAGTTGCAGTCGTTGCAAAAGTTGACCGTACTTTTGCGATTTTTCTGTTTCGGACAAATCTTGGCGATCCATCAAGGACTGCAATTCGTGTTGTAACTGGGACATCTCGCTCAAATTGGGATTGGGAGGTAAATGCGGAGTGCGTTGTTCTTGCCACCGATGGTATTCCATCCATCGTTTGTAAGGTACTAAAGCTAGTTTTCGTCCTTCCATGGGGTTGTCAGGGGTCGATTCTGAGATCTTGGGACTTCCGAAGGCCTTTTTATCTTGCTCCCACCAGTCCTCCCAACATGGTTCCCAAGACTCCTTTCAGTATGGGGCCTAACAAGAGAGGCAAAATGACTCCACGTTGGACCAACATCTTCTTCTTTTGACGAATGGGAATTTTCTTTTGAACCATTTGGCGAAGAACGTGACGATGTTTGCTTAAGCATTGTTTCTGGTGTTTGGACAAAGGGATCGTGCCTTTCAAGACGTTCAAACAATATTCGCACACGGTATCGATGACCTCTTTGGAGGCTGATTGAATGAGTTTTTTTTCGTAGAGGTGGAGAACCTTTGGACAGGACAGATAACATGTCCCCATGTTTGACTAAACGTGGTGGTAGTCCTTTTCTTTTCTTTCCTTGGGGTTTAGAAGAGGAATGTTTTCTGGAGGGGGACATCTTTGCTTGTGGCTTCCAGGACATTCACCAAACAGACACTAACATCGATGACTTAACACACGCTCTTTTATCTTTTTTTGGGGTGACTATCGCTTGGTCATAAAGGTGACAACGTTTTTTTCCAAAATCGCCAAGGAATCCTCCCCCTTGTTGAAGCCTCTTTTTCTTTGAACCACTGTGTCTTTTCTTAGGGTAACGTCGATGCTTGGCTAAGCGCTTTCTCGGATGACGAGTCTGCCTTTGTCTCTTTCTTTTTTGACTTCTTGGAGGTGACATCTTTTGGAAGTTCACTGATACCCTACTTGGTCGCAGGCCTTTTTTATACTGGAACGCGTCGCCACTGATTGTCTTTACGTCGTATCAGTTTGAGGACAGGCATGACACGTCGTGGAGGGGTACGCAACGGACTAAATCGAGCCAGTTCTTGCTTGGACAAATCCAGTAAACTTTGTAACATGCCCGATCTTTCATGGACTTTGATTTTGGGAGAAGGTACTTTGTGAGCAGCAGCCACTGCCACTAAATTGGAGGGTCCTGCCACTGGGGAAGTTTTTTTTGAGGTTATCAACGGAGAAGTTCTTGGTGTGATCAACGTCTCCAAGTACTCTTCAGTTCTTGGTGTCATTAATGGAGAAGTGGATGAACGTGAGGCTGCCGGTGACCGTGTCACCGCCGTGGCAGGTCGTGGTTTGCGAGTGTAAAGTTGCGTCCTGGCCGAAGTGCCTCTCTTACGACTAGTTTTCTTCTGTGGACTTTTCTTTTTCTGGGGGCTTCTTTTCTTTTTCCGGGGTGGTGTCTGATCAGAGGAGGGTCCCGCCACTGGAGAAGTTCTTCTTCTTCTTGGGGACGTGGTCTTTTTCTTCTTCTTCTTGGGGCTTCGTTGGACTTTTTTCTTGGGGAGAAGTTTGGACGCATTAGGATCCCATCTTAATAGAAAGCGAATGATGACCCCTCCTAGAGTACCGCTCCCTCCAGGTTTCAAAATGATTTGTTTTTTGGTTTGAGTGTCGATGTGGGGATCGGCCAGTTGGACCAAAGCGACTTTGTTTCGATCGAAAAAGCGTTTGGTTTGATGAGAAATCTGAATGATTCCTTGGAGTAATTGACGTGCCGTCACCGTGAACCATCGTAAGACTTCTTTGAGACTAGCTTCTAAGACATAAGCTCGTATTTGTGGATTTTTTTCTCGACTGATGCCATACAAGGCACGAATCAATTTGACGGGAAGATGGGATTGAAGGGAAGTCATGTTCAAAATGTGTGTGAGACAGACGAAAAGGGTCTGAGGTTTTTATAGATTTTTTTATGGAGTGAAATTAAGTCGAGGACGGAGACGTGTACAGGACAGGCCCTCCATCTTGACACCAGTGGTGAAACAAGTGGGTACGAAATCGCAAATCCTCGGGGGTCGTAGGTTTCAAATCGACGAGTAAATAGGCGTGTGGCGTTCGAGTGGCATCGTCGTACGCTTGGGTCAGCCAAGGCGTTCCTAACTGTTTGGCTAAGACTTGCACTTGCGAATTATCTCGAGGGCTTTTGAACAAGACCACGTAATGCGCATTGAGACTGATGGTGCGATGGGCTTTACTTTGTTGAAACAAATTTTGGGTGATGTAAACGACACTGGCATTACGGTGATGCCCTTTGCGCGTGAGCCACAGTTTAATTTCTTCTTCGTTTTCTCCTAACATGTCGTCGAAAATGACCAAATGGGTTTGACGGGAGTCAGAGACGATGCCGTCGTCTTCTTTAGGAATGCCTTCCACAAACACGGTGGAATCGCCTTGACTTTCTTGCAAGAGGCTGTACGCCGATTGCCACTCTTTGTAACACCACACGATCCGTTGAGGTGGCCGATCGATCAAATGATGTTTATGTTCGATCAAACGTTTGACGAATTCGGTTTTGCCTGAACCGCTAGGTCCAGCAATGAGCATGTTAAAGGGATGCCGAAGATACAAAGCCTCCCAACTGGCACGATCTAAGTGTTCGTCGATGACTTTGACAGTAGAGGAAGAGGGAGCAGAGACAGCAGAGGTAGCCATAGTGTGAGAAATGTCACTTGTGACACGAAAACAAACAAGACGAGAGTTTATATACCTTTTTAAGAACACGTTTATTGAACGTTTCATACATGAATACGAAAGATAAAAATACATAAAAGCCAAAGGCTTAAGTACAAGGATAAAAGGCACATGATAACCATTAACGTGGAATAGAAACAAGTGTCTGTACAACAACATGTTTTGGGTAATGTTTTACCAGTTCTATAGTAGGGGGTAAGGTCACACAAGTGTCCTCCCGAAAGGGTCTTTCAGGCCTGTCCACGACAGTCCCGTCCTGGGTGACGGGTTCTTCTGGCACCGTTACTAACACGGGTTGAAAAGTAACTTTTTTCCTTGAACAACTCTCGTGCATACTGGGCCACTTCTTGGGTCCAAGCCTCAAAATCCCATTCTTTCCAGGCACGGACATCTGTCCAATGGGAATGTAAGTCACAAGCTACACACACATCGTCATACACGTCTTGGGTAGCTAAAAGTTGACGAATCTTTTTTTTCCTGTTGAGATCGAGAAGTATCCAGATGAAAACGCAAGGCTTTGAGCAAAAGGAGTTTTTCGTGACCATTTAAGGCCATGGGGATGTGGTAAGTACTGTTCGTAAAGAGTCCACAAAGAATAGGCTGGTAAACGAAATCCCAGAAAACAAGTCACTAAGAAACACACCACTTGTCGACCCAAATTGAATGGATACAGTTCTTGTAATAATCGATGGTAATGATCCACGGTTTGAATATGGTCATTGAGTTCCTTCCACGGAATCTGTTCAATAATATGTGACATAATCCGTGGCATGGCAACTTGATTTTATAGTCTCTTTGTTTCGGAAGCAATAAAGGTAATTTCTAACTAGACATGTTCGTTCTCCAGTAGGGAATTTAAATGTTACATACTGTAACTGAAACGTCAGAGTTTGTCTAGATGTTTCGTCTTTCTCTAAGCAGATTCCATGTAACAAATGTTGGTAATCTTTTAACTCGTCTTCCTCAATACGTTGCAGTAAGTGAATCTCGAAGTAACCAAAATTACGAACGTCTAGTTCATCATCATTCACAAACTGAAAGTGTTCAACAAGGTCTGACCACTGAAAAAATTTCTGACGAATCAGTCCTCTTATACCATTCAGGTACCAGTGGTTAAAGATCTGGTGACGTAACGGATGCAACTGTTCTTTACGTTTCACTTGCATTTTGACCAGTTCTCGGTAAATCCCTTCTCTCAACTCCACAGGCAAGCCCAAAATGTTCTCTTGTAAAGTATCCATAAGTATATACACTATTTTTGGAATCCTTGGGTGGTGGCCAATAGCCTCGTTTACCTTTGTGCCTGATGTAATACCCACTCATAATCAGTCTTCTTATACTTTGGAACAGAGCATAATTTAAAAACGGTTGAATAACTTTGCGTTTGCGTTTCACTTGTATTTTAATCAGTTCTCGGTAGATGCGTTCTCTCAACTCCACAGGCAAATGTTCTCTAGCAAAGTATCCATGAATAGGTCATACTAAATCCTCTTTTGTCTGACACAAGACATGTACTGTTTGCACAGACATGGTTTTAATTCATTGTCGAATCTAAATCATTTACTTACTAATTTACACGTTACAATTCGTTCAGAAGTTTCCTCTTTCACCAAGTTGACATTGCGTACAAGATGTTGGTAATTCGTTAACTCTTCCTCTGGAATTCGATGCAGAACGTTTACAATGTAGTATATAGAATCGTCAATACCAAACCATTCCTTTCTAAAACCAGGGGGTCGTTGATCAATGTCTGTCCAATGGAACACTTTCAACTCAATCAGTCCTTGTATAGCATTCAGGTACCAGTGGTTCAAACACCGGTGACGTAACGGATGCAATTGTTCTTTACGTTTCACTTGTATTTTGCCCAGCTCTCGGTAAATGCGTTCTCTCAACTCCACAGGCAAGGCACGAATGTTCTCGTGTAAAGTATCCATGAACAGATTATGGTAAGTTACTTCAATGTCTCGGTCCCACTAAGGGTAAGTAATGACAATTCGGTGACCATCGAGCATGTTCTACGTAGGCCGAATCTTGCGGTTCCCAGTGGTGAAGTGACACACCGCAACTGAAGCACTTGACTTTATCTCCTTCGCCCAAGTAGAAAAATCCGGCTCTGGCTAATTCTTCGGGGGTCGGTCCTCCCAGATACTTAGGTCATTTTCCTTTGAACGATTGAAGACGATTTTCAAAGTCGCAGTATTCCGACAAACGCACAGGAAACGAATATTCGTCTTTCACAGGTTCGTTTCGATGAGGGTTGGGTGACATGAACAGGAGTTTGCTCAGGGCTGGATGACATCCGTAGGGGGGTAGACGTGAAGGTGAACATTCCCCTTTAAAACGAAACCCAGTAAAATGTCCAAAAGGACGAGCGGCATCACTTTCGCATCCCTCAGGTTTGACACGTACAGCATCACTTTCCATGATAGGGGTAGTGACACTAAAGTTCCCATGATGCTTTACGGTATCGCTAAGGTCACAACGTACAGCATCGTACACATCGCAAGGCTCACAATCGCATTCCACTTCAGAAGCCCCACACTTGAATTGTGCCTTTCTAAACAACTTGTTTTGTGTTTCTCTGAAAATATTCATCTTGTTCGCTCGGTCTTGGTAGTCACAATGAACTATCAATCTTGCCTAGGGTTCCTTTTTATATACAGACCAATACCGACGTGTCCATACGGTAGGGTGAAATGATTGGGAAGTCGAACTCGCTTCTGGTACACGATTTGATAGACTTCTTCGAAGGGCCGACTGACGATGTGGTGAGTGGGTAAACGTACAATCTTGTTGGGTTGATAGGTGGTCACTTTAAAGTGTTCATCCTCTCCCGATTGCAAAGCTTCTTTCAATACCCCAAAGTTCACCACACGACTGGTACGATAATTCAGAATCAGTCCTTTCACTTTGCACGTCGCGTGCACTTCTCCTTGTTTGTCACGGTATTCGTAGCCGTAATTTTTTGGACCGCCACTGACGAAACTTAGAATCTTGTCGTCGGGATGCTCTTCTGTCCAGGCTCCTAAACGATCTCCTTCGATGTTAGGGTGCTGTTGACTCGGGTGAAGGATGTAAATGCAACTGTCCGTGTCAAAGGACAGGACGCGTTCTCCTAACAGTTCTAAAGCTTCGTACAATTTTAAGCGAGCATGGGCTGTCACGTAAGCCGCAATGATGACATTTCCAAAAGGGTCGTCTTGTACAAAGTCCAGATCTTCTTTGTAATTGACCAAGACCAAATCCTCACGAACGACGTCCACGTGTTTCATGTATTTGGTTTTGTCGTGAATCATCTGAAAGTAGCGGGAAGGTTCTGTCAAATACTCCGTCTTGGGTAAACACGGTCGTTGTGCCATTTTACCCCACAAGCAATTTAACATCACTTTTGCAAACGATCGCCTGCCTTCGTTTTTCTCGATGTGGTCTAAAGAGATGCCTTCTTGTTCATAGTATTTCTCTTTGAATTGTATTTGGTCTTCGGGAGTGTGACACCAGGAAGGATAGCCGCTGGCTTCTTGTTTCAGTTTCAAAAAGGCATCCACGTAGTCAGCGAAAATGCCTTTCTGACTGGGATCACCCTTGTGGTATTGTTGTGTCTTGGGAAAGTGGCAAATTTCGTACACTTCTAACAGTTGGTATCCCATGTCCAGAGCTTTGAACAATTCTACGCTGACCCAGGTTCCCGTCAAGGCACGTTCTTCCCGGCTGTGCTGACAAGGTTGGTCTTGGTTGCACGTTTCGGCACAAGTACGGCACAAAGGAAACATCAGTTTGCCTTGACAATGGTGAGGTAAGACGGGATGGTATAGGTTCGTGGGAGGCAAAATTTTACACTTGATCAAGCCTTCGTATTGTCGAATGTTTTTCAGGTCGATGTGTTCCGTTAACAATTGCGGGTGCCCTGCAGGAAAGCGACAATATTTGCACACGTAGGGATACAACGAACACACGTCCAAGTATTTGATTTCTTCTCCTTTCTCTTCGTCGGCTTGGTACAGCAAACAGGTGGCATTGGTCCTTCCTCCGTACAAACTATCCCTAGGGTTCAGCGGGTCCATGAACTGGTAACTTTCCACGAGGCGTTTAAACTCGGGATCGGTTTTCATACGGTGATCGTACTCGTGTTCCCACATTTCCACCACTTGGTATCCTTGCTGTTCTAACTTTAGGCGTCGCTGACAAGTGTCCTGGTACAAGTCTTCCATGGTTCGTTGCAAAAACTGATTTTTAGTGCCACGGTCAGGGTAACAGACGGGACATCCATGAAATAAGCAACCGTTAAACTCGTACACGATATTGGTGTTTTCTAAGTCCCAGCCATCGACCGAATACGTTCCGATGGTCTTTTCACCCCCTCCGTTGCGAGCATGCTGAATCCACTTGTCTTCCTTGTCGCACAAGTAATGTAACCAACGTAGGGCTTTGACCGAGTATTGACGTTTGACATAGTGGGTCGTTTGAGGGCTGATGACAGCTACGGTGTTTTCAGGCATGAATCGTTGCCGGTACACTAAGGAACACGCTTTGGCAATGGTGCAAGCTTCTTTCAAAGGATCGACCCCTCCGTGTTCCATGAACAGTTCTCGAAATTTTCCACAGCAGCGCCGTAAAATATCCACGTCGGAACAACAATACTTTAGCATTTCTTCTTGAAAGTCGAAAGGGTCCGAGGCGTGAGCCTGGTACCAAGCGTAGAAAGCTTCTCGTTGTTCGGTACGCATGTTGTCGGGGTCGTAATAGTGAGCCTCACGTAAATGGGGTAGAACGGCGTGTTGATTGGCTTCCGTATTGAAAAAGTGTGGAAAGTACCCTTTAGCCATTTCTGTCAATCCAAACGTTTTAGGCATTCGGCTCAAAGGCATGGCCAAGTAACTCATAGAATCGTTAAACTGTACTTGTCCCACTTGCATGAAAATAATTTTGGCTCCGTTCAAAGTGACCTTAGGACGCTCGGTGCCTTGTTCCGTATAGTATCTCAAAAGAAACTGTCCATCGTATCCGGAAAATTTGTGAACCATCACCGTGGCATGACGATGACAATCTCCGTAACGTTCGATATCCTCTTGGCTCCACGTCTTGTCGATGGGGTCTAAGACCCATTGGGCAAAATCGGCTAACGTGTTCGGTCCCCGAAAGATTTTTTCACGCCCTCCGGGAATCTTGCTGCAGTGAGGGCAATGACTGAAGATAGGTCCTTGAATGCACTTCTCGCACGCTCGATGAGCCACGCAGAAATTAGGAATGTGAATGCCGGTCTCTTGCATGCATTCGAAATCGAAAAAGATGAAATTGCCTTTCTTCTTCTTGTGACCATCCTCTTTCTCTGGTGGGGGTTGGTATTTTTGCACGTAGCATTGGTGTTCCAAGTCCACGATGTGGTGACAAATGTGACATTTTTTTCTTTCCTCGACATACGTGTGTCTTGGTACTGTTGGTACGTATGCCTTGTCTACACGTAGGGCACAATCTCAGGAGTTGACAAGCACATTTCTTCTGTGAACCTTGTGTTTTCAAATGTTGTTGGTAACAGGTAGGGCTGACAAACGTGCGCAGACAAGTTGAACAAGGCACTGGTCCTTCGCTCAGACAGGGTGAAGAGGCCAAACATCCTGAGCATTTCAATCCACAATGCTTGTGTTGCTCTCGATTATTATGGCCATAGTCACATTTCTCACAGTAATAACTGTATCCCAGGAATCCAGTGATACTGGTAATGGTATCGAAATGGTCATCGTGATAATAAAGGTGAATGTATTTTCCGTCCTTAAAATCTTGGCCTCGAAACAACAGAGACCCGCGCATTTCTTGAGGGTGCACTTTCAAGGTGTAGCGTGGAGCTAGGACATCTTGCAATTTTTGCATTTCAGGAATGCCACAGGGTGTGTCTTTGGACAGGCCAGCTTGTTGTAACAGGAGTTCTGCTTCGTTTCGTTGTTTGGCTCGGTCCGATTGTTGAATAGTTTTCCAGGCTCTTTTCCATTCTGCCGTGTCGTTCTTGTTGGCAAATGGTTCGTCCCACCACGATGGCTCGGGCTAAACACATCTGGTCTTGAGGGTTGTTAATTCGGACGAGACTTGTTTTGGTGTTGCGAAGGTCGTCCACCAATAAGACCTTTTTGCGTCCAGTCCCTTGAGGAGGAGAGACGTGGGTCATGTCCAGTGTGGCGTTTCCATCGGTGATGTCAAACTGGTCATTAGATTGTTGCACGTGTTGAATCTTGTCCATGACTTTAGAAGCAGTCAATTCTGCAGGGGTACTAAACTCGATCCAAACAGGGGATTTCAATCTGTCGTGTTGTATGGAAAGTCTCAAGCGATCGTCTTCTTTGGGTTGACATTGTCGCTTGAGTGCGGTGAGCAAAGAATCCCACACTCCAGTGATAAACCCTTCTGCTTTCTCTAACGGTACTTCAGCCTTGAAATCTTTAAACTTCACCGTGTATTTGTAAGACGTGGTTCTAAATTTTCTAGAGGAGCGCTTTTTGGTCTCTCGAATGGAATAGTATAGGGATTCTTCGGAAGAAGAGAGGGATTTTTCAGAGGAAGAAAGCAGACAGGTGAAGAAAAAGAAACAGGAGAAGAAAAGAAGAAGGGAAGAAAGCCAGGAGGAAGAAGAGGAAAAGAGTGTGACGGTGAAGAAATTTAAAAAACAGAGAGACTAAACAAGGAGACAGAAGAAGTGTATGAACTTTTTAAAGTGATCTGTTGTGAATTGTGAATTGGATTGTAACTATGGATAAAAGAATAAATTAATTACATAAGGTAAGTTTCTTTGAGTTTTGATTTTAAAATAAGAAGCTACACTCACGCACTCATATACACATACTATAGGGGTAAAATGTTTTTTTTTTGAGTTATTGGCAATTGAAATTGTATTTCTTTTCGAGAGACGTGGGTGGCCCTGAAAAGGGCCTTTTTTGGTGTAGGGGTGAGTTTAAGCAATCAACTTTAACTGCCTTAAGCCTTTGCCACGGCCAAGGCCTACTTCTGGACTGCGTACTGTTGATGATGATGATTTGGTTGAAATCACTAAGGGTGGTACGACAGGCTTAGTCACAGGGTTGACGTGTTTAGCTCGGGAAGGTCGTATTCTCTTCGGTCGTAATAAAGAAGTCTGATATATTTGTTTCAGACTTCTTAACTCCGCTAAAATGTCCAACAGTACCGTGACCGTTTGATTTTCACCCTCTTGTTTCTTTGCTGCTACTTCTTCTTCTTCTTGTTTTTTTTTTACCTCTTCTTCTTGCTGCTGTTGCTGTAGGAGAAAAGCTTGCTCCGCTTCCTTTTGTCGTTGTATAAATTTCTCCAATTCTTCTTTCTATCTCTGTCTAAAATTCTCCACTTGCGGTAATGAAGAAGGTAACGAAGGTTCCGGAACAAATTCTTGCGAGGTAAGAAAATCCACAAAATCCCAATTTACCTCTTCTGAAAGTAAGTCCGGGTTCCCTTGGGTGGTCTCCACTGCTGGTGCACCCCAATGAATCGTTTTCTGAGTTTCCGTCATGTTGAATCACTGTCGCATAGATTGACTGCACACAGGCGCTAGCGAATCTATATAGACCACGTGACGTCACAAACTGTTCTCTTCGGATTGGATGCGGACTGACTGAATTTTGTAACGCGTGTTCGAATTGGTGAATGAACTCAATCCGTTTCAATCCTTCCTCTACCTATAAATAAGCGCAGTTCACTGCATTGATTCACCTGTTCTCGTCGCCTCACGATGTGGACCACGGTCGAATCATCCACCCTTGTGTCTTCAATGATGTTTAGGACGGACATGATCATGTATGTCCGGTCCAAGTGGACCGTTGTCGACAAGTCAGACACCAGTCTGTGGATACGAAGAGTGTACGTAGAAAGACAAGGTTGCCTCAAGAGGACACTGATTTATGGCCCTCGAGTAAGACGCAGCTTGAGGACAAGAAGATGCCGCAGATGCCCTTTATGTTAAGGGCATATTAACATAAACCCAAAGGCCCTTTTCAGGGCCACCCACATTTCTCGAAAAGAGAATGACTTTCGATTGCCTACCCTTTTTTAATTTTATTTTTTATTTTTATTTTTTATTTTTAAAAAAAATCCCATGTTCAATTCCCCTTGTCCCTAGATAGACCCACACTTTATTCCCCATGTTCAATTCCCCTTGACGCTAGAGTTGCCCACGATTTTTCTCCATGTTAAATTCCCCTTGACGCTAGAGTTGCCCACGATTTTTCTCCATGTTAAATTTCCCTTGACGCTAGAGTTGCCCAGGGGTGTTTTTAATGCTAATTCCCATTGACGCTAGGGTGCCCCTATTTACTACTAATGTCTGCAGTGTGCTAGTTTATAATGATTTTTAATAATGGAACGACATGCCGCAGACAAGTAGTATGCCCCCCCCCCCGTCACATTATTTTGACAACAGGCCGACCAGTCCTAACACAAACCTCTTAAACCTGAGAGGCTTGCGAGACAGCTGTTAGTACGATTTTTTGTATGTCTTTGATATTACTCGGCCGGGGATTGAACCCACGACCTTATGCATCCAAGGCGGACGCTCTAGTCACTAGGCCACCGGAGCGGCGAGAGAGACGAGCGTTAGAATGTATACTCCATAACTAAATATTACAGGCAAGAGGAACTAAGCCGTTAACATGTGTACTCCATAGGAAGAAATTACAAACAAGAAGGACAAGGGCGTTGAAATATATACTCCATATCAAGACATTAAAGTCAAGAGGGACTAATGTGTTAAAATGTATACTCCATATCAAGACATTAAAGTCAAGAGGGACTAATGTGTTAAAATATATACTCCAACGTCAAGAGGGACTAATGTGTTAAAATATATACTTCATATCAAGACATTACAGTCAAGAGGGATTAATGTGTTAAAATATATATTCCAAAGTCAAGAGGGACTATTGTGTAAAATATATACTCCATATAAAGACATTACAACCGCTCCGGTGGCCTAGTGGTTAGAGCGTCCACCTCGGGTGCGGGAGGTCGTGGGTTCGATCCCCGGCAGAGTCATACCAAAGACTTACAAAAATGGTACTAACAGCTGCCTCGCTTGGCGCTCAGCACTAAGAGGTTAGTGTTAGGACTGGTCGGCCCGGTGTCAGGATAATGTGACTGGGTGGGACATCATGCTACATGTCTGCGGCATGATGCCCCAGTGCTAGACATCACTATAAACTGCCACATATCAGACATCGTAGCGATATGACTGAAAAATTGTCAAAGCTACGTTAAAAATCCAAATCACACACACATAAAGACATTACAGTCAAGAGGGACTAATGTGTTAAAATATGTACTCCATATCAAGACATTACAGGCAAGAGAGACTAATGTGCTAAAATGTTTACTCCATATCAAGACATTACAGTCAAGAAGGACAAATGTGTTAAAATGTATACTCCACATCAAGACACTACAGTCCAGTGTGACTAATGTGTTAAAATGTATACTCCACATCAAGACATTACAGTCAAGAGAGACGAATGTGCTGAAATGTAAACTCCACATCAAGACATTACAGTCAAGTGGGACTAATGTGTTAAAATATATACTCCATATCAAGACATTACAGTCAAGAGGGACTAATGTGTTAAAATATATACTCCACATCAAGACATTACAGTCAAGAGAGACTAATGTGCTAAAATGTAAACACCACATCAAGACATTACAGTCAAGAGAGACTAATGTGTTAAGATGTAAATTCCACATCAAGACACTCCAAGCAGGAGGGATATGAGAGTTAAAATTTCTTAACAATATTTCAATATAAATCAGTGCAATGACTGGCAATATGCATATTCCATTGTCAAATATTTTGAGCTGTAATGTACCTAACATTCCAAAGTTAGCATACCAATGTTTTAATAAAAATAGAAAATAATTTTCACATTTAACCGTGTCAAAGTTGACATGTCAATTAGCAATGTATCACATTGATTTAGCTTTAGGATCGTCGTTTATGGTGAATAAAATAATGCCTAATACAGATATTTTCCAAAATCTTAAAAATATAGAAACTAATCTACATGAATATATTTCAGCTATAATGTAACGATACATTCTATTTTATTAAATTATCCATGAAAACAAGAACACATACGAACGAAGAAAAATGTTTTGTTTCAGACTAACTATACCTTTCATGAGATGGCAAAGGTATGATTGCTTGAGTGCATATGCACCTAAGTGATTACGATAGGAAGTGAGATATTAGACTTCCTGCCAATCATTTGACTGTTAATACATGTTTAATTCACCTAATAGATTACCTTCTCGGACAAAATTGAATTCAGCGTCATTCCTGATGATCATCAACTTGGCTCCCTCCGATTCACATGTAATCATGGCGTTGTTGGAAGTTTCATTCACTAAATGAACTTTGTAGCACAGAGCCAATGACTGGTTGTAAACATAGCCTTCATTGCAGTATTGTGGTCCTGTAAATAAGAAAGTCAGCAAAGTTGTAAATAAACAATTGTACATGAAAGTTCACTGAACATTGCTCTTTTGTTTTAAAATAGGACAGAGGTGTACATTTTTGCTGGGCAAACGTTGTCATTATGCATAACTTTTTCACCATTCACTTCATTCTCTCTCTCCCTCTCTCTCTCTCGTTTAAAAAGGAAAACCTTCAATTTTTACCTTTCAGTTATATTATTGCTATTATTGAAAACTGGTCTTTCTGATGAGGTAATAAACTGATTGATTGATCGATTGATAAATTCAGTCATTGGTGGAGTGATCAGTAGATTCATTGATTTATTTGAATTATATATCCCCGGCTAGAGCAGGAAGAAAGAATGTAATATATGTTACTTATATAAAATTATACTTTATTCGGGTGAACGAACTCTTGAATAAACCTATCAAATATTACTTCTGTTTCTCATAAGTCAGAAGTAATTGAGCGTATATTGTAATAACATCCGTTCTTCTTATGCAGGTTTTTATTTTATAATGATTTTCACTTTAACTTCCCCAAAAGTATATACAGCAAATTAGGTCAATTGTTGAACTATGAGAGCAAATTATCCAACATATTTGGATACTTTGATCTCACAGATGGCGACGTTGCTTCGCGGGATGTAAAACCGTAAGGTCATGCAAACATTCCAAATCCTATCGAGAAAACATAATTCCTGGTTTAACGTATCAACGTTAATCCATGCGCAATCAACCGTGTTTATCTCCAAATTGTTATTTGAAGGGACATCATAAGCAAAAGCATTTTGTGGATATATCATCAGGCTGTATCACTTTGCTCATATCTTTGAAGACAGTTACAACCGTCTCTGTGAAACGTTGGCTTTAATTATACATCATGACAACAAACGAATAATCCAATCTTAAAAGAACCGTTCTTGATTTGAAACGAATATGCGTTATAATACCTTTAGATATAACGTACTCATGCCTGAAAAGACAAGTTTTCAATATGTTATGGTAATGGTGCTATGTCCTTCATACATTTCATTAGGCAGTCAATAGGGTGCTATCGCCACAATGCAACTCTTAAATCCATTTTTGTAATGGTGTTACATCCTCCCCAGACTTTATAAATTGGTCATGTGTTAGATTGTTGTCATCATAATGCTTATACTAAATCCGTTTAGGTAACAGTTCTACGTCAGGCATATGTCGTACTACTTCGTCTTCGAATAGAGAGGAATAATTCATGATACGGGTCATAACATATTTTGCGTATTGGTACCAAGTCCACCACGTGTTTTTTAGGCAGTCTTATAATATAATGGCATTGTCAGGCTATAAAAACTTTTATGGTTCAATATTTAGGATAATGTATTGTGAAACTTTTTCAATAGAAATAAATATTGCATTAGTTATATCTCTCTGTGATTAACATACTAGTGTAATAATTCCATCCTTGCTGCATTGCTTTATATGTAGGGAGTCCACGTTTGTATGATGAGGACGCTAGACACATTTCCAGTGACGGGTGGTGGAAGAACGATCTGCATAATGGATCCCTGTCGCATAGTATGACACAGTCGAAATTCGGGCAAGCATTCCTCTCCCACAATATAACAGATGCATCGAGGTTGTTCACAGAGTCGTGATCCTCGTCCCAGGCAATACAAGTACTGCTAGCAACGTCTGTATACGAATGGAAACATATATTTATAAAGTATGTCTATCTCTGATATATGTAATTTCAACTATTTTTCTTCTTAACAGGAAAACGGTTTTACACGATCTCAGCTCTATAACATTCTTGAAATTTCGAAGCGAAACCTGTACAACGGATATTTAAAAATTTAACTATGATCATATCTAAGGTATTATATTAGAAAATACCAACCCTGTATGACATATTATTCTTAAACCAAAGAAACACTTCCGAATACACAACACTGCTTTTGCAAGATTCATGCAAAATGAATATATCAATTTTAAAACATGTTATTTCAGGGTATGACATTGTATCGGGTATATTCACCGCACAACAAAGAAGCAGGGCATATTTGAATCCCATATGTACTATAAAATAATTTCCAAACATTTAAGCCCATATATGAATGCTTTTCAGATACAATGTATATAGTACTACGGTGGGACAAGTAATATCTCTTAGACAATTAATATAAATTAATTAAAATAAAGCCATGTATCATGCATTTTTTCCATGTGATTATTTATATGTACGAGTCATTTTGGTTCTGTTTTTGTGAATGAAGGAGTGACTTAACATGCGCTTCTTTCACCTTCATTGTAGAACTAAATGTACAGCAGTGAATAAGATTTGTCCTATCAATAGCTTTAAAATATTTCAATATAAAACCAGGTGACTGTATAAAGATGTCGCTTGTTCATGAAAACGCCTTATTGGTATAGTTTCTAGCGGCAAAGAGAAATGTAACAGATCAAAGCTGTGTGGGTCTAAAGCGCTTGCCTTTACCGAACACTTACTACTCATTTCGGACCACGTGGGTTCTACAATAGGGCTCATCCAGGGTGTGTATGAGTGAACGCTTGCCATGAGCTTCCTGTAGGTCGGTGGTTCTCACCGATGTATTCAGGGTTCTTTATGCACCAGCTATTCTGGCCGTGATGACACTAGTCTATCTTGCGCAGATAAATGGCATTAAACCAAATACAATAACATCTAACCCACACAAGGAGAGGGTGGAAGACATAGCCATGAGATTACAAATTCTTCGCTAAGTTACATATATGCAAGTGAAATATAGTATATCTATTATGCTCAAGAGCAGTCAATTATTCCGGCGGAATTGACCTATTGAATAGACAATATTCGAATATATACCTATAACGTTGCACCTATAATCTTTTCTAGGATGAATTGGGCTAAGCGATAACCTGAAAGAAGTTATCACTCTTCAATTTACAATTCCAATTTAAATAAGTAATATACTTCTTTTAAAGATTTCAGAAGTTATATCATTAGCCTTCTCATTCTTAAAAACGGTTAAGCTATCAGAATCTACTGGAACTGCAGCTAGTGTTGGTATTTATAGATACGGTATGAGTGTTTTTGGGAAGAATTCACCAGAGCTAGATCCTGACACCACAGATAAGAAAACTTAAACAGGATGGGGCCAACTTCGGAACTCAAGACAATATCTATCAAAAACATTAGTTAACCTTTGCTGATTTCGCGTTTTCAGCTTTGCAGTGTCACAATATAGTTATCTCGCTCGGATATGCACATACTGAGATAACTCTACGAGGGCTATATAAAGACAAACGGACTATTCCATAGGCGATGACCATCAAACGTAAAGCGGTCTAAATTTCAAGTTTGCTTGAAATGTTGATCTCGAGACTTATGCTGAATCATCGTTGTAATAACAACAGCTGCTTCCAAATCTGTTTTGCAATCACCAACTGACCCATTCTTTAGCTTTCGGGAACAAAATAGATTTTTCGTCAGCTTTGATCAACAATAATTCATTTAGGTTTGCTATTTTCGTACTTTTATCTTTTGATGAGGTAAACACCAATGCATTCCGTTTCCCTCTTACTCACACACACAAATTATCCTTTAACGTAGTCATATGTCTTGGTTAACTTCATTAAACTATAGACTGTGTTAGAAAAGCTAGGACATAATTCCTCTTTTCTTTAACAGCCAGTGATGAACACTCGCAATGACAAATAAGAGATACTACAAAAGGATGAAATTGTAAACGAACGAATAAAGTAAGAAAACAAATAGAAATTAATGTTGCAATTTAATAATATAAGGGGCTTTTCTTGCAGCAATGGATTTCACTTTTGGTCATGTGACTATCTCGGGGAATACTGTTAATAAAGTGATTGTACATCCAAGAGACAAGATGTCAACTAATTGCCGTCTCTTGATTGGCGGTAGATAAATAAAGGATTGCCTTCGCTATCTTTGCATCTACACATGCAAATTAGGACAAATATAGAAATATTTCTTTGCTGCACTTTTAAAAAGGACTTTTATTACCTTTCCATTATTATAAGGTTTAACCAGCTTACTATTTTACGCTAATTATTATAAACTGAGGAAAAGTGTACATATTCAAATTGAATCCGCTTCTGTTTGCAAGGCATTTATCGCTTCATAATTAAATGATCGTCAAACAATACATGGTGGGTCTAAAATGTAAAGAGAACGGCTTCATGATCGTATTCGTGTGCAGTAATGTTGACTAAAATGTTATGAGAAAATCTCAAAACTATACTAAGTATATGTCCAATATATATATATATATATATATATATATATATATATATATATATATATATATATATATATATATATATATATATATATATATATATATATATATATATATATATATATATCTTACTATCAGTCCTTCCTAAAATAAGGAGGACAATTCAGGCCAAAACGAAATATCTGAGTAAAAATGTTTTCCTTATAAACACACATTTCTACACTTCGAGGAATTGTCAAATAGACAGATTTGATGATCCTATGATACCAAATTCTTTCAGACAAATTTATTTAGTGTCGACAAAACATTTCCATTACGAGCGAAACTCTTCCAATCTATTTACAAATCTAAGCTATGGCATTTATTAAGTCAAACAATAACACACAAGTGTATTATCTTTCTTAATTACTGCATAGTTGTTATGATAAAAGTATGAGTGATGAATCTACTTTAACCTAAACTAATTGAAAGGTCTTCATAATTTACATACTTCAGTCTAGTTTATATTATCATACTTACCAACAGCCACTAAGTTAGATATGAAGAGAATGGAACAGGTGAGGAAATTTAAGACTTCCATCATTTGCAGACTTAGAGACATAGCAGTCCAAAATAGTGAAATCAAGGCAATATATTTGTATTTCTACAGTATTCCAAATACAGGTTTCTGCTAGTAACGACGCTTGTAATGAAACATTAAATATGTACTAGTCGTGAAGGAGATGAGAAAAGTCGATTTCAATCAATAAATTGGATGGCGTGCTGAACGGTTGCGACATTGTACCCAATGCAATCTCTTGGCTGTTTGAACATAGTTCGTTATAGCTAACCATATAGCTTTGCAAATGATTGACTCTAAAGGTCTTGAAGAAGCTACATTTTTACACCTGAATGTTCAGGGCTATATGTATTCATTTTATTCTTGGCATTTTTTCAGCATTGCTTTTCGTGCATGAAACATAGATTTGAACAGTTTCTACTGAAGTTTAAAATGTATCATTAACCAATATTTACATATAACCGTTGATGGAGTGCTGGTGACTAACTATTATTGTAACAATTTTGTGTGCTGAAACCATTCATAGGCACACCAAGTAAAATAGATATTTAAAACATCTCCAGTCACAGATATAACTGTGACTTCTGCTGCCATAACCAAAATTACATACAAAAGAGTCGTCAGCACTTTGTACACAAATTTCTAAAATAAAAGAATCGATTTAACAAAATGTACAAAACGAACGTTGGTAACTGTATAATAGTCTCGTTTGGTTTTGGAAATTATCTTTTTTTATTTTTCTTTTCTCTCGCACTCTCATAAGCATTTAATTTCCATCGGTACATCGGTAAAATGTAATAGTTTCATTTTGACAATTACTGAGTTGCCTAACTATTCTAATAATCACATGATCTGTTGAAATTATCATGGCTATCATTTAGATGATTCTTTAGAAATTATTCTGCCCAAACAATAGTAGTATATAGGGACGATTCATCCTCATTGGGAATTAGCATTACAGACCCACCCACCCACCACCCACCCCCGGGACTGTTTAGCCTCAATGGAAATTGAACATGGAGAAAAATCGTGGGACTGTTTAGACTCAAGGGAATTTAACATGGAGAAAAATCGTAGGACTGTTTAGACTCAAGGGAATTTAACATGGGAAATAGATTTTGGGACTGTTGAGCGACAAGGGGAATTGAACATGGGAATATGGGACTGTATAGCGTCAAAGGAATTTAAACAGGGTGGGACTGTATAGCGTCAAGGGAATTTAAACAGGGGGGACGGTATAGCGTCAAGGGAAATTGAACTTGGGAAAAATTGCTGGGTCACTCTAGGGACAAGGGGAATTGAACATGGGAATAGAGTGTGGGTCTGTCTAGGGACTAGGGGAATTTAACATATGGAAATTGAACATGGTGGGCCTGTATAGCGTCAAGGGGAATTGAACATGGTGGGATTGTCTAGGGACAATGATGGTAGAGGGTCAAACACAACAGAGACAGAAACATACATACACTAGTACAAGCGTGAGATTTATATATAAAGCATTACCAAGACCTGAAATCTTGCTGGGGTGTTCAAAGATTTGCATAATTGTAATGATGCTATAAATAGCTATAATCAAGGAAATCCTCAACGACAAAATGGATGTGACTAAAAGTAACGCTAAAATGACGAAATTGTCCCAGAATTTAAAGGAAAATAAACATATCCCCGAAAATTAAGTTACAATGGTTTAGACTAAAATGGATAAAATTAGTAACTACTTACAATATCAACTTCTGTGACGATCGTGGATAAACACCCATGTATCTATTTATAGCTATGATCAGCTAAAATTCATATGAAATCCCACTATCTATTTATACTACAACTTGTGGGTTATTCCTTTGGAAAACCCACTATCTTTTTATAGCCTCAGCTTGAGTGACGTTCCTGTTTATGAACTCTAGTACATATGTATAGCTACAACCTGTGGAAAACCCCAAGTCCATATTTATAGTATCAAAATTTCCAGCGTTAGTGACGTCACTGTACTGGAAACTAGGGGATAAATGGCAACAGTGTTGCAAGTGGCTGACCTGAATACGCGCTACTGTAGGTAGGTAGGTAGAATGTGTTTGATAGGGATAAAGGGAGTTTTATAGGGACAAACAGAGACCAATACACACACACACACACACACACACACACACACACACACACACACACACACACACACACAACGTACGCGCGCAGACATACGCACACACACACACACACAGAGGGAAGAGGAAAAAAACAAACCCAAAATATACTATTCACACAGGGAAGAGGAAAAACCCAACAAATATACTATCCAGACGTTCTTACACTAACACACACACACACACACAACATACGCGCGCAGACATACGCACACACACACATACACACACAAACACACACACACACACAGGGAAGAGGAAAAATGCAAACCCCAAATATACTATCAACACAGAAGGGAGATAATACAAACCCCAAATAAAGTATCCACACAGACGTACGCGAACGCATACAAACCCCAAATATACTATCCATACAAACTACCCGAACGCATACAATTCCCAAATATACTATCCACACAACGTCGCTAACGCGCACAAACCCCAAATATACGATTTACATAACGTACGCGAATACACACACACAGACACACATAGACACACACACACACAAACACACACAGGGAAGAGGAAAAAACAAACCCCAAATATACTATCCACACAGAAGGGAGATAATACTAACCCCAAATATACTATCTACACATGGAAGAGAAAGAATACAAATCCAATACCTACTATCCACACGGAGGTGAGATGTAAAAAAAAATAAACCCCATATCTACAATCTACGCAGAGGGAAGAAGAAATAAATAACCAAATATACGCTATCCTCAAAGAGGGAAGAGGACAAAAGCCATAATATACTAACCACACAGAGGGAAGAAGAAAAGCATTATACACTATCCACACGGAGGGAAGAAATAACCCTTTATATATACTATCAACATAGAATGAAGAAAATAACCCATTATATTCCATTAACACAGAGTGAAGAAAAAAAAGTTTTTTGAAAGCACCTAAACCCTCACCTGCAATGACCAACTCTGCCAAGCACCTACACCCCACCCCACCCCCAACACTACAAAACCCATTTAACCCGTTATTTTATGGCATCAGTGTGTGATTTAGGAAACATCAAGACAAAAATGATGGATGAATAGACTGACTATTGTTTACCGACTTGCATGCCTAAAGAGCGTGCGTGAAGGAAAACATCCTTTCATTTCAATTCTAACTAAAACATGTTCCAGAGGGATAGAGATAGGTGAAAGAGCACAATTTCATAAAGTGTGAATAAAAAACAAACCACGTCATCCTTATTATAGAATGTCAAGACTAAGAGACACTTACGTTTTCTTTCTGGTCTATTCTCTTTTAGAAGGTAGTGTGAAATTTCACATCAGGGCCAACGCATCGGCTCACATTGTCAGTTTTTCCATTTCCATGTCTTTACTGGCACAAGTTCTTCATGATCTTCAATTTCTTCTTCTTCTGAATCCCTCTTCTCTGTTTCGTTTTGTTTCTGTTTCTTCTCTTTACTCGTAGGGCACTCTGAATCCCAGTGTCCTTTCTCCCGACAGGGATATTAGGCATATTGACTTTTGTCTCTCTTTCTTAGACGAAGCAGGTATTCTGGAGACAAATACCCATTTACCTTTGCAGATGTAGCAAACTTCATCAGCACTTACACACTTTCGTATGACTCTCATCAAATCAACGACCAAGAGAGTAAGTTTTGTTGCCACTTTCGCCTGAGAATTATGCTTTCGTATGACTTTTAGCAAATATTTGACCAGCAGGTCGATCTGTGCTGACTCTTCCATCTTCTTGATCGTTTGAGAGTGGAATGAATACTCTGACGCTAAGACACTCTCCCTATGTTCAGGGACCTGCTGCGTATGAAGCCTAGTCAAATGTAATTTTGCAATAAGATGAAACGATTTCATTGATAAAGTAAAAGGCAATGACGTGCCGTGTCGCCTCACACAAGAGCTGAAGTGTTAGCTCAAATCCGTGTCAGCGAGTTCGAAGACGACATAACTGAGCTTTCATCAATGTTCTCCACATATGCCACAAAACCACGAGTCCTGCTTCACGCCAAAAGAAATTTCGTTCAGTCCGTAAAATATAGTATCACATCTGAGAAACGCAAAAACGAACTTCCAGAAAACTGAGAACGACTACTTACACCTACAACGTAAATGTATGAGTTCAAGTAGTGCGTAAAACTTAGTCAAATTAAATTTTTATAGTCAAAACGAAACGATCTCTTTTCGAACAAGAAAGCAGACACCAAGCGACAATGGCGATCCGTGTCACACAACACTTTTCAAAATGTATATTATCAGGGGTTTGTTCTAGCGATCTGCATGGTTAAATTAAATGTTGATGTATTTTGCAATAAGACGGACACAATTTCCATGGGATCGCCCATGGTACGATTGTTCGTGCATTAGTTTAATTTTTAAAAATTTTTTTTTTGTATAAATCGCCTATAGGATAGACTCAGTAAAGCATGGCCATTCTCGTCACTGTCTACTCAAGTCAATTCGAAGCGAACGCGGTAAGAAAATAAGCATAGCCAATGAAATGGCTTATAATGGGTGATGCATTGTTTTGTTCTAGGACTGTGTGGCATAATAATCCCTATGTTCTTGCGTTATTACCATTACAGTGCAGACAGACTGAAATGTGAACTTACAAGCCCTCTTTGTGTGTGTTGTACCATTTCTTCTTACCACATCAAAATACTGAGCGTCACAGTATTGGTTCGCGTTTTCAAGCTGACCATTTTGTTTATATCTCACTTAAACATTTTAACATAAACACTCACACTCACATCGGTAGAGTCAGAACAGACGTGTTACAGTATTGAGGGGCATGTTATCTTTTTTTTTTCTTCAAACTAATAAATTTAGGGTTTGTATGAAGTAAAGAACCAAAAGTACAGTGAAACTCAAGGATGATGACCCAATCTGTCTGTCTATTGATGCGTGTATTTACTTAAAAAGAAATATGACCTCTAAAATACAAAGAGATACGGCAAGCATGATTAGATTAAACACAACGATGTTTTCCTTCACGCCCGTGTAATTTAGAGGTTCAATCGTCTTTGAAGACAAACTTGGTCTCCTTTTGTAGGGCTTGAAATAATAAAAAACCTGAAAAAATCTTAAGCACTTTGCTATAGATAATTTCATCAACAGACTAAACAACATAAATACCGTTACAACAATAGAAAGCCTTAAATCTTCTATCAAAAAGAAGTGCATCAAAAAAAATTAAAGATTAACGATAACTAACCAATGAAACCGAATTTAACAAAGGCAATGACATGTGAAGAAATGCCTCTCACTTTGGAAAGGTAGGCGAATGTACTCTGTCATGCACCATCAACTTGAACAAAATTATAAACAGAGAGAAACCTGAATTCAAAATTCAGTTGTTTTTATCTTCAAAATTGTTTCGTTTCTTTTTTCTTTCTTTTTGGAAAAAATCTAAGCACTAATATAAAGTGGAAAAGGGAAAATGCACATACAAGCTTTGATATTTCTGAAAAAATGAGGGGATATTCCTAATGTTCATAACCACCTATATATGCTTGGACTCGTCTGTGACTATCCACAAAACAAGATGTACATATTTCTGGTCAAGCTGCAAGTGTGTGCATGTTTTTGAAAATGGTAAAAATTGGATATACAATTTTCTCGTGACACTTATAAAGTGAAGAGTCTGTGCAAGTGTCAAAAGCCAAAGTCATATAAGTTTTGTATTTTGTACGGCTTGTAAAGATTTCCACTTTAGAAAATGTGAAGTATCACAAGTTATTATCACAAACAGAAGTGGAACATAGGGGCTTGCAAGAAAGAAAATAACCCAGACAGTTGGTGTCATCAAAAGTGCTAGAGACGGTACCCGAGCTTGCTTGCTTGCTTACTTGAATTAAAGTGATTTTCGCTCTAATGGAGCATGTATCACTGGTTTAATAACGCACCGCGTGATTTTTAATTACCCCTGGGGAAGGAAAGAGAGCCTCATCCCCCAGGCTTTTATGTACTCACAGACTATTTTTAAATTTAGCCACTTAGGTGTAGGACTAACTAATCCTTAACAACCTGGCTGAAAGGCTTTAAACATGAGTGGGAATTGTCTCACCACACACTCATTTTTCTGTCCGAGCGTGGTAAAGGAGGAAAAAAGGTGCTCAGCAAGACAGCCGTGGATGTTAAGTACTCACCAAAACGCTAGCCCGTACTTATTTCAAATCAAGTCGAGTCACCAAAAAAGACGACGTGTACGACATCAAAGGCATTGTCAAACGCAGAAACCGTAAAGTGGGCAAACGACGTGTCAAAGAAGTCAAAGTACGTTGGAAAGGATATCCACCCAGTTTTCATTCTTGGATCGACGCTTCGCACGTCATCGACTATAAAAAGAAGTGACCATTATTTCCTTTCACACAGATTCAGCTACTGCGATCACTGCTTCACCCAATTCTTCTCTGCAAGATTTACAAAAGCAAACCTTGTGGGTGTGGTATGGAGAACGTCTGCCTAAAACGCAAATCGTCTTTTTCTGCCAAACCTTCGTGGTGTATTGTGTCATCGGTGCAGCCATTGCCAATTTGAGTTTTCAACAAGGAGACAAACAATTGTGGAGCATTGTATTGAGCAGTTGCATCGGTTACCTGCTTCCTAATCCCTCCCCAAAATTCTCCTCGAACGGAAACAACGGGAACCTTGTGTCCAGTGTCAGTGCCAGTCACCACTCCAACAACAACCCCATTTTGGGCGGAGACACTCCTCTGACTTCCAGTAACACCTCGGAGAGCCACAAAACTCTGGAATTATGAACAATAACAACCAATTTTACTTAACCTTACCCAGTGACAGTTCCATGGAGGTGTTTCCTAAGAACACGTTGTGCTGTTGCACGGTCAAATTACCTCAGACCATCCAGTTAGATCACGAAGCCCATTGGGAAGTGGCTTTAGTGGAAATCATTCACCCAACACAAATCAAAAACATCCCCGAAAAGCAAAACACTTTCGAGGTGGAAATCCTGAATGCCCAATTGGAGGAAGAAATCAATAAAATCGGGTTTTTAAGGGATACAAGACCAGCCAGCAATCCTGCCTTCATTATCTACACCTTGAAAATTCCTTCAGGTTATTATTTTAGTGGTGAACATTTGGTGGACACTATGCGGACAGGTTCAACTTAGCCTTTGGCAAAGCACTGAACAGAGCCAAAAAAAGTGTGAAGATTGAGTACCATAAAGTGGCTCATCGTCTCATGATCAAATTTAAAGATACGGACACATTGTCCCTCAGGTTCAATGGTAGTTTGTTTGAAATTTTGGGTGGACATGCAGAAATGGTCGCAAACAATTTGAGCCCCAAGATCAACAGTAATATGGATTTTTACAGAGCTTTTGGAAACCCGGTAGAACTGAACCAAGGACTTAATTTGATCTTTGTGTATTCCGATATGGTGGAGTACAACGTGGTGGGACACACCTTTGTGCCGTTACTGCGTGTCATTCCTTTCAAAGTGGATAGTACCACAAACAATGACCAGGAAGGTGCAAACACCTATCACGTACACCGTGAATTTGTACATCCTCACTATTTGCCCGTCAGTAAGTCGTATTTAGACACTGTCAACATTGCTATAAAAGGAGATCTGGGACAAAATATTCCATTCTCCAAAGGGAAAGTTACAGTGAAACTCCATTTTCGAAAACGGTTTTCTAACGAATTGTAAGTCAAGACAGCGACGAGTGACATTTTCACCCTATAAAATCCGGCCAGATGCGTGTGGAATTTCAGTTTGCAGAAAATCTACGCGCAGATAATACGGTGAACGTCATCCTGTATGCTGAATTTGACAATACGATATAAACCAACAGTTTGAGAGAAGTCATTCTACACCATTAGAAGTCATGGAAGACTTTTATCAATGTTTATATAGTAGGGATTCTTTGGACATGGAATGTGAAGATCCTGAGTAAGGAGATCCCCAAGACAAAGACGACGAAGTCATCATGATGAAGTCTAGATGGCCAGAACAAGAATCACATTTAGTTTCCTGTTATGCTATAGTCTTGACATAAAAAATGAAGGAATTGATCAAGAAATATTGCTATGGATGTCATAACGATCATCCCAGTCAAATTCAACACGATAAATGCCTGATGCTGAGTCAAGAAGAAAAATTGGACGAATATCTGGACGAAGCTTGGAGTCTCATCTCAAAAGAAGACGTGTTACAACAGTGGTATAAAGGCTTGCGTGAACATTATTGTCCTCCATTAACAACTCAAGAGATCCATCGCATCGAAGCTCTCTTGGATCAGAGTTGGGAGACAAGGCGAAGAAACGGTTACTTTTCAGACATTTTCAAGCAAAAAGTCAGGATCGAATTGATCACCTATCATTACCTGTGAAGAAAAAGCAACACACAAATGGATACCTGGGAACTGTATTACCTTTTGAACCACAGTTCGTACACTGCTTCTTGGAATCCTGTCGTCTGTGCTAAAGATGAACTCCCTCATCGCAAACCTCAAGGCCATCAAGCTTATGTGATCAACACGGACAACAGTCATCTCCCAGGAACCCACTGGATAGCCGTCTACTTTCCTCAAGAAGGATGTGTGAAATATTTCGATTCGTATGGATTGCCCCCTTTGGAAGACGATATCATCGACTTTATGAGAAGAAATGCTCAGACCACACGATTCAATAATGTGAAATAACAAGGCACATATTCCTTGGTGTGTGGACAATATTGTGTGTATTTTCTGCATCATCGTAGTCTGGGCTATTCTTTAGAACATTTAGTGACTTATTTTGATCGTCATTCTTCTAGAAACGGTGAGAAAGTACATCGATGGTTTTGTGACCAGTATGCTTATCTTTTGTCTCTAACTAGGAAACATAGTGTCCATCGATGGCCTAATGACTTACAACAGTGGAAATCAAAATTTCACTCACAACGTTGTCAGCCCTGTCCAAAATAATATGTGAGTTGAAAAAAAAAATCTTTGTGATTAGAAAAAAATGTTTGATGTTATATTGTTGGATTATTGTTACAAAATGTTAGAGTTGTTTGTTAGTGTTAAGTAATTTGGAATAAAAATGTTGTGTTTTGAAGAAAAAAAAATGCCTTTATGGTTTGTTTACCTATAGGTATCATGATTCATTCTCTTTGAGTTCTCTCTATCCCTCCCATAACACTATTTGAACGGTTCGACTCGAAAACCGTGTAGCAATGATTTCCTTCACGTCCGCGCTTTGAAAATAAAAACGGGGCAGTCTCCAGTCTGCCCATCCATTGTCGACTCATCTTCCTACGAAGATGTGCTCAAGATTAGCCAAGTTGAACGAAGCCTATGTGAATTTGCATAGGGTCATGACAAGTCTGATACCGAGACCTGAAGAGATAGACAATATCATAATGTTGAAAGTCACTGAAGACCTGAAAGAAGAGCTCTTCAAGGAGGAATTCAAGAAGGAGAAAGAAGAATGGACGGAGAAGTACAGACTTCATAAACAGCAGAGAGAGCAGCAACAGCAGCAGCAGCATGAACCTGACAGAGGCTTTGTCAACAGTTGTATCGACACCAAAGAGTTCTTCTTCTCTTTCCGAAGAAGCAGACCTTATCCTGTGAGAAAGCCTGTCATCAGAGGAGGCCGCCATCTTATAACCTAAGCGATCGCCATAGCTTCAAGTTCCCAAAAAAAAAAAAAATTCAGGGCTACCCCATACTCTCGAAAAGAAATAACATTCCATTGCCTATGATATGTTAGTCAGTTAGAAGAAAAAATACAGAAGTGAGTCTAACAGCACATGATTTCTTTATCGTGGTTAGAAAGTGTGACTCTAAGTTGTTCGTTTCCGTCGCTTATCAAAATTTTAAAAATAGTAATGTTCTGTAAAAAGTGAGTGAGTGTTTCTTTTAGGCCTGTGCGTTTTTTTTTTTTTTTGTTGTTTTTTTTTTTTGTTTTTTTTTTTTGTGATAATATGGATAATGTAAGTTCGGGTACAACGAAATTAAAAGAATTAGGCCCAGAACTCGGTGTGGAGGGAAGAAATATACGCAACAGCAGCGGGAGCAAGAAATGCAGACCTAGCCAGTTAGCACTCCACCCACCTCGAGAACACAAATAACATCTAGTCAACAGCCGACTATACCTAACAAACAACCCGCCCCGGAAAGAGAGGTGGCAAAACAAAGGGCCAATTATGTTAGACAAACGGTATGGCAAACTCAGATGTAATTATCGGAGGCACTACGTTCTTTTCTCACTCCGATACTACAGGCAATCTCAGCTGAAAGAACAACCACAACAACAATAACAGCGACAGACACCATAGCAGCGGATTTGAAACTATCTACCTTAACTGAAGAATTAGTATCAGAACCTGAAGATGAAATTGAGGCGGTTGAGGAGGAGGAGGGGGACGCTGACCCTCGTTGAAAAGTACACCGAAATGTGGCTAGATCAAGCATTGTATGACGTCAACAAAGCAGGGCAGTTTATTAGAGCCATACAATACGTTGCCTACAAATCTCTAGACACCTTTAAACCAAGACCTTCTCAATGGGGATCAGGGGTCAGAGTTCTTCCCCAATTCTACAGACACGCCTACACTGGATACCCCCTCAGTCAACTGGTAGAAGCCGCTGCTTACATTACCGCCCATCATGGCTACGCATTTCCTGATATCAAGAATCATGAGACTAGGAGTGCGGGAAAGAACGTGAAAGCAAAAGAGAGACGTATTACCTTCTAACAGAAAAAACAGATTCTTTTAGGGCTCCAAAAGATTGCTTATTATTAAATAGGGAACCATATTTGGCTTGGTATCCCTCCTTGACTAAACTATTCTCGAAACAAACTCGACCTATTCGAACACCGCAACAAACTTAACTTTTTAAACCTAACAGTGACCAAACTGGTATATGTCGCTTAGACATAATAATTTAAATAAGATCAGTATGGCTATTTGTATGTACACTAAGTACCAATATGATACAGATATGATAGGGAGTAAGAAATTTAACAGACTCGTTAGATTTGAACTAATTGCACAGGTGGTTAACACATTATTGGTACTTTTTATTGTCCATTAGCAAAACGGGACTTGATTTGAAATAGGTACGGGCTAGCCTTTTGGTGAGTACTTAACATCCACGGCTGTCTTGCTGAGCACCTTTTTTCCTCCTTTACCACACTCGGACAGAAAAATGAGTGTGTGGTGAAACAATTCCCACTCATGTTTAAAGCCTTTCAGCCAGGTTGTTAAGGACTAGTTAGTCCTACACCTAAGTGGCTAAATTTAAAAATAGTCTGTGAGTACATAAAAGCCTGGGGGATGAGGCTCTCTTTCCTTCCCCAGGAGTAATTAAAAATCACGCGGTGCGTTATTAAACCAGTGATACATGCTCCATTAGAGCGAAAATCACTTTAATTCAAGTAAGCAAGCAAGCAAGTTCGGGTACCGTCTCTAGCACTTTTGATGACACCAACTGTCTGGGTTATTTTCTTTCTTGCAAGCCCCTATGTTCCACTTCTGTTTGTGATAATAACTTGTGATACTTCACATTTTCTAAAGTGGAAATCTTTACAAGCCGTACAAAATACAAAACTTATATGACTTTGGCTTTTGACACTTGCACAGACTCTTCACTTTATAAGTGTCACGAGAAAATTGTATATCCAATTTTTACCATTTTCAAAAACATGCACACACTTGCAGCTTGACCAGAAATATGTACATCTTGTTTTGTGGATAAGTCACAGACAAGTCCAAGCATATATAGGTGGTTATGAACATTAGGAATATCCCCTCATTTTTTCAGAAATATCAAAGCTTGTATGTGCATTTTCTCTTTTCCACTCTATATTAGTGCTTAGATTTTTTTCAAAACAAAGAAAAAAGAAACGAAACAATTTTGAAGAAAAAAGCAACTGAATTTTGAATTCAGGTTTCTCTCTGTTTATAATTTTGTTCAAGTTGATGGTGCACGACAGAGTACATTCGCCTACCTTTCCAAAGTGAGAGGCATTTCTTCACATGTCATTGCCTTTGTTAAATTCGGTTTCATTGGTTAGTTATCGTTAATCTTTAATTCTTTTTTGATGCATTTCTTTTTGATATAAGATTTAAGGCTTTCTATTGTTGTAACGGTATTTATGTTGTTTAGTCTGTTGATGAAATTATCTATAGCAAAGTGCTTAAGATTTTTTCAGGTTTTTTATTATTTCAAGCCCTACAAAAGGAGACCAAGTTTGTCTTCAAAGACGATTGAACCTCTAAATTACACGGGCGTAAAGGAAAACATCGTTGTGTTTAATCTAATCATGCTTGCCGTATCTCTTTGTATTTTAGAGGTCATATTTCTTCTTAAGTAAATACGCGCATCAATAGAGAGACAGATTGGGTCATCATCCTTGAGTTTCACTGTACTTTCGGTTCTTTACTTCATACAAACCCTAAATTTATTAGTTTGAAAAAAAAAAGATAACATGCCCCTCAATACTGTAACACGTCTGTTCTGACTCTACCGATGTGAGTGTGAGTGTTTATGTTAAAATGTTTAAGTGAGATATAAACAAAATGGTCAGCTTGAAAACGCGAACCAATACTGTGACGCTCAGTATTTTGATGTGGTAAGAAGAAATGGTACAACACACACAAAGAGGGCTTGTAAGTTCACATTTCAGTCTGTCTGCACTGTAATGGTAATAACGCAAGAACATAGGGATTATTATGCCACACAGTCCTAGAACAAAACAATGCATCACCCATTATAAGCCATTTCATTGGCTATACTTATTTTCTTACCGCGTTCGCTTCGAATTGACTTGAGTAGTTATTCAGACAGTGACGAGAATGGCCATGCTTTACTGAGTCTATCCTATAGGCGATTTATACAAAAAAAAAATTTTTAAAAATTAAACTAATGCACGAACAATCGTACCATGGGCGATCCCATGGAAATTGTGTCCGTCTTATTGCAAAATACATCAACATTTAATTTAACCATGCAGATCGCTAGAACAAACCTCTGATAATATACATTTTGAAAAGTGTTGTGTGACACAGATCGCCATTGTCGCTTGGTGTCTGCTTTCTTGTTCGAAAAGAGATCGTTTCGTCTTGACTATAAACATTTAATTTGACTAAGTTTTACGCACTACTTGAACTCATACATTTACGTTGTAGGTGTAAGTCGTCGTTCTCAGTTTTCTGGAAGTTCGTTTTTGCGTTTCTCAGATGTGATACTATATTTTACGGACTGAACGAAATTTCTTTTGGCGTGAAGCAGGACTCGTGGTTTTGTGGCATATGTGGAGAACATTGATGAAAGCTCAGTTATGTCGTCTTCGAACTCGCTGACACGGATTTGAGCTAACACTTCAGCTCTTGTGTGAGGCGACACGGCACGTCATTGCCTTTTACTTTATCAATGAAATCGTTTCATCTTATTGCAAAATTACATTTGACTAGGCTTCATACGCAGCAGGTCCCTGTACATAGGGAGAGTGTCTTAGCGTCAGAGTATTCATTCCACTCTCAAACGATCAAGAAGATGGAAGAGTCAGCACAGATCGACCTGCTGGTCAAATATTTGCTAAAAGTCATACGAAAGCATAATTCTCAGGCGAAAGTGGCAACAAAACTTACTCTTTTGGTCGTTGATTTGATGAGAGTCATACGAAAGTGTGTAAGTGCTGATGAAGTTTGCTACATCTGCAAAGGTAAATGGGTATTTGTCTCCAGAATACCTGCTTCGTCTAAGAAAGAGAGACAAAAGTCAATATGCCTAATATCCCTGTCGGGAGAAAGGACACTGGGATTCAGAGTGCCCTACGAGTAAAGAGAAGAAACAGAAACAAAACGAAACAGAGAAGAGGGATTCAGAAGAAGAAGAAATTGAAGATCATGAAGAACTTGTGCCAGTAAAGACATGGAAATGGAAAAACTGACAATGTGAGCCGATGCGTTGGCCCTGATGTGAAATTTCACACTACCTTCTAAAAGAGAATAGACCAGAAAGAAAACGTAAGTGTCTCTTAGTCTTGACATTCTATAATAAGGATGACGTGGTTTGTTTTTTATTCACACTTTATGAAATTGTGCTCTTTCACCTATCTCTATCCCTCTGGAACATGTTTTAGTTAGAATTGAAATGAAAGGATGTTTTCCTTCACGCACGCTCTTTAGGCATGCAAGTCGGTAAACAATAGTCAGTCTATTCATCCATCATTTTGTGTCTTGATGTTTCCTAAATCACACACTGATGCCATAAAATAACGGGTTAAATGGGTTTTGTAGTGTTGGGGGTGGGGTGGGGTGTAGGTGCTTGGCAGAGTTGGTCATTGCAGGTGAGGGTTTAGGTGCTTTCAAAAAGCTTTTTTTTCTTCACTCTGTGTTAATGGAATATAACGGGTTATTTTCTTCATTCTTTGTTGATAGTATATATAAAGGGTTATTTCTTCCCTCCGTGTGGATAGTGCATAATGCTTTTCTTCTTCCCTCTGTGTGGTTAGTATATTATGGCTTTTGTCCTCTTCCCTCTTTGAGGATAGCGTATATTTGGTTATTTATTTCTTCTTCCCTCTGCGTAGATTGTAGATATGGGGTTTATTTTTTTTACATCTCACCTCCATGTGGATAGTAGGTACTGGATTTGTATTCTTTCTCTTCCATGTGTAGATAGTATATTTGGGGTTAGTATTATCTCCCTTCTGTGTGGATAGTATATTTGGGGTTTGTTTTTTTCCTCTTCCCTGTGTGTGTGTTTGTGTGTGTGTGTCTGTGTGTGTCTGTGTGTGTGTATTCGCGTACGTTATGTAAATCGTATATTTGGTTGTTTTTTTCTTCTTCCTCCAGAGTGTAGATGGTATATTTGGGGTTTGTCCGCGTTAGCGACGTTGTGTGGATAGTATATTTGGGAATTGTATGCGTTCGCGTACGTTTGTGTGGATAGTTTATTTGGGGTTTGTATTATCTCCCTTCTGTGTTGATAGTACATTTGGGGTTTGTTTTTTTCTCCTCCTTGTGTGTGTGTGTGTTTCTGTGTGTATGTGTGTGCGTATGTCTGCGCGCGTACCTTGTGTGTGTGTGTGTGTGTGTGTGTGTGTGTTAGTGTAGGAATGTCTGGATAGTATATTTCTTGGGTTTTTCCTCTTCCCTGTGTGAATAGTATATTTTGGGTTTGTTTTTTCCTCTTCCTTCTCTGTGTGTGTGTGTGCGTATGTCTGCGCGCGTACGTTGTGTGTGTGTGTGTGTGTGTGTGTGTGTGTGTATTGGTCTCTGTTTGTCCCTATAAAACTCCCTTTATCCCTATCAAATACATTCTACCTACCTAACTACAGTAGCGCGTATTCAGGTCAGCCACTTGCAACACTGTTGCCATTTATCCCCTAGTTTCCAGTACAGTGACGTCACTAACGCTGGAAATTTTGATGCTATAAATATGGACTTGGGGTTTTCCACAGGTTGTAGCTATACATTTGTACTAGAGTTCATAAACAGGAACGTCACTCAAGCTGAGGCTATGAAAACATAGTGGGGTTTTCCATAGGAATAACCCACAAGTTGTAGTATAAATAGATAGTGGGATTTCATATGAATTTTAGCTGATCATAGCTATAAATAGATACATGGGTGTTTATCCACGATCGTCACAGAAGTTGATATTGTAAGTAGTTACTAATTTTATCCATTTTAGTCTAAACCATTGTAACTTAATTTTCGGGGATATGTTTATTTTCCTTTAAATTCTGGGACAATTTCGTCATTTTAGCGTTACTTTTAGTCACATCCATTTTGTCGTTAAGCATTTCCTTATAGCTATTTATAGCATCATTACAATTATGCAAATTTTTGAACACCCCAGCAAGATTTCAGGTCTTGGTAATGCTTTATATATAAATCTCACGCTTGTACTAGTGTATGTATGTTTCTGTCTCTGTTGTGTTTGACCCTCTACCATCATTGTCCCTAGACAATCCCACCATGTTCAATTCCCCTTGACGCTATACAGGCCCGCCATGTTCAATTTCCATATGTTAAATTCCCCTAGTCCCTAGACAGACCCAAACTCTATTCCCATGTTCAATTCCCCTTGTCCCTAGAGTGACCCAGCAATTTTTCCCATGTTCAATTTCCCTTGACGCTATACAGTCCCACCCTGTTTAAATTCCCTTGACGCTATACAGTCCCACCCTGTTTAAATTCCTTTGACGCTATACAGTCCCATATTCCCATGTTCAATTCCCCTTGTCGTTCAACAGTCCCGAAATCTATTTCCCATGTTAAATTCTCTTGAGGCTAAACAGTCCCACGTTTTTTCTCCGTGTTAAATTCCCTTGAGGCTAAACAGTCCCACGATTTTTCTCGATGTTAAATTTCCATTGAGGCTAAACAGTCCCGGGGGGGGGGGGCTGTAATGCTAATTCCCATTGAGGCTGAATCGTCCCTATATACTACTAACAATTCTGTCTGTATTTTGAGTTCCTTGCTAACACAAAATGTGCTTTAGAGTGTGTCGTAAGCCGACAAACATAACTATGCATTTACAACGTGTTCTGTGCTAACAAACATACATCAGCCCTTCCGTGTCAAACATAGTTTAAGATAAGTACTGGAAACATCCTCAAATGACACAAACTGAGTTGAAATTTTTAATGTATATCAGCTTAGTTCAGACTTGCTATAATATATATTACTAAATGACTCCAGACTTGCTCTCGTGAATGAAACGAATTGACTCCAGACTTGTTTTAATCCATGTCATGAACTGACTCCAAACGTATTGTATATACGCTATTAGAAATAATGAATCGAGCCTTTATTAAAATAGGTTCGTACGAATAATGAAGAACTGACACCATACTTGTTGTAATGCATGCTGTTAGGGACAGTGAAGAACAGATATTTATATCATGTTTGTCCACTTCAACCAGAAGTGCGCAAGGATGACGAAGAATCTTGGCACGTCATGGCCAGGCACCCACCACCTCAAACAAATAATACAAACAATATAAATCCATGCAGATATTGTTAACTTTCCTGACATTTATTAGCTGCATTTGGAGATAACAAAGTTCATTGCGTTTTACAGTTTCATACCTAGCTCTTGTGGCATTATAAGGGATGGAATCTATCAGGCATAACATGATTCATAAAATGCTTGTACTTGTATCCAATCTATTTTTGCATCACACTTATATTACGAGCAAAATATATATTAATGACATATTTGTATTTTCTAAAGAGAAATGTAATATAGGCGAAAGAGGGTAATCTTCCAGATGTTTGCTGTGTGTGTATGAATATTTAACTTATCAAATTATAATTTAAAATAAAATAATGAAATAAGGCTTTAATGAACATAAATTTTGCCAAGTTTACCGTGTGCTGATTACATCATAAGCTTTTGGTTGAATATACATGTTTATATTTTGCAAACCATGATAAAATAATTCATTTTAAAGACAGTCAATTATGCCAATGCCAGGTTAAAAAGACCGTGCTTACGTCTGACTATGTGATCCCATATTTTATAATCCAAGTGTGGCATTGATGACACTATCTCCAAAAAAGATATATGTACACATTCATTGAAATAAGCAGTTACATCCTTAGTCTGACTACATCTCGTTTACATGGCTATGAGAAAGGAAAAGATTGTATTGCAACACAGTTAAAGTTGACTTCTCCTATTCACAAGACCGACATTATATGGCGACCTAATGTTAATTTCCTTTTGTACCACAAGTGCCATGTAATGGAGCCATAATGCTAATTTACAGTTTTGTCCATTATGTCAAACTCATCCGAAGTGTGTTGGGGTTTTTCTTTTTTCCTTTCCCCTATTAAGACAGTCTCTCGAATTTTCATTTTTTTCTCCAAATACAGATGATGTAGGGGCTGATGGAGTATCTATTCAGAGAGAGGAAAAGGGGTTGGATCACCCAGTGGCATACGTTTGTAAAACATTAAACAGGCACTAAAAAAATCAACAAATAGTTGACTTTGATATTCGTTTTGCAACATAAGTGCATTTTATTTCAGCCACTCCTCCGATAATTGACGACCACTTATGTTCGTCACCAAGTTGAAAAAAGAAATCGGAGCTTGATGAGATGGAGTTTGATGCTGCATGATATACAAGTTTATACGCATTAACACATAAACACACACACACACACACACACACACACATATATATATATATATATATATATATATATATATATATATATATATATATGTGTGTGTGTGTGTGTGTGTGTGTGTGTGTGTGTGTGTGTGTGTGTGTGTGTGTGTCTGTGTGTGACTGTGTGTGCGTGTGTGCGTGTGTGCGTGTGTGCGTGTGTGTGTGTAAATGTGTAAGTGTGGTGATATTCATAAAATAAAAGCACATGATTAATATTGTGTTTCATGTGACTTTCAAAGTCCCTAAGGAGTTAATTGTAAAAATGAAACGCGTCAGCAAGTTTAAACATTCGGGTTATTGCTAATGTGATCAAACGTTGTAGAAATATCATCGATCGATCGAAAACTGAATTTATTGATTCCATATACATTTTAGTTTAACGTTATTTCAGATTCATAAAGAGCTAATAAATGTTTCATGTGACTGACTCTTTACCTTAGAAACGTTTTAACAATAAATACAAGACAAAATTCGTTCAATCAATGTTTCAATTTATCTCGATGTCTGAAATGTTATCACATAAATTATGGAGAACGTACGAAATCCAGCTATTCTCCAGGGCATAATATCATGATCTAACGTAATACACGCACTGAATGTTGTTGTAATGGTCTTAATAACTGGAATATTTTCAAGTCATTTCGGTACATTTTGGTACAAACAGACAAAACTAAACGTCATGCCTATTCGGTACTAATAGCTTTATATATATTAAGAGTCAAATTAATAATACATGTAACGACTTTTATATCGCTCGATTCAAATGTTTCGCAGGTGAATTCTGGATAATTGTATCCTTTCAAGATTTTTAAAAGTTCGCTAAACAAACTTTGTGTCTACCAGAAAAACTGTTTGTATCTTCGTTAATCATACTTTGAGATACTTTTATAGTTAGTTCACGACGAAACATAAATTTCCTTTAGCAAAAATACAGAGTTTCAGTACATTGATACACTCTATATAAAATTATCTTATTGCCATCACAATTCTTTAATGAAGTTACACATTTTCCAAATAAGAAGTGCATTGCTAAATAAATATATTCATAGATATAAAGACTGTATATATATATATATATATATATATATATATATATATATATATATATATATATATATATATATATATATATATATATATATATATATATATATGGATAGATAGAGAGAGAGGTCGAAAGAGAGAGAGAAATTAGATTATTTCTTTCATCCTTCAGTTCAGAACCTCGCCCAAGCTAGCTTTCAGTCCAACACCTTCTGACGCTTGCTTTGATAATAAGAAACTGAAACAATGTAATAACATGATATCACACATGGACCTAACGCATATAAAGAACATATACAAACTGAGACAAACTATCAGACATTTCACGAGATACTTCCATATGTCGTAGAAAATGCGGAAATTATTTACCTTATCATCCGGTACTTCTGGGATTAATATATTTAACAAGATGGGAGGTGGAGTTTAACATTATCTAAACAGCCACATGCAGAGGGAGAGACAGCGCGAGAAGAAAGTCAAGAAAGAGGGCCTACCATTTCAAAATTCGAATATAAATAGTATAACGATTTAAATATGAGGCCCATAAAAATGTCAAATGTTTGAATCGAAGCATGAGTTTTATCTTTCAGCAGAAATGTCTTAAATCCCCAACAATTTTATTACATAATTGTGAACATTGCTGACACTGTAAGATAAAAGTATAATCAAACAACACAAGAATTAATTCTCTTCATAGCACGACAAACATGAAGAATGACTAGTATACAAAGTCTCTAAATGAAGTCTTTAAAGCCAAGTACTATTAAACATAGAGAACCACGGCAGTTGGTTAGGTAAAATAAGTTTGGTTGCTTCGTTCGGATTCATCACAAGGCTTTTAAAATATGTGGAGTTTTACATTCAGTAACGTAAACGAAAGTATCTGTGTCCCGGACACCTGCGTCTAGTTCGTTAACTTCCATGTTAGGTGCAGTTACTGACCTTTGGCATCCTTTTCAATCCGTGACATTTAGCAAAGGCCTTACAACAACCTTTCTGTCTATGTTTGTGGCCGCAAGTATCATTCTGTGCGAGGATCTCAACATCATAACACCGTCAGCATGGACTAATCATCTTTGTAATACGTGGCTCATAACAAATTGGTGAGAAACAAAACAAAAGAAGGAATCTAAATCGTTGATCAAAGGAATACCAAAACTACGGGTGCAAGACTATCAGCACCAAATAAATGTTCACGCGAGTCAGTTTACGACGAGACGTAACTAGAAAAAGTTAAGAATTATCGTCTAAGAAATCGAAATATATATGGTCATGAAGAAATAAAAACATATATAACAATGATAGAAGACAAAACGTTACGTTATTATTTCACAATGTAGCCGAAAAATATTGAAGATAATATCAAAACCAAACGAACCTAGATAAATGGCACACAAAGCTAATTCTACACGAGAAATAGTTCATGTAAGTCACAAACTTGTACTTCCCTCGACGACAAATTTTGCATCTATATATTATTGTATGCTTAACTCTATAACGTTTCGAAGGAATATCTTTGCTTTTTATCATTGATAGCTCTTTTTTTTAGCACAAATAGAATATCTTTGTCTTGATCATTGATTGGTGATTGCACTTTGTTTAGCTAAACAGTGAACGAACGTTTAGTTGAAATTAAAACTAAAGAAGCTAAAAATCTGATGTAAAAAATATTTTAGCTTGCTAGGAGAAGCGGTGTGCTTAGTTGTCATCATCATAACGTTGAAAAATCCCTGATAAAAAATGGGTTTTTTCAACATAGAGATGATCGTATGCTCAGAGATGATCCATTGACGAATATAAATGATTAAGTCACTAACTTGCAAGTCACACTTTGTTCAAAAGTTTCCTCTTCAATGAAATTTACGTTGTGGGAACGATTTTGGTAACCGTCTAACTCTTCTTCAGGAATTTATTGCAGTACGTTTACCTTGTAGCAAATAGAGTCCGCAGTAAGAAACCAATCCGTTGTGCTAATTGGTAGTTGATCAATATCTGACCACTAAAACACTTTCTCCCGAGTTAGTCCACTTAGAGCATTGGTTTATCCAGTGGTTTAAACATCGGTGACGTAACGGATGCAATGGTTCTTTGCGTTTCACTTATATTTTTACCAGCTCTTGGTAAATGCGTTCTCTCAACTCCACAGGCAAACCACGAATGTTCCCTTGTAACGTATACATGATAATGTCACTCTTATTTTATTTAAAATCTTCTCCTAAAGAGAAAGTAATAAAAATAATGAGTGATTTCTGACCACTGCCCCTCAGGAAAACAGTCAAGAATGTCAATAAAATCTTCTGATGTAAACGATCTGGAGTGGAATAATAGGATAAACGCACACTTAACCCAGATAATCTGACCCGTTTGTTGACTTCTTTCACTTTTCTCGTGTGAATGTCTCGACACAAAAGTTCTACAGTCACCAATATTGATTTCGTTCTGCCATGTCCCTGCAAAACGTCTTGTAGATATTCCCTTGCAGTTAGTTTTTTTCTTAAACGACATGGTATGTCATTTCAATAACTCAGTCCCACTAAAGGCAGGTAGCGACAATTCGGAGACCATCGAACATGTTCCAGGTATGCCGAATCTTTCTGCTCCCACTGGTGAAGTAACATGCCGCAACCAAAGCACTTGACTTTATCCCTTTCGCCCAAGTAATGGCTAATCCTTCAGGGGTTGGTCCTCCCAGATAATTAGGCCATTTTCCTTGAAACATTTGTAAACGTTCAAAGTCGCAGTATTCAGGTAAACGCACAGGGAACGAATATTCGTCTTTCACATGTTCATATCGATGAGGGCAGGGTGAAAACGACATGAGTTTGCTCAGTTATGAGTGACATCCGTAGAGTGGTAGACCCATAGTCTCGCGTGAAGGTTGAATTTGATAATGAAACCAGTAAAGAGTCCACTGGCATCGCATTCCCATCCATCAGGTTTGACACGAAAATCATCCCTTTCCATGGTAGTTGTAGTGGTAGTAGTAGTAGTAGTAGTTATAGCAAAGTTTCCATGATGCTTTACTGCATCGGTGAGGTCACAACGTACGGCATCGCTCACATTGCAAAGAACATCATCGCACTCCACTTGAGAATCACCAAACTGTAATAATGTCTGTTTAAAAGGATGTATATTTATCGTTTGGTCTTGATAGTCACAATAAACTATAGATCTTAGACTTTGTCCCTTTTTATATGCTGACCAATATCGACGTGACAGAACGGGAAAGTGAAGTAGTAGAGAAGCCGTACTCCCTTCTAGTACACGATTTGATACAACTTTTCCAAGGGTCTACTTACAATTTAGAGAGTGGGTAAACGTACAACCTTATGCGGTTCGTAGGTGATCACTTCAAAGTTTCCATCCTCTCAAGACTGTAAGACTTCTTTAAATACGCAAAGTTCACCACTTGACTGTTGCGATAATTGAGAGTCAATCCTTTCACTTTCCAGTCCATGTGCACTTCTCCTTGTTTGTCCTGGTATTCGTATCCGTAATTAGTAAGGCCGCCACCAGCAAAGCTTGTCGTCGGGGTGTTCGTCTGTCCAGGCTCCTAAACGGTCTCCTTCGCAATCAGGTTGACGTTGACCCGGATGATCGATTTAGATACAACTGTCCGTTTCAAAGTACAGGACACTAACACCTAACAGTTCTAAAGCTTCGTTCAATTTTAAGCTAGTAAGGGCTGTCAGGTAAGCCACAATGATGACATTTCCACCTTTGTCGGCTTGTACAAAGTCCAGATCTTCATAATTGACCAGGATCAAGTCCTGACGTACGACGTCCACCTGTTTCATGTATTTAGTTTGTAGTGATTCATCTGGAAGTACCGGGAAGGTTCTTTCAAATACTCTGTCTTGAGTAAACACGGTCGTTGTGCCATTTTGCCCCACAAGCAAGTTAACATCCCTTTGGGAAACGATAGCCTTCATTCGTTTTTTTCCACGTGGTCTAACGTGATGCCTTCCTGCTCCCAGTATTTATTTGGTCTTTAGGAGTGTGGCACCGAGAAGGGTAGCCGTTCTTGTTTCAGTTCCAAAATTCATCTACGCCCTTGTGGTATTTTTCTCTCTTAGGAAAGTGGTAACTTCTAACAATTGGTATCCCAGGTCCATAACGTTAAATAATTCTTCGCTGACGCACGTTCCCGTCAAGGCACGTTCTTCCTGAATGGGCGTACAAGGTAGGTCTTGGTTGAACGTTTCGGCTCAACTACGGCACACGGAAACATCATTTTCCTTGACAATGGTGAGATAAAGCTGGATGGTACAAGCCCGTGGGGGGCTGGCTAAGACGTTGCACTCGATCAGTCATTCGTATTGTCGAATGTTGTCCAGGTCGATGTGTTCCGTCAGCAATGGCGTGTGCCCTACAGGACTATTTTCACAGATAAGGATACACGTCCAAGTATTTGATTCATTTTTTCTCGTCGTCGGTTTGGTACAGCAAACAGGTGGCATTTGGCCTTCCTCCGTACAAACTGTCACTCGGGTTCAGTGGGTCCTCCGACTTGCAACTTTCCACGATGTGTTTAAATTCGGTATCGGTTCTCAAACGGTGATCGTAGTCGTGTTCCCACATTTCCACCATTTGGTATCCTTGCTGTTCTAACTTCAAGCGCCGCTGACAAGTGTCCTGGTGCAATTCTTCCATGTTCCGTTACAAAAACTGAGTTTTAGTGTCACGTTCAGGGTAAGAGAGGGGACATCCTTGAAATAAGCAATCGTTAAACTCGTACACGATCTTGCGGTCTTCTAAGTCCCAATCATCCACCGAATAATTTCCGATGGTCTTTTTGCCTCATCCGTTGCGGGCATGATAGATCCATTTGTCTTCCTTGTCGCACAAATAATGTATCCAGCGTAGGGCTTTGACCGAGTAATTTCGTTTAACACAGTTGGTCGTTTGAGGGCTGACTTCAGCCAGGGTGTTTTCGGGCATGAAACGTTGGCGGTACACTAAGGAACACGCTTTGGCATTGATGCATGTTTCTTTCAAAGGATCGATCCCGCCATGTTCCATGAACAATTCTCGACATTTACCATAGCAACATCGTAAATTGTCCACTTCGTAACGATAATGCTTTAACATTTCGCCCTGAAAATCGAATGGGTCCGAGGCGTGAGCCTGGTACCAAGCGTATAAAGCTTCTCGTCCTTTGGTATGCATGTTGTCGGGGTCGTAGTCGTGATCCTCAGACAAACAGAATGTATTGCTTGGCTTCGGTATTGAAAAATGCGGAAAAATAACCTTTGGCCATTTCTGTCATTTCAACATTTTAGGCATTAAGCTCAATGTCATGGCCAAGTAACTCATCGAATCTTTAATATGTACTTGTCCCACTTGCATGGAAATGATTCTGGCTCCATGCAAAGTCACTTCAGAACGTTCGGTGCCTTATTTGGCTTGGTGTCTATGTGTCTTGATTCTGGCTCATTCATGTCATCTTCAAAATCATTGGCAGGAATTATTGACAAAACCGCAGCTACTGTGCGAGGAGATAAAGCACGTGTCTGCCTCTTACTTGCTTCTCCATTCTCCACTACATGATGCGATCGTTTCGTCTTGACAGCGAAAAGTCAAATGACTACATTGTAAACGCCATGGGTCACTTTATATCCATGTTAGACCAGCGTATATACAAAGGATGTATGTCTTCCCTTCCAATATTAATTTCACTCTCAAACCGAGCGTAACTATGAAAGAGCCCACACAGATCGAACTTCTAATCAGAGCTTTGCGATGTATCATTTTTTTAAAAATCAGACAAGCCGACGGACTACTCTTCCTCGTTTCGAGATAAAAGTCAAGATAATTGCTGTATCTTTAAGAAGTAAGGACAATGGTCTTCAGAGTGTCCAGACCGTCAAAAAGTCAAACGGGTGTCAGAAGAGAAAAAAGTCGAGATACCTGTTATCGTTGTCAAGAAAAAGGACATTGGTCTTCAGAATGCCCTAAAAAAACAACATGAGCAAGAGGAAGAGAGTGGTTACGAACAGGAAGAAGAAAAAGGTACCCTCCCCAAAGGAAGAATCCAACAAAGTGCAGAAAGAGAAACAAGAAAAGAAAAGAAGACTAGGAGAAAGTGAGGATAAAGAGGAGCCATAACCTGTGAACGTGAAAAATTATATAGAAAACAGTGAGAGACTGAACAAAGGCATAGAAAAAGACTATGAACATTTTAAAGTTTTCCGTTGTGCTGTGTTGTGAATTGGATTGTAAACTTTGTACCAGAATAGACAAGACAGAAAATGTAAGCGTCTCATTAGCAGCAGGGGGGGGGCGAATCCGACATTTTGTCCAATCGTTATTTTGCTTAATTATTACTTTCTGCACTCAGCGGATCCGGTGTAGTCAGCGCCTGGTAAAAAAAAACGACGTCGGTCCATCCTACACAACGGTGACGTCATTTGGTTTAATACACTTTTCTGCGCGCCGATCCCAGCGTCGTCAGCGTCCGGTAAACACAGCGACGACCGCGTCGATGTCATTTCCCCCCCTGCTGCTAAGTGGTTATTTACAATGATCTTACAAACAGAGTGATCACTAACTCCTCCTCTTGTAGATCAATTAGGTTATTTGACTGATCAGTAAGTCTAAAATTAATTCTCGTTAAAAACCGGTTATGGCATCGCATATAGACCGGATTAATCGGGCTCTCAACGATTAAGAATCCGGGAGGGGCTGTTGGCGAAAATGAATAAAGGATATACCCCTGTTGAGCTTGATTTGATTGCTTGGTATCTACCTGGTAACTCCCTTCGATAACATCACACACTAGATTGATTGCTATCACCGATGCGATATTTACGTTGTATGGAGCAATATGCCTACCACCATCTCCGTTATCGTGTCTGAGGATAATTGATGGACCGAGAAAATCACTAAGAGACTTTCTTAGTTCTGGCGCGTTGTATCCTGGAAACTTGAAATCGGGTAAATCGGCTTCTGTGATATTATACTCGGTTAGGAATTTTTGTTTATTATCATCGCTGTTATCGGATATTATTTTAACGATTCGTTCATTGATATATTCCATGTCTGATATAAGTTGATTTAACACCTCAACGTGTTTTCGTGCTTTTGTTTTCCGTAGTTGTTCTAGTTGCAATTGGTAATTACGATTAATCTCGATAAAAAAAACTATCGATATCATCTAAAATAACTGTTAATATGACGATCGATTCAGGGGTTTTGTCATACCGAAAATACCACTGCATGACATTCCTGTTTTGAAATATAAACCAACTGGGTAATAACGTGTTTTTCATAATAGACAATTTATCTTGATAACTGGGATTAATTTCATGATACGATTGCGCATTCGTGTGCAAATCCGCGGGGATTTCATTAGGTGGATTCTCGGGCCAACCTAGTATGGTTCTTATTGAACTGTTATAAATATCAACCATATACCCCGGTGTGCTTATTTCAATCGTCGACGATAACGTCGGTTCATGAACCGTAATAGCGATTTTTGATTCTTTTCCTGTGATCGATTTTATCCTGCGTTGAAATTCTTTATTGATTTGTTCTACTTGGTATGACCCAGTTGGTATTGTAACCTCATTCCAGTCTGGGGTCCCATCGGGTTTTTTTGTCCATGCAAAAACCAGCGAGTTATTAGGTTGTTGTCCGTTAAATGCTTCCGCTCGGATATTAGGCCAACTGTGATATACTCGCAATTTTGCCAGCGCTATTTCCTTCACTGGAATCGGAGAAGGGAAGTTTACACTGAATTCTGGCTTCGTTGATGTTATCGATATCATATTTGTTTGTACCGGAGTGGTGTTCTCCGCGATCCGTTGAAGTAATTGCAACCCTTCGGGGTTCAGCGACATTATTATTATTCGTCGTTTCTATTGTTTAATTTCAACACCGAATATTAACAACCTGCTTGTTTTCAGGAGGATGTTTTAAGCCCATTGAAGTGGTTTCAGCGACGTGGTTTCCAGCTTCCAGTTGAAAATCCTCGATTTTTGACATCGCGGAGTCATGCAACTGGACCATCGTGGAGAATTCAGCATCGGATATAAACGAATTATCTATCGCCAACGAGATCAACCCGGATAATTTCGAGTACGCGTCGGATACTATTTGATGTTTTACTGTATACTCGTTGAGTTTTTTCTGAGAACACGATGATATCCTTCTAGTGATTGCGTTGGCGACTCCAGCAATTGTTGTCGCCGCGGAGATAGCGATTGGAACAGCGATCGGGGCCATCATGGTCACCGTGGATAAAATAACACCGGTACCGGCTACTATACCTGACACCGAGTACACGACCGCGTCGATGGTGGTTATTTTTCGACGGTATTTTTTTATTTTTACACGGTATTGTTCGGAAAGCGTTTTCAAGTTCGCGGAGAATTCTTTTACGGTATTGAATCGATATTGATGTGACGTCGGTGATACCTCTGATTAAATTACCTTGGTGGTCATTTTTATTTTAAAAGAGCTAGTGTTTTTAATTACTTAGATCCGTTACAAATTCCACATACCATGTAATGTTTGCCCCGGTTAAATGTCTATCGACGGCATAAATTGTAAACTGTTCAGTTGCGTCCTTGTCTATAATTGTTGATATTGTATTGTTAAACCCGGATGAACTCGACGATAATATATTAAACTGCATCATTGAAACCAGTGTCAATCGATAAATACCCTTAATAGTTGCGGTGATTTTTACTGTATTCTGTGTAGGAGTCCAAGCGAATGATCCATGATGAATCGTGTATACTGTGTTGATGGTGTTTTCATGCGGGATTTTTATTTTTGTCACCTCCGGTAGTCTGTCTTTAATCGATTCAACGTTAATTTTGATTGTTCCTATTTCCTGTGTATGCGCGTCTATACCCTTTTTGTTCGCTGCAACATCAGTTTTGATTGTTTCTATTATCCGTTTATGCGCGTCTACATTATTTATGTTCGTTGCAACATTAGAGCTGATTTTTTCTATTATCAGTTTATGCGCGTCTACATTATTTATGATCGTTGCAACATCAGTTTTGATTGTTCCTATTTCCTGTCCATACGCAGTGATATCATTTATAGTTATTGTAATTTCATCCGGTCTGGTATTTTTTTTACCAAAGAATTTATCAATGGTATTATCAGCCCTGTTAAAATTTTTTCGTAACGTGTAAAATTGGCCCGACAGCGTTGTAAACTCCGAAATAGTACTTTTTATCCCCACAAGATTCGGTTCGGTTACCGTCGGGGTTCCAAAAAAACTAGCAGTAGTGAGTTGTATATCGGTGACAGACTTTTGTATCCCCTCGAACTGATTTGCTTGCGCGTCAAATTTATCATACAAATTTTTTAACGAATCCGACACGGATATATAATTGTCGCCAAGTGTACTTATTTTTCCATTTATCGTCAAGATGGATTCACCTGATTTAAGTCGTCCGTCATCGGTATACAACGCGATATTGTTCTCGGCGGCATCACGCTGTCGTATTAAAACGTCATTCAGCGACACATTACTGGATTTTAATTTACCCTGACGATCTTGAAATACAACTATTTCGCCCGGGTCAACACTGGTTAAATTTAACGTATCAGCGATTTCATCCTCGATTAGTTTTTTTATGTCATCGGTGGCGAGCGTTTCCGTGGATTTTTCAGCGCCGAAACCGGTCGTCCCCAGATATCAATCATTATTATTGTAAAAAAAAACAGTGTTTTTAATTAACCCGCCGGGCCTCTACGACCCCACTAGTGTATTCGTTTACAACCACATGAGGTGGTTTCCGCGATGATGAAATCGCCGCGAGTACGTTCAATACCTCACGGCCGCATATCGGTGGGTCACTTAATTGTTGTGTTGGCAGCGTGGAATAAAAAACCGGGGCTGAACACGCCCGGATATACCGCATGAACTCGTTTGGCGGGGCTAACCCGTATGAATCAAAATAGACGATCGCACGCGGATCAATTGCGTATGCAACCCAATGAGTTCCCGCTCCGGAGGATTTATCGAGGTTAATTATACCGGTTTCAATATTCCTTGGTTTTGTCGGTAATTGATCCCTCATAAAAACACCTCTGAAGTTTTTTATCGCTAACGCGTTTGCGGCATCTATTAAATCAAAATTAGACATAGGAGTTAATAAACGGTTCCCGGTAGTCTTAAACCCTTCCCCGAGTACCATGAATACGGGGTTCCCGGTAGTCTTAGACCCTTTCCTGCTACGGGTCGTTTTTTTTTATAGCCTTTCCCGGTTGCCTTCTTCAATGCCATTCCCGCCGCGGTACCAACGGCTCCTAACGCCGCCGCCTTCGCCACTGCTGGGGCCACCGCGGCAATCAACGCTGGAATCGCAGCTAACAACGGAAATATCCCACCGGTCTTTTCCATGTTTTTAATCGCTGCGGCTGAAAAATCTATTTGAACACCCTTTTTATTCTTCATCGCATCATTGAAATGTTTTATTTGACGCGCCGTCAACGATATCTTATGATTACCACCTGCCATCTGTGACGGCTTTAACGTTATTGTGGTTCCACATTGTTTAGCCGACTTTGATCGTAAATTCTTGACTTGACCATCGGTCAACTCTACACCGACAACATTATACGACATTTTTATTGTAAATGCGTTTATGTTTTCAATTACATGTTTTCCACTGGTGCATCAACGATTCTCATTCGTCCACCAACACCTTCCAACAGCATTGATTTATCGCTGAGAATGACAGCAACCGCTCTATAATCGGCAATAACGCCGCGAGTTACATTAGCTCGGAAGTGTATATCAACGACGGATTGTCTTGTTAAATCAAGATGTTCCAGCGAAAAGTAATAGATCGGATATAGTTCTTTGAAATCATGTTGTGATATTTGCAAACCAGTGTCGACGTTTTGATCACGACTCATATACGACAGCAACCGATGGTACACGCGTGCAATATGGTTTTGACCGTAATTAAGTTGTATATCCTCAGATGGTTCCTGCTGGCCGTTTATTCTCAGCGAGACGTCAGTAACGCCTAATCGATCAAATATCATATGGCTGGATAGTTGATTATCAACTCTCGTCATATCCTGCAACGCAACAAATATATGACGCGGAGCCGAAATGCCTTGTTGTGATGCCAGGTTCCATGTAAATATACCATTGATATTTGATTGCTTAGTATCTGTTGTTGTTGTTAGCCAACTTAGTAATGATTTTCCTCCCTGCTCCATAAAGGATAGCAATCGTGCCTCTGTGGTAATGGATGGAGTCATTACTGGCATCCACAATAATATTTTAGTTAAAACGACTTTACCAGAGTCATTATTTGGATTCGCAAGATCCGCTGGAATTCTCCAAATTGCATTTCTATCATCACCTTTTCGCACAAGAACCACGGTATGCTTTGCTCCGTAGATAACTTTTCGCACGTTCCTACAAAATCCAAATATATGATGCAGTGGAATCGCGCATGAGAAAGATCTACGCGGCCCTGTTAACATTGATATGCGTGTTGCAGCTCCGATGTTAAAATTAGGATCGCTGTTTATAATCATATTCTCAACATCAGCGTTAGCGCTATCAGCATTATTTCTTGGTCGTCTTACCACAAATTGCGAGTTTCCAGCAGTGTTTCTAGTATCCTTTGCAAACATCATAGATGGACCCGCTGATCTTGTATAATCGTCGGAATATCTTGCTAGCCCGATTATTGTTGTAGCAACATCAACATCACGTTCTATTGATTCAATTTCTCGCCCGTCAATGAGATATTTTGCGCTCTCAAATAGCGCCATTACGCCGTTATTGACTAAGCCAACTTTGGTACCATCTGGATACGGTGCTGGTACAGCAGGAGTATCGGCCTCTGTTACAAGTTCTCCTTCGATTTCAATAAACGCTTCACACGGCAAAAAATATTTACTGGTATCATGGACTCGAAGTTCAATTCGCGATCGTATGTTGGGTTGTACTGCATGATAGGAATAAAATTGATAATTACGGACAGAATCATCCTTGTGCACTGGTGCGTCCATATCAAACGCCGGGTCAGCTGTTCGTTTAAACATTTTATTTAATAATACGCTGATGCATCTAAATCATCGTCGTCGTTTTAAATTCTTCGAATTTTGTCGTGGTTTTAAACCACTTCCCGCTATTATGTTTGCGATGTCATCTTGATTATTGTTTACCAACGACGCTAGTTTTTCTTCCACGGCGTTATTTATTACTTTACTGACATTTGCAGGCATCACTGTCGTTGATGGCATCACCGGTGGTTTCTGTTTTCTTTTTCTCACCAACGACATTAGTTTGTCCTTTGCTGCAGAAAACGCCCTTCCGGCAACATCTCCAATAGCACTAATACCCCTATCACGAATAACATCAATAACCTTCATTCCTAATTGTTTGGCTAACGGCGCCACTTTTGGAGCCATTCTTGTAAATAACCCCGCAATGGTGCTACCGAGACCGTCTCCGTACCACGCCCGGTATACGGGCAATCGTGAGTTTACCACGTAGACGCTGACTGGTTTATCATGGTTGTAGTGTATAATCATCTTTATTATAAAAAACACCAGTGTTTTCCAATTAGTGATTGATCACCAGTGATTGATCACCAGTGATTGGTCAATCGCTGTAATGACCGTGGTCCACGAGTTCGTCTATGAGCGTTCGATATACATTAATGTCCATGATACCACCGGCAAATAACCGCCTGCAAATATCAGCGGCCTCATTGATTATTTCCGGAGAGTTATTTCCGGCTCGTTTTCCTCCGATTAGTATTACGCGGTGGTAATTCATTTTTATATTTATTTGCCAAATACACTATTCTTGTCCAGTCCTTTAACGACCTTATATTTTTCTCGTAGCCGCTATTGATATGCTCATCTCGTGTGCCCTTAGCAAAATTTGTAACAGTAAAATTAACTAATTCTTCGTAGCCGAGATTTCTAATTGTGTCTATTGTGCTCTTTTAAGCACATTACGGGGTATATTCCCCTCTTTCTCTATTTCTTCCGGTATTTCTTCCGGTATTTCTTCCGGCATTTCTTCTTCTGATTCTCTTGCGGTGGCGCCTAGTTCTTCTTCATCGGCTATTGTAACATAAGGTTCGTGTGGGTCCGTTATAGCGAGTGGTGGCGGCCTCCGTGTTGTAGCAACCGCTATTTTCGCAGGGAGTGTTTCCAGAGACTCTTTTGTTTGCTCGGTCTGAGCCGCTATCTTTTCAAGCGCACCGAGGACGGGCACAGTTGCCGCCGTAACATCTTTGGTTGCTTTAGTTACCGGAGCAAAGAGCTGTTCGCTTCCAACAGCAAAATCAGTTTGTAGTTGTTGCCGCGTTTGAAGTTGTTTTCGGACCCTGTCTCGTAACGGTATGAACTTTTTAAGCGCTACTAGCCGCTCTCTGGCTAGCCGAGTAGTAAGTGATTCGCCTACCATTATTGCAATTGCTCCGTAGTTTCTAATTTCCCGCCGAGTGTGGCGGGGGGGATATGTCCCAGGGGCTCCAGGGAGTTTTCGTCTATAATCCTTCTAATGTTTTTAATTTTATTAGAGATTTCTCGACGTCGTTCAAAAGCCTGTCCGAGTTTTTTTCGTACTGTCTCAACGGCAGTAAATAGTCCAATAAATGCATTTACGTCATTGCCATACAAGTTTTCATTGATCGTATATTGTAATCGCTTTATAAAAGAATACTCGCGTGGCAAGGTATATCGACCTTTCTTTGATTGCTCGTTAATAATTTCATAATCGGACAATATTTTTTGGTTATCAAGCTTATCAGATAATTCAATTCCTTGATTTTTTAATTTTAAAATCTCGGTTAATATATTATTGATGTCTTCAATATTCATATTCTTATAAAACATCTTATTTCTAAATAAAAAAAAAATTATTTTACAAAATGAACCCCGCGTATCAATCCCGAGGTGTTTTAACATTCGATGAAACATAAAACAGAATATTACAGTTGTTTGTAAAGACAATTTATTCCATCAGTTTTCTTCCGGAAGAAACAATTTATTAATTGTAATAGACTGTAGCGTTCACACTGTCGGTAACTTTGTCACTCGGTGATATACCATCACGAGTTATTCCCCTTTGATGTTACATATGAAAATCGAATTCTGCGCCCGGTCTTTTTTGAGATCGCTGAATTTTGTATTCCTTCTGCAACAAATTGTACTGCGGGCACACAAATATCAAAATATCTACTGGCTTCATTCATCGACTGAAAAGTTTTTTCTTCGTGCGTTATTGTATCAAATGACTTTACGGGTTTTGCTTTTTTTGAGTATTTACCGGTTCCGCCTTTTTTGGTATTCTGACTTTGCGAGATAGCTTGCAAGTTTATAAGAGAATTATCAGTCTTATTATTATTAATATGATCAATCACAAACCCATTCTCGATTAATCCGTTAAATACTTCAAATACAATCCTGTGAACATAATAGCTTTTTCCTCCCGCAGTAAACATCAAATACCCGCGATTATTTACGGTACCAACCGGCTTCTTCAGTTTACAATTTCTAACAACGCCGTCGCGAGATGCCTCGTAATTAACGAGCACAGGATGCGGCTGAAATTCTTGGTTCATTTGTATAATAATACTACTTGTCTAATTCATTATTTGGTTTAATTATAAACCTTGCAATGTAGTCCTGAGGAGTTTTGATGACTGAGTCAGCGGTGGGGTCAATGACGGCGTTTTTTATTCGTTTATCATAATAGCGTTTTAACTCTCTGTATCGCTTTCCGCCACAATTGATACACAACTGCGATTTTCCTCTTACACCAACGTGGCAAACCAAGCACGGTAGGGGGCCAAGAGAACCATTACGAACGCTTTGTAAATGATACCCGCAGAATTCACCTCTACATGATTTATTGCACGGGGTTATCGACCCAATCATCAACCATTTGCAGTGATTCATTATACTATATTCTTTCATTTAAATACTTGTTTTAATTATATGGAGGAGTTCGAGAGATTAGCAGCAATTAAGCCCTGGAAAAATATTAAGTTCAATCTCGATAGAGCCCTCAAGGACGCACCAAAAGCGTCAATAAACGATAGAACCCTGTTGAATAAAATACGCGATTGTATCAATGAATTCAAGCGTGATGGTGCATCTCATAGTTGGTCAACATTTCGAATTGATGGTGTTGTTGATGCTACCATGAACGACAAACGCGCGGCAACGATAATATCACAACTTGGCTCCAGCAAGTATTTCTTCAGAGTAAAATTCATTGTCCGAGTGGAATCAGGTAATTGGATCATACGTGATAAATTTGAACCGGTTCTCAGCGACAAGAAAACAGTCATTGTTAGCCGCGACTCCAAGCCAGGGCTGTTAACCGGAATTGACAGACCATACTATGAACGAGCGTATCCTGAAACAGCAGTTGTCTATGGAATATACCCGTTAAATAAGAAACCTGATATCGGAAAACTAGCACCGATGAAACAGTCAACGGGGATAAATTTGTGTAGCAGAACGAGTAATAGAGCATTTTACAAATGCGTGTCGAGGAAATAAACTGACCGATTTACGACGTAGCAAAATAAACCAATGGGAGGAGACAGTGCGCGAGCGAGGAGCAACCATCAGCGACATAGCGAGATTAGAAACGTCGCTGAGATTTCCAATAACCGTTACAACAATAACCGGTGAAGTATTATATGAATCAAAGTATAAATCAAATGGAGCCCCAATCAAAATTATTGATCATAACGAACACGCGTGGACGTCCGCGGTCACAATATTTCCACGGGATAGAACAGTAAAGTATATCCCCGGGGAATTCCTGGGAGAGGATAGTTTTCTCGCGGAGAGGAAACTATTTGATGCTATTGCTTGTTTGTGTAAAAACGACCCTGTGTCAGTGTGGTTACTTCGCAGCACTGAAAACGACATGGATACCTTTGATCAGTTTGTAAGACCAAACGGTGAATTATATCGCACTGAAGCGTTTCACAACAAGATGAAAAAAACCGCCATGGAATTTGAAGAGCATGATGAACAACTGCTAACAAATTGTTTTACGATTCCATCGGTTGCGACTCATGTTGCAGCAAGGAAAAATGCGTGGAGACCAACGCGCAAGGAATTTCTACCGGATGTACAATCCAGTTGTTTGGAATATTATCACGGTGGACTATGGAACACTGAATACAACCGCGACGCTATGATTTCCGTTGATATGGTTGCCTGTTATCCAGCGAGTTTTCTCGGGTATGGATCCGCCGCTGGGTACTTCAAACGATTTGGACACCCCAGACATGAAATGACTCGTGTTGCTATTAATGGACCGCTGCCTGATTTTGATTTAACCGGATTCGCTCGCATAGTATCATTTGAATTCGCAGCAGGACTTCATCGCTGTTGTTATATTTGGATCGGTAGACACATGTCTGAAAAGAAGTGGCTGCCAATAGCGCTGCTACGGTATATGATTGATTGTAGCATGCTTGTATCGTTGATTATCAGTGACGCGATTATATCATACCGGGCGCAGACTGAAGTCTGGTTACCAGAACCAGAGCGTCTAGATAGCATAATTGACGAATCCAGAAAACACATTGATGCCGACGAGGAATATATCATCGAATGGTCCAAAAAGATATTCAACCAACGAAACCGCGAGGCAAAAGATCTCGGTAGAAGAATAATTGGTAAGTTCACACAAGGTGGAAAAAACTGCGACTACAAACGATATTGCTCACGGCTGATTATAGATGACGCAGAATATGATTTCGTAATCAAGGACGCAGTGGCAAAAAATAGATACGTGAACTGCAAAACAGCTTTCTTGTCCAATGGAACAAAGTTGGGTACAGTTGTTACCTACAGCGATGGAGACAGCCCCGCGTATCCACATTTGAGGGCGTCTATGTTGGGTTACGCCGCTATCAATTTATTCTCGATGATAAATAGATTTCCCGACACCGCGGTTAGAGTAGCCGTTGATTCATTTTATATAGACGTAAAGTACAAGGGAAACTTAGCCGAGTTTACTAGTCCGGACGAGAGTTGGGGTATATGGAGAATTAAAAATGAAATACGACGCGATTATTCCCCGTCAGCAAATGTCACCGTTGAAAATAATTACTTACGCGGCGATAAATTGTCAGAATGGTCTAATGCACCACCGTGTTTTGATCCAATTTGTAGACACAAAACAGTTTATTTAAGCGGCTGTGGCGGGTCAGGAAAGACGACTCGGGCAATTGAATTATTTCGAACGCGGGCAAGTATAATCGTGCTTACACCGACCCATAGACTAGCGCGAGAGATAAAACAACGAAATGTTGACGCCGTTACTTATCACAGCTTTTTTCGATACAGCGGCGGTGAGTGGACTCCTGATCGAATGGGTGAAAAATTTATTCCTGAGGTTATCATCTGGGATGAGATATGTACTGTTTCGTTAGATACTTTACAAATGTTTCTTGAGTGGTTGCTGCGCGCGAATACAGCGGTAATCATGTGTGGCGACCATGGCCAACCACCACCATTTGTCGGCGAGGGTCCACATGATTGGTTAAAGGATTTTGTGGACTATTATGAAGAAACCGATACTGATTACCGAGCACTTGATGAACAACTGCGCGAGGTTAAAAAATTAATCAGATTACAGCCGGATAGAGTTCAATGTGAAATAATCCGCGAGGTGATTCCGGAAACGCCGTTAAATGAATTCTGGGAAACATGGAGACCAAACGATTTGATTGTAGCGAGTAGAAAGATAGTCAGAGACACACTTCAGCGGAAGTTGTTTGCGTTGCATAAGGAAAAGTTTCCAACGCGTCCAGTGCCGTTATGTTATAGACCCGCGGACACACGGCGGCAGAACATTGAAGTTGAAATCCCGGGCCCGACAGCGTCAGGGACAAAAAAACAAATTCTTGTGCTGAATGATATTGTGCTCGTTGATATCAGCGTCGTCGAGGACGCGCTACGTGCTGATAAATCCCCGTGGACGCTAGGATACGCAACGACAATACATTCCTCGCAGGGATTAACCATCACGGATACAATTGTTTGGATGGTTGATAATCGCATCGAATGGTCAAATCTAGTCTATCTTGCAGTGTCCAGAGTACGGAGAATGAATCAGCTTCGAAGAATTGTTATTGACGAAGCCGGTGACGGAGTCACTGACGGAGTCACCGACAACGATGACATTATCGATGCAAGCGTCATTGATAGAAAACTCTCGGGTTACCGCCAACAGGATAAAAAAAAAACAGCGGCGTTTTGATATTGATGCCGAATTAATAATTGCGTTACGACAACAACAGAATAATCACTGCGCGAGTTGCAATTGTGTAATGCTCTGGCGTTATTCGGATAAAGACGCTCGCCAATTTACCGTGGACAGGATCGATAACAGTCTCGGTCATGTCAAAAACAATGTGAGGTTAACTTGTCTTGAGTGCAATAGACGCAACGGCGATAGTTAAGGCCACGTGGGGGTAATTGAGTATCATCAGGTATCACTTGTAGTTGCTCGCGAGTAAATCCGCGCTGAGGAGCAGTTGAATCCAGTCTATAGATCGGTGGTCTACCAGTTGATCGTGTTATCGTTGATATGTTATGTGTGGTAACACTCCAAATAGGATCAGTAGCTCTTTTTTTACCGCCTTCAAGCTCTCCTGGTTCATACAGATATCTAACAGTGACATCGCCGAGAATCGGCTTGGAAACGCTATCTATTTTTGATCTTCCGGGTATATACTTTTTTTTAATCGCGTCGCTGGGCTTCATGTTGATTGCTCGGGTAATCTCGTTATTTAACGCTGCAATTACGCCTGGCAACCTTTTGACCCATTCACGAGATCGTTTTTCCTGGATGAATTCTTTCGCGTATTGATATCCAAATAACCGTTCAGCAAGAGTCCGATTGAATCGTTCAACAATTGCCTGATCACGATGTAGCGCAGTACGACCTCGTCGTATCGCGACGTTATGATGTTTCAGCGTTGATAAAACAGCGCCGCGAAATTCACTACCAGGATCAACTTGTAATAGATTTGGCCAGCGCAGAGGACCTCTTCGATAAATCCGCTCAAACGCACCGGCTACTTCAGTTGCTGACTTTGTTTTCAAGGGCTCCGCTTGTTTGTATCGACTCGCAACATCAACTACGGTTAGCGCGTATTTGTAACCGTTGTCATGCGGCAGAAATAGTATATCAGCTTGATGAACTTCATTGGGTACGGTAACATCAAAGCGCGAAAAGTTGATTTGTTTAGGCGGTGGTAGATAGATTTGCCATATAGCCTGTTTGGATAACCAATTAGCCGCAACGGCCTTTGTTACCTTTACAGCGCTTGCGAGTTTACCAATTGCGGCCTTCCCCTTCCAGTATCCTCTCGGAGAATAATAGATGGATTCCATGTTGTTATTATAAACGCTAGCGTTTTCAATTATCAGCGCGAGAAGCTCCGCTTCCAATCATTAATTTACCTTTCATAGCCGATTTTACCAACCATGAAGCCAATTTTTCTTTGAATGATTTATCAGGAATAGCATTTAACGCGTGAATTAATTTTACATCCGCGATATGACGCTGTTGCAGATCGCTACTTTTGTAGTAAGCAACATCATGAGCATGACACGCCTTATCGATAGCGTTTATTGGATACTCACCGGGTTTGGGCTGATTTTGATCATCGAGTCTGATATCTAATCGTGTTCCGGGGCCACAGTAGCTATATCCTGGGAGGTGCTTTTCTCCTGGATACTTTGCCCACGGTGTTCCGGGGAGTTTTGATAACTTGGCTGCAATATCACCTCCTCGCTTTTTTTTAAAGCATCCCCGGGTCTAGCAGAAATAAATCTAAATTTCTTTGTACCGCATTGTACACACTTACCAGTAAGCGCCGAACTGTTATTTCTCGTTGTAACGGTTGTCATATCATTTGTGCCAGTACGCACTCTACACTTCACACAATATAGATCCATAATTTATGTATAGAGATATGAATATAATTGATTTTTCGGCGACTAAAACGAGAGAACCAGTTAAGCATGTTGCAGCGTTACCAAACTCGATCCGGATGATTATCATCGGACCATCTGGATCCGGCAAGACGCAATTGTTACTCAATTTAATAATGAGATGGATGAAGTGGGATAAGTTGTATTTAATCGCCCCTAGCGTGGATGATCAACGATGCTACGAGGTGTTGAAAGATTTTAACGAGAATGCATCAGCGATCGCTGAAAAAAATGTTATTGAGTTTATTACAGATATCAATGATGCACCGGGTATTGATGATATTGATGGCGACGTTAACAATCTAGTCGTGTACGATGATGTTATGTTAGACAATCAAAAAAACCCAGCTAGGATATTTTCCAGAGGCAGGCATAAAAACACCGACGTGATATATGTCACTCAACGATACACTCAGATTCCAAAAGTAATCAGAGACAACTGTAATATTCTTGCTGTGTTCAACGGCGTTGATACACACACGCTACGAAATATTTGGCAGACATGGTGTGGCGGTGACATGGACTTTAATGGTTTTCGAAACTTTTTTAGTCATGCTCAGTCGACCCCACATGGATTTGTAACGATAAATTTACATGATCCTCGGACACGATATCGTATCGGACTTGACCAAATATTCGGTTAAATTGTAAATAATTTTCATTGTAAATAACCCCTTAGCAGCAGGGGGGGAAATGACATCGACGCGGTCGTCGCTGTGTTTACCGGACGCTGACGACGCTGGGATCGGCGCGCAGAAAAGTGTATTAAACCAAATGACGTCACCGTCGTGTAGGATGGACCGACGTCGTTTTTTTTTTACCAGGCGCTGACTACACCGGATCCAATGAGTGCAGAAAGTAATAATCAAGCAAAATAACGATTGGACAAAATGTCGGATTCGCCCCCCTGCTGCTTCATTTTTGATTTTTTTAGAATAAGGACCTACACTCACGCAATCACTCACACAAGTACATAATGGGTTAAATAGGGCCTTTGAGTTTTAATTGATCTTGGCAATTGAAATACTGTCTCTTTTCGAGAGAAGTGAGTGCCCATGAAAATGACCGTTGGGTATTGTTTAAGAAAAACAAACTCAGGAACGGCACGTAATCATCTTTAACTGTCTTAAGCCTTTGGCACAGCCAAGGCCGACGTCTAGAGTGGCCCCTGTCGATGATGAATTGGTAGAAATCACTAGAGGTGGTATCGCAGGTGTAATAACAGGGCAGGGTTGTTTGGCTGTCGATGGTATTTTTCTCTTGGGTCGTAATAAAGAAGTCTGATACATTTGTTTTAGACTCCTTAACTCGGCTAAAATGTCTAAGAGTACCGTTACCATTTGCATTTCCCTGTCCTCCTTCTCCCTTAGACCTTGTTTATTCTCTGCTGATTCTTCATGTCGTTTCCTTCTTGCCTCTTCTTTTCGCTGTTGCTGTTGAAGGAGACAATCTTGTCCTTGTTCTTTTTCCTGTTGTAAACATTTCTCTAATTCTTCTTTCTGTCTCTGTTTAAAATCATCGACGTGTGGTAAAGAAGGAGAAGGCGACGAAGATACTGGTACCGGAACACATTCTTGCAAAGAAGAAAGAAAATCGACTAAATCACAATTAAAATCGACATCTTCTGAAAGTAGAACCGTGTTGACTTTAGTAGCCGCAGCTATTCCATCGCTTCTCGTCTCCATGGCAGTGCACCCCAATTTCATCGTCTTCTTAGGTTCCGTCACGTTTGAAAACTGTGTCGCATGAATTGACTGTGCACAGACGCTAGCGCATCCATATAGGGAATGTAACGTCACAGATCACTCTTTTCGGATTGAAAGACCAACTCCTCGTTGTGACTGAATTTTGTAACACATGTTTGGATAGGTTAATAAATCCGTTTCGTCCCGCACTTCCACTATAAATAACCGTAGTTCAATGCATTCCCTTCACCTGTTCTCGTCACAAGAATTCCCATCATTTTTCAAAACTGCCATTGTAAAGCCTCTGATGAAGAAACCAACACTAGACCATGACGATTGAAAGAACTACCGCCCAGTTTCTAATCCCATTCATATAAAAAATCTTAGAAAAGGTTATTGTATCCCAGGTTGTATCTCATCTAAATTCAAACAGTCTTTTTAGCAACGTACAATCTGCATATCGCCTTTGCCACAGTACTGAATCTACTCTTCTAAAAGTAGTTAATGACATTCTCTCTGCTTTAATAGCGGAAAGATTACAGTCCTCACCCTCCTTGATTTGTCTGCAGCATTTGGCACAATAGACCATGATATATTACTTCACCGACTCCAGCATGTATTTAGCATTCATGATACAGCCTTACTGTGGTTCAAGTCCTACTTGGTCAACAGGACACAAATTGTATCTGCAAATGGAATACACTCCAGTCCAGTTGATCTATGTTGTGGTGTTCCACAGGGGTCTGTTCTTGGACTTGTTCTCTTTATTCTGTACACTCAATCGCTCTCAAGTGTCATAGATCATCATCCAGTTTCTCACCAATTGTACGCTGATGACACCGAAATATACAAATCTAGCCACCCAAATGAAGTTGATGCTACCATCCAAGGTGTAGAGAGGTGCATTTCTGATGTGAAATCATGGATGACATGTAACAAGCTGCAGACGAATGATGATAAAACTGAGGCCATTCTGATCAAAAGAAAAAGACTTTCTCATTCACATCCTTTACCTCAAACAATAAATATCAGCAACGCCAACATTAAATTCACACAATCAGTACGAAACCTAGGTGTTACTCTGGACAGTTCTCTTACATTGCACCAACATGTCATGAACATATGCAAGGCTGTATGTCTTGAGCTGAGACGCATCAGCTCAATTATGTCGACTGCAAGAACAAACTTAAAGACCTAATAATATTTCCTACCTGAAATATTCTTAGCATGTCTTTATTTTTTATATCTTTTAATGTTTATCTAATTTCATGGTGTTTGTTTTTGTAGGTGTTGTCTAATGTTGTAAAGCGCTTAGAGCTTCTAAAGATTAGGCGCTATACAAAGTCCTCATTATTATTATTATTATTATTATTATTATGTGGACAAACGTAGAATCCTCTACTCTCGTATCGTCGATGCTGTTCCGTACGGACCTACCCGTGTATGTCAGATCATCATGGACAATTATCATGATCACGGATACGAGCGTTTATAAAAGAAAAATTTATGTAGAGAGACAATGCTTTTTGAAGAGAATCATTCTCTACGGATCCGCAGTTAGAAGAAGTTTCAGGAATAGAAGAAAAGCTAATTGATGACCTCTATGTTAACGGAATGATGTTAACAAAACACGAAATGCCATTTTCAGGGCCACTAATATGCCTCGAAAAGATTTGCTTTCTTGTCTAAAAAACGTTTTAATCGGTTGTGTAGTTGTTTATATTGTATAAGTTGTATCTTATAGATATGTCTCGAACAGATTTGCTTTCTTGCCTAAAATATTTTTAGTTGTATAGTTGTTTGTGGCATATATGTTGTGTGTTATCTCTGTCTCTTTTCCGCCAGTCCTGTTCCCACCAAGCGTTCTATGTTTGTTTCCCGTTGTTTGTTTCCGATTAAGGTCAGTCCCTTGCTACATTGTTGGTAATCGTCAGTACCGTGACGTCACGTCCCTGTTCCATTCCTACTGTCCCGATGTTAATGGTAAGTCCCATTATCCCTAGACAGGTCCCTATACAGGTCCAATACCTTTTGACTGGATTTTCCCTTGTCCTTATAAATATTGTCCCTATACAGACCCAGGGGGTTCTGTAATATATTGTCCCATTGTCCCCTATCCCAGCATTTTTACTACTGTACAATACGAGGGAGACGTCAACTTAAATTACGGAGTTACAGTATTGCAATATAAGATAGAATAGAAATCTATGTTACAGATGTTCATCTCAAATGGCTTTAACGCTATACAACTAAAAGCTAGATATTAAGTCTTTACCTTGACCTTGAAGATGGAAACCCAATAGTCTTACACAACATATATCATAGTGTTAACGTATGAGAATGCAAAGTTTTGTCGATTAATCTAAAGTGGTTTAAATTTGCAGAGCAAATGGCACGAGTGATGGAAAATAGAAAATATGAAGCCACGATACTGATGTATGATAGTAACACCAATGTGATATGAAACATACATTCTAGTGAGGATATACGTGTACCAAGATTAATTCTTTACACACATGCGGTTATAAAGTTATAGAATGAAACGGCAAGATGATAATAAACTTCAAATACGCAGCTGCCTTCTAAATGACACATCTGGAATATTGGATATCTCAGGTTTTGATCATTATGAAGTTGTACACAAAACCTAGATGGAGTCTGAGAATCTCTGACAAAGTAATGCGGAATGAATCAAATTCAATGGCTATAATTATGTAAATGATATAATGGAAGAACGTTAAAGGTCTTACCAACGTAAAGGTTTGTGTCACATATATATATATATATATATATATATATATATATATATATATATATATATATATATATATATATATATATATATATATATATATATATATATATATATATATATATATATCTGTGTGTGTGTGTGTGTGTGTGTGTGTGAGTGTGTGTGTGAAAAAATTAAAAACTTGTATTATGGTCGAATAAACGTCTGTAAGGTTATGGTGTAGAACCGAAGCCTGTAGGATGGAACAATGGGCGTAACTAAAGTTAATGATGTTATCCATTAAAACTTGGTAATAAGTTGTGAAACCAATGCCAGAAGGACCTGCAGTGAGTATAACTCCCGTCCATGATACAGCACACTGCAAATCAAACTCATTGAAGGTCTTAGAAATATAATGTTGCATGCAGATTTGCATGATAATATCCAACAATCACTCGTAGCTTTATGCTGCAGAAACCAGAGAGAAGGGCCCATTATTCATCCAAATAATATAATAAAAAAGGCTGTAAATTAAATCATTTCAAGTTCAATGTAATATAAAGCTGCATATTAAAACGGTTCGAATCTAACTGTACAGTTATCGCATAGAAACCAAGTCGTTGGTGGACAGACAGACAGATAGTTTTGATTACTACATTACTCCAATGATATCATCAATCAGGGTCCAAAACAATATAAAAAGACGATACCCGAAATTGCAAATTTCTCCAGAGAAAATTTTATGACTAGAAAGGTATTTCGTGAGAGTGAAATCTTTATCAATAAAACCTCTATAGATTCAAACTGTGGAAAGACAAAAATGTAAAATACGCTAAAATGAAATAACTAGAGCAACTTTTATAACGCATCACTGGCACTCCACTTGCTATTATACATAATATGGATCTCAGGACAAATTGTATAATTGATTGTCTTAATATAAATCATAAGTGGATTTGGGATATTTAAGATTTTTACTTGATTATGTTGTTGTAGTTGTTGTTGTAGGGTTTAACGCTATTTTTCAGCACACGATAGGCTATACATGGCGGCCAGTATTATTGGTGGAGGAAGAACTCGGGAAATCCCCGGAAAGAACCACCGACCCTCAAGAAGCTACTGGTAAGCTTTCTCACATACCCACATTGGCCGAATCCGAGACTCGAACCTACGCAGACAGAGGTGAGATGGCAGTGATCCGTAACGGAGAGCGCTTTAGACCACTCGGCCACTCGGGGCCCCACTTGATTATGTATATGTGTGACCACCCACTCTAAAAGTGTAACCAATGCAAGTAAACAGCATAAAGTGACACTGGTGTTTGCAACATTCAATGGCTTTTTCTTTTGACATGTAAGAGGTGACCTTGCAAGGAATGTTGCCAAAAAAGGGACGCAACGGTGACATTTGCCATTGTAATAACATTTCCTCCTGACCGTGAACATGTAAGCATCATACATTATGACAAGATTTTTTGTTTAAACACAGATACAATGATTTTGGAACCCATTTCTTTTTTATTTACTCCTTGTGTCTGTGGGTTCTTTTTCTGTTTATGTGTCTGTCTTGTCCCGTAAATGTTTTACATGGATAAAGACTATATCTATTTCTGTACCTATATACTTTTATATATAGATATATATCTCTAGTTCTGTATTTTACTACAAATATTATATCTGTCACATGAGACACTTAATGGTATTTTTGACATTTGGTGGCGCTCTACAGTTTCGTATTGTGAATAGGGTTAGACGTTTAAAGAAAAATAATTTCCCCAGGATTCCTGACTGGTTATACTGGTTATTTAAAAAAAGACCTTGTATATCTTAGGTATTGTTAAATAACATTTGAATCCCTTTATTGGGGTGTATGATTGATAGAATTAATAGCATTATAGAGTCTACACCAGATGTGCATCTTTTAAACAATTGCAAGCACCACTTGGTCATTTTTGCTTCCAAAACTTCAGAGGTAAATTGTAATTATACAGCCGATAACACTTTTGCGTTTTTGTGTATTTGATGATTCGTGGAATGCCTTTCATAAGGCGGCATTGTCGAGTCTGGCAAAATTCATTTTCTCTATTTGGGACATTTATTTTGTTTTATACCTTAAGCAGTTAGATACATCTTTTGTCAATTCGTGCTTGTATAAAGCAATGTTATTCTTAAATCTACGTAAGAAGGATGTTATTTTAGTATACTGGGAATTTATTATTTATTCGCTCCTAGAATACATCAAGGTAAAGCCAAGAATGTTAGCTCATACATTCAACACATTATGTCTGTATGGGCAGTTTGTTGTATTACTGCCTACTTAGTTTGGGAGAGAGAGAGTGTCTAAAGAACAGGTGGGTTAAAGAATTAACGCATGCTAAAATGGACGCCATTAAGATATTAACATTAATAATCTGATGACGCGTATGGTAACATTTAGCCCCAGGCAATGCTAAATGTCTTGCAAGACTTCATCCCTGTACCTGCTTAAAGACTCAGTAGAGAGCAAAACAGTCAGGTCTAAAGGAGACAAACAAATATAGTATGATTCGACCTTGATATATAGGAATGGATATGAGCTTTTGAGAGTAATCATGTACTGAGAAGGCACATAATACACAGTCTTAGTAACAATACGCGAATAGTCTTCAACATTTTCGTTATGAGATTGAATACAATTGGATCGCCTTGAGTCACGTTTTTGAAATCACATAAATACAAAATATAAGTACCATTAATCTGTATGATGTTCGATTACAAATAGTGTCAAAGAACTAGATGTAGTCATTGTCATCACTCAGTTGTACATATATGCATAAATGTCCCATCTGCCTCCTAAAGACTCCACAAGCTGCAGGTGGATCGAAATTCAAAAACTGCAGTCCATATATACAATCAAGCCCCAGTCAGATCGAAAAGCAAATATTAAACTTAGCATCTCTATTATGTACTGATGAACCCGGCATGTTCTGTTGTCAAGGTAAAACATGATCCAGTATATATTTCCCGCATATAAATAACACTGGTCAACAGTGAAATCATTACTGACTTGAAAAGGCCCTAATCTGTAGTATTTTGGTGTGCCGAACACGAATATAACCGTGAAAAATTTGTATTGGCTCTCGTTTTGAAGATATTCATATACCTCATTTTCTATGTTTCACTGTGTAAATTTCTCCAGTAGGACTGCAGCAACATCCGGAGTAAGGATGTAACATTGCATAATACCATCATGCTCACATCATCCACAGTTGATTGCATCATTTTCTGATGCAATGCAATACTAATGCCATGCGGCTGCTGAAGTAAGTTGACGTCAGCAGTGTACTATACATGTGTAGGCCTATTATACTAATGCCAGGCGGCTGCTGAAGCTGACGTAAGCAGTGTACTATATAAAGCCCAATCAGATAGGTTCAGCATTTAAAATATTTTAGATGTTGTGCGAGACAGTTCAAGCTACTGTTACATAAAACTTATTATTTTATCCATTTACGTACAATAAAGAACAGTAATGCCTCGAAAGTGTGTTAATACCGCGGACAATTTTTGCTATATTTGTGGGGAAGTGACATTTGCCAACCAGAAGAAAAGTATCAATTCTCAAGTGAAGAAGGCATATCATCTTTACTTCGGATGCAAGGTTGGTGACCAAGACAAGCCTTGGGCTCCGCATATATGCTGTGCTACATGTACAACACAGCTTTCACAGTGGTTGAATTGCAAAAGGTCATCAATGCCGTTTGCAGTCCCAATGGTGTGGAGAGAGCCAAGCAACCACCTAAATGACTGTTACTTCTGCTTGGTTCCTCCTCTTTCCGGCGGAATAACGAAGCGAAAGAAGTCGAGAATAGTCTACCCAAACATTACGTCTGCATTGAGACCAGTTCCACATGGTGAGGGACTTCCTATTCCAGAACCTCCAGCAGAATATTCTCTTGATTCATCTGACGAAGACAAAGGTGAGTCGACCTGTTCTTCTCCTGGTCCATCAGCATGCAGTGATCCAGATTTTCACTGTGGTGCATCATCAACCCCACACAGAATAACACAGGAAGAACTAAATGACCTGATTCGTGATTTGGACTTATCAAAGAACAAGGCAGAATTGCTAGGATCAAGACTCCAACAATGGAATCTTCTAGAAGAAGATGTCACAATTACTGCATATCGAAAGCGCCACCAGCAATTGGAGCCTTTCTTCAGAAAGGAAAGTAATCTGATATTCTGTTCCGATATTGAGGGCCTCATGAATGCTTTAAAAATCACTCATGACCCACAAGAATGGAGACTATTTGTGGACTCTTCAAAACTGAGTCTCAAGGCTGTGCTTTTGCACAATGGAAACATTCTTCCATCTATTCCAGTAGCGTATGCTGTCCACATGAAAGAGACATACGATAACTTAAGGCAGCTACTGAATTCCATTGAGTATAACAAGTACAGCTGGCACCTCTGTGGTGATTTGAAGGTAGTTGCCCTTTTAATGGGACTGCAGCAAGGATATACAAAATACATGTGTTTCTTATGCGAGTGGGATAGCCGAGCAAGGGAAATGCACTACATGAGGAAGGAATGGACTCACAGGCAGAATGTAGCCATTGGAGAGAAGAATATCCAACACCCAGCTCTGGTTGAGGCTCAGAAAATCTTGCTACCACCCCTTCACATCAAACTAGGTTTGATGAAGAACTTCGTGAAAGCCATTGACCGGACTTTGCCAGCATTCCGATACCTGCATGAAAAATTCCCTCGACTCAGCGAAGCAAAGATTAAAGAGGGAGTTTTTGTGGGTCCTCAGATTCGAGAGCTTTTCAAAGATGACCGGTTCAACAACTTGCTGGAAGGTGACGCGAAACAAGCATGGAATGCTTTTCGCCTAGTTTCTACAAACTTCCTCGGAAATGTTAGGGCAGAAAACTATAAGGAACTAGTAGAAGACATGTTGATGAAGTATAAGAAACTTGGCTGCAATATGTCTCTAAAGATTCACTTCCTTCATTCCCATTTGGATTTCTTTCCTAGCAACTGTGGTATTGTTAGTGATGAACACGGCGAACGTTTTCATCAAGATATCGCAACAATGGAACAAAGATACCAGGGAAAATGGTCCACTACAATGCTGGCTGACTACTGCTGGACACTCCTCAGAGATGCTCCCGAACAGCTGTACAAGAGACAGGCGAAGAAATCTAAGATGTAGTCAATGACTTGATTTTTTATAGGTAGGCTATTACAGTTGACCTTTTACTATTGGAATGCATTTCGTTATGTAAACATTAATTTCTTGCAGATTACAAAAAAACTAGAGCCAATTTTGCAATTTGACTGTCATATTCGTGTTCAGCACATAAAAATTGATAAGAATTGACTAATTTTATTTCAGTAACATGACTTTTGTAAAAATTTGTTGTCCAGTGTAATACCTAGTTGATAATGTTTAGCTCTTTTCTTTTATTAATTATTAATGCTAATTGTAATTCTGTTGGTTGATTATCGTTTTGATTATTCAGATTTTTTGCATTTTCGATAAGTGTGCTCCGAGAGCTGGTTGCGTTAGACTCTTTTGTAAATATGCTATATATTCGGCAAGAGTGCTAGTAAAGAGAACCAACTGGCCGGTCCTGAAAATTTGATGTCCTCTACACCGGAAATGAAGAATACTTTGATTCATTATGGACTATGACATATAGATTTTCTTGAACCTACTATTAATTTGGCTCTCTCTCTCTCTCTCTCTCTCCACATTCTAACTTACAACTAGAAATTCTCCAGATAAGGTGACAGAATGGTCCGAATATGATGACTACACAAAGCAAACTAAAAACATAATCAGATTTGGTTTCCTGCCGGTCTATCGCCTTACCCAGTCAGAAGAGAGACAAAGGGTTGGACTAGAACAGCTCTAACTATAATCGGACTTAAACATTCATTTTCAGGGCCTGGTGGTCAGGTATTCAATTACGTTTTGAGCATAAGGAAACATTCTATAATTTAAATACCATCTTGATAGTTTTCATTTAAAAATGTATTTTGGTATCCAGTAAATGTATGTACCTTTTGAAAATTATCATACGTTTGGAAATATGCTATCCGCAAATTTGATGGTTCGGATATCCAGACTTTTGACATTCTGTAAAAGCATTGACATTGTTAAGTTCCACTAACAATGAATAGCTTGATAATATTAAATCGTTAAGTTGTTAAGTTCCACTAACAATGAATAGCTTGATAATATTAAATCGTTTGGCACATATAACAACCGTCACTGATCATACCCTAAATTATAACCACTCTTAAACAATATATGAACAGCTGCACATTTGTGTGTACACATACACTAACAGGATAAGATAACCCAAACCTTGTCTTCAAACATATTTTGAACATTAATAGATCAAATCTGTTGCCAGAAATAGTTATAGCAGCTGAAATTGCACAATTATATTTTCATACAATTTGATATAGGAAATAACTTAATATCTTATAAAAATTGCTTTTTCACAAGTGAAACTAAGTACACGTGTTGTTTATACAGTCTACAGTTTACTAACAGATGAATCTGATATTTGGTTAGATATTGGTTTTACGGTACCAATTGAACAAACACGGTTTAGGGAACTTTCGTGTCTACAAAACCCCTCTGTTCATATAAACACTGTTCTCCTCATAATCACTTCGTTCCCTATAAACCCAATCCCATGTTAAACCTAAAGACACATTTGACACATGATTAGCCATACTAGCCATTAGCTATAGTGGCACCTATTGAGGTTAATACCAACAATGTCATTGAGGTCAGCCACTTGTAATACTGTTACCTTTGTCCCCATAAACGTCTTTGTTCCTATAAACCCATTCCCATTTTAAACTTATTACCACCTATATGAATATGATTTGAAGCCCAAGTGTCATAACTATGCCCGGGTTCCCCCAAATTACTTCTTCTTAATGACAACTAGTGCTATTTTTGAATCCTGTGTATGAACTTTATCTTCTTGAACGTTGCGAGTTCTTTTCGTCTGTCTTGTTTCTAACATCTCAAGAATGTTATCTATAGTCAAACCTTAAAAGCGAACGCTCTTCCGTGTTGCTCATTTATTATAAACAAATTTACCTTAGCGTTCTGCCTTTTCGTCTTTCACACGTGCTAGAGTGTACATGATCAAGGTTTCTCCTAGTTGCAATCCATTGATTTTTAAAACCTGAAACCTGGAATGCTGCCATTAAAACCTGACTATAACCTTCAGATGTATTTCTGATGGACTTACAATGTGGACTAACGGGTTTGTTATTATCTGCTGTAGTCTTATATCACTACCAATATGCAGAAGTGAGGCTTGGAGTGGGTAAGTTGATAATATAAAGTAAGATAACTTTTGTATATACATGTCAGAAACATTCTGATTGACATGAATCCAGTCATGACATATTTCTGTGTTTAACATGCATCCAGTCATGACATATTTCTGTTTGGACTTATCATTAATTGCAACTCATTTTCTGTCTCAGAATTTTTTTTTACCTTTCATTGGTTTCTAACAGTTCGATGTATGTTCACTACGTTCGATATCAAACATTCCAAATGTCTAGATATTCTCTCTCTCTCTCTCTCTCTCTCTCAGATATGTCGTATGATACTATATGATGTTTCCTAGTATTTAACCTTGACTTACTAGGTGTTCGTCGTGAGCTTTAATGGGTCAAAGATGTGAATGTGTATGTAACTTTCACATATCAAATGTACAGGAGCAGCACACCATTCCTGTATTAATTTCAGAGTGAGAAACGGTACATACGAATTTCAGAAGTAAAATTTTCCACGGATGTACCATGTACTCAACCTCTGATTAAATGTTTGCATTAGCATTGGATGAAAATAAATAACATCCTGCCTTGAAACCATTTTCACAATGCTATGCATTTTAAGTCTGAATTTAATGTATTGAGAGAGCTAGACGAGTCATAAGTTTGTGTTTTTACACTTCATTATTGGACACTAAAAATAAATTCAAATACGTATAGGACCAGTCAGATTGATGTGCAAATAATAAAATGTCGGCTGTAACTGTTTTAGAGGTAAATAATTGTTGCAATGTATGCCAATATCAGTGCTAGGCAATAGATAAATTTAACATAAATACACAGATAACATTCGAGAAATTCAAAACACTAACAAATCTGTATATGTAAAATACCCACACAGCTATTTAAAGTTGGATTCAAATAATCGGACCAATCTGATTAAAGGTACAGTGAACAATTATTAACGATTACACATAAACCCTCACTAATATGTACAAACAGCACGGGAAAGTCGAAGGCACCATTTTAGATAAATCAATATTCACACCTACCGAGGGTAATCAACCCGATTTACTTCATGTTTTGATTGTTCAACAGACGTTCAGCTTAATAGCTTGCCAGATATTTCACTAATGCCGCTTAGAGATTGATTGCTAAAAGCTAACATCATATTGCGAATAGTAGTGAATAGGGGCACCCTACGTACAATGGGAATTAGCATTACAGACCCCCCTGGGCAAATCTACGTACAATGGGAATTAACATGGGAATAAATCGTGGGCCACTTTACGTACAAGGGGAATTTAACATGGGAATAGAGTTTGGGCTTGTTTAGGGACAAGGGGAATTGAATATGGGATTTTTTTTTTTTTAAAAAATTTAAATTTAAATTTAAATTTAGGCAATTGAAAAGTCATTCTCTTTTCGAGAAATATGCGTGGCCCTGAAAAGGGCCTTTGGGTTTATGTTAATGTATTCATTAACATAAAGGGCACCGCATTGGTCTTCTTCTTGTCCTTAGGCTGCGTCTCACTGTTGGCCCGTAAATCAGCACTCTTTTGAGGCAACCTTGTCTTTCTACGTAGATCCTACGTATCCACAGGCTGGTGTTTGTCCTGTGGACAACGGTCCACTTGGATCGGACATACATGAGCATGTCCGTCCTAAACATCATGGAAGACACAAGGGTGGATGACTCAACTGTGGTCCACATCTTGAAGCGACGAGAACAGGTGAATCAATGCAGTGAACTGCGCTTATTTATAGGTAGAGGCAGGATTGAAACGGATTGAGTTCATTCACCAATTCGAACACGCGTTACAAAATTCAGTCAGCCCGCATCCAATCCGAAGAGAGTAGTCTGTGACGTCACGTAGTCTATATAGATTCGCTAGCGCTTGTGTACAGTCAATCTATGCGACAGTGATTCAACATGACGGAAATTCAGAAAACGATCCATTGGGGTGCACCAGCAGGGGAGACTGCCCAAGGGAACCCGGACTTACTTTCAGAAGAGGTGAATTGGGATTTTGTGGATTTTCTCTCCTCGCAAGAATTTGTTCCGGAACCTTCGTTACCTTCTTCATTACCGCAAGTGGAGAATTTTAGACAGAGACAGAAAGAAGAATTGGAGAAATTTATACAACGACAAAAGGAAGCGGAACAAGCTTTTCTCCTACAGCAACAGCAGCAAGAAGAAGAGGTAAGAAAAAAACAACAGCAACAACAGCAAGAAGAAGTAGCAGCAAAGAAACAAGAGGGTGAAAATCAAACGGTCACGGTACTGTTGGACATTTTAGCGGAGTTAAGAAGTCTGAAACAAATGTATCAGACTTCTTTATCACGACCGAAGAGAATACGACCTTCCCGAGCTAAACACGTTAACCCTGTGACTAAGCCTACCGTACCACCCTTAGTGATTTCAACCCAAACATCATCAGCATTACGCAGTCCAGAAGTAGGCCTTGGCCGTGGCAAAGGCTTAAGGCAGTTAAAGTTGATTGCTTAAACTCACCCCTACACCAAAATAAAAAGGCCCTTTTCAGGGCCACCCACGTCTCTCGAAAAGAAATACAATTTCAATTTGCCAATAACTCAAAAAATAAAATAATCAACAGCCGATTTTACCCCCTATAGTACGTGTCTGTGTATGAGTGCGTGAGTGTACGTTCTTATTTTAAAATCATAACTCAAAGACACTTACCTTATATCATTAATTTATTCTTTTATCCATTTTTTACAATCCAATTCACAATTCACAACATAACACTTTAATTAAAAGTTCATTGACTTCTTCTTTCTCCTTGTTTAGTCTCTCTGTTTTTTGAATTTCTTCACCGTCACAGTCTTTTCCTCCTCTTCCTCCTCGCTTTCTTCCCTTCTTCTTTTCTTCTCCTGTTTCTTTTTTTTCACCTGTCTTCTTTCTTCCTCAGAAGAATCCCTCTCTTCCTCTGAAGAATCGCTCTCTTCCTCTGAAGAATCCCTCTCTTCCTCTGAAGAATCCCTCTCTTCTTCTGAAGAATTCCTCTTTTCTTCTGATTCCTCTTGTTTCTTTTTTGGGCAATCTGGAGACCAATGTCCTTTTTCTTTACAATAATAACAGGTATCTTTACTTTTGTCTTTTTTAGCCCCTGTTTTTGTTCTTTTTTGACGGTCTGGACACTCTGAAGACCAATGCCCTTTCTTCTGACAGATATAGCAAGTATCTTGACTTTTATCTCGAAAGGAAGGAGAGTAGTCCGTGGGCTGGTCTGAAGAGAATTTTCTAATGACCCCTCGCAAAGCTCTGACGAAACGTTTGATTTGGTTAGTCTCTTCCATCGTTGTGCTCGGCTTGAGAGTGAAATGAATAGTGAAAGGACAAGACACACACCCTTTTATATACGCTGGTTTGCCATGACTATAAATTAGTCTATGGTGTTTGAACTTGAGTCATTTGAAGTTTTTCACTCAAGATGAAACGATCCTATTCATTCGAGAAGAAAGAAGAAGAAAGTAAGAGGCAGAAACGTAATCTATCGCCTCGTACCAGAGCTGAAATCTTGGCACAAATTCATGCCAGTGATTTTGAAGAGGACATGAGTGAACCAGAATCCGAACCCTCTAAACCAAGTTCACCACCCTTAGTCAACCCTGAAAAGTACTATTCCATTCGAGAGACGGAAAAGCGCTCCTCTAGAAAATTTAGAACCACGGCTTACACCTACACAGTGAAGTTTAAAGATTTCAAGGCTGACGTACCATTGGAGAAAGCAGAAGGGTTTATCACCGAGATGTGGGATTCTTTGCTCACCGAACTCAAGCGACAATTTCAACCCAAAGAAGACGATCGCTTGACACTATCCATAGATCACGACAGCTTGAAAACCCCTGTTTGGATCGAGTTTAGCAGACCCGCAGAACTAACCCCTTCCAAAGTCATGGACAAGATTCAACACGTACAATAATCTAATGATCAGTTTGACATCACCGATGGTAAAGCCACACTGAAAATGGCCCACGTCTCTCCTCCTCAAGGGACTGGACGCAGAAAGGTCTTATTGGTGGACGATCTTCGCAGCACCAAAACAAGTCTCGTCCGAATTAACAACACTCATGACCAGATGTGTTTAGCCCGTGCCATCGTGGTGGGACGAACCTATGCCAACAAGAACGACACGGCAGAATGGAAAAGAACTTGAAACACTATTCAACGTTCCTATCGAGCCAAACAACGAAACGAAGCAGAACTCCTGTTGCAACAAGCCGGCCTGTCCAAAGACACACCCTGTGGCATTCCTGAGATGCAAAAATTGCAAGATGTCCTAGCTCCACGCTACACCTTGAAAGTGCACCCTCAAGAAATGCGCGGACCTCTGTTGTTTCGAGGCCAAAATGTTAAGGACGGAAAATACATTCATGTTTATTATCCCGATGACCATTTCGATACCATTACCAGTATCACCGGATTCCTGGGATACAGTTATTATTGTGAGAAATGTGATTATGGTTATAACAATCGAGAGCAACAGAAGCATTGTGGATCGAAATGCCCAGGATGTTTGGCCTCTCCACCCTGTCTGAGCGAAGAACCAGTGCCTTGTTCAACTTGTCTGCGCACGTTTGTCAGCCCTACCTGTTACCAACAACATTTGAAGACACAAGGTTCACAGAAGAAATGTGCTTGTCAACTGCTGAGATTGTGCCCTACCTGTGGACAAGGCATATGTACCAATACTGCCAAGGCACACGTATGTCGAGGAAAGAAAAAATGTCACATTTGTCACCACATCGTGGACTTGGAACACCAATGCTACGTGCAAAAATAGCAACCCCCACCAGAGAAAGAGGACGGTCACAAGAAGAAAGGCAATTCCTCTTTTTCGATTTCGAATGCATGCAAGAGACCGGCATTCACATTCCTAATTTCTGCGTGGCTCATCGAGCGTGCGAGAAGTGCATTCAAGAACCTATTTTCAGTCATTGCCCTCACTGCAGCAAGATTCCTGGAGGGCGTGAAAAAATCTTTCGGGGACCGAACACGTTAGCCGATTTTGCCCAATGGGTCTTAGACCCCATCGACAAGACGTGGAGCCAAGAGGACATCGAACGTTACGGAGATTGTCATCGTCATGCTACGGTGATGGCTCACAATTTCTCCGGATACGATGGACAGTTTCTTTTGAGATACTATATGGAACAAGGCACCGAGCGTCCTAAAGTGACTTTGAACGGAGCCAAAATCATTTTCATGCAAGTGGGACAAGTACAGTTTAAAGATTCGCTGAGCTACTTGGCCATGCCTTTGAGCCGAATGCCTAAAACGTTTGGAATGACAGAAATGGCTAAAGGGTACTTTCCACACTTTTTCAATACGTAAGCCAGTCAACACGCCGTTCTACCCCATTTACCTGAGGCTCACCATTACGACCCCGACAACATGCGTACCGAACAACGAGAAGCTTTCTACGCTTGGTACCAGGCTCACGCCTCGGACCCTTTCGACTTTCAGGAAGAAATGCTAAAGTATTGTCGTTCCGACGTGGACATTTCACGGCGTTGCTGTGGAAAATTTCGAGAACTGTTCATGGAACACGGAGGGGTCGATCCTTTGAAAGAAGCTTGCACCATTGCCAAAGCGTGTTCCTTAGTGTATCGACAACGATTCATGCCTGAAAACACCGTGGCTGTCATCAGTCCTCAAACGACCAACTTTGTCAAACGTCAATACTCGGTCAAAGCCCTACGTTGGTTACATTACTTGTGCGACAAGGAAGACAAGTGGATTCAGCATGCCCGCAACGGAGGGGGCGAAAAGACCATCGGAACGTATTCGGTCGATGGCTGGGACTTAGAAAACCCCAAGATCGTGTACGAGTTTAACGGTTGCTTATTTCACGGATGTCCCGTCTGTTACCTTGACCGTAGCACTAAAAATCAGTTTTTGCAACGAACCATGGAAGACTTGTACCAGGACACTTGTCAGCGACGCCTAAAGTTAGAACAGCAAGGATACCAAGTGGTGGAAATGTGGGAACACGAGTACGATCACCGTATGAAAACCGATCCCGAGTTTAAACGTGTCGTGGAAAGTTACCAGTTCATGGACTCGCTGAACCCGAGGGATAGTTTGTACGGAGGAAGGACCAATGCCACCTGTTTGCTGTACCAAGCCGACGAAGAGAAAGGAGAAGAAATCAAATACTTGGACGTGTGTTCGCTGTATCCCTACGTGTGCAAATATTGTCGCTTTCCTGCAGGGCACCCACAATTGCTCACGGAACACATCGACCTGAAAAACATTCGACAATACGAAGGCTTGATCAAGTGTAAAGTTTTGCCTCCCACGAACCTATACCATCCCGTCTTACCTCACCATTGTCAAGGCAAACTGATGTTTCCCTTGTGCCGTACTTGTGCCGAAACGTGCAACCAAGACCAGCCTTGCCAGCACACCCAGGAAGAACGTGCCTTGACGGGAACCTGGGTCAGCGTAGAATTGTTCAAAGCTCTGGACACGGGATACCAACTGTTAGAAGTGTACGAAATTTGCCACTTTCCCAAGACACAGCAATACCACAAGGGTGACCCCACGCAGAAAGGCATTTTCGCCGACTACGTGGATGCCTTTTTGAAACTGAAGCAAGAAGCCAGCGGCTATCCTTCCTGGTGTCACACTCCCGAAGACCAAATACAATTCAAAGAGAAATACTATGTACAAGAAGGCATCTCTTTAGACCACATGGAAAAAAACGAAGGCAGGCGATCGTATGCCAAAGTGATGTTAAATTGCTTGTGGGGTAAAATGGCACAACGACCGTGTTTACCCAAGACGGAATATTTGACAGAACCTTCCCGCTACTTCCAGATGATTCACGACAAAACCAAATACATGATATACGTGGACGTCGTTCGAGAGAATTTGATCTTGGTCAATTACGAAGACGATTTGGACTTTGTACAAGACGACCCTTTTGGAAATGTCATCATTGCGGCTTACGTGACAGCCTATGCTCGCTTAAAATTTTACGAAGCTTTAGAACTGTTAGGGGAACGCGTCCTGTACTTTGACACGGACAGTTGCATTTACATCCATCACCCGAGTCAACAGCACCCTAACATCGAAGGAGACCGTTTAGGAGCCTGGACAGACGAGCATCCCGACGACAAGATTCTAAGTTTCGTCAGTGGCGGTCCCAAAAATTACGGCCACGAATACCGGGACAAACAAGGAGAAGTGCACACGACGTGCAAAGTGAAAGGACTGACTCTGAATTATCGTACCAGTCGAGTGGTCAATTTTGGGGTATTGAAAGAAGCCTTGCAATCGGGAGAGGATGGAAACTTTAAAGTGACCACCTATCAACCGAACAAGATTGTACGTTTACCCACTCACCACATCGTCAGTCGACCCTTGGAAAAGGTCTATCAAATCGTGTACCAGAAGCGAGTGCGACTACCCAACCACTTTACTTTGCCGTATGGATACGTTGGTATAAAACATTGGTTGTAAGAGGATAGTTACCCCACCAGAAAGATGACTTCGCCACAGCAAGAATCGAGTGAGAAACCCGATGAGAACTCCAAGTTCAAACCCTACCATTTTCCAGTCTTCTTACCTGACTATTGTGATTGTGCCCGTCGATTGGACACGTTTCAGAAATGGCCTACGGATAGGGAAGGATTACCTTCTTCGCATGTTTTAGCTAAAACAGGATTTGTCTACTTGGGACCTGAGTCAGGATTGGGATACGAGGTACAGTGTTTCGCTTGCGGACTGAAGTTACGAATGGATCTATGTATCTATAAAGATTCAGCTATTCTGGAACATACTCGATGGTCTCCGCACTGCCCTTACCTTTCTACGGCCTTTCCACCCATCACACTACGGTAAAATGTTGACGGTACCTTAGAGACGGTACCTTCCAAAACAAGACATAAAAAAGGTAAAAAAGGAAAGATGTACAAGCTGGAGACTGCATTGCGACTAGTATAAAAAGGGGCTATGGTCAAGATCGATAGTTCATTGTGACTACCAAGACCGAGCGAACAAGATGAATACTTTCAGAGAAACACAGAACAGCTTGTTTAGAAAGGCACAATTCAAATGTGAGGCTTCGGACGTGGAATGCGATTGTGAGCCTTGCGATGGGTACGATGCTGTACGCTGTGACCTTAGCGATGCCGTAAAGCATCATGGGAACTTTAGTGTCACTACCCCTATCATGGAAAGGGATGCTGTGCGTGTCAAACCTGTGGGATGCGAAAGTGATGCCGCTCGTCCTCTTGGACACTTTACTGGGTTTAAAGGGGAATGTTCACCTTCACGTCTACCCCCCTACGGATGTCATCCAGCCCTGAGCAAACTCTTGCCCATGTCACTCAACCCTCATCGAAACGAACCTGTGAAAGACGAATATTCGTTCCCTGTGCGTTTGTCGGAATACTGCGACTTTGAAAATCGTCTTCAATCGTTCAAAGGAAAATGGCCTAAGTATCTGGGAGGACCGACCCCCGAAGAATTAGCCAGAGCCGGATTTTTCTACTTGGGCGAAGGAGATAAAGTCAAGTGCTTCAGTTGCGGTGTGTCACTTCACCATTGGGAACCGCAAGATTCGGCCTACGTAGAACATGCTCGATGGTCACCGAATTGTCATTACTTACCCTTAGTGGGACCGAGACATTGAAGTAACTTACCATAATCTGTTCATGGATACTTTACAAGAGAACATTCGTGCTTTGCCTGTGGAGTTGAGAGAACGCATTTACCGACAGCTGGTCAAAATACAAGTGAAACGTAAAGAACAATTGCATCCGTTACGTCACCGGTGTTTGAACCACTGGTACCTGAAGGCTATACAAGGATTGATTCAATTGAAAGTGTTCCATTGGACAGACATTGATCAACGATCCCCTGGTTTTAAAAAGGATTGGTTTGTTATGGACGATTCTATCTACTACATCATTGTAAACTTACTGCATCGAATTCCAGAGGAAGAGTTAACGAATTACCAACATCTTGAACACAATGTCAACTTAGTGAAAGAGGAAACTTCTGAACGAATTGTAATGTGTAGATTAGTGACTAAACGATTCAAATTCGACACTGAAGTAAAACCATGTTTGTGCAAAGAGTACATTTCTTGTGTCAGACCAAAGAGGATTTAGTATGACCTATTCATGGATACTTTGCTAGAGAACATTCGTGCTTTGCCTGTGGAGTTGAGAGATGGCATTTACCGAGAACTGATCAAAATACAAGTGAAACGCAAACTCAAAGTGATTCATCCATTTTTAAATTATGCTCTGTTCCAAAGTACAAGAAGACTGATTATGAGTGGATATTACATCAGGCACAAAGTTAAACGAGGCTATTGGCCACCACCCAACGATTCCAAAAACAGTGTATATACTTATGGATACTTTACAAGAGAACATTTTGGGCTTGCCTGAGGAGTTGAGAGAAAGGATTTACCGAGAGCTGTATTGCTTCCGAAACAAAGAGACTATAAAATTAGGCTGCCATGCCACGGCTTATGTCACAAGTGATTGAACAAATTCCGTGGAAGGAACTCAATGACCATATTCAAACCGTAGATCATTACCATCGACTATTACAAGAATTTTATCCATTCAATTTGGGACGACAAGTGGTGTGTGTCTTAGTGACTTGTTTTCTGGGATTTCGTTTACCTGCCGATTCTTTGTGGACTCTTTACGATCAGTACTTACCACCTCAATGGCCTTAAATGGTCACGAAAAACTCCTTTTGCTCAAAGCCTTGCGTTTTCATCTGGATACTTCTCGACCTCTACGGGAAAAAAAGATTCGTCAACTTTTAGCTACCCAAGACGTGTATGACGATGTGTGTGTAGCTTGTGACTTACATCCCCATTGGACAGATGTCCGTGCCTGGAAAGAATGGGATTTTGAGGCTTGGACCCAAGAAGTGGCCCAGTATGCACGAGAGTTGTTCAAGGAAAAAAGTTACTTTTCAACCCGTGTTAGTGACGGTACCAGAAGAACCCGTCACCCAGGACGGGACTGTCGTGGACAGGCCTGAAAGACCCTTTCGGGAGGACACTTATCTGACCTTACCCCCTACTATAGAACTGGTTAGAACATTACCCAAAACATGTTGTTGTACAGACACTTGTGTTTATTCCACGTTAATGGTTATTATGTGCCTTTTATTCTTGTACTTAAGCCTTTGGCTTTTATGTATTTTTGTCTTTCGTATTCATGTTTGAAAAAAAAACATTCAATAAACGTGTTCTGAAAAAGTATATAAACTCTTGTCTTGTTTGTTTTCGTGTCACAAGTGACATTTCTCACACAATGGCTACCTCTGCTGTCTCTGCTCCCTCTTCCTCTACTGTCAAAGTCATCGACGAACACTTAGATCGTGCCAGTTGGGAGGCTTTGTATCTTCGTCATCCCTTTAACATGCTCATTGCTGGACCTAGCGGTTCAGGCAAAACCGAATTCGTCAAACGTTTGATCGAACATAAACATCATCTGATCGATCGGCCACCTCAGCGGATCGTGTGGTGTTACAAAGAGTGGCAATCGGCGTACAGCCTCTTGCGAGAAAGTCAAGGCGATTCCATCGTGTTTGTGGAAGGCATTCCAAAAGAAGACGACAGCATCGTCTCTGACTCCCGTCAAACCCATTTGGTCATTTTCGACGACATGTTAGGAGAAGACGAAGAAGAAATTAAATTGTGGTTCACGCGCAAAGGGCATCACCGTAATGCCAGTGTCGTTTACATCACCCAAAATTTGTTTCAACAAAGTAAAGCCCATCGCACCATCAGTCTCAATGCGCATTACGTGGTCTTGTTTAAAAACCCTCGAGATAAATCGCAAGTGCAAGTCTTAGCCAAACAGCTAGAAACGCCTTGGCTGACTCAGGCGTACGACGATGCCACTCAAACTCCACACGCCTATTTACTCGTCGATTTGAAACCTACGACCCCTGAGGATTTGCGATTTCGTATCCACTTGTTTCACCACTGGTGCCAAGACGGAGGGCCTGTCCTGTACACGTCTCCGTCCTCGACTTCATTTCACTCCACATAAAAAAATCCATAAAAACCTCAGACCCTTTTTCGTCTGTCTCACACAGTGTGAACATGACGTCCCTTCAATCGCATCTTCCCGTCAAATTGATTCGTGCCTTGTATGGCATCAGTCGAGAAAAAAATCCACAAACACGAGCTCGTGTCTTAGAAGCTAGTCTCAAAGAAGTCTTACGATGGTTCACGGTGACGGCACGTCAAATACTCCAAGGAATCATTCAGATTCCTCATCAAACCAAACGCTTTTTCGATCGAAACAAAGTCGCTTTGGTCCAACTGGCCGATCCCCACATCGACACTCAAACCATAAAACAAATCATTTTGAAACCTGGAGGGAGCGGTACTCTAGGAGGGGTCATCATTCGCTCTCTCTTAAGATGGGATCCTAATGCCCCCAAAGTTATACCCAAGACAAAAGTCCAACGAAGCCGCAAGAAGAAGAAAAAGACCAGGTCCCCAAGGAGAACTTCTCCAGTGGCAGGACCCTCCTCTTACCGGACACCACCCCGGAAAAAGAAAAGAAGCCCTCAGAAAAAGAAAAGTCCACAGAAGAAAACTAGTCGCAAGAGAAGCACTTCGGCCAGGACGCAACCTTACACTCGCAAACCACGACCTGCCACAGCGGTGACTGCGTCTCCGGCAGCCTCACGTTTATCCACTTCTCCGTTAATGACACCCAGAACTGAAGAGTACTTGGAGACGTTGATCACACCAAGAACTTCTCCGTTGATGACCCCCAAAAGAACTTCCCCAGTGGCAGGACCCTCCAATTTAGTAGCAGTGGCTGCTGCTCACAAAGTACCTTCTCCCAAAATCAAAGTCCAAGAAAGATCGGGCATGTTACAAAGTTTACTGGATTTGTCCAAGCAAGAACTGGCTCGATTTAGTCCGTTACGTACCCCTGCACGACGTGTCATGCCTGTCCTCAAACTGATACGACGTAAAGACAATCAGTGGCGACGCGTTCCAGTATAAAAAAGGCCTCTGACCAAGTAGGGTATCAGTGGTTTTTTTTTTGGTGCTCCTGAAGACTCAAAGATGTCACCCTCCAGAAAACCCCAAGGAAAGAAAAGGAAAGGACTGCCACCACGTTTAGCCAAACATGGGGACATGTTATCTGTCCTGTCCAAAGCCTCTCCACCCCTACGAAAAAAACTCATTCAAACGGCCTCCAAAGAGGTCATCGATACCGTCTGCGAATGTTGTTTGAACGTCTTGAAAGGCACGATCCCTTTGTCCAAACACCAGAAACAATGCTTAGGCAAACATCGTCACGTTCTTCGCCAAATGGTTCAAAAGAAAATTCCCATTCGTCAAAAAAAGAAGATGTTGGTCCAACGTGGAGGTATTTTACCCCTCTTGTTAGGTCCCATACTGAAAGGAGTCTTGGGAACCATGTTGGGAGGACTGGTGGGAGCAAGATAAAAAGGCCCACGGAAGTCCCAAGATCTCAGAATCGACCCCTGACAACCCCATGGAAGGACGAAAACTAGCTTTAGTGCCTTACAAACGATGGATGGAATACCATCGGTGGCAGAACAACACACCCCGCATTTACCTCCCAATCCCAATTTGAGCGAGATGTCCCAGTTACAACACGAATTGCAGTCCTTGATGGATCGCCAAGATTTGTCCGAAACAGAAAAATCGCAAAAGTACGGTCAACTCTTGCAACGACTGCAACTCTTTCACCAGAAAGCTTTAGACGAAACAGCTTTACCCACTCTGAAAGATTTTAAGAGCTTGATGAAAAGTCCAGCACCATCACCATTACCAGTACCAGTACCAGTACCACCAGTACCAGTGACCAAGACAGAAAAAGGAAAAGAAGAAGAAGAAGAAGGGTTTCAAACTCCACCAGAAAAAGTACGCAAGTTAACAACACCACCTAGCTCCAGAATTGGATGGATTAAAAAGATGATGGCCACCCCTTCTTCATCACAAGAGAAAAAGAAAGTGAAGACAGAAGTGAAACAAGAACCGATATCCCCCGCTCAGATATCCTCCTCTTCAACACCTATTGCCGGTCGCACACGCAAAGCATTGCAATCCAAGAAAGTACCCCAAGAGAAAAAGAGTAGCATCCTCCAAGAGTGGGTGTCTTATTAACACACCAACCAACACACCAAAAATGGAAAAAGACTTAGCCAGCATTTACTACGATCCCTCGCATCCTGCAGGTTACGCAGGAGTTCAAAAATTGTATCGTGCTGCCAAAAGTCGACTGAAAAGTCTCCGTTTACCTCAAGTGCAACGATGGTTACAAGAACAAGCTACCTACACTTTACACAAACCCATTCGACGCAAGTTTGCCAGAAGTCGCACCCGAGTGGAAGGCATCGATCATCAATGGCAAGCCGATTTAGCCGATGTCTCTCATTTGGCCAGCTACAATCGTGGCTACAAATATTTGTTTTGTGTCATCGACGTCTTTTCCAAATTTGCATGGGTCGTGCCCTTGACTTCCAAATCGAGCAGCGAGTTAGTACGAGCCCTGCAACGGGTGTTGAAACAAAGCGGTCGTCACCCTCTTCGATGGCAAACGGACAAAGGCACCGAATTTCTGAACCAAGCTTTCCAAAAAGAATTAAAGAAACGTGATATTCATTTTTTTACCACCGAGAATCCCGAAACCAAAGCCAGCATCGTGGAACGTTTTCAACGCACTTTGAAAGAACGCATGTGGAAATATTTTACGCATCACCACACCCTGAAGTACATCGACACCTTACCGCACCTGGTGCAAGCGTACAACCAATCTTACCATCGAAGCATCGGACGTGCCCCGCAAGACGTGACTCACGAGAACGAAGTGCTGGTATTTGAGCACCTGTTTGGTACGTCCCCGACGAGGGCTGTCCCCAAGAAAAGTGGAGAGTTGGCCGTAGGAGATTGGGTGCGCATTGGCAAAACCAAACGCACTTTCGACAAAGGTTACTTACCTAACTGGACAACCGAATTGTTTCGCGTCACTGGACGAGTGCATGGCCGTCATCCTGCCGTCTATAAATTGGAAGACATGAATGGAGAAGTACTCAAAGGAACGTTTTATTTGCCCGAGTTACAACGTGTCACCAAAAAAGAAGACGACGTGTACGACATCGAAAGCATTCTCGAACGCAGAACCCGTACAGTGGGCAAACGACGTGTCAAAGAAGTGAAAGTACGTTGGAAAGGATATCCACCCAGTTTTGATTCTTGGATCGACGCTTCGCAAGTCATCGACTATAAAAAGAAGTGACCATTAAGCCCTTTCACACAGCAGACGCAGCTACGTCGACCACTCCTCCTTCACCTAGTTCTTCTGTGCAAGATTTACAAAAACAACCCTTGTGGGTGTGGTGTGGAGAACGTGTGCCTAAAACGCAAATCGTCTTTTTCTGCCAAATCTTCGTGGTGTATTGTGTCATCGGGACAGCCATCGCCAATTTGAGTTTGCAACAAGGAGACGAACAATTGTGGACCATTTTATTGAGCAGTTACATCGGTTACCTGCTTCCCAATCCCTCCCTGAAATTCTCCTCGAACGGGAACCACGGGAACCTTGTGTCCAGTGCCAGTGCCAGTCACCACTCCAACAACAACAACCAAAACCCCATTTTGGGCGGAGACACGCCTCTAACGTCCAGTAACCCCTCTGACAGCCACAGAACTCTGGAATTATGAGTCACCAAAACCAATTTTACTTAACCTTACCCAGTGACAGTTCCATGGAGGTGTTTCCCCACAACACGTTGTGCTGTTACACGGCCAAATTACCTCAGGGCATCCCCTTAGATCACGAAGCCCATTGGGAATTGGCTTTAGTGGAAATCATTCACCCGACCCAAGTCCTCAATGTCCTTCCCAATCAAAATTTTTTTGATGTGGAAGTTCATGACGAGCAAATGCAACAGTGGATGGATAGCAATGTCAAATATGACAAGAAAACCCGTACACAAAATCAAAAGTACACCACCTATCACTTGTTCATTCCCCCAGGCTATTATTTTAGTGGTCAACATTTGGTCAGCACCATAACCACCAGGTTTAATGGCGTGTTTCTGAAAGCTTTGGAACATGTCAACAAAAGTGTCACCATGGAGTACCACAAAGCAGCTCGTCGCTTCTCGATGATATTTGAACGAAGTAAAATCATGTCCATTTTATTTTGTCTTGAATTGTATGACATGTTGGGCGGAGACATGAACATGAGAATGGCCATGATGAAGAAAAACGAATTACCCATCGTTTACGACAACGAGTCTTTTAGCAAGTTATTTCGTACCCCAGTAGAACTGAATCAAGGACTGAATTTGATGTTCGTGTATTCCGATGTGGTGGAATACAACGTGGTGGGACACACCTCCGTATCGTTACTGCGTGTCATTCCTTTCAAAGTGGATTCTGCCACGAACGCTGACGAGGAAGGTGGAAACACTTACCACGTCCACCGCGAATTTGTCCATCCTCACTATTTGCCGGTCAGCAAGTCGTATTTGGATACGGTCAACATTACTATAAAAGGAGATTTGGGACAAAATATTCCATTCACCAAAGGAAAAGTCACGGTGAAACTCCATTTTCGAAAACGGTTCTCTCACGACTCGTAAGTCATGTATCCAGTGTACCGAGGGGTTGCTCGACAGCGAGGACACGGTTTAGGAGATATGTTAAAATCGGCCTTTCGTTCGGTGGCCCCGGTGTTGAAACCGATGGTGACACGCGGATTGCACGCCTTGAAAGATGCGGCACTGACGCAAGGCAAAGAATTTCTCCAAAATGTCATCATCGACAAACAAAACCCTAAAGAAGCCTTCATGAGGGCAGGCAAAAATGTCTTGCTGCAAACGGGCAAAGACATTTTAGGCCGACGAGACACACCTATAAATGCCCTGCACGCTACCGAGTCAGGCATTCAGCAAGGACAAGGCAGAAAGAGACGACGAAGAAAACACCCTTTCACTAGACTTCAAGCTAGAAAGGCCAAGAAAAGAAGAACCGTTCGAGACTTAGACGTTTTCGATTATTGAGAAAAGAGACAAAAAAATGATGCACCGAGAGTCTTGCGCTTGTTCCAAGACGGAACTGGATCTGTTTGCCATGCCCCCCACCATGATGACCATGCAAGAATCCCAGTGGGTGGAATTTCACCCCGTCTCCTCTTTGACGGATTCCGCTCCCATCGAGTTTGAAATTAAAGGACAGCCCGAAGATTACATCGATCTGAATAGCAGTTACTTGTACCTGAAAGTCAAAATTCTAGATAAGACTGGAGGTGCTATAGACGATGAAGCAGTAGCTCCCGTCAACAATTTCATGCATTCCTTGTTCAGTGGAGTGGACTTGTACTTGAATAACAAACTGGTCAGTAGCAGCATGGATACTTACCCTTATCGTGCCTACCTGGAAAATCTCTTGACGTACGGAATAGATGCCAAGAACACTCATCTCAATGCCTGTGTGGTATGGGAAGCTGACGAACCTACCAAGTTTGAAATATTGGAAACTGATGAAAAGAAAGACAACAATGATGGATTTGTAGAACGAAGAAAGAGAATCACGGGAGCCGACACAAGTTTAGAACTGATGGATCGTTTGCATTTGGACATGTGGTTGCAAGAAAAGTATTTGCTGAACGGGGTCCGCCTGAGACTGAATCGTAGCAGTACCGCTTTCCATTTATTGGCTGATAGTGACGGTTACAAAACCAAAATCCAAGAAGCCAGACTCTACGTACGCCGTGTGGAAGTGTTACCTAAAGTGGGAAACGACATCAGTCAGACCTTGAGCAGAACGACCGCCAAGTATCCCATACGACGCGTGGAAGTGAAAACCTTCACCATTCCCAAGGGACAGCGATCCATGATCGAAGATCATCTGTTCCAAGGACAGTTACCCAAACGTTTGATCGTTGGTATCGTCGAGAATACAGCCTTCAACGGAGCTGCCGAAAAAAATCCTTTCTACTTTCAAGACTTTGGCGTGTCCAAAATCAAAGTCAGTCGTGATGGCAAAACCTTGTGTACCCGACCGTTTGAACCTGACTTTACCAAGAAGAATTACTTGAGATCGTACTTGTCCTTGTACGAAGCCACCGGACAGTTAGGAACCAATACCAGTCACGGTATTACGTACGAGGATTATGCAGGAGGCTACGCTTTGTGGGCTTTTGATTTCACTCCAGACCAAGGCAGCGACGAGGGACATTTCCACCCTATAAAATCCGGCCAGATTCGTGTGGAAATTCAGTTTAAAGACCGAGACCCTGATGAAATGGTGAACGTCATCCTGTATGCAGAATTCGATAATACCATAGAAATCAACAGTTTGAGAGAAGTCATCCTAGATTACTAGAAACCATGGAAGACTGTTATCCCTCTTTACCTAGTGGAGAAACTTTGGACATGAAATGTGAGGAGACCGTGGAAAAAGAAGAAGTGTTCATGATGAAGTCAAGATGGCCAGAACAAGAAGCCCATTTAGTCTCCTGTTTTGCCAAACACTTGGTCGAAACAATGACGGAATTGATCAAGAAAAATTGCTATGGATGTCAAAACGATCATCCCAGTCAAATTCAACACGATAAATGCCTGATGTTGAGTCAAGAAGAAAAATTGGACGAGTATCTGGACGAAGCTTGGAGTCTCATCTCGGACGAAGACGTGTTGCACCAGTGGTATAAAGACTTGCGTGAACATTCTTGTCCACCATTAACCACTCAAGAGATCCATCGTATCGAAGCTCTCCTGAATCAGAGTGAGCAGACGAAACGAAGAAACGGTTATTTGTCAGACATTTTCAAGCAAAAAGTCAGGATCGAATTGACGACTTATTATTACCTGTGAAGAAGAAGAAGAAAAACACAAAACAATGGATACCTGGGAACTTTATTACCTTTTGAACCACAGTTCGTATACGGCTTCTTGGAATCCTGTCGTCTGTGCTAAAGATGAACTCCCTCATCGCAAACCTAAAGACCATCAAGCTTACGTGATCAACACGGACGACAGTCATCTCCCAGGAACCCACTGGGTAGCCGTTTACTTTCCTCAAGAAGGATGTGTGGAATATTTCGATTCGTATGGATTGCCCCCTTTGGAAGACGATATCATTGACTTTATGAGAAGAAATGCTCAAACCACCCGATTCAATAATGTGAAATTACAAGGCACAGATTCCTTGGTGTGTGGACAGTACTGTGTGTATTTTCTGCATCATCGCAGCCTGGGCTATTCCTTAGAACATTTAGTGACTCATTTTGATCCTCGTTCTTATTCTAGAAACGATGTGAAAGTAAATCGATGGTTTTGTGACCATTATGCTTATCTTTTGTCTCAAGCTAGGAAACGTAAACGTAGTGTCCATCAATGGCCTAATGATTTCCAACAGTGGAAATCACAATTTCATTCACAACGTTGTCAGCCCTGTTTAAAGTAGACTGTAACTGAAGAAAAATGTTTGATGTTATAATGTTGGATTATTGTTAAAAAATATGTTAGAGTTGTTGTTGGTTAGTGTTAAGTGATTATTTAAAAAAAAAAATGTTGTGTTTTAAAAAAAATGCTTTTGTCTTTTGTTTAGGTATAAGAATGTTCGATTGATGCTCTTTCATTTCTTACTATCCCTCTCATGACACTCACTGAACGTTGCGACTCGAAAACCGTGTGGGGATGTTTTCCTTCACGTCCGCGCTTTGACTTTAAGAACCGGGTTGTTTCCAGTCTAACCATCCATTGTCGACTCATCCTCCTACGAAGATGTGCTCCAAACTAGCTAAGCTCAACGAACCCTACGTGAATTTGCATAGGGTCAGACACAGTCTGATACCGAAGCCAGAAGAAATAGAGAATGTGAGAATGTTAAAAGTCACTGAAGACCTGACAGAAGAGCTCTTCAGAGAAGAAGTGAACAGGGAGAAAGAAGAATGGACAGAGAAGTACAGACTTCAGAGACAGCAGCAACAGCAGCAACAGCAGCAACAACAACAGCAGCAGCAACCTGAAGCTGACAGAGGCTTTGTCGATTGTCGTATCGACACCAAAGAGTTCTTCTTCTCTTTCCGAAGAAGCAGACCTATCGCCAGAAAGTCTATCCTCAGAGGACATCGCATTCTTAGAAACTAAAAAAGATTGCCATAGCAAACAAAAAACAGCCCTTTTCAGGGCTACCCAATACTCTAGAAAAGAAATAACCATCAATTTGCCAATGTGTGTGAGTAGGTAGAGTAGTGTGAATATAAACACTAACTCTTTTTTAAAAAAATGTGAAGGTATGTGTTGGTGTATAAGATTGTGTGTTTGTAAGTGCTCACGTACGTAGGTGTGGATAGTATATTAATATGATGTTTGATTTTTTTGGCTGTTTGAGGTGTGGGGAGAGTAGATTTGGGGGTTGGACTGGATTGTTTTGCGTATTTGAATAGTCTATTGAAGTGATTAATGAAAAAATTTTAGAATAGGAATGGGTAGCATAAAAAAAGTGAGTGAGTGTTTCTTTTAGGTCCGCGCGTTGTTTCTTTGGTCATGATCCAGGTAAGATCAATTTTATGTTTCTAGGGGGATGTTTTCCTTCACGTCCGCGCTTTCACTATAAATTGAAACTCGCTGGGCAGTCTAGCTACCCTTGTTGATTGATCAACACAAGAATGAATAGCAGAATAAGCAAACTTCTTGAACTCCAGATACATCTGGAATATGTCAGGCGCCTGTTAAATGAACTGGCCGCGGAGGCTATAGTAGAAGAGGAAAGAATAAAGAAGGAAGAGGAGGAGAGAAGACAGAGGGAAGAGGAGGAAAAGAAAATAGGAGAGAGGATGTCGTACAATATTCCCGAGACAGAGGATTGGGGTGCTGAAGCGAATCATCCTCCCTCTGCGCTCCCCAGAAGAAAGGTGAAAGGAGACTGGGAAAGAAGATGCGTGTGTGGCGCCAGGCCAGGAAGGTGCCATCATTAGATAGGCGCATCTGGAGTTCAAAAAAAAAAACAGCCCTTTTAAGGGCTACCCAATACTCTAGAAAAGAAATGACCATCAATTTGCCAATGTGTGTAGGTAGAGTAGTGTGAATATAAACACTAACTCTTTATTAATAGTGAGAGTGTATGTGTTTGTAAATGCTCAAGTAAGTTTGTGTGAATAGTAGTTTCTTTTATTGTTTCTTACCGTATGTGGAGAGTATAGTTTGGGTTTTATTATATGAAATGAGAAAAAGTGGGGGATGTTTTCCTTCACGTCCGCGTGTTGTTTTTTCATGATCTAGGTAAGATCAATTTTATGTTTTTAGGGGGATGTTTTCCATCACGTCCGCGCTTTCAGTATAGAACTTACAGTGTTGGCCATTGGAGCCCATTCTACGGAATAAGCAAACAAGAAGATGCCAGCAGCTTCAGCTTTATACAACGATCTTATGGGAAGTTGGTATTGGATGGTGGATGGATTGAGTGTAGCAGAAAGGGTTGAACAGGAATGTAGGTATGCAGTGACAAAAGACTTCGTCTCAAGACAAGTAACCAGCCTCCACTTATCCGTGAATATTGTAAAAGAAATGATACAGGATGAGGAGAAGAGAATCAGAGGTTTAATTAACCCACCGTATGTGAAAGTGGGTAAGTTAAAAGAAGCGATAATTCATGTGACGAGTGCAAGGTGCTTTCTAGAAGACATTGTAGAATGGACAGATTGGCCTTTCGCGAAGTGGGGGTTAGACAAACTTATGAAAGCGGAAGAAGTAATGGGAATGTGCTGACCGAAGAGGTCAAGAAGATCAAAGAAAAGTGGTCAAAGGAAAGAAAAGAAGAAGAAAATAGAAAAAAAGGAAGAACTAGAAAAACTAAACGCAAACTGGATGAAAATCCAAGAGAAGTTCCGGGCGATAAGTCGCTCGGACTGGATGCCGGAAACAGAAAAGAAGAAGAAGAAAGGAATGATGGACAAAATAAGAGGATGGTGGAAGAAGTTAAGAAGTTAGAAGAAGAAGAAAAACCCAAAGGCCCTTTTCAGGGCCCCCATATTTCTAGAAAAGAGAATGATTTTTCAATTGCCTACCCTTTTTTTTAAATTTTTTTTTAAAAAATCCCATGTTCAATTCCCCTTGTCCCTAAACAAGCCCAAACTCTATTCCCATGTTAAATTCCCCTTGTACGTAAAGTGGCAAACGATTTATTCCCATGTTAATTCCCATTGTACGTAGATTTGCCCACGATTTTTCGCCATGTTAAATTTCCATTGTACGTAGATTTGCCCAGGGGGGTCTGTAATGCTAATTCCCATTGTACGTAGGGTGCCCCTATTCACTACTGCGAATTCATAAAACATCCCTCAGTCGAGCCATGCACACGCCGTTGTAGTTTTATAGTTTGCCCGGGATTTCGAGAGAACAAAGTTTCTTTAATAAATACAGATTAGACTAAATATCTGCTCAATCCCCAATCTATGTAAATTATCTAACCTTTGTCCCACAGGATAAACTATCAGTTATTTGCCTCACGACTCACGAGCTGATAAGGAAATCTTGTGTTTTCTGCACTAATAGTAAGATGTTACGATAACGAGGATTTGCATGCGGTATGCGGGAGGGGTGGGTTTAGGATCCCATATATAAAATATAACACTCAAAGTAAGTTGATTAATACTTATTTTTGTCATTCAATCACATTTTAAGAACGTTATCTAAAGTTAGGTAACACATTAGGCATTATATCTACATTTCAGACACGTTTGTACTACATACTGGGTTACCTACTTCACTGAAAGGTATTGTGAAAGATATAACTGGTGGACAATGTAAGTATAGCAAATAATATTCACTGAGATGTTTCGAGGGTTAATTTGTCATGATGATTATTGTTCTTTGGAAATACATTTAAAATTACATACGCCTGTCATGAGACCATGCATCATATAGCTACATCAAGTGTCTCCGATACGTGAATATATTATGTTACAATTTTACAGCTAGATCAAACATAATATTATTTTTATGTAATTTTGAATGTTTGAGAAAGGTATACATCAGTAAACAGTATGTCATGCATCACACTCACGCGCCATGTAAACATGTCAATTGTACATCAAAGTCATGTGCGATTCATTAAGTCTTTGCAGAATGTGATCTACAGTGTTCTGGCGATACGATATCAGCAACGATGTATTACGATAAACGATAATGTCATAAAACTTAGCATAGATGATCAGTGAAAATGTATTGCGATATATGATAATATCATAAAACTTGGTATACCCAGTTAGCGTTAATGTATTATGTACTGCAGTCAGATATATCTAAAAATGACCGGGTCATAATGCGATTACTTAGAAAACGTTTATTATCATCTAGAGATATTCTGCGAAAACAGTCAAATCTTTATTGATGATTTCACGGATAAGGACAAACTTTGAATATTACATTACGGCGATCATTTTAAGGTCGGGTGTATTTTATTTATTTTTTTCGTTCATGCAAAGAAGAATTCCTGTTCGTGAAGATGGTATATTATAGGCAAAATTTGACAAAATTTTAACATAACTTATTCTTTCGAATACACATTAATAAACCGAGATAGTTGTCTTTCTGCAACTAATATAGAGAAGCCAAATGATTGGATTGACTTGATATTTTAAAATACAACATTATATAATCATCATTATATGATTGGTGATTTGAACATCTATACTCTACATGCATAATTTAAACTAGACTAACCTTTATTTTAATACATTTATGACTAAATGACTAATGTTTTTCCAGTGCTTATGGTTGCAAAAGTTGGAAGACTAGGCAAGCATCCAAAATCGGTTCTGCACAATATTGCTGCGAAGGATGGAAGCACAATGGAAATAAAATCTGCAACATTCGTATGTATAACTTGTTGCATTAGCAAGTACATTTCTATATAATAATACAGTAATGTCTATGGATACATGGTTTTAATTGTAAATTCTGGTTCTTTGTAACGTTTGGTATTTTGCACACCATAAAAAAAGCGATGATACACATTTCTTTCTTAAATAATAATATAAACGATGCACAAAGTAAATGCATATTAATATGAAGATGGTCTTCATTTGACATTTCAATGTGTTCGACAAAACCTGATTCTATGGCAAGTTGGTTTTTTTTATATATTAAAGACAGAAACCTGTCCTTCTATCAGGGGACATTAAAGCATAAACTCTTACTGAATTGGAAAAGTATATATATGCTCCCAAAGCTAAAACGACTCTTTATCGCGTTTAACACTTGAATAGTCATTCATAGTACAAAGCTCAAATTGAGGATTAAATACTAAACTGTCTGCATAATTATAAAACAAAATGTTCACCACTATCCCTTATCGATTGATCTGTATCATAAAAGACACAACCAGCATATACTTGCTTGGTGAAAAGCCTTTCGAAGCAAAATACCTTCAACGAATTGATTGTGTACCATAAATATCCTATCCTATATTTTTAAAAATGTCGAGGAAAATTCAACGTTTATTATTTATGTCAACCTTAGTATATAACGTTGACTCGTGTATTGGGGATTTAAAGAAAAACAACACTAAAAACGCAGAATATAATTATGTATTTTGCTGAATCAATCTCTCGACCTATTATTATTCGTCAATAATAAGCCTCTGAAACACTTGATCTATATCAGATCCAGAGAGATAGAGGGGAGATAGAAAGTGACAAGATATTGTTTTCTGTTTTTAAACCTCAACACAAGCTCTTCCCTTTACATTTATAATTGCAGTTACAGATGTTACAAGAGTTCTTACTAATGCAAGTATCATTACAGACGAATCCAGCGATGTGATACATATCGTGAAACGACAAGGTATCTACATGGATATAGAGAATGGCAAATCTTTTTATTTCACCTGTTAATTTATTGAATATTACTTCAGTTTCCCAGCGCTCATCATAAAGCCAAATTAATGAACAAATATAGCAAGCATTTTATATCTTACGAAAAATGTTTAATGCATATCTCATTAGATGTCTACATTCAAAGGACTGTTTTAGTCTGGTTGGTGTTTTACGGTAATCAACAGAAGTTGGTTATTCATTTTCGAGAAAAATAGTGTAAAGCACCTTACCCAAAGCCACAAGAAGGTAGACAACCCCGGTTGATTAATCGGTAGGATTCAAAATATCCATTATGTAGTGTGAACAAGCCAGGAACGCCTAACACTGGGTCGCAGCCTTTCTTACCTTCTTTTTAAATAAACACACCTCGAGAATATGCCTAAATGGGGAACGTACCTTATGAAAGCCTCCTACAAGAGTCGAACATAAACCGTTTCTCAAACAAAACTATACGATCAATGTTATTCATGGTCTAATGTAAGGTTTATGTGCCAATAAAACTCGCATCTCACTATTCTATGGCAATACATGAATAACGGTAGAGTAAACTGATGCATCTCCGTTTCACGTCTCCCTCATGGAAAATAAAGTGTCAATGAATTGAAACATTTAGATTAAATTTTTATACATGCAATACATATGGCAAGTTGTCATTGACAACATAATGAGTTGGCAACGTACCATGAAAGTAGGCAATGACTGCGGCACATGTCTTGTTGCACGTAAAAAAACGAACACGGATGAGACTTAAAGATAGATGTAATTTTTAGGCAAAGACCAAGCAGAGGTAAAGCACATCCATACAAACATTTGGAGAAGGAAATCATATAATAACTCATTTATAACATTCAATAATCTCATTGATGAACTTTATGCGTTAATAAAATTTCAGATTTGTAAAAATTGAATAATATGCCTGAAGTTCTATAATTTTATGGGATTTTTCAATTGAAATAAGTGATGAAAAATACATATTAAATATTACGACAAATTGATTGAAAATCTTATCCTTAATGTGCGTAACTATTATAATATATTTCTCATGTTTGCATTTCTTTATGTTTCTTTCTGTCTAATTCGCCCACTCAAGTGAAAATTTTATTATCTCGGAGTAGATTTTGACATTTTGCCAGTGTTTCCTCCTGTGAATAAAAGTGTTTAACTTATTGCAAGAAATAAATAATACCTCTCATCGTTTTTAATACAACCACCACTGTTTTTGTCGTTTTTAATTATATAACTTTATGTTAGCAAATAAATGAGGCCCATTCAAACAGTCTTTTGCTTGTCTCGCTCCTATCATTAATTAGGAATAATATGTTTGAGCAACCCTAACTGGTATAGCCCAAATATCACATCCTTTCAGTAGTAATCTGGTAACTAAGACTGGACCATCCTGTCCTGAATTCTACATACGCGACTCTATATCACGTGGAGCGTGTATATTTCGCATACTAATCTGCAAGTTACAGTATAGCCCAGAAGTTTATATATGATATTCATGCGACTTGTACGGACATAATTAGAGCAAAACTAAGTATTTCTAGAGTTTGCATGAATATACTATTATGTTATATTTGAATTGACAAAAGTAAACATTTTGAACTTTCATTTGTTTTATTCGCAAAGCATCTGATGAGCATAACTTGGCCCTAAATAAATTTCACCTTTGCGCAAAAGTTTCAAAAACGTTTTATTTTATTGTATGATAATAATAAATAGTTTCCGGTGACTTCAATCACTGGTTTGGATAAATATTCCATAATATAATACAGTCGACGTTTTAGTTTTGCTCTTGCGTGGACACAGATACTTTACTTTTGATGCCATACCCACAATAAAGGTCCATCTACTTTCAGCCGTGTTACCAATATCCCATTGCGTTTAATGTGGACTTCTGATATGGTTCGGCTTGTTTTTAGTATTTTAAGACAAATGGAGTAATGTGCCTTGCTCAAGGACACACCATGGTAACCGAAACAGGTCTGATGAGAAGATATTTTCGAACAAACAACCTTTATGTGATGAGTTCCGCGGGTCAACACTGTGCCGCTGCAGTTCCCTTAAATATGCCGTAAATATAAGCCTGCTGGAAAACCTTTTCGATCCATACTTACATGATGATATTTGATAAACATTATTAATACCTACTCATCTATAAATGCATGAAACATTACTCAGATGAAATGTATACAGTAGGCTTCTCAAGCAACTCGTCATCACTTATTCATCGTCTTGATAGTACAGTTTGTACGATTTAATCATTTCCATAATTTATATCAAGGCATGAAGTTGTCACACAAAATGATATTAATATTTGACTGGTTACTCTTTTATTAGTAATACATTTCACGTTTTGCCTTTTTCTTTCTGATATAGGTCACAGCTTCTGTCCTCAAGAGTTTTGATCATTTTGGTATAAAAGCTACATAAAACATTCAACCTGTGGATCATTTATCCAAAGAAGTGAAGATTGTTTTACTCGACATTTATTCTCTGTAAGTTCGATACGCGGCTCCTTATCTGTGCTCAGATTGTCGGTGATTTTCCTTCTCTACCTACACAATCTCGAACTCCGCCGCGCTATTTATTTTATCCTCTATAGCCACTTAATACAGTTAGCTAATCGTATTGAGACTACTTTGTGGAGTTGCAATCACTTCTGAATGCACAAGAATAATGATTATTGCCCCATGGAAATAAATTTGATAAACAACATAGACACCGATTACTATCGATCGTTTTCGTGATTGCGAGTCTTGTTTCACCAAGACCAACAGCTGTTGCTACGGCAAGCCCACAAACATCATCTACGACCAAACACGAACGTTTGTATTTCACGACGAATGCAATTCTCATGGTGAATTCAACTCGCAATTATTTCTCGGCTTCGATTATTTTTTCACGTCAGTAACATTGAGGGTCCGTAATATGTCTTCATTTAAGAATACAGTCGCGTTGTACAATTGCACGACAGGAAGACCATGTCCTGATTCATCACGTCCAGGTGCATGACGCACATGCATTTCTAACAAATACCCTTTTTCACTGGCACAAAAATGTCATATAACCATATAAAATATATGCGAATATTTAAATCTTCGGCGATTGTGCGCTCTAGTATGCTTGCACCCTTTTTATTTGAAAATACAGCGATTGTGCCTCCACATTTTACCTCTAACGAGTGTTGTCATCCAAAACGTGTAACACCTTGTCAAAAAACGGTCGAGATCTTCTTGGCCTTAGTTGAATCAATGTTGGAATAATATATACGTTGATGAACTTAACTAGGGTGGATACAGACATGAATTCCACTTCGTCGTCGTAGAACCAATCCTGGAGTGATTTGGTGGTGCCCCAACGAGTGAGATTTCTTTCGTGCACGAGCGATAATTCCGAGTCTGTCTTGAGTTGGAAGCAATCCATCAGGGTGGCTACAACGGTAAATTTCGGTTTGACATGAACAAGATTATTTTAGTGTGCACTAGGGTCTGATACTATTGCTTTGAAGCAGATTGTCATTGATAAGTGGAACAAAATTACATTCGATTTTAGTATCCGCTGTCAGCTGATCCAACCAGTATGTCATTCTGTATGTCCGTAAATTCCAAAACCTCATCACCATGGTCACAATCCTTTATTTATGTCGTCATGTATATCTTTATTATGTTTATTATCATTTAATGTTTATCTAATAAATATTTTAAATACTAACTTTCTTATCTATAGTACGTTTGCATTGTAAGGCTTTTCATGTATAAAGTGCGTCGATTCATCCAAGAAATCCCAAGCTCAAGTTCCTGTAAACATCGCGTGACCTTACTGAAAGGATATGAGTTCTGAAATATCAAACGGACCTAATTTGTACGTTGCTAGTGTAAACCACGTGACCCTAATTTGTCCAAGTGATTTCGAGATGCAAATTAATTCAAACCTCTTTTTGCATTCTCTCTTTTTGCGTATTAACCAGCTATAAAACAGAATTAATACTTGGAATTAAACATTTTTGGTAGTACTGTCATTCTTTTTTTATAGTAATGATTCAGTTTTTTTAAATATAATCATTTCGTTGGATTTACACTGCCCTAAAATTCATTTAAAGGCTGTTTGGATATATAATGGATGTACAGAATTACTGTGAATTCACTCAAAAACATTTTGGGATAACAGCATAATAATTTCCTCTGTACTGTTGACACATCAGTGCGTTACTGATTATGATTCGGAGCACATGAGAAACGCATCCTGATTAAAATTTACTATTGGAATTGACAGAACATTTAGGAGTTTAGGACTTCAAACGTTAATTTGTAACTCTTTCATTTTGCTTTTTAGGGAAAGAAGTTTTTTTTCAATTATAAACAACTTGTTGGTTTTTGCTCTCGTCTCTTACCACAAGTCGTAACACTATATAATGATAAATTGAATTTCAAATGCAAAGAGCAAAAATATTTAAATATTTTTCCGGACAAATTTTGAATATTTCGAAATGAAACTTTCATCTCTCCGGTGACCAATGATTTTGACATTGTATGTGCTTTAAAATAACTTGCAACAGTACTAGTTTTGTCGATATGAGATATTGGAGACAAAAATCCATTGATCATTTATCAACATTACCACTCTACCTCACGCACCTTTCGTTTCGGTTATAATAAACAAGTACGGCTGAGATTCGCGCATCTTTAAAATGTGACGTTCATGTATATCAAAATGGTTGTTAAGAAAATAGAAAATAAGTTCCCAATTTCCTAAGGTTAATACGTTTCCGACACAAATCATAAATGTGACGTGTGCGAGAATTCACGTCGGTCTCGAAGACATTCCAGATACACATCATGTCTGAGATCCTTTTGTACAATAACCCGTGGAGCAACTTTTGCCTTTTCAACGATTTTGCTAATGCAATCGATTTGCGGTCCAACAGCAACTTAGTACATTTTAGATGGAAGTTCCACAAATGCTTCGATTGGTTTAACAGAGCATTCATAATTGAACTTACCAAAATCATTTTATTAGCGTTACTAAACAACGGATGTTCTTACTTACAATCGCTGCTGTTAAATTTGCTTACTCAACTTGAATCAGGCACGTGCGTGCACGTCACTAGTTGTGACGTGCACCAACAGTGCGTCTCCTCAGGTGTACAACAGCTTAAAACGATCTTTGGTAACACGGTTTGATCTTGTAATTAAACTCGTACATGAGCAACATTGACAAATCCTGCACGGAAGATCTAACATAACTAATGAATTGTCAGCTCAACAATGCTTGTTTGCTATGAACGATAGCAAGATCCTATCGAAGCTATTTCTGGATTCAAATGTAAGGACAGCTAAGAGACTTCGAAATGTATCTTGTTCGGTATCTCGGACAAAGTCGACACGAATTTGTTTGGCCAGATTTTCCATGTTTTTTTTCCGGACACAGCAATGTTTATGAACTTGAACAACTCATTTTCAAACACATTTGTAGCTTTACTTCTTATATCAGTATTTATCTGAATGTATTGAGCCATACATGCGAGGAGCCGAAATCCACGCACTCAGGGGATTTACGCGCACTCCCAGTCGCAAGTGCAACTGCGGATTTCGTACTTGTAATGCATGATTGTGTTTGGTGAGACATGAAAGAAGCGTAATTCATTAAGTAAAGTTATGCCTGGATTTATTCACGATGCGCATTGATACGAGGACAATCACCCACCAGATACTGACAACGTTTTTCCGCAAGTATATAATCGTTATGAGCGCAATTAAGTTATTCGGGATATTCTAAATCAATTTCAAAGAAATGTCCGTCTTCACAATTGCTGAGGTGATCACGTTCGAGTTTTGTATGTCAATACGTGCTGAATCATTCCACGAAAATCCATCGACAGTTTACAGCTGCATCATTGCATAACTACAAAGATTATTGGCGAAAAATACATGGTGTAACTACTAGGAGCAATGGCATCCTACCCATCTTAATTGGTTAGTTGGCGCAATAAAGATTATTGGCGACAAAATACATGATGTAACTATTAGGAGCAATGACATTATACCCATCTCAATTGGTTAGTTGGCGGTAGCGTATCATTGGCTCACCAACTGAGTGCTCAATAAACAGTTGTTGGCCAATATCGGTGAGCAATTGAACACAGTATTAGTTGTTGGTTTTTTACAGCAACGCATACCAGTCCGTTCTTAGTAGCGAGGAGTAATGCGCGGGATGCAAATTGTACACGCCCATGCATTTTGCATTTGAATTCTGACCAAATTGTATTTACTTGCCAATAGTCGTTGGAAGATATGCCGTGACGCGAAAGCAATTAAGTTTCAGTAGGTGGTAATTGAGATTTGCCAAATTTGACCCTTAATCCCAAGTAAACAGCGATATCTCGGTTACGAGTTTCAGATTTTGTTCAGTGTGGCCTTAGTAACATGCACGAGAAACTATATCGCCAAACTTAAGTTCCCCAAGATGATGCCTGTATTTTCGATGATCAGCTTGCATATCAATAGCCAGATATGATGCTGACAAAATCGCCCATTTAAAATATATGTTGTCATTCTTTTACATTTATCACTGACCGTGTCGGAATCCACTTTTGATGCTGGTATTTAACTTTATCCACAAAATTGTTGATACAGAGAGATATGCACCTCAGCCTCAGGACATTGGTCAAGTGCCCATCCTGATCCTGTTTGTGTTGCATTTCCCCATTCAATTGATAGAAGAGAAAGCAACACTCAACAAATGCAAAAGGCCTCAGCACATTAAGCACTTTGATACAGATTTTAAATATTTATATAATACTTTTTCTCTCACGTGTGTTGTAAGATATATATTAGGTCCAACCATCGAACTTGTTATTGATTCACCTCTTTTTCCTTACCTATATGTTCTTTTTAATATTTACTTATTTATTTATTTATTTATTTATTTATTTATTTATTTATTTATTGCAGTCAATGCTTGTGGAGGTTATCTGACAGCCACAACAAATACAACAACACTGAAGTCACCAAAATTTCCTTCTAAATATGAAAACAACCTATACTGCACCTGGACGATTGAAGCCCCATTAAATTACGTTATTGTCCTTCACATAGAATACCTTGACCTTGAAGGAAATAGAGACTGTTCCTATGATTATCTTTCCATCAGTCTAGGTAGGTACACAATACGAACGGAGTCATAGGTAATTTTATGGTGCTTAATCTTTATATGGTAAAGGAAGTTTAAAAACGCTTTGATACTAACAATTTAATGTATCACTGACTACTTTAATTTCCATGTATCTTCCAGATATTCAAACTATATAATTAAGTTATTATATAATTATTGTAATACCTTCGCATATTTATTTGTTTTCATGTATATAGACGCCCAATTAACTTAATAAATCATTTTTATATTGATCAAAACTCATTTTTTGACAAATAAAACGGAGATGCTAATGTTGGTATATCGTCTCTAAAACAAAATTCGTGTTATTAAATATCAAGAAAGTGATAATAAAGATTATTCTAGAGTGTAGCTGGCCCAGTTTTATGCGAATTGCCCTTTTTTGCCAAGAACACGTTTCTTTACACCTTAAAGTACGTACTCTGACAAGACAAGTAATCACAATGAAGAAGTAGCTCGTTTAACGTTTATTCATTCAAATCAGAGAACCAATGTTATTATAAATAGTGCTTCATTATTATACATATGACGTTAGTGACATGCAATCGTATGCTGAGTGTGCTATAAAGATTTACTAGGTTCAAGAAATCAATGAAACAAATTCAAAGTTGTTTCATCGATAAAAACTACTGCATCGAAAAATCAATTCAGTATATTTCGCAGGTATTTATCGGCTTCTTTTCCAGGTAGAAATCGTAGTTTGGAGACGAATCGAATTTGCGCAAATGAAACAGAAGACTTGAGTTTCATTACGAGGTGGAACGAAACCAGTGTCACCTTTGTCACAGATAGATCGGGAACGAAGACAGGCTTTTCAATCGAATACCACGCTGGTATATGCCCATTTGAATAAAGCTGCTAAAGCCTTCATATAGAGACTAGAATCATGATGTAATGCTTATTATCGTCAGCATTTTCATGGTACAGTTTTCCGTCCTAAAAATGTAACGTTTGTCGTATTTGTTCTTGTATGTGTTAATGTTTATGTGCGTGTGTGTGTTTTGTGCAAGATAAAGTGCTGTACATGTATATTACAGGAGGACTCGTGGTAATATGAAGTGAAATTATATATGGTAAATGAATGTCAGCATATATGTTAGGGATTTTTTAATTCGTTCCTTACTAAGGTTAAGAGTCTGGGTCTGCGGGTTACGGCAAAAGAACCGTGCCTGCAAAAGCAAATTATGTAACAGTGTTGTCAAATAATGTATTTGCTATCTTCCCTTAAACGTCGAGGCCATATGTCAATAATTTGGTTCTTGCTTGTTATTCTAGGCCGTCTAGATAGATGCATATAAGTAATGTATGTTTATATATCATAAACAACAAGTCAAGTGTGTAATATAATAAAGGCGATAGGTCTTAAATCAAGATAACAGTCGGTATTACTTTTCATACCTACCAGGTAAATCCACACCAGCGTCACAATGCTACAGGTAGGGGTCATTTCAACAGTTGTAGTGTTTCATCACGATAGGTTGGACTAAAAAAGATCGTTTTATGTCCACCAGAAACATTCACTTGGATTTCTCTTTAGCATTTATTTACTCTAAACTTACATAAGAATCTATGCATATCCATTTTTTCGTTTATTGCTATTTCTTTATATTGTCCTTATGTACAAGACAGTTACCTATCTATAAATAGCTTATACTCGGGCCTGATTTTGAGTGCTTAGATTAAATTTAAACAGATTGATTGATTGATTGACTGATTGATTGATTAGTTGATTGATTGATTTATTGGTTGATTGGCTGATTAAATGATTGATTGATTTATTGGTTGATTGATTGATTGATTGGTTGTTTGGTTGGTTGATTGATTGATTGGATGATTGATTGATTGATTGATTGATTGATTGATTGATTGATTGATTGATTGATTGATTGATTGATTGATTGATTGATTGATTTTTATATATTTATTTCAGTTTTGAATTGTGGTAAACATCTTACAGCCCAGACATGGACGGAAACAGTGACCTCACCTTTCTACCCTTCACAGTATGAAACCAATCAAAACTGCCACTGGACTATTGAAGGTCCAGTTAATTCTACAATTGTCATGCAAATTACATATATAGATCTTGAAGAAAGCACAGACTGTTCTCACGATTATCTTCAGCTATATCTGGGTAGGTATTCGAATGTCATACCATTAAACGAGTCAGTTCTATATGGGTAAATACGTGAATGTCATGAAATGCAATGAGTCAGATAGCCTTTGATCAGGAACAGACATTGTTTTCTCAGTAGAAATTTCACAAATATATAGCAACAATTGGTTAACAACTTATTTGTTGTAAATGTATTGTCTTTAATTCCTAACAGAGGGGTAAAATTGTGGAATTATAGTTTCAGACTTCACCAATCTATATACACCACATCTCAAACATGTCGCAAATAAAACAAACGAAAAAAATAGCCTTCTATGGCAATGAATTTATTTTTATCATACAATAAACCAAGCCAAATGGAACGTCGATAAATAATTGTAAAATGCAAGGTAACTTATAACGTTCTATCATTACCGCAAATTTTTAAGGAAGCAAATCAGAAAATAAAATAAGTAAACATTATTTACACAATGTTGCATATAGTGATGGGTAATATAATTGCAGGTGAACATATTTTGGGGGTTGTTTTTTGTTTTTGTTTATTAATTTTTTGTTTTTAATGAATATGTTTCGCTTCTTTTCAGGTGAAAGATACGTTTCTGCTACAGATCGGATATGTGGATCCAATATAAGAAACGTGCAGTATATCTCAGAGTCTAATGAAGCAGATGTTATTTTCGTCACAGATACATCAGAATCTAAGACGGGCTTCTCAATACAATATTATGCTGGTAGGTAGTGTTCGTATGTAACACACTCGCTATTTAGTGTCGTAAAGTAACAAGATTTCAAAAAATGTCCAATCACGAAATTTCCCTCTGAATCCTAGTGCAGCGTCGCAGTTAAACTAAATATTTTGAGAACTTTGTTGTGTCTGTGACAATAAAATGGTGGCATTCCACCCATAACAGTCACAGCATGTGACATTGATTATGGTATATGCACGGCCTCAAAGGTAAATGCTATACTCTGAGCGTTAAATTTATTCCTTTCCTCTGTCAGTAATTATTATTATATCACTTCGATGAATCTTATTTGACTGGTTAGATCAGACCATGTTTTCCGTCCGTTTCTTTAATTTAAATCTATCTAAGCCGATAGAGCGATTCTGGTTATATTTAACGTTTCACGAAGCTATATGAGTAAATCATAGCTACCTTTCTTGTGTTAAACTCCACCAAAAGTTTCAAACCTGATTTATCAGTACTAAATACTAATATGTGTATATTGTTTAAATAAACTGTGAATGCAGATTTTTCCAGCCAAATAAAGCAGCGTGGCATTTCATTAAGATTTAAACGGAATATTATTCAAAACCCATAATTATTTAAAATGCGGGTCAAAAATAATGCTAGCAGTGTTGATGGATGCAAAATGAATTGAATAATTTAACTAAGGTTGGTGCCAGTAATCCAGGATGGATAATTTATACTTGTGGTTGTGGCGGGCAGTGGACCTACTTTGCATAAGATTCTTATAGTGCTCTTTCGTCGGAATCCTTTTATATTGTAACAGAGTATTAAAGCTGAAAGTTTAATAATGTAAATTGTTCTCTTTATTTTAACAGTGTTTGCATGAAATTTACGATAGGTAATTCCAGTACACGTCATGTTTGAAATTTAGCGGCGGCTACCTACATTCCTATCACTGAGGTTCAATTTCCCGCGTGGGCGATATGCGCGTGGCAGAATGTGTCAGAATCAGCCCCATAAGTTTTCACGCCCTTACTGCGAAAAACGCTTTCTGGAAGATAGTTCAAGAACTGAAGTGCCCTATCCAACTCTCGAGGGATGTTCCACTTCACACGAATGGCCACAATCTAAATATAATTTGCTACTTCTTTAAAGTGTTCATTCCATTTTGCATATATTATCGATTACACTAAAGCCGATGTTGGCTGTGTCAGCCATGGCTTTACCAATGCAGAAGCGCCCCTGTTACAGGCACTTGGACACCTTTGAGATGGCCCTTTTGTCCACATTATCTGCTGACCACTTTATCCAGTGGCTCCCCAATTGTGAGACAACTACATGATTTCGCCTTGACCGTTTTCGTCGCCATTACGTTAACATGGTTAACATTAATAACATCGATGCCATGGCACAATTATGCGATTTATGGTGGCCATATCTGCCTGCCTCGGCCACAGTTGAATTAAATGCAGTAGGGACCACATTATGTCATCAATAAGAGTCTCATTATGACATTTTGAGGCTGCATTGACAGAACCATGTTCAAGTTGTTGCGTCGTTGCAGTTGCCGTCATGGTTCAATTTGAGAATCTCACAGTAACCTTTGTTTACATCTATGATAAACAATGCGTAAAGTATAATATCACCCACTTTGTATAAGGTGGACAAGCAGAATCTTCTAGGGTGCTAGTTATTTCACCAGCCAACCCTAAGACGTTGTTGTTCAGCCTTTTAAACACATAAAGTACACACACGTGAGCTCTTCTCATTGCTGATTTGCCAAGTAATTTTCCTCAAATATTAACGTAATCCAGCTTTCTAAAAATATTGGTGAATTTCTATTCGGCCGATTCTACCGATTGCTTTTTACATGCATCAAAGAGAATTTATTTTAGTTTTTCAGTCATTTCATCAGCAATTTGTTTTAGCTCTCTGTTCTTTTCTCATAAGTTGGCTTGATAATGCATGGTCGCTACAATGTAAACACAGTCTGTAGTCAGTTTTATAGTTTTTCATGCAGCTGTGCTCTTTGTTGGACACTGCAAGGATTTATACAAACGAGAACGCATCTCATGCAATTTTCACATTGTAGTCTGACGAATATTACCCAACATAATACAAAATGTGTGCTGGTTGTTTTTTGGTACATATTTTGTTGCCTTTGGGGTTTACCAAATAAAAAGAGATGGTGACAGGTACTGGTATTCACCAACCATCGTTTACTACTCATTTGCATACTGATGTCACATAAGGTCTCTCATTTCTCGTAAATGCAATAATGGATCCTTTTTATAACTACTAAAGAAATAAACACTTTCCATGTCGCACCCGAAGGACTTACCATTATGCCTAGCAGACATCCGTGGCGCATGACACGTGCGACATTTAAGAAGGTACAATTTTAACTCAGATCATACTGGCATGTCATCTCCTTAGCCAGACCTTTCTTCTAAAATAATGTTTTTTTCTATTTCCGTTCACACGTGTCCACAAATGTTTGTTGAATAGAAGTTATTGTCAGAGCAACCAAATTTCGTTGTACCGTTTCAGTTGACGATTCTGTTTCCTATACTCTACAAGAGTAGTAGGTTACATTTGCGACCGACGTTTTCACCGTCTTGTCTGTCCCGAGCCTGATTGCTTGCTACCACTCCTCTATGTTTACAATGCAGAAACCGATTAAACCTAAATATAATAATGTATGACATCAAGTGGAGGCACACACACTTTACATCAAATAGTATTTGCAAATGAAGGTGGCGGTGCCTCATCGTTCTTGCTCACTAATAGTGCTATGCAATTCAGGTCAAATGATGTAGAGTGCTATCTTGTTACAAACTGCAATAACATCAGTTACCAAGAATGAAAATGGCTCAAAGAGCGTGAATTGATTTGTACATTATACTCGTCTTGCAGAAAGTTTGGTAAAAGATTTTAACAAACTACAAAATGGCGAACCTCAGTTGCTCTGCCATTCTAAACGTACTAAAGATCTGAACAAGGCGACTCCAAAGCTGAAAAGTGCAAAGTTTCCATCAAGCTTTTGCAGCCTCGGGTTAAAGAGCATGATATTTGTATGTCATGGTATGGGGGAGGAGGACGAAGCTTTTCGTGATAGCTCTGGAATTTTAGTCCCAGTCTCCGTACGTTTGTTTTCTTCGCAACAGCATATCTATTAAGAACACACAATTCAACGTACCATCCCGATCGATAAACGACCGTATTTCTCTTTGTGAACCAAACGACACTGGGTACTGCAAACAGAGGGAACACCAAGATTACAAAGGTGAAGATCACGGTTGAGGGAACCCCAACCGGCTATTCGCTAATGGCCCACTCAGTAGATTGACAAAATCCGCAGTCATGTAACTGTCTGTCGTTTCCCCCACATCACGGTTGGCATAGCTGCCAATAGTTGATGTCTCGCTGTTGCAGTATCTCGTCATCAATTTTGCTCTGTAGATACGACCACAGCCTAAATAAACAGAAACTTCTCTGGGATGTAGTCACTGAACTCTATACACGGCAAAATGTATGATTCAGGGTCTTTATGGCTTCAAACATGCTTTGTAATTTCCGGCAAACTGCGGAAAACATTGATAACAGGGTTTCCCATCCAGCCGTAATCCCGGCGCAGGCTATAAGCAATGCATGCATGAGCAAAACAGTCGTAAAGATGACACCATTCTTCTTTCAACTCAATAACATCGTATTGTCGCTCTCGACACTGGGCTGCATTTGGCCATTATGACCAACCAGGTGAATCAAGACATCATTCAAGCGGTTATCACGCAATAAATTCAAGATTCGTACTGTATTGCTACACACTAATCTCCGTTAGCAAATAGAATATCAGCCGCACTTGCTTAGATTGTTGGTTGCGCTGATGTAAATGGCTGGCGCTCAATATCTCAAACTAATTTTCACATGCCGCTGAAAGGCATGGACAATACATGTATACACTATGATATCGAAATCAAGCAGCTTCATGACGTTAAGCGTTTTTACACTAAACAACGTCATCGAAGAGCTTCAGGACCATGTTAAAGAGTTGCGCTTAATTCAAGACGTCGATTCTGCGATGAGTACTACCTTACGGGTAGCACTTCCAAACAACAGTTGGATCCTTTGAAACCTGAGCATTTGCTGCGCAGCGCAAGCGTCGCAGTGAGTGTGCTTGGGCTCCAGTTCATGTCAAGCCAATTGGTGTTAAGGCACCTTTCATTTCTATATTCCTTTTCTGCGCTCAAGAGTTTCAGCACGTGAGCATCAATGTAGCCAATTTAAGAGCCTGAAGATCGTAGTTTTACAAATAAACTCCTTACCGACCTTACGGGTGCATTATTCTTTGTACACCATTCCATGTTTATGATTTTACGTACTGGTACCATGGCGGATAGGAGAACCAATCTGCACGAGATAAGACCAGCGTCCCATGTACCCTTTCATCTGCCCTGATGCGTCCTAACTCATTGTGGCAACCTTATGTCATCATTATGTCTTGCTTGGGACCTTTTTGCTCTGTTACATTGTTTGAAATAAAGTCACAAGACGTCTACCTACTAACTGCCGTATTATTGCCTTGATGTACAATATAGGTATTAAACAAAACTGGTTTTCATCACAGGAAAAAGGATCACATATTCACTACCACATGAATTAATGGCAAATGCGTAGTACATACCTATAAACAGAAAACTACCTCATGAATAAGTATAGGAAGAAACTTCAATAGATTATTGATTTAACTGTTAAGCGTATTGACAGTTTTACATAAATACATACGTGTTCTCTATGTCAAGTGTTGAATATGTGATCGATATTCATACGAAAATCGACATAGATGGGTGTAAAGCAAAATACAAAATTGACATATTCTTGAAAAAAACAAGTGTACAATAACACAATAAAAATAACGATTAAACACTATGTGTAGCCTGGAGAAATATAACAGCAAAGCACCTACAATATTCATATGAAAACATAATTGATTTTCATGACAGCAAAAGATCACATCCTCACTACAACATGGCTGAACGTTAAATGCGCGAAACGAAAGTTTACATATGCCCATGTATACTAGTGTTAAAGTTCATGCACATGGTATTTTTTACTGGGTGGCTTATACAAGCAATTGGAAAAAAATAAAACTTCTACTTATAATCATCCTCTAATCCAAACACCTAAGATATGCAATTAATATATATGTAGATTATACATATATCAATCACGTTAAATCTGCATGAAATAATTAGTCTTATCAAAGATTTTTCAGTGTATGATTGCACATGGTTTATTAAGGGAAAGATTATAAATTCAAAAGGTTATTCAGGTGCACATTTACGTTTTGAAGAATGTATTGTCCTTTTTCATGGCAGTAGCCTTAACACCGAGCAATACTGCAATGGTCATATGTTTCAAAAACGGGATGTCACATAAGGCCAATTTCAACAGATGTAAGCCAGTTCTTCTTGTCGAGCTTCTCTTCTGTACAAAGGATACATCAATCACAACTAGTCAAGAATTGTTTTCACAAACGTAGCTTTAACGGTGGTGACTCTTCTTTTCGAGAATAGAATATCGCCTCAACGATAATATCCGCAATGTCAATCTACGATGTGCTAACAGGATGACAATGAGAATGCATATATGCTCAGTGAATGTAATACGTGTTTCATCCTTTATCGGAAGAAGCCATACAAAAATTAAATTTGAAATGATTGACTCTCAGCAATGGTGCAGCTGTGATTTCCACTATGTTCTACACAACATCAGAATATGCAACCATCAAATAGTCCTTCATCCAATTCGATAGACTATCGAACATACTTGAAGAATACGTTCTTGTTGGTATTCTTATAGATGATGATGTTGTGCCGAGACTAACAAATAAGCTTGACAATAAGTTGGTGGGGTTTACAGCGTTTTGGCAAATTTTTACTTCATTTTATAGCATTGGCAATTGAAGTTGCAATCCAAGAATCAAACCAAAATGGATATCATTTTCAGTGTACTTTGGCTTCTTAGGTGCGACATTTTTCCACTATAAATGACCTTCGATTCAGCATACTTTCGAAATTGTAGATGTCGTAGCTTTCACGGTCATTCGGGAAAGTTGAAAGTACTTCTACCACTTCTTCGTTTTCAAAACGTTCATGATTTCTTCTTTCTTAATATCCATCACACACGTTTTAGTCTTGAGCAACCAACTGATGTTTCCAAGTGTCAAATCAAAGACTTTTCAATCACGCACATTCATCCATGTGTTAATCTGTTACAGTAGCCAACTAATTACACACACGTCTAGTTCAAGCATGAAACGTAGATAACGTGCGATGAGTTTTGTCTTCAAACTATAAGTATAGAAGTAGTATTGATCATTAACGGCAGATCTCTTAAGAAACCTGGCTTTTTTCGCAACGTTTTCAGTCTCATATTTCTGCATGAACTTTAGTACATTTGCCAACGAGGATCTGCCGGTAAAGAAATTCGAAAAATTCCGTCACTAATGCGCGCACCTCACGTCCTTAATTTCAATGAATCTTACCAGTTAATTTAGCATCCCTTGATAATTCTACACATTGTAACCGTGTCATTGACTTCTTGATGCAGCACTGGATGTTGCAGGCAACAGTCGTAGCACCTGGAGTTTGTAACCTTTTTAACAGGAGTACTATCCCATGTTAGCAAAAAACGTCTCTTTCGGACTATATTACAGCTTTCTTCATAACAGCCTTTATATCATTCATATATCAATGGTTGTTCATGATATGTCATTGAAGATGAAATTCGTCTTTGCTGTTCATTTGAATCTTTACAAGGTATTAACAAATGCGCTCATGCAGCTCAAGACTAAGCTATAATCTCCAATTATAAATTATCTAGGACCCGTTCTCCTTGACCTAAGTAGACAGATCCTGGTCCATCTAAAGATTTGAGAGAGAGTCCTTCCAAATATGTCAGCCACTTCCCTTCGACGCTTATAATTAACTAGCATATTCGCAGTAGCCAAACAAACCACAGAAAAAGTGCATTCTTCTTTGATGTGTGATATTCGTTGCACATGTGGTTTCCAAAGCCGTTTATGAGTTCATGGAAGACACACATAGATTGGCACGTGAACAGAGTGGCTTTTCAAAGAATAAAAAGATCATGATGCATCACTGTTATTCCTAAGCACAGCAACACTCTTGCCGAAGGGCAGATCGCTTCAATTGACATGTCGTTAATGGATCCATCTCGTGGTTTGTGTCAAATGCGTCGTTTGTAGTGTACGTCTTAGTTTATATGATCCCATTTTAAACTGATATACCCGGTAGTACACCTAAGAAACCTTGCTGTGGTCGGGAATTATGACTCATTTTGTACAGATGACATGATAGACTTTTCCAACGGCTGTCTCATGAAAATAAAATGTTATCTTAAATAAGGTAACTTTAACCTAACAGCAACATACAATCAGTTTTAGTTTCTTGTAGAACATAGTGGGATCCTTCTAATGATAAAAGTATAGTGGAGCTTTCACGTCTTCAGAAAAAAGCAATCAGACCGCTAAAGGACCAATCAGAAAACATGAAACACTTAAATGATAAATTGCAAAATACAGACTATTAAACTAAACCAACTTGAGAAAAATATGAAGATGTGAAATCATTGTTCATCGAGCTACATAAACTTCTTAAGAACAAAGCAGATGAAAAAATATTCGAGTGTCAGCATGAAAAGACATTCGTGATGATAAATATACATTTACTATCTAGGACATATGTTCCTCGAAACAGATCACGAATGTATTGAGGGTTAACGTTTAGCGTTTAACGATGGACAGGCAAGTCTTCAATTTCAGCATTTTAGGATTCCACAGTCTCTTTCAAAATGCCTGCTTGTTTGCACTTCACTTCCATTTCTCTCCATTGTTTGTCTGTCAAAATTTATAATACTCTCCATATTCTGTTTAATTTCGGTGAATCGGTTTTTCTAATCTGATCTTGAACAGCCATGTTGGCGCATGCTAAACACATTTGATCTAAGTCGTTGTTAATAAGGACTGTGCATGCTTTCTTAATGTATATCGATCAACCAATAAAACCTTTCTGTATTCGTTGCCTGTAGGAGGTGACATGTGTGTCATATGAAGAGTGGCTTTTCCATTGGTAGTCAACTCGTCCTTGGATTGTTTTGACTTGTTGAATGTTTTCCAAATATTTTTAGAGGTTAATTCTGCAAACGTAAACAGCTCTGCATCGATAAGATGTTTTAAATAATGGTATTCTGTGTGTCCTACAAAAGACAGAGAGCATTATGCAGATACAGAAAAATTCATTTCAACGAAAAATCCTTCAAAGCAAGAAATGCAAAAGAACTCGCTGAAAAATTCATTCCTCGTAGCACTGGATGTCAGACCGAGGAATGAAGGACTACTTGCAACGATATCAGTCTTAAATACTTTTCCGACATGTACCAGCATTTATGATACCTGTATCATCAAAATGCAGAGATTTAACCCTTTTTGGATGAGATCAACTATCCTGAAACGTTCTTAAACATAAAAGGAAATTCATGTTTTGGCACTACCTTATTAAGAAAGATAGATATATATATATATATATATATATATATATATATATATATATATATATATATATATATATATATTACTGTTTTCCTCTTCAATATGCAAAATTTAAAATAGTTTTGGCGTCCTGATATTTTCAAAGTCATTTATATTTGGTTGTCTCATTGTCTCAAATTAAAATGATATAACTAATCGACGATTTATAAAAAAAACGTGTGCTTTATTGTGGATATACCATTTCAAATAAACTCTTTTGTGTTTTGATCATTTCTTTTAGTTGCAAAATGCGGTGGACACCTCAAGGCAGAATGGTACACTCCAGCTACATTATCTTCACCTTATTACCCTCACCAGTATGATAACAATCTGCATTGCCTCTGGACTATTGAAAGCATGCCAAACACAAGAATTGTTATTCAAATATTATTTACTGACCTAGAAGAAAACAGTGATTGCTCCTATGATTATCTTCAGATATATCTTGGTAGGTATGATGAAATGGTGCACAATTTAATTGTCATGATATATAATAAATATATAAATAAATAATGAAATGGGACTTAGATTGACTCTGTACAATTATATCAAGCTTATATGGGACGTAGATTGACTATGTACACTTACATCAAGCTTATATGGGACTTAGATTGACTCTGTACAATTATATCAAGCTTATATGGGGCTTAGATTGACTCTGTACAATTATATCAAGCTTATATGGGGCTTAGATTGACTCTGTACAATTACATCAAGCTTATATGGGACTTAGATTGACTCTGTACAATTACATCAAGCTTATATGGGACTTAGATTGACTCTGTACAATTACATCAAGCTTATATGGGACTTAGATTGACTCTGTACAATTACATCAAGCTTATATGGGACTTAGATTGACTGTACAATTACATCAAGCTTATATGGGACTTAGATTGACTCTGTACAATTACATCAAGCTTATATGGGACTTAGATTGACTCTGTACAATTATATCAAGCTTATATGGGGCTTAGATTGACTCTGTACAATTATATCAAGCTTATATGGGATATAGAATGACTGTACAATCACATCAAGCTGCATTTATTTCTTCATTACATAACCTCTGAATCATGCATAAATTTGATCGCGTTCATTGACCATTTTACATCGCAAACCCAGACCAAAACGCTCAATATATGCTTATGTTCGATTAGGTATTACTAAACAAAATATCTTTGCACTTTATGTTTATTTTTGACTGATGAACAGCTTTGTATGCAATTGAACAATTCTCGATTAATTGCATCATCGTGTACATTTCATAAATATAGAAGTGGTGAATCTCTCTCTCTCTCTCTCTCTCTCTCTCCGTCCGTCCACGCGTGTAAATCTTTCAAGGCACCAATTTGAGTTTTACAAGAGCTACGTTGGAATTATTTAAATTTTGCATTCAAGGACGTAGCGCTAGTATGGAATCATGAAAGTAGAGTAATCTCAAAGATTCATAGAAACTGCAACATCTTATGAGAGGGTAAACATTATGACTCTCTCTCTCTCTCTCTCTCTCTCTCTCTCTGGAATTCTACAATCCTCTGATTCTTCCATGAAGAATAAAATATGAGTCGAGCGTTGAGCTGGTGTCTATATGTCCTGTCTCAGTCTCATTGAGCTTGTGTCTATATTCCCTGTGTCAGTCTCATTGAGCTGGTGTCTATATGCCCTGTCTCAATCTCATTAAGCTGGCATATATATGCTCTCTCTCAGTCTCATTGAGCTGGTGTTTATATGCCCTGTCTCAATCTCATTAAGTTGGTATCTACATGCTCTGTCTTAGTCTCCTTGAGCTGGTGTCTATATGCCCTGTCTCCGTCTCATTGAGCTGGTGTATATATGACCTGTCTCAGTCTCATTGAGCTGGTGTCTATATGCCCTATCTCAGTCTCACTGAACTGGTGTATATATGCCCTGTCTCAGTCTCATTGAGCTGGTGGCTATATGCCCTGTCTCAGTGTCACTGAGCTGGTGTCTATATGCCTGTCTCAGTGTCACTGAGCTGGTGTCTATATGCCCTGTCTCAGTCTCATTGAGCTGGTGTCTATATGCCCTGTCTCAGTCTCATTAAGCTGGTATCCATATTCCCTGTCTCATTCTCACTGAGCTGGTGGCTATATGCCCTGTCTCAGTCTCATTGAGGTGGTGTCTATATGCCCTTTCGAAGTCTCACTGAGCTGATGTCTATATGTCCTGTCTCAGTCTCACTGAGCTGGTGTCTATATGCCCTGTCTCAGTCTCATTAAGTTGGTACCTATATGTTCTGTCTCATTCTCATTGAGCTGGTGTCTATATGCCCTGTCTCAGTCTCATTAAGTTTATTAGATCTGAACTTTTAATGGATTCCAACAGATTGAATATTGTTATGAAATGGAATATGCAAATGTTTCTCATTTAAATGTGATTTTTGCAGGAGACAGTAACATTTTCGAAACCAGTCGGATATGTAGAAACGACTCAAAGGATTTGAATTTTATCACAAGGTCAAACAAAGCTGACGTCATCTTTATAACGGACGGATCCATTCAAAAGACTGGCGTTTCCTTGAATTATAAATCTGGTATTTATGCAATGTATTCGAAATGGTTAATTTCAAGTATTTGTTTTAACCTTTGCTTGCAGTTAATAATGTTTATGTAGGTGATCTTGAAAACAGTAATGAGACTGTAGTCCCTTGTGCGATTATTATCATGTTCATTGTACTGGTGCATCTATATGAAATCTCAAACGAATATCTATATGAAATCTTAAACGAATATCTATATGAAATCTCAAACGAATATCTATATGAAATCTTAAACGAATATCTATATGAAATCTTAAACGAATATCTATATGAAATCTCAAACGAATATCTATATGAAATCTTAAACGAATATCTATATGAAATCTTAAACGAATATCTATATGAAATCTCAAACGAATATCTATATGAAATCTTAAACGAATATCTATATGAAATCTTAAACGAATATCTATATGAAATCTTAAACGAATATCTATATGAAATCTTAAACGAATATCTATATGAAATCTTAAACGAATATCTATATGAAATCTCAAACGAATATCTATATGAAATCTTAAACGAATATCTATATGAAATCTTAAACGAATATCTATATGAAATCTCAAACGAATATCTATATGAAATCTTAAACGAATATCTATATGAAATCTTAAACGAATATCTATATGAAATCTTAAACGAATATCTATATGAAATCTTAAACGAATATCTATATGAAATCTTAAACGAATATCTATATGAAATCTTAAACGAATATCTATATGAAATCTTAAACGAATATCTATATGAAATCTTAAACGAATATCTATATGAAATCTTAAACGAATATCTATATGAAATCTTAAACGAATATCTATATGAATATATGAAATCTTAAACGAATATCTATATGAAATCTTAAACGAATATCTATATGAAATCTTAAACGAATATCTATATGAAATCTTAAACGAATATCTATATGAAATCTTAAACGAATATCTATATGAAATCTTAAACGAATATCTATATGAAATCTTAAACGAATATCTATATGAAATCTTAAACGAATATCTATATGAAATCTCAAACGAATATCTATATGAAATCTTAAACGAATATCTATATGAAATCTCAAACGAATATCTATATGAAATCTTAAACTAATATCTATATGAAATCTCAAACGAATACGGAAGCAGTATAAATACAAAAAGCACGATATATATTAGTCATTTTTTACCTAAACGTACGCTTGTCTTGACTTACTTTAGACCGTGATGATGGTGTGGAGCATGATGCATCTTATATTAAATTTGTATTAGCAGTAATTAACAAGCAAGCCCCTCTAACGAGTAAATGAAATTTTCAGTTTTCAAATACTTCTACACTACAAACGAATGAAGCTGTATCTCAAGACTTAAAGCAAATTATTTGTAATAAAGTAACCACAAAGAGACTGTTAAAAATATAAAAAGTCTATATCCCCTACCTTACGAACGTAAACGTTCCTTCTTACATACCCTGACGTAAAAATGCATCGACTTAATATGTTTCTGGCAAAGTTTGGCACAAAACAGCGGCCGCAGATTTCATAGGCATCATGTAGGATAAACTGAATGTAATATGTTAACAAGACGATGCTATTAAGCGATACTTCTAATATGTATCCTATAAAAAGTAGTCTCACAATTAAATTTGCTTGTTCGAACTTGACGCTAACAAAGCTTCGAAAACCGACAGAATTAGACGTAAAGTACTTACGTTATCTGTCCACATTTTATCGACTGAATCTACCATATATACTGGCTTATACGTTGAGTCCAACTGCAAACTGTACAAATCCAGATCTGCCTTGGCATAATGCGCCGAAAGTTATGGGTCTACTAAGTTTACTTAAAGTAATTAGTATAATGTGATCTGTTGACCCGGTATGAGGCGGAAAATGAGGATCTATGTTGTTTGCAGTTGGGCTAGGAATGAAACGAGTCTATATGGTACTTTATTAACAGGAGCATTTCTTCTGGTGCCATTCTGACGAATGCAAATCGGCTGAAATGTTCCAATCCATTGTAGAGGTTTTCCCCATGCCGAATATCTTTACAAAATAAGCACAGAAATAAATAAATGTAAGTAAGCTGATTAAATTATTCAATCTCTCAGTTCACCTGCAAACATCTTACGCACCTACCAACTACAGACTCATGCACTAACTCGGTTAGACCATAACATCAACTAATAACTTATAATAGCTGTAACTACGTTGCATACAGATATCAGTATACATCTGACGTGTGCTGTTTTTCAGTTACGGTTATCAATAATAGTTCTACACAACCTAAGCACTGATTAAGAACGTATGCCACCATTCTATGATCGTCAAAAAAGTTACAAGAAAGAGCGAAAAAACATCAAGTTGTGTAAAATTGAAAAATAATTTGCATTTCCCTAACAGAATACAAAATGAAATTTTTTAATTAATTTACGGTATGCTGAATTAAATTCTAAAGTCCTAAATGTTCTATCAATTCTAAAAGTGTCAAGTGATCCGAATGAGTTCCAAAACGTATTCCGAATCAGGGTCAGTAATGCACTGATGTATTAACAGCACAGAAGAATCTTACGCTACAATGCCAAAATGTCTTTAAATGAATTCACAGTATTTCCGTAGAATTTATCAAATCAAATTAGTCATGAGCTGGATTCACAGTAATTCCATGCAACAATAATTTCAATTTGTCTTAAATATTTCAAGCACTGCAAACTCAATGATTAAATAAAATAAATGAATTCCTCCCAATGAATAATTTCTAGGACTGGAAACTACTATACTTTCGTTTTATCTGCATTTAGTATAGGGAATATTTACATTTACAAGCTTGCATTTCAAATTCCTCCTTAGGTTTAAAAATGCATTTAGAGTTTGGATTTTGGGGATCATTAGAATATGTGTTGGAATCTGGCATATCAGTATTATCTTTATCTTCATGTCATTTTTTCACTACAATAATGACGTGATCAAAGTGCCAAATGGATGAAATAAATTGTGTGCCATTGCCTGCCTAAAAAGATACGCATATGTAAATGACGGTGCGTCCATCTAAGAATAATAAAGAGTGTTATACCATCAAAAATATCTCTCATTTATTCTTTAATGCGGATGGTTTTGTGGCTTCTTTTTGTACTACATGTTTTAGATCTGCATATAACCATGGCATAAAGTGAAATGTACATGTTCTTTAAATGTGATTAGAAAAAAACACTGGCTTTGTAGATTGTGAATTTCAACTCGTTTTATCATTCAATGTAGTCTAATTAGAATATAGTTATAATAACTAGTATTGTATTGTAGTGTATTGTATGGACGATTTCCATTTTAGTGCTTGTTTGTAAAGCATATTTTCTATCATTTGAATATTTAGACTCGATCCTATTTTTAAGATATAATTTATTTTCAACAGTTTCACGTTTGTATGTATGCTGATATGTATGTATGTATGTACGCACGCACGCACGCACGTACGTACGTACGTACATACGTACGTACGTACGTACGTATGTATGTATGTATGTATGTATGTATGTATGTATGTATGTATGCTGATATGTATGTATGTATATATGTATGTATGTATGTATGTATGTATGTATGTATGTATGTAATATTTATTTATTTATTTTAGTCGCATTATGTGGCGATCACCTGGCTATCAATACTCCGCTATCAAGCACACTGAATTCACGTCGTTACCCGTTACAATACGAACGCAATCTAGACTGTATCTGGACATTTAGAGCTCCAAGTACGTTTAGAATTGCTCTGCAGATAACATATATTGACATCCAAGGAAAACGTGATGACTGTCCGTTTGACTTCATTCAGATATATTTGGGTGAGTGTAAGTAATTCATCATAAGAATTCTGTTTGACGCTATTTACGGTTGGTTCTTATATAAAAATGTAATACTTTATTTTCATTTTTATTGACCATTAAGCATTCTTACATCATGCATTTATTTGCTGCAGTCATATTGCACAGATGTACTTATAAAACAGTTTTACGTACACCAACCACAAATAGATTTCAGATTTTGTTCTATTCATGAAAACAAATTTAAATGTTAGCACAAAATTGAATAAAGTCCGCAGGTTCGTTATCTTTGTATTGAAATTAAAAGACGAGCTAAGATTCGACAATAAGAAGAAAAGGCACATAATCGCTGCGACAGTTTTTGTGAAACGAGAAGTTACCAATGATGATGACTAGTGTAAATTGTATCATTGATTTCTTGACAAACGGATTTCCTAGATACCGCTATATTCACTTTCCAGATATTGCCAAGGAACTAAATAATTTCATTTATTCGGCAGTATTAGGGTGTCCACCATTGAGTTCTCTATGATCTGCAGAGATTATAAATTTCCATTAAGTATGATGATCATAAACTCCTTTATTGCATAAGGGCTTGGTAATAGTTATTGATATTAATTTTGCGAAACAGGATTTACACCACCCCACTAAATACAGACATACAATTTGTTTTCCAAAAATATCATGGAATGTCCCTCAATCAAATAATACCATAAAGAAATTAAAGTACATATCAGTCAATATATCTGCGCCGGCTTATTTATTTAGATAATTCAGTTCTGAATAGTATTAATACTAATAAGCAGACACATGTCTCGTAAGATAATCAAAAGAGAAATATTTATGAATATAGAGTGTTTTGAATATTTGCTGTCAAACATGGTTTGTAAAGGGGAGATAATGATCATAAGTTAGTTAGGAACAAATGCTGTGTACCTAATGTATAACATAATATTAAATCTGGCACTAACATATCATCTTAATTCAGATCTTTGTTCTCAATTTTCAGGTAGCCATTATCTTTTGAAGACCAAGCGTATATGTGGAAACAACCATAAAGGTTTAACGTTCATCTCGGGATCCAATGAAGCTGACGTTATTTTCGTCACGGATGCATCAATAGAGAAAACAGGATTTTCTTTGCAATACCGATATAGTATTTTCTGATTTTATTAAATGTAACTCAGAGAATATTGAATGACAATTAAAGAGAATGAAACTCCTTAAACCATAAAAAATTCCAGGTGAAATTATATCTAAGACTCTTTCTTCATTTGAGTGGTTTCTCTTTTGTAAAGGTTTTCCATATGTATAATATTCGATGAATTCGATTTCAATTCACCGTTATTATTTCGGTTTATACTGGAAAACTCGCATATTTTCTCAACAGTTTTCAATACTTTCTTTACCGGTACTTATTTACATCGATATTTATTTAATGTTAGCTATTCACACAAGTACAGCTATCTTACAACTAGCATGATGTTCACTATGAAGATTTATGACACATAATACGTCAGTTTGTAATAGTTCTTTACATAGACATGTATTAATTACTTATTACTCACACAAATATAACTATCTGAAAACTTGCGTGAGGTTCACGCAAATAAATAATTACTTATTTATTTTGGTAGCATCTTGCGGAGGCCACTTGACGGCTATGACAGCTCCATCTACACTGGCTTCACCTAATTACCCATTGCAATATGACAACGACCTACACTGCCACTGGACTATCGACGTGCCTATCAATTATAGAATCGTCATAAACATAACAGATATTGAACTCGATGAAAATAGTGACTGCTCGTATGATTATCTTCAGATATATCGAGGTAGGAATAAGAACAATCGCGAAATAGTATGAAGGTTAGCAGTATTCGAAATACAGACGAGAAAAGTATTCTGTCATTTTAATAAGAGACACTCGTTGGCCATTGTGTTATATGTCTAATCATGTATAAATATTATTTTCTTTTAATGTTAAGCTTTTCTATGCAAAATTAAATTATACAAATGTAAAAGTGATAACGATCATAAATACAGGTGTTGACTAAATATTTGTTGCTTGCAAAATATTCCAATATTCGCAAGTAATATTAGGGAATGCTTCTCTAGAGGCCCGAAGCCTTTAATCAAGCATACTTCTTGTAATGCTAGTTTTTATCTGATCCAGTTATTATTGGGCCATAAACAAAACCTAAATTCATGTCGAATGATCTCAGTTTTTTAATGCAAATTATGCATTATGGTTACCTTTTGGGATGCATATGTAAGCTTTCTACAATGTCAGAGTCATAAAATGATGTGGAAAGCAATCCTATACGAGAAATATAGTTCCAAGTAATTAAAAGCTTTCCATGTAAATATATTGTAACACGATATCATAATAGCAAAATAGCCTTATGATGGTAATGTGCTTATATAATAGGTAATAACTACATTTTGGAGACCGATCGGATATGCAATGAATACCTGAATTTCACATCAATGTCTGACGAAGTACATGTGATTTTTATCACGAATGGGTCAATAACAAACAGAGGATTTTCACTTCAGTATCAAGCTGGTATGTATCCTCTCTACAGGTTAAAACTCTAATATCAACGAACCCCTCAGAGTTAATACCGAATACATTCCTTGTCATGTCAGAAATATTATTATATTATACCCACCATCTTCATTGCTTAGATATAGCTCTTTCCATCCACTAGTATTTTAAAAATTATCGATTTTTATAGTTATGTTGTATCATTTCTGAAGACACTTTTATGTTTAGGTTGAGTGTGTGTGTGTGTGTGAGAGAGAGAGAGAGAGAGAGAGAGAGAGAGAGACAAGGTACAGTGCAGAAAGTCAGAGAAAATGTCCAAACGCTTTAGAGATCTTCAACGTCCATTGTGCAGTCAGATCACATAAGAAAGAAACTATTACACACGAAAGCTTCAACAAAATATTTCTTTACATATTATTTTGTTAACGTGTAACCAAAATCAAAGAATACAATACTAACTTATCCGAAAATATAGCACCGAATATATACTGTGAACTATTTACATTATAGCAAAAAAAAAGTTATTTAGGAAGAACATTAATTTGTGTTTAACTTGCCGGAAGGTTGAAAATGTAACTGCCGACAGGAAAAGAAATATGTCATGTTATGGTTATCATGTCCATATATGCCTTCCCAAAGTTTTGGTAACATTTACGGTATAGTTATAATCCAAACAGAATGAAACGTGTTTCCTAAATTAAGATTGTGATATAAATGTACTAGCATTTAAAGGCATCTCATTCTAAAAGATCCACAATATTCAGTTCCACTATTGTATGTACCGGAACAAACAGCATATTTTTTATATCTCTGCCTCATAAGCTGAAATGATTTGAACTTGGAGCAAATTTGACAATTCCAAGTATTTGCTAACAGGTTCCACACCACGATTAAATTCAGGCCAACCAAGTCCAATACCTACATTAATTTCAAACCGGACGACCACGAAAAATATCTCCTACCCACCTAATGTCATCTTTGTACGTATTTAAAAACTCTGTTTCATCTATGTGTTCTGACCAACCCTATCTACCAAGCGTAAAGACACTACACACAAGATTTAGGACACTCAAGCGATTCTTCAAAATAAATGTGGTACAAGGACGAAACCCTATTTTTGACCACGAAAAGGCTAAGATATTTTAACGAATTGGTCTACTGAGGTTAGAAAAGCATACACCTACCAAAAAACTAATACCGATCTTAAAATGCTATTCAGTTGCCCCAAACATGTGACAATTGTTTTAATAAAAGTCATCGAATTTCAATCCTCTGCAAGTCTAGCTGTACTGGTTATAGGTTGCTTACCGAAACCAAAGCCGTAAAATACCACCTTGCACTTGTTCATTCGAAGTGAAACGATAAAATGGAAGCGATAACATTCAGATATAAAGAAAGGCACTAAGGTATAAGCGAATCCCCAACACCACTACTTTTAAAAGCTCATCAAACCATTACATATAACACGTACATTTAAGATTTGTGTCATTAAATACCGTAGCGAAATAAGTGACTTTAGATAAAGAACGAACAGAAACGCCATACAAGATGCAACATTAATACAAAAGTCTCCAATTATTTCTTCTCAGCCGAAATTTTATTCGATCTCTCGAAATGATACCCACTAAGTTAAATACGAATGGACTGATAAGCAACGCTGCAATAAAAGAAATATATGGGATACCGCATATGCTAACATCATACAAATTATGGAAATATATATACAATAAGTGATATGTTTAATCTACCGTGCATCGATATCGTTTCTACATGTGTGCACACCCACACACTCTTCTAGTGACGTCAAGTTATTATTATTATTATTATTATTATTATTCTACACCACCATCCCTTGTAATCTAAATACATTAACAGCCTTTGTTTGAAGCATGAGAAATTATATATATGAATGTAAAGACTATTTGCAAATGACAATGCATCAATGTAGATAGCGATCTATGTAACCAGACTCTCTCGTAATGACGCCAAAAATTGGGTTTTATTAGACAGGACAGCTCCATTGCACGTCTAACTTTGATTCTGAACTTGCTAACCTTACACCGAGATACTATATCTCCCTTTATAGATAACTAAGTTTTAATTTATCTGTTTTGTTCACATCTTTATCTCATTATATTTTATTATTCTTCATGTTTTAGGCGCTCTGTTCTAAAATGTAAACATATATTGCTATTATGCATATCACTCACTGCTTGAGAATGTCCGTATGATTATTTTATTGTCTCTGCAGGTAAACATCGTATTAGGTCAAAAAAAAAGGAAAACTGTGGTAGTTTTTCCTATGCCTTCAATACCAAATTTAGTTTTATATATATATATATATATATATATATATATATATATATATATATATATATATATATATATTCATCAGTTTTAAATTGTGGAGGAACCCTGACAGCTAAGAGAGCGGCAGCAAAATTGACTTCACCTCAGTATTTATTTCCGGTTAACAACAACCTACGCTGCCAGTGGACTTTGGAAGCTCCTCTCAGTTACAGAATTTTCATACAAATAACAGATATTGACTTCGAAGAAAATAGTGAGTGTTCTGAATATCTGCAGTTATACCTAGGTAGGTATCAGAAAAACTATTCCGTTTTCTTTATTATGTTGTTTCTTTATTATTGTGTTTTATGCAAAACTGTATAATGGTGCACAACATATCTCAAACTGCACTCGTTTGCAAGCATATTGGTTAATTTGAACATTTAAGAATTTAACTGCACATTTTAAAGTATTCGTAAATCATAAATCTTGAAAATCAGTTACACACTGCATGAACGGTATAGAGATAATATTGCCTTAATGACGCAATAAATCATTTCAAATTGCAAACACGAAATCATTTAACAAAAGAAATTATTATTAATTGTAGCATTTATTTCAATTTTAACAACTGAACCAAGATACAAAACATTAATGCATTAGTTAGATTGCTAGACCTGCAAATTCTTCCTGTTGGATCAACCTTGGTTGGCTACCGTAGTGTGTCCTTTCATAAAGTACTTCACTCCAAATGTATTGGCATCCAATAGCCTACTTGAGCTGTTGTACTGTAATACCAAACCATGTAACATATTTGCTTATGAATTAAAATAATGTTCAACCTCTTGATATGTATAATTTGTTTTGAAAATTGATAGTAAAAACAAAGCTACATAAACAAAGAATCGAAATATTTGTCACAGTTATTTAAGGTCACATAAATACATGAATTCAGCATGTACATTTACAGCGATAGTGGCACAAATCTAGTATGCGCGTGTACCGCGATACAATATTTATATTTAAGTTTGCACTTTAACAGATCTCCCCAATATATATATATATATATATATATATATATATATATATATATATATATATATATATATATATATATCTTAATACACTTTTCCGCATAAAAATAGATTGCATACAAACAGTCCCACCCTCCAAATGATATGAGCAGCTTCATTTAATACTCAGTCAAAGTTACCATTAGGAAATCTCCTTGTCCATAATCTCTGTCATTGAAATGTGTGAATCTAATTTGTTCATACAAACAAATTTCTAATATATTTATTGCAGTTAAAGATGTGCACATTTTAATGACATAGGGTTTGATTATAATGCTGACTTCAGTGTTAATATGTATTACATAATGATGCAATAAAGAAACCCTGAAAATAAAAGAAGCAGATTCGTAAGGGACAAATCAGGTGTAATTACGCGGATCACGCAATAAACCATCGATTTTAGTACTATGATAATAGAGGTTTTGTATCTTTTACCGATGTGGGTCAAAGCCTTGTACCACAAAATCACTCTGTCTTCATATTACGCGCACATGCCCACGCATGAATGTTATCCGCATGCGCCCCTGTAAGAGGAACGTCTTGTGGGGTAGAAGGCTTTAACTTAGATCGGTAATCATCAAAACCACTATTAATTTATTAGATTACTTCATTGTGAAATCAGACGAGTTATGATTATGAAACCTACCATAGGTGCACAAATAAACATACAAACGTTTGCTCAGATTTTACTGCGTGTAAATCTATTAACTCCGGTTCACACATCTGGGCTTAAATTTCCCGATGGTTTTCCATTTCCGCCAATAAGGTGTCGAACTCAGCCATACTAATTATATTATCCTCAATATATATTTATTAGACTTTATTAACGGTACTGAAACGTATTTTTGCCACCGAAAACATGTCTGAATAGACACATATTTGCAAATGCAACCGTGACGAAATTATTTTACTCTAGCTGTTTGTCATGGATGTTACTGTTGCTATGACTCCAACACCAATTCCGATTGGTGTGCTTATAACAGTTAAAGCAGTCGTGATTCCAGCAGCATCAAGGACAACAAAAGTATCTATAACAACCTGCATACGTGTGTAATTCACAAGTAGCATGGTTCATTTGGTGATTTATTCTAGAAGCTCTTGTTCCACTTTGATTATTTTCTCGCATCACGAAATTTGAGAGTCTATCATAGGTCTTCAATAGAATGTGAAGAACGGTTACATTTAGCGTATTTATTAAGGTCTAAGACTTCGATAACACATGACTTTTCCCTAAATCATACGCGAACATATCATTTAAGAAGAACCCTCGATAAACTTCATCCTAAGAGAGCCTCAAGTTATGTTACTATACTAGGCTTATGTACTGGCAAATTGAATAATATTTTTAGCAACATTTACTCGATCTTTTTGGTCACTAACCCCTCAGTTTCGTATCTGTATACGAAGTCGTTGGTGGTTCTCTATTTTCGCCAGGATGGTCTCGAACTCAGCTGTGGTACTTGTTTTATCCTCGATAGTCATCAAATACAGCTTTGTAATTGTGCTAAAATTATGTTTTAATTTCTTTAAAAAAACATGTATTTCGTTATATAAACTAAAAGAACCTATTTTAACACCAGCCACATGGGTTTTTATTCATATGCCGCCGACAGTAATACAACTTTATCAGCAGTGGTATCTATATCAGGCCAAACTGCGACATTAGCGTTGCCGTTTGGGTGAAACATGACTTTGTTTTGCTCCCGAAAATAACCTTGAAAACATTACTCCATTTCCATATACACACCTCATGACTATTGCTTTTAATTCTGCAATATTAATCGGGGTTGCATGACCTTGAGGCCGCCATATACCATTTATGATTACATTATTAGATGTGTCTTGTGAAATATAGACGGGTCTGCAGACTTTACATAACTGTTGTGATATCTTGCGCATCCAATGATCGATATAGCAATGTCAACTTTGTCGAGAATTGCTTGGATTTCTTTTCCATAGATGGACTAATGTGCGATGCTAAACAACGCGAAGATGCCATTGTTGATGAATCACACGTTGACATCGGCACCGTAATCGTTATTGTGTCCCTGTATAAGTTCTCCATCAATTTCCAAGAAAGTCTCACGTGGAAGGAAAAACCGAAACGTAACCAGCACTTGTAATGCTATGTTTCAGGGACCCTATCCGGCTACTTATAATGCTAAAACTATTTTGTGCTGCGATATTTCACCACAGGCGCGCCCATGTCACACGTGGGTTCGGACATATTCTAATACTTTGCCACCATATCCTCTTTCCATTGTCGTATTTGCAATCGCTGAATCAGCTGTGGAGCAGCTTGTCTGATTAATTTGCTAACCTTAGCTGGCTTTCTTGTTGGTGTCCTGTTAAATTTGTTGTTCTCCATGTATATCTTTGATTCGTAAGGGTTTGTCTTCCATAACTTTTGTGCAATTCATTTTTATAGATTTGTAACTTTACTTTAAGATGGCATCAAATAGCCACTGTAAAACGTTGCTAAATATCTAAGTATTAACCGACTTTGTAGTAATTTCAGTGTTTTCGTTGACATTATCATAAAACGGGTCTTTATGAGGGAAATATGTCTTTAGTAAGTTGAATAATTGTCTTCGATTGGTGAACAAAAGACTTCAATAAAATGCCGAGAATCACACCTGTTCCAGACAACGTGAATCAGCAACACACCTGGTATAGGTACAAATGTGTAGTACTAAATTAAGACTAGTCATAAACATTTGAAGGAGTAAGTTATCTTTTTAACCCTTTTTGTCTTCCAAAAGAGCATTGGATACATAGGAAAAGATTTCTAACAATAATAAGTGACTGAGCAGGGAAACAATCAGGGAGATAAGACAAACACAACAGATAGAATTCATTCATACGTATTCTATAAATGAAGCTGACAAATGGTTTGTCGTAAGGGTAATATGTGCTCCTAGGGGCAGTTGATGAAGTACATACTAACTGTCAGAATGTTAAAGTATATCCCCTCTATATTGTATATAAACTCCAATGTATTACATCGTTTGTACATGTCATATTTGGTTAGTGGTAGCTACAGTCTACAATGGCATTGGATCGTGTCGGCTTTGTTGTACTCATATTTTGCTTTAATCAAGACAGACAGAAAATGTATTTAATCAGATACCAGTCTCTCAACATCATCGGCTTGATATACTTCAGCTTTCTAGGTTTTAGTTCAAACTCGTTCAGTCCCCACCTATCAAGCCCTCCATATTTTATGTTGATGGTACAATGACAGTTGTGTATTTGATGGTCGATTCTGCCCAGGTGAAAATGGTTTGTTACAATTTAGATTAGAGACAAAATGTTTCCTTTAGATATACACTTCTTTACTTATTCTTCATGCTATATATTACCTGCATCGACAATTTGCATCTGCTTCGTTCAAAACCTGGACTGCTGGAAATTTGATACATTTTTACCATTTATGAAACAAACATAATGATCGGAGTTGTTCTAACTTTTACCTCTATTCATGTATTTGCTGTCTTGTATATTTGAATCATTTTGTATGTTATATTTCATATTATATTTTTACAATCATTGTGTGTCTATCAATGTTTCCATTACTTATCTTTACTCGAAATAGACATAACAAATCATGTGCATTATACAAATACGAATATATATACAAATTTATCGGCATAAATTAAGTAACAAAGCAAAGCGAAACCTACTCTTTTGTAAAACTGAACAAATGATTGGATTATCAAAGTTCTAAGGGAAAGTATGTACAATATCATGAATTAAATCCAAAACAATCCTTACAAAAGTTTACACAAACATAAAAGAATCGAATGTTCCGACTGAATTTCTTGAATGTGCTGTCTGCGAATAGACCTTGTGTATCGAAATGGCATTGTCCAGAACTCATTTCAATCAATACACAGTAGTCTCAGAATAATATTTTAGTCCAAGCAGCACTTTCTACTTCCAAAGAATAGTCCAATCAAACTAATCCTATCAAATTTTATCTAACCATAATATTCAAAAAATATGCAAACTGAAACGAAATGAGAAATAAGAACAATAATTGGGAAACAATAATGAATTAATAGCTCAGGTCTCTCCTAACAAACACACATACGGAACTAAAATGCAGTTATCTCCTACTCACTAAGTAACATAACACCATACCCCTACATCGTATAACAAAACCACCTGACTGACCCATCCAACTGAAAATAAATTCTTTCTTGTAAAACCCACCTGGCCGAAACATCCGGTTATAAGTAACTCCAAACACGCAAATAGTCATTATTAAATACCTACTTATAGAGCCTTAGCAATTACTTGCCAAATTTTTCAATATAGACACAGTCATATACCAAAAGTTTAAACACACACACACACACACACACACATATATATATATATATATATATATATATATATATATATATATATATATATATATATATATATATATATATATTATCTACGTACGTTCATACATGCATACATACATACATACATACATGAAATGAAGAGCAGTTAACTGTGTCGTAGCAAATACTAAGTGACATCCAGTTAGTCCAACGTTTATTGCATTCGTAACCGTCTTTTCATTGTTTCATTTTATCAGCAAAAACTAGATAAATAGTTGCACAGAAGTTGGATTGATTTTGAGTTAAAGTGAATATGCATGAGTTTAACTCAAGTCAGATGTTGTGGGGTTTTTGCAGGTATTCTGCAAACTGTACAGTTTGAACCATTGGAGTTTAGCAAAACATAGATTTACCTGACAATGACAACGTTTACGAGAAATACCGTTGAGATTTCTTTTTAACTGGTATGTAAACCGTTCTTTTACAGGTACTGATTATACATTTGAGACCGATCGAATATGCAGAAACACCGTACAAGACTTGACTTTCATCACAATGTCTAATAAAGCAGATGTTATTTTTGTTACGAATGGAACCAGGAGGAATAAAACGTTTTCACTGCAATATCGTGCTGGTACGATACATCTCATATCCGTAGATTCAATTGAAAACAAAACTGTATCGTAAATCAGATGAGTTAAAATCATAGCTTCTTTATTCTAATTACTATCGTAATCGCGAGACAAGACGTATTTTGCACACACAAAATATCTTCTCATTACAACCGTTATGGATTTAATTAAATTAATACTTAGACAAGTTAAATACTTGTAGTTAGATTAGATTTATGTAGTTGGTTACATTAGATTTATGCCGCTAGTTAGATTAGATATGTGTAGTTACGTTAGATAAAATAAATGTAATTGGTTAGATTAGAGTAAATAAATTGCAAAAGAAGACGTTTTACTTTATTTTCAATAAATAACAATCTTGTCAATGCTACGATTTTAAGGAACAAAAATGTTATGTCAATTTTCTCAGGTTTTATTCATAGGACAATACTCAGTACATTTCTTTCAACCACAAAAATGTGGATGTTGCTTGCAAACATTTGTAATGTGTCTGAAAACTTTTATTAATAAACTTTCACCTTTTCGAATTAATGATTTTCCTGTTCCTAACTAATGAATGTTATTTTCCTAGTAGAAATAATCGGCATTTGAACGCATAGGACACAATACATTGACAAACTGAACTCTTTGTTCGTTGTTTATATTTTATATTATCATATACACTCGTGGCTTATTTTCCATGGTTTAACCATGTATAAGTTCTTCACCAAGCTCATCACTTACATACATGGGTTGTTAAGCTTTTAGCCTAACACTTAAAGTGTTGATCATTTTTACACACGTTAAAGTAACTAATACCAATTCTACAAATGTAATTTGTATTTAGAATATTACAATGTTTGTATACTGTGATATGTATTGGTTGCACGTTTATGCACCTATTTTATTATATTAGACTGTACATTGTGTGTAACAGGTTGAATATGCAAATGTACAGTATATTTCCTCATTCATGTGCTTATTTTAGTGTCATACTGCGGAGGACACCTGATGGCAGAGACAAATATATCTACGCTGTCGTCTCCTAATTATCCCTCTTATTATGAAAACAACCTATACTGCCACTGGACTATTGAAGCCCCTGTCAATTATGGAATTGTCATAAACATAACAAATATTGATTCTGAAGAAAACTGCGACTGCTCGAATGATTATCTGCAAATATTTCTAGGTAGGTAAAATAAAATAGTAACTTAATGTATTCCATTTGGTCAATTTATCCAAGACGGAAATAAAGCCTACTTCCTTATATGCCTGCTTAGTTACCTACTTCCTGTCTTCCTTCCTTCCTTAACTACTTACCCGTATACAGCTTATACTGCCATTAGACGGGAACAGGTTGATTCGGCCCGGAACTGATTGGTAGTCGCGTCGATTCGGACCTGAGTAGTCTCGGTCCCGCTCGTTTCGGCCTGCTGATTTTACGGGGTCTAGTCCGCCTGGGTCGTTTCGGCCTCATTGGATTCAGATTTTAGTACACTATAGGAAAGAAATGACAGATAAATATTTTATTTTATGTTTGCATTTTCTTTTAACAAACAAACCTAAAACCAACGTCATAAATACTGTTATCTTAAAATAAATAGGTTGTAAATAACATTAATTTGCTAACATAAATACTGTTATCTTAAAATAAATAGGTTGTAAATAACATTAATTTGCTAACATAAATACTGTTATCTTAAAATAAATAGGTTGTAATAACATTAATTTGCTAACATAAATACTGTTATCTTAAAATAAATAGGTTGTAATAACATTAATTTGCTAACAAAACCAGAAGTAACTGAATAAGTAACATCTTTTTTTATATAGGGATTTTATTATGTACGTATTAATCGTTGCGCTAACAATAATAATAAAAAAAAAATTATTGGACAAATGAGTATCTGAACAAATAACTTTCAAATTAGAAAAACAAAGAAATTGCATGTAGCTCGAATTATTAATGTTTTACGCACATATAGCGTTTTGTCCTCATATTGTAAAGCTTTTACTTGTTATTTAAAAACATCAAATGACAATTCTAAAAGAAATTCGACTCATGGAAGCCAGTCTATGCAAAACAGAAGGTACAGCAGAAGTAATACAATATAGCATATACACGTTTAGCATACACTGGACAATAGGATGATCCTTGGTAAAGATCACTTAAAGAAATTATAAATTGGGGAGGAAACCAGCCAAAAATATTTTTATCTGAGGAAAGGAATAAGAACCATTTATAATTTACTGTTTAGACCAAGAAGAATAAAGTCATGGGACCGGAAGACAGAAACCGAGATGAGTATAACCCTATCAAACGTTTTATAAAATAGTGAAACCCCATTAAAAATATATCTTTTTCATTTTTTAACAAACATCGTTTTGATTTTTTTTACTGCAAAAACCCACAAGAATAGACCTATGGGGGCAATATAAACATATAAAATCCCTTTACAAACTTTCTCAAAGTCGAATAGATTACCATGGTTATAAACCTGAGAGGAGTCCAGAAATAATTTATAATAGCATTTTCAATACAGAAGGTCGAAATGACACGGCGCCTAATCGACCCGTAAGAATAGTAGACGAAAACAATCAGGTCCAGAAACAAATCAGAGCCGAATCGACCGTGATTCCACTAGACAACGACACAAAACTGCATCGTACATATGAAAGGCTGACATAATAATATCAACAACAAAAAACGTATATCAAAGTTTTTGGAAGCAAATATATTTGTTGAAGAGCACATTTTAAAAAACAGGTCAAAAAACCTGTTTCCATGAATAAAAGTCAGTTTTATATAGGCTTTATAAATAAAATCATACTGCAGGGAATTAGTTTCAGTCGTGTTTACGTTTTTAAGTTTACGTTTACCTTTACGTTTCCTTTTCAGGCAAAAATGATATAATTAGGACTTATCGTATATGCAGCAACAACACCGAGGATTTGGCTTTTGTCACGATATCAAATCAAGCAGATGTAATTTACGTCACAGATGGAAAATTGCGATTTTTATTGGAATACGAAGCTGGTATGTGTCACCTGATTGAGATGATATATTATTTTGTTTAAAGAATCCTTAGCTATAACGACTCGACGAAGGTCAAATATAAAGGGCATACAGTTATATGGAAATCAAAGCAAAATTTCACAATAGGAGAACTGTATATGATCACGATTTGCAGGTATTTGTATGTTTAGTTACTTAATGATTCATCTTTAGCCATTTTCTATTTCAATAAAGATGTTATTTGATGGAAAGGAAACTTTGTCTTACAACATAAAATATATTAAAAAAAATTACCCCAGGTTAATTTTGTAATTTCTTCATGGATACCAGCATTTTAATGGTTGTTTTGTAGAATATGTTGGCAAGAAAAAATTAGCCATTATCTTCTTGTTTGAGTGACATTATCAACGAATTTAAATTCTTGCTTTTGCCAACTTAGTAAGAAAAAGAAATAATAAATAACGGCAATGTCAAGTTAAATGTCTTAGAGTATAATGAGGTACGCACTCAGTGTGTGAGAAAACACTAATGGTTATTAAACAGTACGAAACTTATTTTCATTTTCAACTAAACAGGCACCTGTTACTGTGAAGGGGAATCTAGTCATGCGGATTGCTACATCGACCTCAACGAACATCACCACGTATATATCTTATGTCATTCTTTCAGTCAATTACACTGATTACCAGCAGATAACATATGTTTTCATGACCAGGATTAGGGCAGGTAAAACGGAAGTGTCCTAATATGTCACTTCTTAAATGGTGTATTTTACAAGGGGAAAATCACCTTTTATATCTTTTCATCAATTTCTGAAATACGAATACTTAGCTTCAAGTAGCAACTGACAATTTCCATAATACTCTCTGTCTCTCTCTCTCTCTCTCTCACACACACACACACACACACACACACACACACACACACACACGTATCGTCCAGTTCCCTTCCCAGGGAAAGACTGCGAGTAACGAAAACATAAAACATTTTGTCAAAAGCGGGTCCATATTTAGGACTACTGATTTTTGTATGATCCAAAAGAAAATCCTAAGGTAACGCCAGTGATAAACACGCAAATGTAGAAGCACATTTCGTACGGAAGTATTAGACTTGGGATGATGATTGAATAAGATGGATGACTGTTTTACAAAAGGATTAGAACATAGACTGCGCATTCTCGATAAATTGAAACATCATCATCATCATCTTTATTTCCTTCCATGGAGGATTACATGATATAAGAATAAATCATCTGAATACAATCAATAAATAATTTTAAAAAATAAAAAATAAAAAAATTAAAAAATATATATAAATAAAAAACATTTAAAAATTTTTATATTAGAATACAAATTCTTACACTATATCAGTCAACAAAGTGTTCGTCAATTGCATAAGTTGCAAGTTTCAGTACCTTATTTACAGAAGATAGCCGCACACTGCATAAGAAAGTATGCTGCATACAGGACGAATAGCTTGGAGTTTTCTTTGTCGATTACACCTGCTGGTAACCTTTTACCTAGAAGATAATGTAGTTGCAGCTCATCTTCTGCATTAAATAACGTAATGTGCAGGCTCAGTGGAAATTTATCAGTAAGGAAATCCCAGAAAGAGTTTTCAAAATTCGACATATAAGGACAACTAACACAACAATGAAATATCAAGTCTGTATAAACATTCCCACATCTAATACACTTATCAAGCTGTGTTTGAGGAACAGCAGCCCATAGTTTAGCTACATATGTAAATACCTTAGTGTGTTGTCTGGTTTTAGCCGACTGCCACACTGAGGCAGGTCGTAAGTATTCGTGTATATCTATCAAAATCTGCTTGATTAGATATATGAACTCTCCAGAGGCTTTTTTCAAGACCAACAATTTTTGACCTTAAAATTTCTTTCCAATTATATAACTATATAAAATATGTGTAGCTGATTACAATGCAATTATTCCATCGCATTGAAGTAATCAATTACAATTTTTTTCTGCGGTAGTTAGAGCACAATTACATTACTTCTATTATGTCAGTCACAACTTAGTGGTAAATTTACGTTTTGCACAGTACAATGTTCTTCGCACTGCGTTTGAGGTCGCACACTGAATACAGTATTTATTGTAGAACTACTTTCGCAATAATTGTAAAGAGTTCGTTTTACAATAGAACAGTTTCTAAACAACTTATAAATTGTTAATTGTAACTATGACAAATAGCAATTTTAATTTAAAAATAATTAGAAAACTTAGCACTACTTTTTCGAATTTTTTAAAATTAAATTACAATTACTGATGACGTTTTTGCAGGAATTGATTAGATTACTAAATAATCAGCTAAGTAATCAAATATTTATCTGGCTACTTTAATAATTCATTACTGTAGACCAGTTGTTTTACATATCTTGAAATGGAGCTGTTATTGCATACACTTTTCTTTCATAAAATCCCCCAAACCAGTTAGATGATACACCGATTTAGAATAGTAAACAAGTCTTGAAATGATATATCAGTGTTACGATCCGCCCTGATAAGGATCAAGGTGGTATATATATATATATATATATATATATATATATATATATATATATATATATATATATATATATATATATATATATATATATATATGAGAGAGAGATAGCACTGAAAATGAGGAACCTTTGTCTGAAATATATTTTTTCCTTTCAGAATGGATTTCCGCTTGACAATGAAAGTTGCATCAAGTCATCTGATGACCTTTCAAAGCCAGAAGATGCAGGTATCAAAACTCATACAATACTTTTGATTTCTTTTTCAATCTTTATCCATCCCGGTAGGTTATCACTTCCGATATTAAGTTGTGGCAAGTGAGATTTTTTGCAATGTCAAGGGTCCAAGAAATACAATACTATTTCAGTAATGTGTATCCTGGTAATGAGCTACTATTCGATTTATGACATTTTAAAGAATTAGATGTCAAAGAGAGTCCGAGCAAGGCAGCCAAGTTCAGCTTCGAGGCAGAAGCCAGGCAACCCACGCCAGCCATAAAGCATCAAACTCCAGAACGGCCTTTGTGCATCTACCTACACTGGCTCTCAAGTGGTTACACACTCCGGTTCCTATGAGACTTAATCAAGCCCCAACGTCCAAATCAGCCAGACGACGAGCGTGCGGAAAGGTGCCAGAGTATCAAAGAAGGTCACTCCTACTTCAATACCAGCACAACAATCTCCTAGAATACATGACCAAGCGCCACATTTAGTACAAAAATAGAGTCAAACCAAGAAAACCAGAGGCAGCAAAATTGTGGTCGACTATTGAGCTACTCTGTACCTGGTGCGATAGATATCCTAAAATAGTAAATCAGAAAAAAGTGTTAAATTTAGCCGGATCGTACAAGTGATGATGGAAAAGATATGGGAGGATGAATCTACCTCAACACCGACCTACTGATCGGCCATCATAGCCAGCATAGCAGAACTGGTGTTTGATAACCCAGAGGAATTAGTTGCCAAAGACATTGCTAACATTATAGAGCAATAGTAAAAAGTAAAGGAACAAATGCTCGGGCTTGTGGTTTGTCAGATGCGAGCAGGTAAAAGCTAAACATCTGGCAATACTACCTGTTTCGAGGCGAAGGTTAAACACCCACGTCCTAGTGGATTCCCAAATGGGCTGTTATCGGTATTGAAAACAGGGAGACACGATGCTTCGAATAGGCTATTTTATCCACCTGTTTTCTCCTGATGAATATCACCCAAAGCATTCTCGCAAGTACTTTAACTGTTAGGGAACACTGCTTCAGTTTCTGACTACGATATCAGACATTTTAGTCGTGGCATCAGTTTCCGAACATCATATGTTTCTGGGCGGGAGTTTTATTTTATTAGTGCCACGTGATACCAAGCAACTGATGATGACATTTTAGGAGATTTGTTGATTTGTTGGCAGTAGTTTCGCAAATAAACAAAATGTTTCAAATTCGTGTAAATGCCGTAATTATACACAGTATGCATCTCAAGGATCAGTGAACAATTTCGTAATACAACTTCATGTCCATTCCAAATACCTGTAATTTTGTCCATTATGTCAATTAATTGAAACCCTTGCTGAAACTTGTTTAAAATCAGATTACTCCTTATATCGCCCACTTCGCAGTTATTGTTTCTTACGGAAGCCCGTTAATGAAATAAGTATCAATACAGCTATTAAACTTAACCAATTTTTTTTTCTTTCCTGATTTCTAATTTTTAATAAACAAAATGATAGTAATCGATTGTATGCAGTGATTATCATAATGGTTGAGATATGAATTGACAATATACCCTTTGTTAAGAGCAAGAGGTTTTTACTAAAGCATACATAAATGTTAAGGAGAATAACAGATAAAAAGACGGCAATGTTGCATAGTGTTCGAGAAACAACTATATGCCAACATGTCGTTGGTGAAGCTGACATTGACACCACTAAATCGATCCTAAATCCATTAGTTTCCTTCGAGTTGGAAGTCAAACTTGTAACCTCATATCACCTTTGCGAATCTAGGTTATGGTTATTCCCGTTCAAGTTTATGTAATTTTGGTCACCTCTTGAGATAGGACTTTATCAGAAGGAAACTCCGCTATCGCTGCAATGGTATCGCAAATTCTTTCCAAATTCACGTCCTACGAGAAAGTAACCACATATGCTGGAGAAAATCATAAACACTTATAACCTGAAGGTACGTTCACAACATTGGTGAGATGGACATTTCCGATAAATATAAACTTTCTTTTGTTGCCGCCGACAAAAACTAGAAACCTGCCCCAATTACATGGCGAATGTCATATGATATGTTTATTCGGCTGAAAAATACATTTGCAATTTCTATTCCGGCTAATTTTGTATTTCCGTGAAAGCAAGTAAAAATGAATTGTTTAATGGTACAATAACCAGCGTTAGTGAGACTGGATGGTTCAATCGTCAATTATTCTGGAAAAATCTCGAAGACCCGATTGCGTTCTTTTCTATCGTATACAAGAACATGCCTAATGAGCGTCAACATATGTTACGAGATGGAGCCCCAACACGGGGCAGCACGCACGAGACGACAATCGTTAACCTCAAAACCTCGCAGAACTGCGGGCTCATTGGGTGGCGTTCCATGTAACGCCTGATCTGTTTTCCACTGAACCGTCGCGGACTCATCCCTCCATGTTCAGAAGCAAATGTGACGGCCCTATCTGCTGACACAAAACATCGACATGCTATAACTCGGAATCGCGATCCGGCCCCCGGTGGACTGCTAGATTCTGTTCTGTTAGTGCATAACCAAGACTGAGACAATGCCCACGCCATGCCGGTAGACATCATTGGGCATTCGCGAAAAGAAGCCTAATAGGCAACCAAACGTTTCCGACTTCAAAATGTTGCCATATAACTACAAATTGAATGTCACGTCCAGTCTCAATCAAGTCCAGTGATGACACGGACGTGGCTTGACAAAATGACCGCGACATGGCATGTCAACGAACAGAGAACTCTTCGGGTGGCCAAGGCTGATGACGTCGTGGTGACATGAATATTAACGGAAAACAAGTGCACGGGTCTGGCGGCGACAACTAAGCGGCGAGAAAACAAAACCTCAAAGCTGCTGTCGCAACCTGAAAAGAATAGTAAACATACGGACCCTGTCTCCAATCAGTGGCACCTTTGAGGTTGGGAAACAATACGTCGACACGTGAACAGAACCATAAAAGAACATGTAAATCGCCAAGATGTGGGAATGATCTTCAAGACCGATAATAGCATGATTAGCCCATTGGACACTACATGAGGTCACAAATGCTCGTGTCGACAAAGCTATCCTGCCCTACATATTTGTCGTCTTGTTAAGTATGCCAACAAAATCAAAGACGTTATTCTATGGGAAACTATCATTTCGCCAGAGTACAGACAATACATGTATTTTTTATTGAGAGTGACAGAAATGAGTCTGATGTATCCAGTTTTATAACTGCTTGGTAAGTATCTGAGGCTATATATAAAAACTTAACATTCGTGTTAGCGTATACGTTTTTCGTGTGGATGTGTTGCTCCAGATCACGAGTGAATGTTATATTAGCATGATCCAGCAAGATGAGATTCGTCCTCATCACCGTCCCAGATAAACCTCCATGGAAGCCACAGTAGGTTGTACTCTAGATTCGTGAAGAGCTTTCAAGATCTAGTCAAAATGTTGCTGGTATGTGACTTAGTAAAATGTCGTGCAAGGTGAGACCAACCCCCGGTGGGTTTGGGTAAAATATCACCTTCAACATCCATGCTGCAGAAGGTACTGCAAGGTGAGGCCAATTTGTTTACAAATACTGAAGATGGCCAGGACCTAGTATACATTTCACTGATTTCATCATTTTATTTCACTACAATGTTATTGCGATCATTAGATTACTATATGAATGTGTTTTCATTATATAACAAGGGAGAGAACTTACATATACCAGTTAGTATACAATATATCCAAGAGTTCATTGGGATACTTAATATTTTGATAAAATGTAACAGAAAAACTGTTCAGATAGCATTAATTTTACAATGACTTTAATTATAAAAGGATGCTACGTTTTAATACACATAACGTAACCTTTTCAATTTTAACATAATAGCCTTTAAGGAATGCAAATAATAAAAACAGTAAACTTTGCTTAAAAGAACATCCAATGTTTATGGAGACGAACATAAAAATCTGTATCATCGTATTATTGGACGCTTTGTTTCCTAAACAGGACCGGCAATATTAGACGTGAAAGTCTTGATCCCGTCAGTTGCTGGAATAGTCGTAGCGATAACCATAGCTCTTGGACTCTGGTTTTATTGTCGTAGAAGAAGAACTAAAAGGTAGGAAAAGGACGAAGCACGACGATAACTCCTTGTTTATATATTATTTGCAAAGTATACACATAAATGAACGGAAAATTCGAAACAATTCTAGCTAGTGATTCGAGTACACGTTAGATTATCTCAACTCTATGTAATACTCAACTTCAGATATAATAACAAAAATCCAAACGTTGTTATTATTTATTTATGACATTATGGGGATTTATGTCATAAGACATGAAGATTATTTGTTGCCCAAAGGTAGCAACATATTGACGACAATATCACAAAGATATAAGAGGTCCAACAGTAAACAGTTTAAAGTCAACACTTGACAAGGATAGGGCACACTGTGCAAATATTAAACTGTTCACTATACAGTAGTGTAAACATGTCATATAGGGGTCTTGTTGACAGAAAACATTAAGAAATCTAATAACATATCAAGAAAAAAATTCAAATTTCAAGCGGAAACTCAAATATTTTATATGGCGACATTTAGTACAAAAGTATTTATTTTGTCCAATAAAAAAGAAATTTTTTGACCAGCACAGAAAAGCGATGGCAATCATGGAGTGTATTTTGCTCATCAATGTGTATTATTGAAAAAATCCTTAATTCAATACACAACTAAGTGTATTACATTGAAATAAAATGCAAGATAGCGAAATCAATATACATATTACAACATATCTGGAAGAAAAAGAAGTAGGAGAGAGAATTTAATTGTATTTCATTTAATTCTTAAATTTTCTCACATTCTTTGGAATTTAATTATTATTAAAAAAAATAATCCTACTCAATTATGAAAAACATCCCTACTATATTATCAAACACGTCTATACTTTGATTAAGAAAAGTTATTCTCAAAATTTAAAACTTGTGACATGAAACTATTGTATGTTTTTCCTCTTGTTAATATTCCAAAAATGGTTCCACTGTTTTCGTCTTATTGCGATCTCACATTTTCTCTCTTACTTACAAGCCATAGGTGTTTCAAACTTATAGTAACGCCTTAGAAAGCCTAGTCATCGTGTTATATTTATATTTTATGTTTTAGATTTGTATGTCTGCTTAATATTTTATATAATGATTTTGCGAGCTTAAGGGACACCATTCATCTTATCTGATTTGTCTTTTCTAAACGTTATATTTTGTAATTAATTGCATCATAAAACTGAGTTAGCCGTTGTTTTATTAAGTCTTCTCATAATGCCACATTCTTCGAAATAGTGCTCTATGGTCTCTTTTTAAATGGCTGAAAAAGAACAGTTTTCCTGCTCAATGATGCAAGAATACCTAAAGAAATAGTTTGTTATGAACATTATATGAAATCGAAACCAAAGCAATTTTGTACTTTGTGACAATTTTATGTTCTGAGGCAGAACGTTTTACATTCATCAATATGAACATCTATCTATTCTTAATATTCTCTGCCTTTTCATTTCACTAATAGCCCTTTAATATTATCGTATGAACCGTCTATCAGGATGTCACAGGATGAAGCCGGGTTGGGACTGGATTAGGGAAGACACCAAAAGCAGCTGCGTTTACGAGATGTTTATTTATAAACGCAATTTAAATATTAACAAATCTGACACCATTATAAACAAAAAGATATGGAGAATTAAAAAGTTCCTAACATGGAACTATCAACAACAATTAACTCAACGAGAAAAAACTCAAACATGAATTTAACAAACGGAATTTCAAACAAACATGAATTATGTCCTATCACCGATCAACAAAATAAAAGTATATGATCTACACCCCAATATAAACAAACTCTTGAATGTATCGTTCATACAACGATAATGAAATGCAGGAAAGTTGAATGTATCGATCATATAACGATATTGAAAAGAATGTAAATTTGAATGTATAATTCATAAAACGATATTGAAAAGCATGTAAATTTGAATGTATCGTTCATATAACGATATTGAAAAGAATGTAAATTTGAATGTATCATTCAAATAACGATTTTGAAATGTATGTAATTATGAACCTATCGATCGTAAACCGATATTGAAATAGGAATGAATGAAATTATGAACCTATCGATCGTTCACATAACGATATTGCAATAGGAATGAATGAAATTATGAAATGCAATAGTGGAAATAACGTGGAACACTATATATAACTATCGTGGCGCCCATTTGACGTCCAAGTTGTTACTCCGGTTCCACTCGCTCTAGTCAATGGCCAGAGAAACACCCAAGCATGGTCCGCCTATCTCAGTCTGTTGAAGGATCCCTCGAGAACCCTCACATCACAGACCCGATGGTCGCGTAGCCCTGGTCCCTCGCATTGAGAAAACCAGCCCACTCTTCCGATCCAACGTCACCATGACACAGCGTATACGTCACAAGAAACCACACAGAGTTCTGTGACTCCACATCGAACGATGTATAAGGCATGACAGGCATGTATAGGGCAGCTCTACAACTGATGACTCCACATCAAACCATATACAAGGCATGGCATAAGGCAGCTCTACAGCTAGAGATTTGCTTCCGTAAAGGGGTAAGCTTCCTAACAAGACTCGGCGTAATGTAATTTGGCTATAGAGAATTTGCTCTATATGTACACTAGCTGTGACAGATACGCGCAGCTAGGTACTTAGGTTTCCCGCTGCAGGCAATTTGCTCGTGCAGCATGGTCTGAGTTTCGTTCAGGATTTCGAAATAACTAGAGCCGAAAAAATATACCACCCTCGGGTGACGACGTACGCGGCAACGAAACCCGAGTACATTTTTGACAACATATACATATTGATATAACCCATACACAATTCCGTGACAGATGTCCCTACATTCTTTCTTCGCTATTAAAATAATGTTTCAATTTATAGGAACTTAATGATGCCAAGCATATATAAACTAAAAGAACAAAACGTGTTCTTATCCTGTGAGATTTCTATATTTCTCTATAAGTTTATTTATTATTGCTATATAATTATTTTAAAAGATGTGTAGTGTATATTATCTTTTCCCTAAAGTAGTCAGAATCCTCAAACTGACAATCATTATTTAATACATCAACAATATTCAATACATTCTTTTTGATAATTTTAAAGCTGACAATTATTGTTTAAAAAAATAAACAATGTTCAATACATTTGTTTTCATCCAGTTCCTAAGATGAAATTAAATGATCAATCAATTTGCTCTCTATTAAAACTGATATTTTTATTCATCCATAGTTCATAAATTGGTTGTCTACATACCTTCCTTTTCAACCAAGGGTTTGTATTCAATATATATTTCCATGCTACCAACATGTTCACCCTAAAAGCATCTTCAGAACTAAAATATATATTTCGAACTCGAACAAACGTTTCTTCAGCAACTAGCTGTGTTCTCCAAGAAGTAGACACAACTTTTGCATCCTGTTAAAAGAGAGGCTGAATCCGTTGCAGTTTAGAGGGCCAAGATAACTGCACTGATTACATTTTTACCCTTCGATAGGAATTCTTTATTTCAATGTCTTTCCTTGATTATATCGATATCGAGTTCCACATAAGTTCATTAAAGCCATATCAATATTTAGGTTACTTTAATTGGTGGATCTGGAAGGGGAAAATGGTTCATAAAATAACTCACTTAAACCTTAAAATTATTTTATTTCCAGTTGGTATACGATTCCCCTTTGACAATATTTTGAATAGATTTCTTGCTTTTACTGCTTGATATATATAATTTTCATCATAGCATCTAAGTTAACAAATGTAATCCGAACTATTTTACCCATTGTAACTGGAATATGTTTAAGAGTTTCAGCACCAAAGCTCCTACTAACAGTCCTTGCTTAGTTGGTTTTTTTCTTGGTGGGCGTTTGTTTTTTTATTTTGTTTGTTTGTTGTTTGCTATTTTTTGTTTTGTTTCGTTTTTGTTGCTTCTTTTGTAATGTTTACTTGGAGACAAGACAGCATGACTAATTTTCAATTATTTCGATGCGGCATGCATGAGTGTTTTATAAACAAACTACTAAAATGTCTGCAGAAGAAAAAGAGATATGGATATAAAGCATCACTTTGTAGGCATCCTGCTTCCTCTGCAAAAATATCCGAATGATAACCAGTTTGTACAACTGGAGATGAGACGTTTTTATAAAATATTTTAGACCTGTAAAACACTTAAAATCATGAACTTCTGCGACCTTTTGAAACATCACGGGAACGCTCAATTTTCATGACAACTGATGTTAATACTAATTGAAGCAGTACCTCATTTTCGTTGAGGCTTTTTCGCCATCGCACTCACCATCTGACAAATGTACTTGATAAAAGCCTACATTGAAACTAAAACCGTCATTTAAACAAAGCAACACGTATATTTTAAATTTAGTTAACTAATTTCAAATCAAATTGATTATTATTGGTTTTTTTTATTTACACGGATCACTGCATAAATTAAAACGTGGTTCCTTGCAGTGCATTTGGTGCCAGACAGTAATATGTTTGATACAAAAAATCAATTTCATATAAATATCATTCAAATCAGCAAACATTTATTACAAGTAACATAATATAATAAAACTAATTACTCGTATTTCATTGGTGGGCAATTAATATCCCGATTTGACTCAGTATTGTCGGAAAAATACGAAAATAACTGTTTTATTTCTGTCTTCAGGAATAAGGAAAGGACAGAACAGGAACCATACACAGAACTGCAATCGACGAGAACGTCCCAAGAGAAGAATTATTATGAAATCGTCGAGCTGCCTAACAACAGTAGTCAAGTTCATGTCAATATTCAAACATCAGATACAACACAGGACGCAACTAATCTCTATGAAAATATGCCTATTTCAGGAAACACAATTACGGATGCAAATTCATTCCAAAACAAATGATCCACTCCGCTATCATTGCTCAGATCTTCAAAACCATTCACCAAAACTGAATACTGATATTATTTAGATTAGGTTGACGTGAAATAATTTTTGAACAAAGTAATTTGATTAGTGATGCATTCACGTAGGTCATGCTGGAAAATGTCTGCCTTTTTTTATATTTTCGACAACTGTCAAGTTTTAAATTAGGACAAAATATTTTGGACATATCATTTTGTTTCATTAGCAAACATTTCATACTAGGTTCAACAAAATTATATAATGTTTTACAATTGATTTTACCACTTTTAATCCCTTTTGAAATGCACAAAATGCTTTCTCCACACAAACCCTGACTAATCGGGACTATAACAAAGATCTAATACCGGAAGCAATACAAAAAAGGCAAGCATACAAACCCGTGATGACCTTATAAAATACTAGAACGAAGTAAGCTTGCAACTAATATTGTAAATCCTCAGGCTCCACCTACATAGTCCTGAAGTAGGCAGTGCCATTTAAAAATATTGGCCGATCACTGAACAAATCAAACTGACAGAAACGAAAGAAAAGAAAAGAAAAACAAAGTATTTACATGTGATCCTTACTCAGTTGTACATATTTCCAATTTCTCACTCCCAGAAGCTGAAATTAAGATGCTTTCAAGAGATAAAAGCTTCGGTCCTACCTCAGATATTTTACGACAGAGGTCAGCTAATAAAGGACATACAAAACAACTACAAGTGACTTGGCCCTCTAAAGAGTTCTATCGAAAGTGGGTCTCGAGAAAGCAAATTCGTTATTTAAACAATGAGATTAAGGAGGCATTCAGGTCGCCAAATCTTAGAACTGACATCATAATCAAACCTCCTAATAAAGGGTGTGTGGTCATTGTAATAGACATCAAACCTCCTAATAAAGGGTGTGCGGTCATTGTAATGGACGGATAAAACTATTTCATTAGACCATACCGTCGGCTGATGTGATATTCTTCCAGAACTAATCCGTGTCCAATATGCAAAGAAAAGTTGAACATGATCAATGAACTTTTAAAAAAGGCCTCATAGATGAGAGGGGAAATGTATATCTTCCCCGGTAATCAGAGAGCCGAAAATACCGAAATCAGAAAACCCTTGTACGACTAGTTATGGTTTCCTAACCGAAAATAAAATTTGGAATATTTAGACTGATTTAGGAGATTCCATATCTACATACTATTCCCCTGCTTTCAGGACACAACGGGCTTCCTCATGAAAAGGAAAAACAGTGAACCTTTACCAACCAGCACAATGTTGTTTTTCGAAACGTTGCATATCTCCATACCAACATTCCATACGAAGAGGGAATATGTGCATGTAAAAAAAGAAAACAGCCTAAAAACTAAAATTATGAGGACACCACTCATATATTTACTTATTTGAACACTTGGAGACATCACTCATATGTTTACTTATTTGAACACTTGGAGACACCACTCATATATTTACTTATTTGAACACTTGGAGACACCACTCATATGTTTATTTATTTGAACACTTGGAGACACCACACATATGTTTACTTATTTGAACACTTGGAGTTATTCCTTAAACTTAAACACCTTTGGGTTCAATGGCAATAACTACCTCCAGATAAAAGGATCAGCCATGAGAACTAAAACGCTATTTCCTAGTCAAACATGCAAACTTTACTAAAAACTGTCACCTAAGGTACCTCTCCTAAGCTAAATTCTAAACTCAAAACAGCACAGCTTTTTTTAAAAATTGTGTAGGACGACAATTTAGACCCGATACCCTGAAGTCTATGAGCACCGACATGTGACCTTGGAGCCGCCTTTCCACCGTCTCCTCCCTTGGCACGACCACATATCAAAATAAATAGCGTGCAGTGCACGCTCTTAATACTACTGAAAATTCAGTACCAACATATGAGTGTGTGATGGGTCCATTCCCACTCATACATACCTAAATGCAGCTAAGTAGTAGCGACTGAATATGTCGAGTGTGTATTGTGTCTATTCCCACTCGCCTTAAAGCCCGCCATTCAGACGGTTAGGAACTAATCTTAGTCCCACTTCCTGACGGCTTCAATCAAACAGTGCTCCGCGAGCACATAAAAGCCTGGGGAAGTGGCTCGAATTCCCTCCCAAAGAAGTAATTAAAAAGCCTACCGTGGATGCATAAAACAGTGGTACATGCACGACTGAGCGAAAACCACTTAAATCTAAATTAACTAAGTCAAACATAAGAATGGACCGATTTGATTGCCAGCTTCTCTTTTTGCAAGCTATAGCCCATACGAATGGGTATGTTTTACACATGTTTTGAAACTAAACTAGCATAAGAGGCAACAGCTAGATTAAGTTATACAAGAAAGCCAATATTGTATATCAATCCATCAAATTCACCACCAAAATTGTAAACACCGATCATATATGTTTGGTTACAAAAACTACACTTATAAGAAAGAGACTCCATAAAAAACATTTGTTTCAAACTGCCATAAACAACAACACAGTCTTAGATCCAATAGCAACCAAAGGCACTGGACCAAAAAACGTTCCCTACAATAAAGCAGTTAGCATCAGCAAGACATGCTATAAGGACGTACATTTATATGAGAGGTCAGACAGCTAACCAAGCGTCCGACACTCTGTGGACACAAATAAGGTCTAATAGCGAAAGCGATACAAAGAGCTTAACAGGATATGCGGAGAGAGAGAATGTCATACATAATGTAGTGGTTGACATGCATATCTAAATGAAATGGAAAGATTTTTTAATGGTGCACTGAACTTGGTGCAATCAATATGTATTTGCAAATTACACAGCAATTAAATTTTTTCCAGGAGCTTGTAGGGGTGCTGTATTTTCGTAGCATGTATCGTCGTCGTCATAAATAGCGCTGTATTACAAAGTCAAATAAGTATGCTTGAGCAGTGTTATCCTGTTTATACAGATTCCGTATGATATGAACAAGTTAACAGTTAGATCATGCCTTTGCCGACAGATCATCAGTGTTAATGAGACACCATTGGAGGATGAAGTATCTTGTCGCTTCTTTAGCAAAAGCCCGACGTGAGGATCAGAAAAATCAAAGAATACAGTATGTGCATAACAAATAGTAATAATAGATCATTATGACACATTACATATATGCTAAAGAAATATACGACTTTATTGTCTTTAAATTTATAATAGCCTGCGAAATTGACAAGGTACAAAACTCGACTTGTAGAACAAAGCTGCAGACTGCGTAACAAAATTGGCCGCAAGCCGCTTAAATTATTTCTAGTTTTGTACCTTAGTTCCGTCGTAGCTCAATTTGTTGAGCGTCGTACTCGTGATTCGAATATCAGGTGTTCGATACCCGCATGGTCAAACTTCGTCAGTTTGCCCTGGTATATCGTTGGAGAGGCGCTTTGTTCCAATTTCCTCATAATCTGATTGATTGATGTAGTCAGTATTGCGTTAAAAGGGCCTTTACAAACCTCCGATAAAAAGTATTATCAGTTATTGCCTTAATAAATGTGTACACCTGAAGATAGTGCAGCTGTAGTTCACCTTCTTCACTAAACAACGCAACAATTAAGCTTAGTGGAAAGTTATTACAATCCTAAAAACACGTTAAGAAACTTGAAATATAAGGATATGAACCACAGGTATTGCGTAACAGGTCTGTGCAAATATTTCCACATCTACTTTTCTTGTCGAATTGTGCTTAAGACATGGCAGCCCATAGTCTGACGATAGAAAAGTAAATACCTAAGAGTCTTGTCGCATGTAAGATAATTATCATTCCGAGGCAGGTTTCAAGGATTCGTGTGTCGAAGAGAATTTGTCAGATTCATTTTCATGAGATGTTCGTGCTCTATTTTCAGAGCCAGCAATTTTTGACCTTAAAAATTTCATTTCCAATTGTATTACTCTGGAATATCAGAATGCCGTATATAATTAGCAAGATGCTGAAAATAAATCAAACCTTTTTGACATGACATATATATGTGGACATCAACCCTTAGCATAACTTTCTTTGAGTATGAAAGGAAGCAAAATAATAGTATCACGCATCAATCATATTCTATGCAAAGTATTTGTTTCTTTCTATCAAATTCGATCTGCTCAGATGTCCAACATTCCAAGCGCAATGACGCATTTGTGCACGTGTTGGAAAACCTTGGAAATGTTTCCCAAAATACTTCAACATTTTATCCAGTAAAAGATATTTTAAACTACAGTGGTTAATTAATTTGTAATTCTTGGCAATATAATATCAATAAACTTTCAACATTTCTGGAAACTTGGTTTTAGTTGAGAAATGAATCACTGTATTCATGTGAATTTATATATATATATATCCTCAATTCTACATGCATGTAATATGTTAATGTTATCTTTTCGCTGAGATTAGATTACTAATCCCTAAGAGTGTTAACCTCTGGTTTTGATCTTCATGTATTGGGGGGAGGGGTTGTTGTTTTGTTATTTCATTTTTTTTTTGTTTATTATTGTTTGTAGGTGGGTTGGGGGCTCTTGTTTTTTTTCCAATAATAAGCGTTATACCATGTGTTTTTCAGTTTTCTCCTATTTCATTCGCTTCTAACCAAATTTATTCCACACAAATTCATATGTCTTAGAATTCACAAAAGCATTTTTAATTCAATTTACAGGACTCTTATTTTTATTATTGTTCCTCACATCTACATGCTAGTCTCAAAGTACTGCTTTGTCCGTCATTTACATCAGGGTTATTTTCTCTACTAGGCAATTGTAATATGTGTATCCTCCCTCGCTATGTGTACTTAACTGCACAATATGACACGTATCGGAGACAACTTGTACTCTGTGGCCTTTTGACACCGTGTTACACGTGTACTCACTGGAGGCTGTCTTGCCACACACCGTACTTCTGTCATTTATCTTTTCGTTGAAACGCTTTCCAAAGAATTTACATGTCTACAAATATTCGGGTGCGCCTTAATAACTATGATCTCCAGGGTTTGACTGCTATGAACAGTTATCATGCGCAAATTTAATATTGCATACACCTGCCTAATATAAAAATTCATGAAAAGTAAAATGCATCCGTGAGGTCAAATAGGTCTATATTTTTGGATAGGTATAATAAAACCAAATATAAGCATATAATTCACTTGACCTGAAAAGTCAGTGGAAATTCATAGAATACAAAGTTAATGCACCCCAACCCCAAAATGAATGCATACATTTTTCATGTCCTAAAGCCATTTCTGAGAACACGTGATGTTCACAGTGCAAACACGAGCCCTTTCCCTAGGTGATGATTTTGAAAAACATTGTGTACTTAGTAGCTTGATGCAATACAAAACAAAGTTATCATCGGGGCAGTTTTTTAGATATTCTACTTGCCTTGAACCAGCGTGTTTACTGCTTTCAGTGGCTAGCTCTGCTTCCTAGCCGACTAATGGTATTTCACTGGCTACATACTGTGAAGAGACTATATGAGTTGTACATGCCTCACATCAGTTTTAAAAACAACACAAGCCGGAAAGACCACATTCACAAATATATCCACATATTTAATTATTATACAATAATAGCTCAAAAAGTCATACCATAGCCTTACGTTAAGAAATTTGCAAGGGCCCAATTTACGAAACGTCTACTGCTGCCTTTATAAACGAAGCTAATCACGCTTATTTCGACATGCCGTCTGTTCTGTTCTTCGTCAAACAAATTATCAAAACATCGTTTTTCTTCTCCCCAGATGTTCTTCCTCGATCAAGGCCATTAACTGCTTATCACGCTTATTCAAATAAATTCAGTTTACTTCCTTGTTTCGACATAGTTTACTTGCTGATGAAGACTTCATCTTCATAATCACAGGGATGCGAGTCCGTCCATATCAGCTCCTAAATGCAAAATAATAATAATGGACTATAGCTTTTGGATGATGATGATGATGAGTCAGTCTTAGATGCTAGTTGTGTATAATACCCCAAAGACATTCAACACTGTGGCAACAATAACTAAGTTCCAATCATCCATGATTAAATATAACCACCCCACCACGACCACCCGCTCAAGTTGTCAATATGTTGTCTGTTTTAACGATCAGAAAGTGTAAATTAATAATCAAGTTAATGACAAGTCATGGCCTTTCACATATGAGATTCACTCTCAAGAATAGCTGACTCTGCACTATCATGCGCTATTATAAAGGGCAGAGTTGTATTGGTGTTTGATATGGAAGTCATCGTATACGTTTCTTTTTTTAAATATAGAAAAGTTCACCTCCAAGTTGTGCACGCTGTTCGTGTGATTTTGCTGCAATTATTGTACAAAAGAAGTTATAAAAGTGCTCAGATAAAATGCCATTTCAGGCTTACGACAAAAATTGGCAGATGCGATACTTTAAAATCAGCAATTTTCTTTTAGGTGATTTTTTTAAATCCCAGACGCTTAGAAAGGTAATTTTGTTGTAAGTAGAAATAGGGCAATAAGAAGCTTGTCGTTTTTGTTGGTAGCTTGTGGAAATCAATCATTTATAATAGTATACAATAATAATATCATATATAATAATATAATATATAATTGATATAGAAGGAGACATGCAACAATCAATAGTTGATATTAATAATTAATATCGAAATCATTTAGATAGACCAACTCTGCGTTCTGTTTGTTGTTGGAGGGGGGGGGTTGGGGCGGTGATGGATTCAGTTTGTTTTATATATTTAAATGTGTAATGCTAAACGCCGAATGTCTATGCAAATAGGTAAATAGATGACAATTAAAACAATTTGTCCCATCTTACTAGTACCGCAATATAACAGCCAAACAATTAAATAAAGAAAACGTTTCAGAAGTTTCATCGTCTACAGTGATTAATTTTAAACCTCTAAATTTAAAGAAACTTTACTAACAATAACTACCATGGTTTCTATTTTATATCCTTTTTGTGTTTTTATCTTCCAACTTTCTTTTAAACTTGCTGATCCTGATGGGGTTTTTCTGACTTTTTGATTTTTAGCTTGAAATTTTTTTATTCCCGTCCAAGGATGGGCAATTAAGCAGCTAGTTATAAAAATAATTGTGGTAGTAATTATTTCATTGTATATTGAAGCGCTTTATCATTTTGGTCTTATGTGATGTGTTTAGATCGATATTTTTATGTACCCAGACATCTGCAGCCAACCCAGTACGTCCTTTGTTCGATAATTACAGTTGCATCAGTTGTTAAATGTAGGGAGGATTTCCATTGGTCCGAATATATCCATGTGATCAGACCAAGTTACAATTATTTCTGTATAAACTGTACGAAGAACAGCTTTATACTAACGTCTGTAGTCACGTGCAAAGCAACTCGTGTAAACATTGAACTGAAAGGCATACACACTGCATATCTTCGAAAGGAAATGAAAACGGTGCGTTTATATTTTATTTAGAAAATTGAATAAATTGATTTGACAGAATCAAATAACACATCTTTGCTGTTTTTCGGAACACAAATCATTCTTTATGTGACTAGATTTGAAGAAAAAAAAAACCTGGGTAACTCAAAATCTGGCAAGAAGAACATACAGCACTTACACTGCGGCAAGTTACAAGTTTAAAACGATAGGTAAATAGATATAAGGATTGAGAGGAAAGACGGTTGTTCAAAAAAAAAAATTCAGCAACTGGACTGGTAGTCCTACAATGTAAGACTCCGACTCTGATAGTTACGATGTGGGGATGGGTTGGAAATAGATTCGCTATTCACCCGTCGTAACTGTTAGTGTCGATGTCTTGCACTGTTTGGCTATTGGACCCACATCACAATAACCATTTACCGATAATTTTAATTTCATTTGTAAGTAGGCCATGTAGATAGCCTAAGCTGTTAATGAACACGAAAATAGATTCATAGAAATGATAATTGGTGACGCACGTGACTATACTTCCCCGTTTGATTTTACCCCCCCCCCCCCACCGATTTCATTAACGGAAATCGTTAATGTCATTCATTGATTTATAATTTCTACCTGAATGTGACCAGAATGGCCCAAACACTGGCATTCACTGCGCCTTTCATGCTTAACGGACTTTCCATGCTAACACGGCACCATGTTGCTTACACTATGGGAAGTTGATTTCCTCAGACAACTTTGTGACGTAGTTCATCCTATTCGGTAACTGCCGAATCATTCCGTAAATTACCATAATTTTGAGGGTTTGGAGTTATATCCTTTGCACACATGTACATAGAAATTACGCCGTGTGTTAAATGCACCTGAAATGCAAAGTGGTAATTGTCATTATTTTCCTTTGCTAGATTCGACATTTTAAATATCGGTAGCAGACGACATAGTATTTTTCTTCTATTTACATACATGATAAGTCGGGCATACACCACATCACTGAAAATGGACTAAAACAGTAACTTGGAAACGACTACCGAACATGTCGTTTTATACACTGACAACTTCCGTTTGGAATGAATTGCACAGACGACAACGGTATTAGGGTCTAACCTGGGCGTAATCAGGTTTGACATTATAAAGCAATAAATGAACTATGTTCTGTGCATCTTTTATCTCAGTTGTGCTTTTCGTCTTTTAAATCGGTAGTGGGGTACAAACAAACAGGGAGGTGTGTTCAGACTATTTTCAATGATTCGGCCAGGTGGCAATAAACTCATGAAAGCATCAAATTTAAGGGTCATTCGTTTTGTCAAACAAAACAACACATCCTTTGCTTTGAATATTGAACTTCTACACAGATCACATATGCCAATTTAGACAAAATATTAAAACCATGCAGTGAATATTCAAACCATTGGTAGAATTTATTTGTTTGCTGAAATATTTATTACGTTACAGATGGAGAATCCCCTGTTCTTTAAATAGCTATGTAGCAGAAGCCGTCAACAAGAATTAATACGCTTAAATAAATCTATAAAACTGATAAGAAATATCTTTTAAAAAAATAAAGAAAATAAATCAGTAAATAAAAGTATAAAGAATTGCAATTATAATAGTTTAATGTTGTTGTTTCTTTTAGTTTATCGTGGTATAAACTGTTTGTTGCCGACTCACACAGCTTACATAACACCCTTCGGAAAACTCAAAGGGAAACATAAGGAAAAGTAATAAAAATGTATAATATTAAGTTTTATTCTTGACCTTGGAGATAGGACCCACAATGATGCACCTTAATCTTAACTGCTTTAAACTTATTGAATGGAAAGAAAAAGTGATGGAAATATCTAATTGCTATGGCATGATCTTGTCCTCGATGATAAAACTCCAAATATGCTACGTAATGCACTTTCCAGCGATGATGTAAGTATTCCTTAGTCACAAATGTCTTTAAATTTATTAAATTAAAGAAAACGTGTGATGAACGGATATGTATTTATTTAGTGCCATTTTATGGCACTTCAGCCTTCCAAATAAAAGTAAATATGAAGAACATGAAAATTAAATATATAAAACGTATAGATATTAAAATTCTATAAAATGTATATAAAATAAAATATAACGGGAAGACATTAAAATCCTTGAAAAATATACCCAAAATGTGTTACATGAACTGCAATCCCTAAAACGTCCAACGTTGCCCCCAGTGGTACGTCATGATAGTTTATGCCTGCAGTTCACATCAAAATGCTTCTGCCTCATTGGGTGAAAGTCAAGACCGTGGATAAAATGAATTCTGCCATCAATGGACATGGGTATGGTATACACTCTGGTCAAGGTTGACCCTTCAGGAGGTATGCATGAGTCTGGTACACATATATGTCCAATATGCAATCTGCACAATACCACCCCATTTCTCTGACTAGTGCTTGACAAGGGATGCCACTTTCAAATACTGGTTTTGATGTTCTCAAGTTAATTTTTAGAGACTTCAATCCACATATTTTGCCAAGTACGATGAACATGCAGATTTATACAACATTTGAAGTGAGATAATGGAATTTTTCATATAGAAACAAGTGCAGTGCTGCTTTTTCTACTTTAGTTGCCCTTTCATTACCTTTGACAGCCAACAGTACAAAATTCTTTATTCAGATTGTCTGAGTACAACACGTTTACGTAATATTTTGGATATTCCCAGCTTGTTGAATTGTATATTTTGCAAGGCTTTCTATGCTGAAAATAGAATCTGAAAAGAAGAACTTTGGGTGTTATTTTAGGCTTAAGGTAGTTCTCAGATCTGACGTGCCTAATATTTCTGCAGTAAAACTAGGCTTTATCCAGGAGTGATGACTTGATGGAGGGATGGGTGGGCAGATGACAATATCAATACTGTGTAATAAGTAATAGCATAAAGGAACTTTGGATTAAATTCAAACCTGGAATAAATAAAGATTGCTGTTACCAAGGCACAATTAAGAATTACGGAAAGGATTCTTTACCTTTCAAATTGTATGTGTACACATTTACAGTGTATTTTGTTGTATGTAAATACAACCTGTTGCTAATTTTTTCTTTTGAAAATTATGATAAAAAACAAAATTGTCTATGTTTTTCTGAAGATTACTTATTGCTGCATGTAATGCAAATTGCTTAATTTCTTTTTATTTTCATCTGTAGCAATGAATCAATCAAGCACATTAAAGTTGCAGACATTTTTTCTACTCGTTATTCCAGTATTTTGTTTTTAGTTCATAGTCTCTACAACTATAGTATCCATATTACCTTAATTTTAGCATCCATGTTGATTACTATTGGCATCCATATTGCCTACTGACATCCTTACTGCCTTACTATTGGCATCATACTGGATTTATTTTCTAATTCATCTGCAGAGAGGCATCCCAGCTAAAAAGGAAACAAACTAACTAACAAGACAACTACAGAAGACACCCTTTAATTATAGATGTCAATTAAGCATGTCATAGGAGTTAAACATTGAAACCAAGCATCTTGCTGTTCTTGTTGACAGGTCCATCTGTGTGATCTTTAATGGATGTATCTGATTCATCCCTATGTGGGTAATTACTGTTTACTGCATGCACTGTGAGCTATTGTGTATCCCATATCCAAAATAAATCCAAATTCCTGAAAACAGAATTAAAAATAAAGCTAAGAAAGAGCTGTTCAACAGAATATGTGATAAAGTAAAGAGTTTATAAAACACATTTAAACTGACACATACAAATGCACAGTATTTATAAACACATATGTACAGAGGAAATATACAGTAAGCAAAATATATACTGCTACTATCTGCGCAAATATCCATTTTTAGTTTTAATACATTTGTTTAGTACAAAGGCAAGTATGAGATATTATTTTTATAAGGATTTTTAATACTGGTTATTTATTATTTCGGCTACATGTCTACAAATCAGACACCCACATTAGTAATAACACTATGTAACACATCTTTTGTTCCTGGATAGTAAGTGTTATTTCGAAATTGCTTATGCCTAAAAAATATAGAAAATGGCTATTATTCCCCACAAACTTTGCTTTTTTGACCAGGACAGTCATATTTTGAAATTTACCTCTTTCCAAAAATGGGTGAATTAGTTCGTTTCATTTAGATAAAGCCAGAAAAAAACATATGAATCAAAGTTAACATGTATTTATACTAAAGTAATACAAAAATGACTACAAAAGATTTAGAAGTGAGTAGTTTTTCACGATTTACGATTATACTGTAAATCTCTTTCACGGATCAGCCCCAAAAAGTAGTCTCCAATCATGTTCTCGTTATACTGTCATTGGTAGCGGCGTTCAAAGTCCTGTATATCCTGGTGGAAGCGCTCGCCTTGCTCCTCCGAGTACGCTTCCATGTTCTCCTTGAATTTATTAAGATGAGTATCAAGGATATGGACATTGAGGGACATCCTGCAATCTATTGTGCCGTAGTTCTTCACCAGAGTCTCAACCAGCTCCACAAAGTTTTTGGCCTTGTGATTGCCCAAGAAGCCCCGAACCACAGCGTCAAAGCTGTTTCCAGCCAATTTCTCCTTACTAGTGAGCTTCTTGAGAAATTCATTGCACTCCAGGATCTTCTTTATCTGTGGTCCGACGAAGACACCAGCTTTGACCTTTGCCTCAGACAGCTTAGGGAAGAAGTCTTGAAGGTACTTGAAGGTTGCCGACTCCTTATCTAGAGCTCTGACACATTATTTCATAAGGCCCAATTTAATGTGCAGTGGTGGCATCAGCACCTTATTGGGTCAATTAGTGGCTCCCACTTGACGATGTTCCTCCCCACAGAGAACTGCTGTCCCAAAGACAGAGATAGCAGGGAAACTGGGCAAAACTGCCTTAGAAACCCACCAGGAATGCCACCATTTTTAAGTCTCCGATGACCTCCAAGCCGTACTCATCATACTTCAAGGCGTCCAGCAGGGTCTTGATGCTGTTGTAATCATCTTTGACGTGCACCGAGTGAGCCAGGGGAAGAGACGGTACTAGATCCCATTATGGAGCAGCACGGCGTTGAGGCTCCTGGATGAGCTATCAATGAAGAGGCGCCACTCATTCTGTTTACAGGCGATTCCGATTGCCTCGAACAGACTGATCACATTGTGGCAGGAGCTGGGCCCATCTTGACAGGTGAAGAAGCTGAAAAAATCTTGGTGACACTTCCACTGATCTGCGACTTGCACACGTTCGTCCAACAAGTTCCACTGCTTGAGCCTAGACGTCAAAAGCTTGGCATTGGACATGGTGAGACGAAAATCTCTGATCAAGTCGTTGAGGTCTTTTTGGTTTTGGTAGGATGGATTTCCCTCCTCAGCTCCACTTCTCTAATTTTCATCTAGATCTGCAACGTCTTCCTCGCTCTTTGACTTGTTGCTCTCTTCTAAAGACAGCAGCTCTCTCTCTGGAGGAGTGGGTACGGGAAGCTCGGGTTATGTGGCAGCGGGGCGACGGATGATGGAAGGTCCGGAAACGTGATAGCATGTGCATTATTGCCAGTCCAACGTTTGGAAGGGTCCACCGTGCAGAAGTAGCAGTTACTTGAGTGGGCAGTGGGTTCCCGCCTAATTCTTGGGATAGCGAACTTCATGGCTCTCTTTTCCCCTCTGTACCATTCCTACAAAAATACATTTATTTCACTCATGACTAATGTGTAAGAGATTCTCGCAAAATTTGTCATATATATTTTTTCAATAACATTGAAAATTGTAAAACACTTTAAAATTAGAAACCTTTACAATTTTAAACATTTTAACAAATTTTATAACAGAAACTTCCGAGCAACGATTGTCCATCTTACCTTCCAGAGTTTTTCTTGCAGTGCTCGTAGATGAAATGAGGTGCCCAGGGTATGTCTTGATCCCCGACAGGCATGCTGAAATATGCCTTGTAGGCCTCACAAATATTGCCAGATGCTTCCACGGAGTACTTTTCGCTCTGGTATTGATAAATTGGCCGCAGACATAGCAAAATGCGTCTGCCGAATGCTTGCAGCCTATTGATGCCATCTTAGAAACATGCAAATATGTTTCCACTTAGGCAGTTGGAACTAAACGGAACTGGTGGTCATAAGGCCCCTCTATTTGTACTACTATTTATATTACTAGAAAGTTCTAGAAAGTTCTAGAAGCTACCTCAAGTTTACTCAGCACTGAATCTATCTGGAATGTTCTGGAAAATAGGTAAATTTCAACATATCACTGTCCTGGTAACAAAATCAAAGTTTGAGGGGAATAATAGTAATTTTCTATACTTCTGAGACATAAGCAATAAGGAAAAACACTTACTATCCAGGAACAAAACAAATTGTTACACAGTGTTACAGCAGTAATCTCAGTGATCCAGTTATAATCCAATAAGGTAATTATAGAAGTTATCCAGTTATCATCCAACCCAGTAATTATATCAGTAATCCAATTACAAACCAATCCAGTAATTATAGGAGTAATCTAATTATAATCCGTTCCAGTAATTATAGGAGTAATCTAATTATAATCCGTTCCAGTAATTATAGCAGTAATCCAATTATTATCTAATCCAGTAATTATAGAAGTAATTCAATTATTATCTAATCCAGTTATTACAACAGTAATCGCAGTAGTCCAAACTCTACAGAATCCTTGTCTTTACTATCCCAAAAGTATTGTCAATACTTATATAAATAGATAACATATGTACTTATCTTTTTTTCTGTTACTGCTAACACGAAGCATGTTTTAAAGCATGCCCGTGGAATACCAAGCTAAGCATTAACAGTTCTAATATATCTAGAGACATATTTATATTATTGGACATAATTAGATATTCCATTTCGCAGGTACATTAGTTGAGGAATAACTCCATGATTTTGGTTTCAAATGGGATTCCTGGTTGGTTTTCAAGATCATGTATCATCCTAAATTTCATAAACCAAATCTGATCTCTATTTAAATAATAAAGCCAGTCTGTCTTAAATATACATACAAAATTATAACAGAATAGACTAGAAATAGAACCGTTTAGCTAACACAGATTTCAACAGATGCTTGTTATTTTTAGAAAAAAATGTTTATTTGGCTTGCATACAATTTCCAACCACAAGCTTCCAGTAGACAGGGCATTGTTAAAACATACCAAGACATGCCGACAGAAAATGCAACGCATGCGACAGAGATGACATGGGTAATAGATTTATCTCTTTGTTTGCATGTAAATTCTTACCATCTTATTGATGCGCTAATCCTAATGTAATAAAGTCTGGTAAACTTTGTTCCTGCAGAAATTGCAATATATTAATAAGTCTTGCTAAATTTGTTAACATAATTAAGAAAAACTGCAACCTCCAGCAACATATAATTGCATCATTGACTGAATATGCATATATGTGTATATATGTGTGTGTCTGTGTGTGTGCGTGTTTATGTGTACGTATGGATAGATACATGTACATGGATATGTGTATGTATGCGTATTTATAAACTTTTATAATAATATGCTATTTTCGTCATGTTTTACATTACATAATAGTAATGCACACACTGCCAAAAATCATCTGTTCATGAAAACATTTAATAATTAGAATTTGAACATACTGAAACTTAATATACATATAATTATTACATTCCTCTTCTATGCCACTTGCAGTTGACCAGAGATTTCAATGCTAATTAAGGGTTCTGTTCTGTTCAAAGTAAAAGCTCTATTACTTCAAACTCAGTCAGTGAGACCTAGTTCATCTCAGTTAAAGACGGACTTTTCAAGCAGGACAGTGGCACCTATATGGGTTTCTATTTTAGTAATGACAGCCATAATGGAAAACAGAGCAGCACACTCTCCATACAATTTGATTTTAATTGGCCCAGTTATGGTCATTTAACATAATCAAGAACTGATACTTATTCACTTGTAATGAATGTGACCTTGAACTTTGACCTTTGTTTCCATTTATCAATAGAAATCATATAGTGTCTTGTTAAGCATATCTATTAATTCTTATGATACTCTGCTCTTCAAATCAGTATCAACAAATTACAAAATAAGGTCTCTTCCTCTCTTGTTAATCAAAGTACATTGTATCGCAATTCATCCAAAGTCGTTCATTCTATTGAGTAACATTTAATTCAGTTTAACATCAATTACATTGTGCCTCCAACAGAAACTACGTCAGCTGTTTTAGATGATTTATTCATTAAATTGCAATGACCAAACCAAATTTATACACTGTAAACTATATAAACACAAAGATGAAAATCTCAGATAATTATTGGTCAGTGTTCATTACAGAAAGAAACAACAAATGATGATTCACAATGACATAACAGACTCATCCCGACACACCCAGACTGAAGCTGACAAATCTAAACTTATGTTTACACAACACGAGACATGTCAACACTCACAAACTCATACTGACAGACCTTGACTCACAATGACAGACCCAGAGTTACACTGACAGACTAAGACTCTTTCTGACAGACCAAGTATTGTGCTGATACACTGGCACATTAAGACCTGTACCTAAAATCCTTTACTCATGCCAACAGACCCGGATTCAAACTAACACATCCAGACTCATGCTAACACACTCATAATCATTTTAACACACCCAAACTCATGCTAACACACACATAATCTTACTAAGACAACCATACTCAAGTTAACACACCCAACCTAATGCTAGCACACTCAGACTCATGTCAATACACCCAGACTCATACCAATACACCCAGACTCATGCCAATGCACCCAGACTCATGGCAACACACCCTGACTCATGCCAACACACCCAGACCCATGCCATCACACCCAGACTTATGCCAATACACCAGACTCAGCTAACACAACCAGACTCAAGCTAATGCAGTCAGACTAATGATAACACACTCAGATTTCAACTAATATGCAATTATAAAAGTCATACTGTCAATCACAATATTTACAAATCTTTAATTTTAGTGAATCCTTAATTTAAGCATATACATTTTAGCAAATTACTAAATAATAAATAAATCTGGGTTTCATTGTTACCAGCAATATATACTTGCACTTAAAACAGAAGAGTCTCTCAATGGCACTAATGTTCTACTGGTACAAAAGAATTTTCAGGAATTCTACACAGGACAAATTCCTTTTTAACCACCAAGTGTTGAAACCATATCTAATATTTATTATCAATAAACAGATATTCAAATTAGATATAATGGCACCACAATGATTAAAAGATTAGCACTATTTTAATTTAGAACCAACTATACATCTTTGCAGTCTTTTGTTGATATCCCATGCGAAAATCATTTCAGACGAAGTAACAAGAACAAGATTTTCAAGATGTCTGCCACGGTGGCCAGATTGGATGTCAGATCAGAACTACTTTCATAAGACGTCATCTGGTAAATCCCCATATTAGTATTACCATCTTTCTAGCAGAAGGAACAATAACACGATTTTCAAATAGGTAAATGAGTCACAGTCGAGGTCAGATCACCACCATACTGCTATGAATTTAAGCTAAGAAGTAGCAAGAAGATTTTCAGATGGATGCAACTGTGGCCATGTCAGATAACAGTTCAGCACCATTTTTATTTAGGATTAACTAGGCTTCATAAGAAGTCTTCCGGTGAAAATCGCATGACGATATGGCCTTATAATATGGCACAGTGTCTATACTGGATGTCTGAGCAAAACTATTTTTATTCTAGACCAACCAGGCTAAGGGATGAATGTGTGCGTGTGTGTGTGTGTGTGTGTGTGTGTGTGTGTGTGTGTGTAAAGATTCATGACAATCCTCCAAGTACTTTACGAGAAGTTGCAATAAAAATCTCGTGCTAATGGATAACCAGACGCTGAACAACAGACATGTCATAGCTCTTCTGGTCTATGACATCTACATGAAATGGTAGCCGCTAACATGTGTGCACCTTCAGAACTGTCTGTCCAGGCAGACACTTGGATTTCCTATATATATATATATATGCTAAAATGTTGTGATTTATGGTACATCCCAAGAGTTCAAGCCCAGATACATATTTAAGTTATCATTAAAATATACATGTGCTTTATAACATATCAACTGCCCACTCACCCGCTGAACTGTACCTGGGATTATAATATTAATTCCATCACAAATATAAGATTTGTTTTCCTGCTCTCATTGAATACTCTTAGTTAAACAAATGATGTGGCATACTAATTTTCATCAATTATGTGGTTGATTTAGACAATGAAATTAGAGATCTAATTGAAAATTATTCTTTTATAAAAACAATGTGATCACATCCCCAATCTACGAATTTAAATACCGATAACAATGTGATTTCTTTATACATTAACACAAAAACTTTTATCCATGAAAATAATTGCATTCACATAATATTAAGTTTCATGAAAAGATATTTAAACATATCAGTGTGATTGACATTTGTACATTTGATCTCTTCACCACCACCTAGGAACATCAGTAGAGAAAGCCAAGAATAATGGTTACCATGATATAATACTGTAGTAGCAGACAGATGGACAAGACAGACTGACAAATGTATGATTGGTAACACAATAGTCCAAACACAAAAGTATGGAGATAACAAAGAATGAAAGTCAAGGATATAATGACATTCATATAAATACAAATTGTCACAAGCCACAAGTGAAACTTTGCAACATCCTCTTTTCACCTGTCACTACCTGCAACAAGACTTCCTCATTTCTCATGAATATGCATAAATAAAATTACACAATCTATTTGCCAAAAACAAAGCTCACAAACATAAATGGAAATGAACACTTATCAATTGGTAATTGACTGTTTGCAAGAGAAATCTGACTGGCTCACTCATTCAGTATGAAAGGTCATGTTGAGTCAACCTTCTGAAAATATTTATCTTGGAATCACAATGAAGGTTAAAAAGATATATGCATATTCATGAGAAATGATGAAATGTTATCACCAGCAGTAATGGGTAAACAGCATAGTGGATTTTCACCAGCGACATGTAAATATGCCAATAATATAGTTGTCAAAAATTAAACTTGAATACAAAAACTTATCCTTAAAGTTTCAACAGAATGCAACTTTTATAGTAGATTCTCTTGCAGAAATGAGAAAAGTGACAAATAAAATCATACATTTACATTATGACTTAAATTGATTTATATTTTTGTCTTTTATTATAAAGATAAAATGAAATACAAAGTGGTCCGCAAATATGTATTGCAAACAGAAAATTTAGCAAGAAAGAAAAATAAGAAACAAGCAAGTTTCTATTCAAATGACATATCTTCACATCAATAAATTTCATAAATTAACAACAGATATAAGAAAATATATGGATAAAGATATCATCAAATTTCTTACAGAATAAGACACAGAAAGAAAGTGAAAGATGTAAAGTTCTATTCCAACTACATAATATATACAATTTATCACTAAATTAACAAAATAATATCCTTATATCACTATTATTTTATAATGTAATGATAGATATATGGATAATGAGATCAGCTAATTTATATTAGAATCAGACCAATAAAGAGACATATGCAAATCCAACAAGATAATATTATAACTTTATCACTGATATTTCATATATTACAAATAAAACCAACTAAAGATATTAACAATAGGGTGCATTTCACAGGCCCCACTGACTACAATTCACTCATACACTAACAATAAAACCAAATAAAGATATTAACAATGGGGTGCATTTCACAGGCCCCACTGACTACAATTCACTCATGCACTAACAATAAAACCAAATAAAGATATTAACAATGGGGTGCATTTCACAGGCCCCACTGACTACAATTCACTAATACACTAAAAATAAAACCAACTAAAGAAATTAGGACAATATGTGCATTGCAAAGAGACCCACTCTGTGTAATTTACTTGAAAGGACCTTAAACAGAATTTGGAAGCCAGGGTTAGAAGTCTTAGACTATGTCTCTAGACGATATGGAATTAGAATGCTGGAAACCAAAATCATTAAAGGCTTTATCAATATAAATTGTGCTTGATAAATCTGGTTCAGATCCAATATTTCTTGGTAAAGTAACGCTGCAGAAACCAAAGTTAGGAGAATGGGAACTCGGGGGCCATATCTCTTCAAAGTGATAATAAATTAATACTAAAATTATAACTCATTTACAGCTCTATCTCCAACAATTCGTGCCAAAGTAATACTGCCGAAATCAAAGTAAGGGGCCATAATTCTGTAAATGACACAATAGAATGCTAGAAATTAAAATTATTCAAGGTCCTATCAGTATCAAGTTACATGCTAAATTTGGTTCAAATTCAATAATTCTAAGTTATGCAACAAAAACCAAACGTTTGGACCATGGGAAAACAGTCGTCATAATGATGCTGTTGTGTAATGCTGGAAATTAAACACATTCAAGACCTCATTAATACCAAGTTGTTTGCCAAATCTGGTTGAAATCCAACAATCCTCAGTAATGCTACAGAAACTTTAGTTGGCCTTTCAGACATCAGAGGGCACAACTCTAACAAACGATGTTATGGAATTCAATGTTCTATCAATATAAAAGTGCATACCAATTTTTTTTAATATTGAAATCCAACAAACTTTTATTAAATTATGCTGCAGAAACGAACATCAGAGGGACAGAAAATCAAGAGGCACTAAGTCATGTAAATGATGTTGAACACTGAAAATCAATTTCGTTCAAGGTCTTATTAATATAATGTTGAAAACAAATTATTTTTAAATCTAACAAATTTTGGCAAACTTAAACTTTGGAAACCAAAGTCTGGTGGGTAGTCAATCACATGTCATAACTCCTGTCAATGATGTGGAACACAGCAAATCAAAAGCAATGAAGGTCTCTAAATTATAATAATGCATCCCAAATTTAGTGTACATCCAACAATTATTGGTAGAGTTCAAAAACAACAACTAAATTAGAAGGGCAGGCAATCAGGGACCATAACTACTCCAAATAAAGTAAATTAGTAGCCAGTCGGGATTTATAATAATCAAGTTTCTGACTCCAATATTCATCTGTCTGCAGCCACCATCCCCACTTTGCAGCACCCAAACGTGTAACAAATGCCAGTAAATGACATAAAGTGGCATTGACATTTGCAAAACAACTAGCCCATGTCTTGCTGGTAATTCTCCAAATATAATATCATCAGCTGACTCAGCAAGTGGTGTTAACAGTAAAGGGACTTAATTGTGATAGTTACCATCGTGATATTTGCTCATGATACTGTTGCTGTAAGTATCACAAATTGTGACAATTTCTATTGTTTAACCACAAATTCAATCATACCTAAATTCCATCAAATTTCAGATTTAAAAAAAAAGAATTATTTGCAATGGATTTATGTCAGCTCTTGTACAAAGATTCTGGGATCACCTTTTCCTTAGACAATGTGTCTGTGATTCTGTCTACCTATGCATCTGTCTTTTTTCCTATGATGTCTTATGAGACAGAAGTGTACACATACCTCTTTCTTTATATAATTATTTATTTCTGTGTTTTAGCAGTGAAAGGAACATATTTTTAAAAGCTTCTGGCACTGGATTTAAAACCTGTTATTCAATGTCACCTGTGACATGTACTGGCATTTGTGACATTTACAGGGACAACAACAGTCACTGCACTGTCGGTATATGTAACAAATATGTAGGCATGATGCATCTGTGTTTATGACATTTACTGAAATGACTGTTGCCATTCATTGCCACATTGTAACATCTGCTGGCAACTTTGCATTGCATATCATTGTTAAATGTCAACTCTGACATGTACTGGTAATTTTGAATGGGATGTCACAATCAAATTTAAATTATGACACTTACTGGCAACTTTGCATGGGATGTCACTGATAAATGTCTATTGCAACATTTACAGGTTTTGTAAGCCCTCACTCTGATCCAGTAAGAAATAAGCAGTTACATACATTTACTTTTCCTTGTAACTTACGTAAGCTAATTTTATTTGTAAACTGGAAATTTTACATATTCTCCATTTTTAGTCTCCTTGGAGTCCCCTGGTAATGCCAAGAATGACATCTAAATCTTCTTGTACATTTTCTCTGCATAAGCAGTTAAGTGCATTTCTGCCTAGTTGGTTTGGAAGAAACCTTGTAAAGGACAGCTGGATGAAAGTGTGGTTGTATATCAAAACTGAAGCCATTTCAAATATCAAAAGCATTAATCTGATCAATTTCATGTTAACTTTATGTCCATAATGTTTTGGAAAAGCTAGTCAAACTTTATACCCATCTTTGGTTAGAATGAAAGGTTGGACTAAGAAATGCAAAGTGTGTCAGGAATAGACATAATCATTTGGAGTAACCAGGTTTTGTGTAGCAGTCAAATACGTTTACTTGGATATCTTCTGTATGAAATTTAGTACAACTGGATCACCTTCAACCAATATTTAAATTTCAGATTAATACAAAATAAAAGCCAACTTAGACTTTTGCACCAATAAATCTCTTCAAAGAATAGGCAGTGGTGTAGGTAAACTAGGTTGAACTAGAGCCTTCTTTCCAAATAAAAAGCACCTTTGTCATAATATTTTGTTGTTTTCTTTTACAAATAAATAATACTAGATGCAGTTCTGGTATTTCATTATATAGAATGACTTTCTGATTGTCTTGAATGAATTATTATTTTCGCCCTCCACACACTACTTCACAATTTGAAATTCTTCAAGTAAGGTGAGAGAGTGCTGATGCCTGCACACACCCAAAAATAATCTTCAGACTTAGTTACCTCACAGTAAGCCAGAGTAACTCTGGATATGTTTATTATTGGGGTAATGAAATCAGAGCAAAAGTCTCATGGTCATCTATTTAATTAAATGTTTTAGAGTACGGGAAAAACATTCTTAGTTTATATTCAAACTGGTTTTTTATATTTGCTTAAAAATATACTTCAGCAGTAATGTAGGAACAGCTACACTGTATTATACACAAGTGCATGGGCAGATTAACATAATCCCAACATTTTCTTCCTAAATATTGCGAATAAGAAAACAGAGGAAATTTCCTGCCACAAATAGCCGTAGGAATGCAAGACATTCAGATAAAAGTAGAACAGATTAAATCATACACTGAAGTAGACAGAAAATTGTAACCCTCTTGTACCAAGGCTAAGTCAAATTTTACTGCTGTCACATTTTATATTAATTACAAATACATCATCTGAGTCAGGATACAGGAAAACATTTTCTTCGTAAAAACAAAAGGACAGTTATTTTTCAGATCTAACATCAAATATGATACTTACTGCCTTAGAAAATTAACCTGTAAAGTAAATATACACAGTGCCACTGATAAGAAGCATATACAAATATTTCACTCAGTTAAAACAGTTAACTTTCCAATTTCTTTTTTTCCCCTTTCTTTTCCTTTTCCAGTATGCATAGCATTATGCACATTATTCTTCCCCTCAAAAGATCGATGTATTTGTGCATATATTTGTGTAAATAACCAGTTGATTTAAATTTCCAGTCTAATAGTACTGTCTGGTGCCACTTACAATATTGAGTTTAAAAACATTTACTTGCTTATTATGTAATCAAGAATAGTAAACAAAAAAAATATAAATTCTACTGTCACAATTGACATTGTTCATTTCTTGCATAAAATCAAACCTTCACATAATATCAGAAAGATGCAATAAATGTCATGAAAACAAGGGAAAACATCTGCAAAGCCTTCACTGAAAAATTCAACAATTATTAGTTATTTCCATCCAAATGACAGTCCATCATCAGAATCAATACTGAGAAGTATTATCTCAGATATAACTGATTAACTGGATGAATCAAACTGTACTAAACTGTCTGAAAATACGATCGAAACAAGGTCTCATCAGCAACGTAATTTGTGGAGAAATTCAGTACTAAGCTTCGTACCAATTACCAAGAGCAACTTGTTTGGTTTGGTGTGGGTACATCAAATGTAAAGAGGTCCTCAGTATAAACAGTGTCTCCAAGGCTAATACAAATGCAGAGAAAATGATTTTACTTCAAGACACAAACAAAAACAAGTTCGTATTTTTAACATTTAAATGATTATCATTCAGATTGAAAAATACACAATTAGTTTAGTAAAAATCTAATTTCACTCAATTTTAGTTTTATGAGTAAAATACCCATTGTGTGCCAAAGTGGAACTGATATATATCTAAGTCGAAATTACAAATATCTAAAATAAAATATTGAGATTATAACATAAATAAAAGCAATAAAAAATATACATGAATATTGGTTTCTACATCATTGCCCATTTTGTATGAACTTGTTTTAAATTTTACGATTCCTTAAGAAAGATGCATAAATAAAAGATTGTTTCTTATCCCATAAAAAAAAAAGATCATTATGTTTGGTTTGTTTAATCACAAAGTGCAAAGTTCATGACAATGGTATAATATGTGTACATATTATACGCATGGTCTTGCATGGTATAATGCCCTCAACATCAATGGATGATATTAAGCACGTAAAATATAAACGATAGGACATTTATTTGCATAGCATCAGTGATAACATAACATGGCGATAGTCAGATCAATTTTATTTTAATCTTTCTTCCTCTTCATAGGCTTAGCTGGTTTCCTATTTTAATTCAAATGGTATTGCACGTGGTTTGGCTTCAGAGCTGTGGTGTATGCCATAGGTAACGTACATCAGAAAGCCTGCAAGGAAAGTAGGTCTGAGATCTGTGTACTATATAGTTCTTGGTTGAGGTATGCGCGCAAAAATAATTTGAAAAAAAACAAGAAGCAATGATATAAGGGATTTTAAACTTAATATTATGATGTTAACTTCTAAGAATTCCTTCTAGAACACAGAGGTTCATTCTAACTGATATCTAGGCAAACAAAGGTAGGTTGACCATTTACTTTCTGCCTCTCTTTTTTCCCATTTCTTCCATTTTTAATTATCAAACAAACAACGGAAGCAGAAGAATCAAAATAAATGATTGCCTTATATTATTAGAAAAAAAAGTGAGAAGTTATAGCGTGCATTTTCAAATGTACTGTAAACAAGGGTTCTGTGGACACGTATCTTGCTTATCTAAGCATGTCAGGGTCTCCAGCATATCTGGGTACAAACTTTAGATATACAGCCATATTATTCCAAAGTTTTGAATCATTAATCAATTAATCCTTACCACAACAATGTCTTAACCATCAATTGAACAACCTTTGTGCTTATTCCAAATTCAAACTACATCATGTGACAACAGGTCTGGGTCTACACGATCTGTTATAAGTATTCAGTAGAACAAACAATACAGACCTTGATCTGCTGGTGCATAATATACCGATACATCAGAGTCTTTTTTGTATGCAGATGAACTCAACTTATAAATGAGCATAAATGGTAAGTTCAGGAGGCTCACTTTTATTATAACGGATATGGTAATATTTTGGTTTGCCTTATTTAATTCCCCTTCCCTCAGGTTTTTTGCTGTAAAGACATTGGTATTTTTTTACTTATTTTCTTTAAGGTTTATAAAAAATGGCTTTTATTGTATTTATTGTATTGTGAGGTTTTGGAAATAATGAGAAACGAGGGGAAGATTCCGTCTGAGTTTTGACCTATAAACATCCAGACGCCAAATATGATCCATGTCTGGTATGACAGCCTCGGCATAATGAAAATGTTGACAAATATGCGTATCATTGGTAGCAGTGGCAACCATGGCACCATTACAATTTGTAACATTTTCCATGACAAATTCCAACACTTTTTATTGCATATTCCAACCATCTAATCTAATCCAATCCATCCACCAACTCTCAAAATACTTGTCTTCGTTCTGAAGCAGTGGCCCTGGATACATAGTGTATGATCCATCATATACCTTGTGTTTCTTCCTGTTATTAATGCAACTTTGTAAGAAAATATTTATCCCTATGCCTTAAGTGCCCTCCATTTGTCCATCTGTCTGTTCTTAATCACATCTCTTCCTTAAACACTGTGTGGTAATTTATCAAACTTAATACAAAAAATTAATCATGTGATGACCATTTGTGAGTGGTATGACTTTTGGAATCCCTCTTTGGGATCCATGTAATGGAGTCAGAAGTCAACTATATAAAAGCTGCAATGACATCGACATTTTAAAATATTTTTAAATGTATTTTTAAAAAATTTCATACAGGAGGATATATAATATATAATAGATTGTGGATTATAACTTTGTGTCTGAGTCCATAAGTAGGACTTTATATATTGACTGATTCTGAGTTGGGACTTTTGGTTACAGTCCATTAAGGTGGACATAATATTTATATGACAGATTCTGAATTATGATTCTGGGTCATTGTCCATTATAAAGAGGAAACAATATATGACAGATTTTACCTTAAGACCCCTGTGTCATGATTCGTAATGACAACTTCATATTTGCAACAGATTTTGGGTTTCGACTCTGGATAACAGTATATAATGAGGTCATAATACATGTTACAGAACTGTGGTGATGATAATAGGTTCTGGTCTAAAACAAGAAAACATTATTTGTGATGGATTTTGGGTCATGACTCTAAGCCATGGTCCACAAAGACAATATATGTCGCAAATTTGGAAGTATGAGGACATAATATATGTGACAGATTTTAGGTTATTATCTTGGTCATAGTCCATAAGGACAACATACCATGTGACAGATTCTGGAGCATTACTCTGGGTCACAGTCCATAAGTACTACATAATATATGTTTGTGGATTTTTAACGTAGCTTTAACAATTTTTCAGTCATGTCGCTACAGTTCCAGCAATGTAGCAGTTTATAGTGATGTCTAGCACTGGGGCATCGTGCCACAGACATGTGGCATCATGTCCCACTCAGTCACATTATCCTGACAACAGGTCGACCAGTCCTAGCACTAACCTCCTAATGCTGAATGCCAAGCGAGGGAGCTGTTAGTACCATGTTTATAAGCCTTTGGTATGACTCGGCCGATGTTCGAATCCGCTACTTCCAGCATCCAAGGCGGATGCTCTAACCACTTAGGCCAATGGAGAGATCCACAATATATGTAACAGATTTGTAATCAACTGTATACTATGACACAATTAATCCAGAGCTAACTCACAATAAAGCACCTTCTTATAACAGTTTCTGATAATAACAGGATTTTAAAAAGACAATACACTGTTAGCCACTTCTGAATTCTTTACCTAATGCTGATCAGACCTAATTAGATGAGAGGTAATTGTAACATTGTGTCTACATGAATTGAGTAATCACCCATTATAAAGATCAACAGTAAATAACACAGGTTTGGTAATGGACTCCATTATACTAGCTGAATTATATTTTTATACTACTGTCCAATCTACCTCAATAGAAGGCAATATGCAATTTTTTTCTGTATTCCTGAATGAGTGTCATATTAAGAAGTCACTATATCATTAAACTCGTTCCAAAAATGTGTTAAAGTAAGGGATACTTCTGTAAACTGTACTTCAATACAGGGCAAAATACAATTCTTTTCTGTCTTCCTGAAAGAGTATCATATTGAGGGGCCACTATATCAAACAAATCATTTCAAAAAAGTAGTATAGTGAGGGATACTTCTGTAAAATGTACTTCAATACAGGGCAATGAAAAATGATATTTTTCTCCTCACCTAAATTCAAGAATTTGGGAAGGAGTTACTAAAGATTCCGGTTCAAACAGCTCTTAAAATAAAAAACTTAAAATAAAGAAAACATCAAGCCAAACAGATCCTGAATTTTCAAAGTTCTTTCATGTTTGAAAATAGGTCATGGCAACAATTCAATGCCTTAGAACATGTGCAAATGACCCAATTGCAGCCTACTCCTGATTCTCTCATGAAGCACAAGGCTCTAAGAATTACCTGATAAAAGCATCTAAGGATTAACAAATTGTACGTAAAGATGGAACATGAAATTACAGCTTACATTAGAAATAGTCATGTCAACTATTCTATTTAAGCTTTCATTATAAATAGTCATAAAAATATCTACAATTAAGATCCATTAGATATAGTCATTTAAACTTTTGTAATTTCAACAATTGTACGGCCGCAACATTTGTCAAATGTTCTGTGTGTCGGGATTTTTAAAGTAGCTTTAGAAATAGAATTCATACAACAAAATGTCTGCAGTGTGGCAGTTTATAGTGTTGTCTAGCAATGAGACATCATGCCGCAGACATGTAGCATCATATCCCATCCAGTCACATTATCCTGACATCAGGGCGACCAGTCCTAACACTAACCTCTTAAAACTCAGTGCCTAGTGAAACAGCTGAAAAGCAAAAGTTCTAAACAAGTACTCGGCATGTACCCATTTAACAAATGTGTTCCTTTTTATGAAACTTTTAAAAGGATTTAATAATTACACATCAATTAACTAATTTCAATTGCAAACATAAAAATTGCTCATCTTATTTCATTAAATTTTCTTTGAAAGTCAGATCGGGGTGAGAGTGAGAAATAAATCAACAGATAAACATATAAAATTATGAGGCTCAATATAAAAGTTTCATTATTTTTTATTACAAAGGTCCATTGATCCCTTGATGTATTGGCAGATAGGATAAAAAACACAAGTGTTCTACTGAACTCAGTGTCTAAGCTGCATCCATGCATTGCAACATCCACACACCCAACCACTCCCTGTAACTGGTTTCCATAAATTTTAACTCAAAGTTTTGACATTCATGATTATGTCAGTGCCAAAAAAGTGTATCATAATGCTAATGATATTAAAACAAAAAGTACTATATTGCGACTTTAGACTGACCTTAAAAGACAGTTTTGTTTGATTTTGTGGCTGGCAGAATATGGAAACAAATATAACGATTATAACCACTCCAAGCACTAATGCTATTACTACAGCCCACCATTCTCCATTAAATAGATTGGTTTCTCCAAAAAGCAGGAATACACTGCTTATCACTGTGAAAAAAACCTGAAATGAGAACAATATACATGTTTAGGTTTAACAACACATCAGCACACCACTGACTATCTACTGACTATTAAATAAAAAGATCAAAAAAATGTAAATGCATAAAATTTCCAAAAACTATTGGAAGATAAATTCTTTTTATAACAATATGAAAGATAAATCAAAGAAATTATTAGAATTGCAGAAACCGATATTTGGAGACACATGTTTCTTCAGTAATTTGTACCCAATCATAATACCTTAGGAGTATGACCAGTATCTCACAAATCTAGCCCTCTCATGATGATGTTTTAAAATTTTCTGTCCACCTAAATGGGAGTCAGATGAGAGTGATCACCCCTTCAAGAAACTATTACAAAATCTTCTCCTTACTTAAGTTACAATTGGATTATAATGTGAATGCCAAGTTTTATAATCTAACAGGTGGGAGGTTAGGAAGGTTTACTGAAGGCTGTATATGTTTGTCAGAAAAAATACAGCTGACGGCGCAATGCCTAGTGGGTAAACTACATCACATGTATAGTTCGCTAAACAACCCCATTCCCACCGAAAAGCGGATGCAATCGACTAAAAAAAGCGATGCAGTGTAAGCCGGCCTATGAAATGAGACCAAATAAATGTTCTTTGTCAAATTTAATGTAATATAATAAAAATAAACGAACTTACCCCCAATCCTTCCAATAGTTCCTTCTGTAATCGCAAAACTCGGCAACCTTGTCGTCACAAAATCTCCGAATTTGTAAATCTTCGATTGCCTTCTCGGCTGAACAATATTTAGGAGGCTAAGAAAATTTCCGGTAATATGATTATCATATAAATAACGCAAACAATTTCATGGCGATCGATGAATCCACTCCTTCATAACAGAAGTTTTCACAGACCAATTTGCTTTCAACGGACCATTTTCGAACTTATCATTATGGCGCGTACAAGACTGATTGATGATTTGGCTGCTGTGGTTGAATAATTCCATCCTCTGCAACCAATGGAAGAATGTGAAAGAAATATTTCCTGGAACTTTCCACAACTTCTTAATATTTTTTTGAATTTTAGAGCAGTAAGTAGATAAGCACCTGATACGAGTATCACGTGGGGTCGCATTTTTACAGATTGAATTTTCTTCCATATTCCGATCGTCGCGGACCGGAAGTGCCTTATTCGGCCCCAAAAATAAAAAGTTCGCGGTCGGCAAACCGTCGCCGTTTAAGATGCCGATCCTTACACTTTTTCCCCGGGGTAAAAAGAAAACAAAAATTAAAAAATAAAAATAAAATAAAAATTCCCGACAGAACTTGAAGTATATATATACGGTTTTGTGCTTTTTATCACAATAAAACCCAAAAAACTACAAAAAAAAAAACAATTTTTTGTATCTATCTACCCTTGTTTTACAACCATTGCAATACGAAATACACATGGGGTGGTTATGGTCTCATAAACATAAACAAAGGAGGCTTTAAGAAAGCCCATACATTATCAGTGATTTTAAGACAAGCAAGGTCAAGAATCAGAATTCATTCATAATTGCATTTGAAGAAAATAAATCCATTGGAGAAGTAGCTGTTGAAGTTCAGAGATACAGCTTCCACATATAAACTTGCCATGTATTTGCAGTTGGGAAACTATTTGTGTCCAAAGGGAATATAGAGGGAAGAGTTTGTCTTAAGGTGTTAGAATTTAGGTGTAAAATTAAAATCTGTATCAACTACAAGTACACTAACACAAGTTTGTTTTTTACTTGATCCTTTACCACTAATGATTTAGCTTTTGACGAAGAATTCAAGTATTGACATACATTTTTACTTGATCACTGAAAGGATAGGTGTGGCTTTGCAAAGCTTAAATGAGGATTATAAATGTTGCCTTTTTAGTTGGAAAATGTCTTTTACAGTATCTTTTTTGTCTATATTTCATGAATACTTGAATTGTATAATAAGTAATTGCAAATAAAAAAAAAATCTTACACTAGTTTATACTCAAAGTGAAAACATTGTTCAAAATTATGTCATCAATAACTTTGGATCATTTTTCACTTTATTTGAACATTAAAAGCCTACTTTTTTGTGAAGTTTAATATTTTTAAAATCCCCAAATGGATTATATGTTATTCAGAAATTGAATCAGTATTGTACAAGCAGAGTACAACAACTTTTTGTTGTCAGAAAACAGAATCAAGTGTTTGGTCCATTCTTCCCGAATCAGTTTGAAAGGGATTAAACGTCAGTGTAACTGTTTATTATCTGCTGTCATATGAAAAAAGATAATTAAATATAGTGCCATGCCAATCATACATGCAATTTATTTCAGACTCAGTTGTATATTTATAATTATTATTCTTTTAACTAATGTGACAAATAAACAGTGCTATGAAAGTTTTCAGAACATATTTTTACACTAAAAAGTTTATTATCCTTCTAAACCGGTACTTTAAATTATTATTCCTGTAACTAACACACAAACTCAAATTGTAATAAACATATCATGTGACCCTTTGAGCATTGAAGACTTTTCTTTAGATTCAATTGGTTCTTTATCTAATATGTTTTTTGCCATGTAAATAAGATGTGAAACCAAAATATGCGATCATGTTTGGCACCATGTTGCCTGAACTGAGATGGTACACTGTAAAACCTCTATCAACCAATCAACATTAATTAGGTCAAAGTTTTAATTCAAATTCAAGAATTGTTAGCTGTTTTGACAATGAAAAACATTATTCATTTTAATAAACTATAAAACTACGTTCTGAATAAATATATAGAAATCGCTAAGAGCACAGTTAAAACAGACCAAGTCCATTTCCTAGCTAAAACGTTTCTAAGGCTATATTTCCCAGCTATGTCCAAGATGAAAAATGACCAAGTTCTTATTTCCTAGGATTTTCTGAGCCAAAAATAAACTTAGTTCTTATGTCCAAGGCTCTGTGCAAGGTATTTACTAGTATTTGCTCGATGTTTCCCAGGTTTTCCTAGGAAAACCATGGAAAAACGTCAGACGTCCAAGGGTTTAGGTCAAAATTCCAAGTACAACCTAGGAAAATGTACAGCCGGGCACTGAGTATGCTTCACAGTGTCCGATACTGTTGTTAATTATTTAGTCTTTACCTACTGAGTATGCTTAACAGTGTCACAATAATGTTTGTAATCATTTACAATTTACCTACGTAATATGCTTAACATTGCCCTATAATATTTGTAATTATTTAGAATGTACATGCTGAGTATACCTCATATTGTCCAATAATGTGTTTAATTATTTACAATTTATTTACTGAGTATGATTCACAGTGTCCAACAATGTTTGTAATCATTTACAATTTACCTACTGAGTATGCTTTACAGTGTCCAATAATTTTTTCAATCACTGATAATTTACCTAATGAGTATGATGTACAGTGTCCAGTAATGTTTGTAATCATTTATGGCTTACCTACAGAGTATGCTTATCCTCGTTAGTAGATATTATGTCTTGACTACACATTAGTATGTGGACCTCTTAAATACTGAGGGGCCCCGAGTGGCCGAGTGGTCTAAAGCGCTGTCCGTTACGGATCACTGCCATCTGACCTCTGTCTGCGTGGGTTCGAGTCTCGAATTCGGCTAATGTTGGTATGTGAGAAAGCTTGCCAGTAGCTTCTCGTGGGTCGGTGGTTCTTTCTGGGGTTTTCCCCGAGTTCTTCCTCCACCATTAATACTGGCCGCCATGTATAGCCTATCGTGTGCTGAAAAATGGCGTTAAACCCTACAACAACAACAACTTAAATACTGAATATTTTGTTATGAAAATTTCATACATACTTGAACAGTTCCGTTTGCATAATTACTGAAACGTTTGCCATAAAGGTCAAATAAGATGAATTTGTTAAATATTTTATATAGCAAAAGTCAGAGTTCAGTCAGCAAGGACTCAGACAAACAAACAGTAGATAGGTTGTGTCATGACTGTCAGTTGTCTTGCACTGCAGTTGGTCAGGGGTTCATTTAGATCACCAGCAAATAGTTAATTGACTGTCAGTTGTCTTGAACTGCAATCAGTCAGGTGTTCACTTGGATCACCAACAAAGAGTTAATTGACTGTTAGTTGTCTTGCACTATAGTTGGTCAAGGGTTCACTTGGATCACCAACAAAGATTTGATAGACTGTCAGTTTGTCTTGCCCTGCAGTTGATCAGGAACTCACTGGGATCACCAGCAAAGAGTTAATTGACTGTCATTTGTCTTGCATTGCAGTTGGTCAGGCGTTCACTTAGATCATCAACAAAGAGTTAATTGACAGTCAGTTGTCTTGCACTATAGTTGGTCAGGGGTTCACTTAAATCAAAAACAAAGAGTTAATTGACTTTTAGTTGTCTTGCATTGTAGTTGGTCAGGGGTTCTCTTGGATTACAAACAAAGAGTTAATTGACTGTCACTTGTTTTGAACTGCAGTTGGTCAGGGGTTCACTTGGATCATCAACAAAGAGTTAATTTACTGTCAGTTGACTTTAACTTCGTTTGGTCAGGATTACACTTCGATCACCAACAAAGAGTTAATTGACTGTTAGTTGTCTTGTACTATAGTTGGTCAAGGGTTCACTTGGATCACCCACAAAGAGTTGATAGACTGTCAGTTGTCTTGCCCTGCAGTTGGTCAGGAACTCACTGGGATCACCAGGAAAGAGCTAATTGACTGTTAGTTGTCTTGCACTATAGCTGGTCAGGGGTTCACTTAGATCATCAACAAAGAGTTAATTGACTTTTAGTTGTCTTGCACTGTAGTCGGTCAGGGGTTCTCTTGAATTACAAACAAAGAGTTAATTGACTGTCAGTTGTCTTGAACTGCAGTTAGGTGTTCACTTGGATCATCAACAAAGAGTTAATATACTGTCAGTTGACTTTAACATCATTTGGTCAGAATTACACTTCGATCACCAACAAAGAGGTAACGGACTGTCAGCTGACTTGAACTGCAGTTGGTCAGGAGTTCATTTGTGGATCACAAGCAAAGAGTTAAATGACTGTCAGATGTCTTGCACTGCAGTTAGGTGTTCACTTGGATCACCAAACAAGCGTTAATTGACTGTCAGTTAACATGAACTGCAGTTGGTCAGGAGTTCACTTGGATCACCAGCAAAGACTTAATTGACTGACAGCTGTCTTGCACTGCATTTGGTCAGGTCTTCCTTTTGAACACCAACAAAAAGTTAATTGACTGTCACTTGTCTTGCATTGCATTTGTTCAGGAGTTCACTTGGATTGCCAACAATGAGTTAACTGACTGTCAGTTGACTTGCACTGCAGCTGGTCAGGAACTCATTAGGATCACCAGCAAAGAGTTAAATAAATGTCAGTTGTCTTGCACTGCAGTTGGTCAGGGGTTCATTTAGATCACCAACAAAGAGTTAACTGACCGTCAGTTTTCTTACACTTCAGCTGGTTAGTGATTCACTTAGATCACCAATAAAGAATTAATTTACTGTCAGTTGCCTCGCACTGTGGTTGGTCAGGAGTTCACTTGGATTGCCAACAATGAGTTAATTGATTGACAGTTGTCATCGCATCAGTTGGTTTTAGTGAAGGACAACTTTAGCTACTACTGACTTAGCAGGACCATGAGAGCACACCACTTGTACATGGTTTAAAATGTAACGGTCTTTGACCTATTTCCAGTTACCATATCTCAGTTTAATTATTATTCAGAAGTTTAAAAGACGTTTAGCATCACTCCCATTGAGAGATATATAGATCAAATCTTATTAAATTTAAGTATAGCCTTATAATTTAAAAGTCTAAAAGTCCAGTTGAGTATTGTTTATCATTTGCAAGATGTAAAAGGTTTGCTTTGGCGAAACCTTTATCAGTCTGAAATTTGTATCTGTTTCATTTCATTATCACCTACATTGTTTCTTTTTCATTAATAATACATCAGGCATACAACAACTATCTCACAACTCCAGCACTCGAACAAGACAACGTGCCATAGTTCATCTACCCACCTAGATGAATGTCAGATAAGAGTCATCTTCCCTTAGTGGAATTGTCACTAAATCCTGTAATTACTTAAGTTATTACTTCTGATCCTGCTAAAAAGCCTGTTGTTTTGGAGACATTGCAGACCATTGTCTATTTCCACATTCTCCATGTTTGAAGCAATTCAAAGCAGCTGTCTCACATAGGGAAGCATATCCCAGCTATATTGCTGTCTGTTTTATGGTTAGTTTTGTCAGAGATGAAACATGTGCACTTGATTTATCTAGCTTTAACTTCTGGATAATTCTAGAATTGTATTATATACTTGTCTGTATTACATGCGATAAGGTGATTGAGGACAACTATGTTAGTCATTAACGTCCTCTTTTGTGTGTAGTGATACTCATTATGTGACATCATTTAGAATTTACCTACTGATTATACTTCACAATGTACAATAATGTTTGTAATCATTTATAATTTACCTACCGAGTATAGTGTCCAGTAATATTTGTAATCATTTAGAATTTATCTATTGAGTATGCTTCACAGTGTGCTGTACGTTCACTGACTTCACCTGTACAAGCTAAAATAAAATAAAAACTTTAAACAGGTCATATCATCAGATGGATCACATGCAGCTTGGTATGGCAGCTCATCTAGACAGCTTGATATGGCAGTTCATCTAGACAGCTTGGTATGGCAGCCCATCGAGACAGCTTGGTATGACAGACCATCGAGATGAGCAACAACATTAGAAGTTGATCAGCCATGGTCAACACATCCTTTGACACAGCCTCAACAGATGCCTAAAGGGACTCAATATGGAGATCGTCTTACCCCATCTCAGCATCATGGAAATTGGCAATGTCATAGTAAGAAAATGACCTTTACTGTTCAGGACTGGACCTTGCCATCAGTTGTGGGTCAGATATGGTCAATGCTGACTCCAACTCAACCTCAACTTGTGCCTCAAGGAACTTGAAATTATGATCATTATTCTGTATTACCCTGTCCTGGATTCATACAGCTGGCTATTGCGTTGACGATCAAATGACCTTTATCTAATATGTGCTTCCCAGTGCCATGACAGACTCATGCCTGAAAGCTCCTTCACTGGTTCTTGCTAGATCAAACAGGCTATGATGACATTTCATTTTGTCTGAAAATCAGTCTCTGGCTCTGTACGTGAATTGTGTCTCACTATATAGCTACTTCCAAATCTGTGACTTCCAGTTCTGGACAGCATTTTGCAAAAATTTCAGGTGTAAAATATTGTACATCAGTACATGAATCCCGTATTGCACTGTTGCCTTCCTTTAGATTCAGCAAGGACATATCCATTGTTGTAACATGTCAATATTATACCCAGTTAGGTACTGAGTTCAAAATGCAGATGAATAGGGTCTACCTCTCTTGAATCACATGGTCTGCTTTCATAAATAACTGCATCACCACCCAGGAAGGCCTTTGCCTATTGCATCTAATTAGTACAACAACATATGTCATTCATTTTGGCTGTCTGTTTATTAGACAGTTGTAAATGATTCTCTTTTAACAATGGTACCCAAAACTTTGCCAAAAGGATCAATGAATGTGATACCTTGATGCATGAAGCCCCATTTTAGACAATGGAAGAAAGGGTGAACCACACAGGGCTTTCCACAAGTGTTTCCACGTAGATTCAGGTTCTAGATATTGCTGTCTGCATGGAGGCCAGAATGGCATGCTGGATTGCCCATCTCAGATCATCCTCTCAAGGACATTCATTGCACATCAGATGCCTGGAGATGAAGGCTGTAGTGAAGGATTTCAGTTGTAGCATTTAGCAAGTGACACTATCTGGAAAAGGTGTTCTTGTTCTATCTGATGCTTTTCTGCCCTAAATGACATCAGAAGGCAAAGGTGGTAGTGGCGGGCAGTGGACAGATATCATCCGAACTCTGCCTTCTGGTTGGGGATTTTCTCAGTTAATGTCATCATCATCAAATCCACATTTAGGCAACGAACATATGACTAGGATGTTATAGACGCTAGCAAAAACTGTTCTTCCCAGAATTATCAGAACAATCGTTCTTGCTGAAGAGTGCTGTCAATGATATTCTCTGACTGGTTGGAAACCTGGTGGTGCTGATCATTACGATTGTTGTCGCGTTCTTTGCCGTTCGTTGCTCTAGCTACAGTCTATCGAGAAAGCTAGAGCAGTATATGCATGTTTGAAGCAACAAAAATGGCCACAAATTCCACTGCAATCTCACCCGCGACTGTTGCTGTTTTATTGGTATTGGGCACAAATCCCTAACAGTTGCGACCAAACCACTTTCACTTTCATTGATAAGCGTCTCAAGGCTTTATGGGGGAAGATGAGCGGCAGGAGTTGTGTAGTATTATCTACAGCCATGATTAGCGACGATTAAGTTGAAGGCGTTATGACTGAGCTCACGACAAGTATTTTAGATGAAAAACATAGACATTTGGTTGTAGTCACGAGGGTCATTGTCTTGTACCTCTTCGAAAACTCATAGCGGGACACTGGCAGTGCTGTCATATCACAGAAGGTGCAGTCAGTGGCCCTGCTTGAAAGGCCATGTACTTAAATTCTAACAGAATCACGTTAGTATATGGGAATACAGAAAAAACTGCTTCTGGTTTCTGTAGCTGGAATTTAAAGGAAGACTTTCAAAACTTTGGTGGTTGTACAGTTAGTAACGACAGGGACGCCTGTTATTACTGCTTTTACTTCCACAGGAGAAGCAATGATTAAAGTGGATACCGTTTTCTATCCAAATAGGTACGAGAACCTCGCTGTCAACGCAAATCCATTACTATTAACATTCACTTAACTTAATCAGTGGGGAGCAACTAGACATAGACAAGGAGCAGCAGAGAGGGTGAACAGACCATAGAATTCCGACAAAACAAATAAAACAAACAAATAAAATCATCTCGTAGAAAGGTCAAGATTTTACAAATGAACTTTTCCTTGAGATGTTTTATTTCTGTAATGGACGATTGTACTAATGAAACCTCAGTTCGAAATAGTATCTGAAAAAATAAAGTGCTCTACGTGTTTATTTATTTCTTGTTTATTTTTTTGACGACCAACGTTGGTAGGTACCCTCTCTGCTGCTCCTCTTCTGCTGATATTAATTAAATTATTATGTTATAATAAAATGATACATCCAGAATCTCATACTGCAAGAACAGCTCGAGAACGATTAGAAGCAATTAAAAAATTTATTCCTGTCAAAGACTCATTTAGAAAAAATCTACAAGCGCAGCAAGAAGCAAAAGTTGAGTATGAAGAAGACACTAAAAAACTGTTTAAACCCGTCACTGCAGCTACTGAGAAAGTTGCAACTGTCATCAAAGAAGATCTTCTTCCGGTATCAGAAAAAATAGCAAGAAGAACTAAACAGGCAAAGAAGATTTTACGAGACCTTCCAACTGACATAGCTGCAGCTCAACCTCCACCTGTTGGTGAGGAAATACTTGAAGGTATTGGAGAACTTCGTACTGAAGTCGCCGATGTGAGAGAAAAACTTGCATCTAAATCCAAATCAGGAGGAGAGAGCTTAAAATTAATTGCAAGATTTAACGAAGGAGTTGTTGAGGAAATTAGAAAAACTGAAAGAGAGAAATTACCTGAGATGATATCAAAAAATATATCTAATAAATCTAATTTTTTAAAACCCTTTTATGGAAAAACAAATGATGATGATTTCATTAAATGGATATATCGCGTATATTACAATAAAAAACAAGCTAGAGGTCAAGAATTTAAAAGATTTAATGAAGAAGTAAATAGACTTAGAGGGAGACGGGAACAACTAGGACAAGGAGAGTCCTCCCAGTATCAGCTTCCTCCACCTCTGCAACAAATAGAACAACAGCAATCTTCTTCGCCGCATCAAAGGTTGAAGTCGGAAATTAAAAAGGCTAAAGAGTCACTTAAATCACCCCCCTCGAAGAAAATATATTCACCTTTACGTAAAATTTCTGCACCGGATGTAACATTTACACCGACAGATTCACCACATGGATTTCGAGAAGGTGACTCACCCCCGGTCACCACTGAAGTACTTACTCCGGTAATGCAACCACCAGTATTTAAAACACCTCAAGATGAACCTAAAACAGGATCTGGTTTATGTCCTGATAATATCATCAATGACGTGTCACGGTTAGAAGTTCTCATAGGAGGAAAACGTGCCGGAAATAATTCACCAGAAATAACCAATGAAGCAGCTGATATTTGTCGGCGACTATTTCAAGGTGGTATCATGGATATCGGCGTTTACCGAGAACTTATTGATGAGCTCGTTGATGACTAGTTGTTAGATAAATGGTAAATAAAATAAGATGATTGTGCATAATAATCATCGTAAACCCACACAGGTTGGAGCGGTAAACTCACGATTACCAATCTATAGTGTTATTTACGGAAATGGACTTGGTGATGTCATTCGGGGATTATTTACAAGGATAGCTCCAAAAGTAGCACCTGTTGCAAAACAATTATCGATGAAGGCTATTGATATTGTTCGTGATAAAGCTCCTGGTGCAATTGTCAATGTTGCTGGTAAGGCGTTCTCGGCGATCAAGGAAAGACTAGCACGATTATTGCGACGAAAACAACAACCACCGGTGAAACTGGCAAGTACTGAGGTGATGCCCGCAGATGTTAGTAAAATAATAAATCAGGCTGCAAATCAAAAACTAGCGGCGATATCTGAAGAAGCAGAAAAAAATATAACAGCAAATTTAATAGCAGGAAGCGGTCTTCGTCGACGATGATCATCATTTGGAAAAATGGTAACTATAATAAAAATGTTCAGGCGCGAATCAGACCCAGCATTTGATATGGAGGCACCTGTCCTTAAGTACGAGTCGGTACGTGATTATCAATTTTATTCTTATGACGCAAGACTACCAAATCAGCGGGGGAGAATCGAATTACAGGTTCATGATACAAGTAGATATTTCTTGCCCGCTGAGGCATTTATTGAAGTAGAAGGTGAACTTGTAAAGGGGGATAATACGACATATGGTGCCAATCTGCGTGTTGGTTTTGTCAACAACGGGATTATGGCACTGTTTGATAGCGCCACATACATGATTGATGGAAAAAATATTGAATCAATTCAGAAGGATGTTGATGTTGCTACAACAATAATTGGTCTGGCGAGATATTCTGACGACTTTACAAGATCAGCCGGTCCAACAATGATGTTTGCTAAGGATATTACCAACAACGCTGATCATATCAGGTATGCTAAAATACTGACACCAGTAGGTACTGCATCTGATCCACAACCAGTTGATGATGGTCCTGAATACGCAGCTAGACCAGCTGCTGTTTTTGATATTGTAAAAGGTGATAGCGTGACTTTCAACTTAGGATTTGTAACACGCCAAGCAGCGTTGTCAGGAAATAATAGAAATTTTTCATGTGCAATTCCACTGTCTCACATCTTTGGATTTTGCAGAAATGTTAGAAAGGTCATCTTTGGAGCTAAACACACAGTTGTGCTTGTAAGAAAAGGTGATGATAATGATGCAATCTGGCGAGGTTTTGCTGTTGATGACGCTGGTAAAGTAAATATATCGAAGCTTTCATTGTGGATGCCAGTAATGACTCCATCTATTACTGAAGAACAAAAATTACTCTCTCTTATGGATCAAGGCGGTAAATCATTGCTATCATGGTTAACAGTAACCACAGATGCTATTCAAAGTAATGTTAATGGTTTATTTACATGGCATATAGCATCACAGCAAGGTGTTTCTGCACCACGACATATTTTTATTGCGCTACAAGATAATGCTAGGATAAATGATCAAGAACGTTCACATATGATATTTGACAACCTTGGAGTTAATGAAGTTTCCCTGAGGATAAATGGACATCAAGAACCGGCTGAGGATATATTGTTAAATTTTGATCAAAATCATGTAGCGCGTGCATATCATCGTTTAATGTCATTCATGGGACGTGATCAAAATATAGATACTGGGTTGCAAATATCACAACTAGATTTTAAAAAATTGTACCCGATTTATTATTTTTCACTAGAACATCTTGATTTATCCAAGCAATCTGTCGTTGATATACACTTTCGAGCTCGTGTTACTAACCCTCCTCCTGATATACCCGGTCCACCTCTTATTCGAGGCACCTGCAGAGCGATCGCGGTCATACTTAGCGACAAAGCCATGTTACTTGAAGGTGGTAGTGGTCGAATGAGGGTCGTTGATGCACCAGTGGAAAATATTTAATCGTGTTATTTAGAAAAATATTATTTATATAAAAATGTCGTATAGTCATGTTAATGTTACTCTGACCCCCGGTCAGGTAAAAAAGCTTCAATCAAAAACCGCCAACAAATGCGGAACTAAAATATCACTAAAACGAGATCATATTAGTGGTGGTCCAAACAAATTATCGTTGACAAATAATCAGATTAAACATTTCAATAAAGCCCTAGAATCAAAAACTGGAGTTCAATTCCATCTCTCCCCGAGCGCCATCAAAGACATGGTTAAAACGGGTGGTATATTTCCACTACTTGCGGCCATTCCGGCATTAATAGCTGCAGCTGCTCCAGCCGTAGCAAAAGCAGCCGCGTTAGGTGCTGTTGGAACAGCTGCTGGAATGGCACTAAAGAAAGCAACAGGGCAAGGATACAAAAAAAAGGGGCGCGGCTTAAGATTGCCAGGATCTCGTTGGGGGAGAGGCCTAAGGCTTCCAGGGTCATTTCGTTAGACGTTCCAGCATCAAATTTTGATTTACTTAATGCCGCTAAAAAATTAAAAATATCCGCCTTTAGAGGTGTGTTTATGCGAGATCAATTACCGAAACAACCAAACAAACTAGAAACAGGTATTATTAATCTCGATGAACGTTCCGGACCCGGTACTCATTGGGTATCATACGCGGTTGATCCGCGTGGAATTGTTTATTTTGATTCGTACGGGTTAGCTCCACCTGTTGAATTTATCAAGTATGTCGCACCACTTCACGCAACAACCAGAGGTTCCAAAGTTTGGTATTCAACGCTACCCACACAAACAATGACAGATCCGCCAATATGCGGCCGTGAAGTAATTAATGTACTCGACGCTATATCAAAATCATCCAGGCCGCCACATAAAGTCGTGCACGATTATACAAGCAACCGATATGTTGCGCGTAAAGCATTTTAAACAACGGGTCTTATTATAATGGTTGACATTTACGGAAGATCTTCTTCACGCGTTAAGAAAAAGCTCGGCGACGTTGATCTGTCGAAGTATGTGACTAAGGATGACCTCGCTGATATCATGAACCTGGCTGGAGTTGACCCAGATGAAGTTGTTATTTTTCAGGATCGATATGGTAAACTAAAAACCAGCAATATCAAATGGAATGATATAGTCCGGCGAGTACTTGGTGCAGTTACAGATAATATTCCCGTGTTTACTGACGGTGGTAGAATCAGAGATTCAAGTATGTCACTTAAAACCATCAGAGATGAAATTGCAAAAAGTGTTGCTAATCGCGTGAGAAACACCGGTGACACAATGATGGGTGAACTTAGCATGAACGGGAACAAAATAGTAGTTTTAAGAGATCCAACATCTGACGAAGACGCAGCAACAAAAATATACGTCGACGTCAACTATGGCACCGTAGACGGTAAATTATCCACGTTACGGGCTGAGTATGACGTTCACGTGGGCGCTTTTGGAAGATTTCGAAGAAATTTTCAAAAAACCGATGATTCCATAGATAAATTCTTCGGTACTCCACGCGCCATTGACATGAAACTCGTTGATATCAAAAATAACCTAGACATAATCAAACGAACACAGCAAGACGTCGTAGCGGGAATTCCTGAGATTGTCAGCAAAACCAATTTGATTAAAGTTCCAGCTGGAATAACTCCCGGGCATATCACAAACATCGTATGCACGGTATCATCGGGATTTGCAACATGGTCGCAGCAAAATAATACTATCAAATATACCGCAACAGTCACTGGCGTGTACAGGTTGTCTGTGTTTAGTGCTGCAAAATTTGAAATATTTACAACGTTTCCATGGCGTCATTCCACCGACAGGTTTTCCGGGGTTGTATCTGTTGTATTAAATAACGGAACCGAAGAAATATTTATTCTGGAAGCAGATGATAAGAAATTAACCGCAACATCTTTCTGGTGGTGTTTGGAATTTGTAGCTGAAACACCTCAATTGGTTACTGCATAAAAATATATATGGACGGTGCACAATACAGATACAATCAAGCGCGTGAATGGCAGGCGGAGCTAAAAGATCAAGTTGATCAATATACAGTAAAAGTAAAAAAATATCGACGACGATTGGTTATCGTTAATGTGATTGTTTATTCAGTATCCGCTGTTGTTGCTGGAACCGGTGTTATATTATCAGCGTTGACAACGATGGCACCAGTAGCTGTAACTATTTGTATTTCAGCAGCAACAACTATTGCAGGTGTGCTTAATATCATCACAAAAAAAATATGTACTTGTACGAACGAAAAATTATCCGATTACAAAATAAAATTACATACAGCGACGGTAGCATACTAGAAATTATCCTCGTTGTTATCAGCGAGTCTCAGTGATGGAATTATATCTGATTTCGAATTTTCAATGATAACCAAAATATACGACGAAGGTATTAAAGATACAAGTATCAATAATGACAGAATTACTCCAGCAGATCGTGACCAACACAACTCCGCTAAAGATAACGATGATCTCGGTAAGTTCAATTAATCCTGAATTTAGTGTTAATTTTCCCACCGCAATTCTAGTAAAAGAAATAGCACTAGCACAATTACGAGTATATTACAGCTGGCCAAATATCAGATCAAAATCATTTAATGGTACACCAGCAAATAATTCGCTCGTATTTGCTAACAACAACAAACCCGATGGAACACCTGACTGGGTTGTTGTTGGAATACCAACTGGCAGTTACGAGATTGAAGAGATCAGTGAGGAATTTGCGCGTAGAATAAAATCAATAACGGGAAAAGAATCAAAAATATCAATTAATGTTCATGAACCCACCCTGTCCTCGACGATTGAAATAAACTCGCCTGATTATGCCGTTGATATTTATCAATCCACGATAAGATCCGTGCTAGGATGGCCTGAAATATCACCACCGATAACACCGATACCACCAGAGCCGAAAAAGTCTGATTATGTCCCGGATAGACAATCATATCATGAAATTAATCCATCATACGGGGAAGAACTACGTATTTTAAAAAATAAATCGATGCTCAGCAGGGTTTTAATTCACGATTTTGATGAGTTATGGGCTTTTAACAATTCTTTGGAAAAAGCAAATAGTTTTGTTATTCGTCGGAGTGATATTATTGAATATTTTCAGGAAATCAATCAAGAATGTAAAAAACAACTAGATCAACTAAATCAATATTTTAACGAACATATTTTTGACATATCAGCGTCATCGCGTGAAAAAATCATCACGCGTGTGGAAATATTAAATCAGCTTATATCAGATATGGAATATATTAATAACCGAATAGTTCAGGCGATGCTTAGTTTAGAATTTTCTGAAAGATCTGAGGCAAAAATATGGTTAGATAAATATAAATTAACAGAAGCCGATGTACCAAATTTTAAATTTCCCGGGTATAGTGTAATCGAGTTAAGAAAATCTGTCAGTGATGTCATTGATGAGTTTTTTCCTAAAATACTCGATGCATGGAGAAAATTAATTCCACCAGCAGCTGTTCTTAGACATGATAATGATCCACACGGCGGCGGAAGACACGTATCTCCGGGGATCGTTAATATAACACCGACGGTCGCGGTCAATCTGGTTTGTGACGTAATCGATGGCAGCTATCAAATAGATCTCGGAAGATCAAATCAAGCTCAACAAGGATACATCCTGTACACGTTCACACCACAAGTTCCCCCTGGAAGTTTAATCGTGCAAGAACCAACTAATCCCGTGTATTTGCGGTGTCACAATAATATGTTAACACGAATCAATTTTAAACTCACAGACCACCTTAATCGCTTAATTGACATACGTGAAGAAGAACTTGTAATAAATCTGTATGTAAAGTCGTAAGACTTTTGTCGTAAGACTTTTGTCGTAAGACTTTTGTCGTAAGACTTTATCGTAGATCTTTATGTAATAGAGGGTTTACCAACTCACCCATCAGAGTTATAAATAAATAAATAATAATTCAGAAATAAAATAATAATTCAGAAATAAATAATTTGTAAAATTAGGAAATTTGTACAATTTTATGTTTTTGATGGGGTAAATGGTACTCAAATTAAGAAATTTGTACAATTTTGTAAATTTGATGGGGTAAATGGTACTCAAATTAAGAAATTTGTACAATTTTATGCTTTTGATGGGGTAAATGGTAGTCAAAATTAAGAAATTTGTACAATTTTGTTAAATTTCAGTAAAAATAAATAAATTAATTCAGAAATAAATAAATAATAATTCAGAAATAAAATAATAATTCAGAAATAAATAATTTGTAAAATTAAGAAATTTGTACAATTTTATGTTTTTGATGGGGTAAATGGTAGTCAAAATTAAGAAATTTGTACAATTTTATGTTTTTGATGGGGTAAATGGTAGTCAAATTAAGAAATTTGTACAATTTTATGTTTTTGATGGGGTAAATGGTAGTCAAAATTAAGAAATTTGTACAATTTTGTTAAATTTCAGTAAAAAAAAACAAATTAATTCAGTAAATAAATAAATTAATTCAGAAATAAATAATAAATAAGAATCTTTGATTCTAAGTACCAACTCACCCATCAAAATCGCAAATTGCATAAATAAGAATCTTTGATTCTAAATCTTTGATTCTAAGTACCAACTAACCCATCAAATTCAGAAATAATATTTCTGATCAAAGATCTCAGTCATCTTCATCGGAATTACTACTCTGGATCGTTTCACCAGTAACGAAGTTACTCTGGATCGTTTCACGATCTAACATTATTTTTCTTAATAGTCTTATACGGGTACTAATCGTTTTCTTTGCCTCATACTCGTGGGATAATAACGATTTAATTCTTTCTACGGCGGTAGAGAGAGGAACGAACTCCTTCACATGATCATCTTCTACGGTAGCTAGCGACTGAAACATTGCCGCCTGAATCCGTTTCATGAGCCTGTATTCAGATGATAGTGTGTGTGTCCCCTGGGTTTTACGTTCTTGTAAAATCTCAAAATCAGAAACTATTTTTTCAGGATTAAGTTCATCAGATATATTAATTCCATCTTTTTTCAATTTTTTAATAGCAACAATTACATCATTGATATTTTCATGGTTCATTATATAATATATAAATCTTTAAAATAAAAAAAAATATCCCTAGAACACCTATCGAGTGTATTAGCGAGTTCGTCGGGATGTTTCAAGGACAGCACAACCAAGAACTCGTAGCTTGCCACCGCAATCTACCAAGTTCATTAGGCAAATATTCCCTCTACGAGAGCCCCTAACCCGCCAAACAACGGTCTAGAGGCCCAAGAGGGAGGACGGCACAATCCTCATTAAACTCGTAGCTTGCCACCGCAATCGACCAAGTTTAGAGGATATACACATAACATATAACAAACTAAGGACGGCACAAGGACAGCACAATCCTCATTAAACTCGTAGCTTGCCACCGCAATCTACCAAGTTTAGAGGATATACACATAACATATAACTAACTAAGGACGGCACAATCCTCATTAAACTCGTAGCTTGCCACCGCAATCTACCAAGTTTAGAGGATATACACATAACATATATACAATGAAATGGATATATACAATGAATGAAGAGCCCCTATCGAGTGTATTAGCGAGCTCATATTATGCATTGGACGGCACAAACATATAACTAACTAAGGACAGTACAAACATATACGCTCAGCAAAAACCCACCCACAATAATTAATTCAGCGGGTGATACGAAAATATGTATCACCCACAAGTCAATATTGTGGTTGGGAATTTTGCTGAGCGGGGGGGTTTTTGCGGTTCCCTCCACTATTATAAAAATCGCAATTATGCGTACACCACCGACAAATTGTCAGCCATGGGGGTTTGATCCTGGACCGCGAGCGTCACAGTCCAATACCATACTGATTGAGCTATCAAACCTTGTTACGAACATATGTTTCGGAAGTTAATATATAGTTAGCTATATAGCTAAGGAACCAATATTTACACTAAACAGCGGTTTCTGAATAATAACAGTTTCTGTATTTATAACAGTTTCTGAATAATAACAGTTTCTGAATAATAACAGTTTCTGTATTTATAACAACAGTTTCTGAATAATAACAGTTTCTGTATTTATAACAGCATTTTTCCTAAGCAGACTGCGAATCAATAATAACAGTGGCATGAACACACCTGCAGATCGATTACCATGACAACGGTTTCTGTTCTACACACAGCTTCCTGCGGATCAATAACATTGTCATGATCTCTCGTAATGTTGTATAATGGGAAATATTTAAAAAACATAAATAATACTTCTACGAGTAATTAATTACGATGTAATTAATTACGATGTAATTAGTTAAACTGACTAATTACGATCATAAAAAATCAAAATCTACGAAGAAAACTATATATTACAAAGTAATCTCCCTTTTATATAATCAAAAATTCAGTAGTGTATGGAGGACCTACTGTGACATAAATTAAAAAAATTAATTCAATGTGGTGATGATAGTTAATAATGTGGTGATGATAGTTATTGATACTGAAATGTAATTTTCTGCTTATATTTTTTCGAGAAAGTAGATCTGGTTATATTTTCTGCGACGTATTTTACCACACGCGAGTTAATATCAAAATATGTCGCAGCCGCGTTCATAGACTGAAATATAATTTCTTTGCCAGTTTCTATGTTTGTGGAAATTACCGCCCTCTTTCCGATTGTCTTACATCTTCCTGTATTACCACGTGTATTATTCTCGCTGTATGTGACAACACGAAGGTTGGATAAATTATTGTTTTGAGTATCCCCGTCAATATGATCAATAACAAGACCGTCATTGATCATCCCATTATGACATTCATACGTAAATCTATGACATAGATAATGTTTCTTTCCCCCCTCGCATGTGAACCTTAGATAACCATGATTATTAATACAACCAACTGGTTTTTTTAACCTACAGTGTCTGATGATACCATTAATATTTGATTCATAGTTTGTTATGACAGGATGTGGGACAAATATATTTTGCTCCATTATAATAATATTATACGTTTAAATCATTGTTTGTCTGAAATCTTGATATATAATCCCTCACGGATTTTATAGCGTTTTCACCGCTATTATTTTTTTTGTCATAATATCTTTTAAGTTCTCTGAACCGTTTTCCGCCGCACTTTCCACATAATTCTGTTTTTTCTCGCACTCCATTACCACACCTCAGACATGGTATTGGTCCTAGACTTCCTCGTCGTATGTTTTGTGAGTGTATCCAACAAAATTCCTTTCTACAGGATTTGTTGCATCGATTTACTGAGCCGATCATCAACCATCTACATTGAGACATTGTATATATATATATATAATTTTCTTTATTTAAATATTTGTTTTAATTATATGAACGAGTTTGAGAGATTATCCCAAACTAGGCCTGTTAAATATAAATTCAACCTTGACAGATTATCTTCTGACTTGCCAGTACGAGAACTGGTTGATCCGAAAAATAAAAGTTTGATCTCGAAAATTCACGACGCCAAGAAAGAATTTTACACGGATGGTGCATCTCATACATGGTCAACGTTCAAGATCATACGCCTTGACGGAGTCAAGAAAGCTGACAAAGTCAGTGTCGACAAAGTCACGGACGCCACAATGAACGACAAGCGAGCGGCAACTATCATTAACTACATCGCTGAATACGAGGGCAATCAAAAATATTTCTTCAGAGTAAAATTTATTGTATTAACAGAAACAGGTAGTTGGATTATCCGTGACAAATATGATCCCGTCCTTGGCAATAATAAAACTGTCATATTAAGTAAAAATTCCAGACCGGGTCTACTGACGGGTATTGACAAACCGTATTATGAACGAGCGTATCCTGTAACAGCGGTTATTTATGGAATCTATGAGATAAATAAAAAACCCAACGTTGATAAACTAGCGCCGATGAAATTTTCAAGGTTAAATTGTGTGGCTGAACGAGTAATAGAACACTTTACAAACGTGATGCGTGGAAATGGATTAACTGATTTAAGGCGTGAAAAAATAAACTCGTGGGCTGATTCAGTTAAGGATACCGGTGCTACAATAAAAGATGTTGCTGAGTTAGGAAAAATATTAAAATTTCCAATAACCGTAGCGACAATAACGGGAGAAGTACTGTACCAGTCGAAATATAAATCGAAGGGAGCTCCAATAAATATTATCGATCATAACGCGCACGCATGGACTAACGCAGTAACAATATTTCCACGTGATCGAACTGTTAGCTTTTACCCCACAGATATGTTTGATTTTATTAAAGAAATAAGTAAAACCGATCCTGTATCGGTATGGTTATTCAAAAGTAATGAGGAGGGTGAATTTGATCAGTTTGTCAAACCGAACGGTGAAATATATCGAACAGAATCCCTCCATGACGAGATGAAAAATCTCGCGACGTTTTTACAGTGCAAGCACGCGGAAAATACTGACAAATTACTAACTAATTGTTTTACCGTTCCATCTGTTGCGGCTCATTTCGCCAGAGAAAGAAATTCATGGAAACCAACACGATTTGATTTACTCGAGGACGTACGCGCAAGTTGCGTCGAATATGGACATGGCGGATTATGGAATACCAAATACAATTACAATGATGTTATTTCGGTTGATATGGTTGCATGTTATCCAGGAAGTTTTCTGGGATACGGAGATTGTTCTGTGTACTTTGAAAGATTTGGTCACCCTACAAACGAGATGACGCGAGTGGCAATTAATGGACCATTACCTGATTTTGATCTGACTGGATTCGCCTGTATTGAATCATTCGAGCTTAACGAAAATCTTCACAAGATTTGTTATGTTTGGTTTGGTAGACATTTTTGTGAAAAACGTTGGGCACCTATAGTTTTGTTGCGATATATGCTAGATTGTATGATACTGACATCGTTGGTGGTCAGTGAGGCAATTATATCATATCATGCACAGACCAAAGTTTGGTTGCCCATGTCAGATTCTGAAGTTATTAGCGAGTTTAAGGATGATATTCCTAATAAACTCAAAACCGCAAAAGATCTCGGTAGAAAAATTATAGGTAAATTTACTCAAGGTGGTGCATATGATTATAAAAGACATCACGCACGATTAATTCTAGATGATGCCGAGTACGATTTTATAATCGCTGATACAACGGCGAAAAATATATTTGTAAATCGAGAGAGTGTTTATTTATCCGACGGAACAAAATTAGGTACGATCGTTAGTTACATAAATGACGTATCCCCACAATATACTCATCTAAGATCTTCCATGTTGGCTTATGTTTCTATAAATTTATTATCGATGATTAATAGATTTCCTGAGACCGCAGTCAGAGTCGCAACAGATTCGTTTTATATTTCAAGTAAATATTTAGAATCTGTTATGAAATTTACAAGTAATGATGAACGATGGGTTCGTGGAGAATAAGAAAGGAACTATTACACAATTATGTAGAATCAGCAGATGTTCCAATGAGAGATTTTTATCGTGAGGGTAATAAAATATCAGAAATGTCGAAAGCACCATCGTTGAGTGATCCAATAACCAGATATAAGACAGTATATCTCAATGGACCTGGTGGATGCGGCAAAACAACTCGAACGATTAATGTTTTTAGAAATTCAGATATAATCGTGCTGACACCCACACATAGACTTGCACGTGAGATGAAACAGCGGCAAGTACAATCGTGTACGTATCATAGTTTCTTTCGGTGGCGCGGAGATACATGGACTCCTGAACGGATGGGAGAAAAATATATACCTAAAATAATTATTTGGGATGAGATATGCACGGTGTCATTGGATACATTACAAATGTTTCTTGATTGGTTGTTGACGAAAAATACCGCCATAATAATGTGTGGCGATCATGGTCAACCTCCGCCCTTTGTTGGACCATCTCCACATGATTGGTTAAAAAATTTCGTTGATTATTACGAAGAAATAGATGATGATCATAGAGCTCTTGATGCAAATTTAAAGGAGTTTAAAAAATTAATCAGATTACAATCAAACAAAATTCAGTGTGAAATAATACGTGGAGTGATCTCAGAGACATCAATGAGTGATTTTTTGAAATTATGGAGACCCACCGATTTGATCGTAGCAAGTAGAAAAATAATCAGAGACGCTTTACAACAACAGTTATTTCAACTACATAAAGAAAAATACTCAGAATTGCCCGTACCGTTGTGTTATAGACCATCAGATACACGAAAACAGAATATTAATGTTGATATTCCAGGACCCTTGACAGAGTCAAGGAAACAGAATCTCGTATTAAATGATATTGTCGCTGTTGATATCAGTGTGGTCGAAGATGCAATAAACGCTGACAAATCTCCATGGGTGTTGGGATACGCTATGACAATCCACTCGTCTCAGGGATTAACTATTTCTGACACACGAGTCTGGATTGTAGACGATCGCATCGAGTGGTCAAATTTAGTTTATTTGGCGGTATCGAGGGTCAGAAATATATCTCAATTACGTAGAATTATAATTCCTGAAATCGTTGATAAATTTAACATCATCGATGATGATATAATAAGAAAAAAATTAATCGGATACAAACAATCTGATAAAAAAGATAAACGTGACTTTGATCTTGATGTTGAATTTATTATTGAGTTAAAACAGCAGCAGAATAATCATTGCACCAGTTGTAATTGTATAATGTTATGGCGGTATTCGAGTAATGATTCAAGACAATTTACCGTAGATAGAAAAGATAATAGTCGCGGTCATACACGAGAAAATACCATGTTAACCTGTCTTGAGTGTAATCGACGTAGAGGCGCTGGCACCCTTGGCGCTAGTGCTAGTTAAGTGATCGAAATCACCGGAGTGATTTTGGTGGTAGTTGTGTATCCGCGGGAATTATTTGTAGTTGTTCACGTGTAAATCCACGTTGAGGAGCGGCCGAATCTAATCTGTAGATTGCAGGTCTGGAAACGCCTACGTTTCTCCCGGTGGATCTTGTCACGGTAGATATTTTGTGTGTGGTAACACTCCAAATAGGATCAGTTGCTCTCGCTTTACCACCTTCAAGTTCACCAGGCTCATATAAATATCTGACTGTAACATCACCTAATATTTTTTGTTTTCTAACATCTTTTCGTTGTGTTGGTATATTTTTTTTTGTGACCGCGCTAATGGGTTTCGTGTTGGTTGTTCGTGTGATCTCATTATTTAATGCAGCTATCACGCCTGGTAATCTTGCAACCCATTCGCGAGATCTTTTATCCTGAATAAATTCCCTCGCGTATTGATATCCAAATAACCGTTCAGCAAGTGTTCGATTAAATCGCTCAACAATTGCTTGATCACGGTGAATTGCAGTATGACCTCGTCGTATTTTGGTATTATGTCGTTTCATCAGCGATGATACTGGACCAAGAAATTCCTTACCAGGATCAACCTGTAGTAGCTGTGGCCATCGCAGACCACCTTGTGGTCCGAGTCCTCGTTGATAAATTCGTTCAAACGCATCGGCTACTTCAGATGATGTTTTCGCTGATAGCGGCTCTGCTTCTTTATATCTACTTGCAACATCAACTACGGTTAGCGCGTATTTGTACGTTTTTCCACGCACAGTATCATGCGGTAAAAACAGAATATCAGCTTGATGAACTTCATTAGGAACCCTGACATCGAAATACGCGTACTGAATTTGTTTAGGACGTGGTAGATAAATTTGCCATATTGCTTGTTTGGATAACCACGCTTTAGCAGTAGAATGTTTAACCGCCGCTGCATCAGCGAGTTTACCAATTGCTGCTTTGCCTCTCCAGTATCCAACTGGTGAATAATAAATTGATTCCATTATTAATTACCAGCCCCAATCGCTAATTTACCTTTCATCGAGGATCTTACTAACCAATTAGCTAATGATTCTCTAATATTTTTATTTTTTATAGAATTTAATGAATGAATTAATTTTACATCTGCAATATGCCTATCTTGTAGATTTTGACTTTTATAAGCTACATCATGAGCATGACAAGCTCGATCAATAGCGTTTACTGGTTCCTCGCCTGGTTTTGGTTGATCTTGATCATCGAGCCTGATATCGAGTCGAGTACCAGGACCGCAATAATTATATCCTGGTAGATGTTTTTCTCCGCTGTATTTAGCCCATGGATCACCTGGAAACTTTGACATCAAATTAGCAATATCACCACCGCGCTTATTAGGTAAAAATGAAAATTTCTTTCTACCGCACACAGAACATTTTCCACCGTACGCTATTTTTTTGTTTTTTGTTATAACTGTGGCTAAATCAGTAGTTGGAGTTTTAACTCTACAGCGTAAACAATATAAATTCATGTTATAATATATATGGATATAATTGATTTCTCAGCAACTCGGCAACGAGAGCCAGTTAAGCATCATCCTGCGCTACCGAATTCCATCAGAATGATTATCATAGGACCATCTGGATCGGGTAAGACGCAATTATTACTTAATCTGATAATGAGATGGTTGAAATGTGATAAATTATATTTAGTAGCACCATCCGTTGATGATCAACGATGTTATGATGTACTTAAAGATTTCAATGAAAACGCACGATTACTGGATGAAGATAATGATGTTATAGAGTTTATAACCGATATTGATGAAGCACCATCCGTAGATTCCATAGACGGATTTATTAATAATTTAGTTGTATACGACGATTTGATGCTAGATATACAATCAAATCCAGCCAGAATATTTTCCCGAGGTAGACACAAAAATACAGACGTGATCTATGTTACTCAACGATATACACAAATTCCGAAGGTGATCAGAGACAACTGCAACATTTTAGTTGTGTTTAATGGCGTAGACACACACACGTTGCGAAATATTCATCAAACTTGGTGTGGTGGTGACATGGATATAATTAAATTCAAAAATTTCTTCTCACGAGCGCAAGCTACTCCGCATGGATTTATAACAATAAATTTACATGATCCAAGAACAAGATATCGTGTGGGTCTTGATAAAATATTTGGGTAGCAGGGGTGATGATAAAATTAAATTTAATTAAACAGATATCATTAATATAATGAACAACTGTGCGTGGTTACATCAAGGAACCACTAACAATTGTAATAAAAAATGCCGTGGAGAATATTGCAAGAAACATAATTATCTTATAAAGAAAAACCTTCATGCTGGTCCACGAAGTTGTGTTGGTTGTAACAACGGTGTTAGAGGATTATATCAGATTTGCAAAAATTGCGGTGGAGATTGATACAGAAGTTTGATGATATATTATAAACACAGAAAGAACATAAATCCAAAAATAGAAAAACCACCATCAGAACTTGAATATTAGTTGAAACATAGAACAAATTCCGAAGATTCAGATGAAGATGAAACAGATAAGGAAAAACGACAGCGAGAACGAGTTGAAAAATATTCATCAAACTTGGTATGGTGGTAAATTAATAGCAGCAGAGAGGGTACCTACCAACGTTGGTCGTCAAAAAAATAAACAAGAAATAAATAAACACGTAGAGTACTTTATTTTTTCAGATACTATTTCGAACTGAGGTTTCATTAGTACAATCGTCCATTACAGAAATAAAACATCTCAAGGAAAAGTTCATTTGTAAAATCTTGACCTTTCTACGAGATGATTTTATTTGTTTGTTTTATTTGTTTTGTCGGAATTCTATGGTCTGTTCACCCTCTCTGCTGCTCAAGGAACAAAAATCGTTGGCGTGAATCCAACACTTTATAAAACTCTTTGTAAATACATTGCTTTGAATAGACAGTATATATTACTGTATCGACTGCTACGTTTGCATATATTGCAATATCGACTGCTACGTCAGACAAGTAATAAATATTGTAGCCATTCGAAGCCATCACCGTGTAAATCGTGCACGCGTGACTTTATCTCTTGATCTTTCTTAGTCAAACATCTTTGCCCTTGTAAATTTTCTGATTTGGCTTTTAACAAAATCGTGTGAACAGTTTGCAGGTTGTTTTCCAGTTTCAAATCTACACGGATCTGTTAACTCTTGCAAAGTCTACTTTTCTTGTGGCTTCAGTTTTACTTTAACTTCGAACGAAGTTAAAGTTTTCCTAGAGAGTTATTCTAGTTATTCATGTCTTCTTGCAAGTAGGGTTTACTCAATCTTCAAATAGTCTAATTATTAGGTTTACATACATCACCATCAATTACTTTTACAACAAAATAACAGTTTTCCTCAAACTTTATTCAAGCTATTATAAATGATGGTGTATTTTTTTTTCAAGTAATATGTTTCAGCATATAAATGTTTTAAATTAATCCTGAACAAATTCTTCGAAATAAATAAAACCATCTTATCATTTCATGTACTTTTTATTTAAGAATTTCTAATTACATTACTTATTTTTATATCACACATGTTCCGCCTTACGGGAGATTATATTAACCGCGTTTCTTATCAATTACATTCATTTTCAGAACGCTATCATGAAATTCCCGTAGCACATAATGTAAAGTTAGAAAATAGTCTATTTGACGTCACACTATGTTGTACTCCTGACTCTTGTTAAGAAGTACTCAGTTATTCCTATTTATTATTTAAAAACATTGTCTCGTAAAACCCACGGTTGTTTAATCAAATGATAATACTATCGTCATATATTTATATAAAGCATAATGTAACGTATTAGTTATTATTGCATTCCCTCTTATCTTATTATACCTTATTTATATTAAAAGATCGTTTATTATCAGAAGTTGGGTCCCTTCATTAATGCTCTGAAGCTGTTATTTCATTTCGCCAAAACCTAAGCTTGACGTATGACTAATATTGCATGTATATGTGTTTACTTTTTTATCTCTACGAAGCAATGAGCCAAATTAAGTGCGAGGCTTTCAATAGGATTGCGCTGTCGCAACATAATTATCCACCTGCATAGAGCTTGCGGGGCGCCAGTCAGACCACGCTTGTAAGATATGCATATGTTGATTATAGGACAGATGAATGGCGATCTTGGCAAAACAACTGACCCAAGCCAGTGGAAGGAGCAGAGAACGGTCCAACAAGGTTATGGGTGCAATCCGGTTTACTCAAAACGCAACCTCGGTGGGAAATGCAGAACTAGGACGATTGCATGGCATAGGGAAACCCATATGAACCAGACCTTGTGAGTAACATACCACACCTAGAACCACATATCTGCTTTGGTGCTGATGTGCTAGTAAGCGCTAACATATACATAAGTACATTCATAGCATTGACCCTGTGACTCATACATAGCATTGACCATGTGGCTCATTCATAGCATTGTCCTTCTGACTCATTCATAACATTGACCCTCTGACTCATTCATAACATTGACCCTCTGACTCATTCATAGGATTGTCCCGTTGACTCATCCACTTATCCTTGGGTTTTACAGTGAGCAACGTGCATGACATATCTTGAATAATTTTGTAACTTTATCAAATAAAAAAGGAAGAGCATAGATAACGGAGAGGATAGAGCATTATATGTATCATTGCCGCTTAAATATTCCACTGTGTTCCTTGGGAGCGGGGGAGAGGTGCTGGGCCTGCAGAGGAATTCAGAAACATAGCTGCAAATTTACACTCAACGGTGGAACCATCTACTAAGATTGATTTTTGTTTCATGAACAGCAAACAAATGTGTTTACAAGAAATGTAGCGAACTGACGTACAGACGTTGGTACGGATGTTACCATTCTCATTAATGTCGATCATGGATTCAAGTCGAGAGAAACATGATTCCATATATATATATATATATATATATATATATATATATATATATATATATATATATATATATATATATATATGTGTGTGTGTGTGTGTGTGTGTGTGTGTGTGTGTGTGTTTGCGTGTGTGTGTGTGTGTGTGTGTGTGTGTCAAGTTTTTCTTTTTTACAGGTCAAATAAAAAGACAATTTTTGCATTAATGAATCCATCAGAGAAAGTAATCAGATTGGTGAAGTTGCAAATATTGTAGTCTTTCTTCGGTAATGTTTTATAAAATGGTAATGCTGAAACCAGAAATTTTGAATAAATACTGTAATATCTCTGTATATGAACTTGGTTGATGATTACAACATTTCAAATTGTATTACACATATACATTCAGACAAATTAATATAGGAAACAAAACTGGAAACATCAAAGTTGAGGGACTGAGGAATATTTTAAGTTGCTATGAAAGAAAATATATCATAGGATAATTATTTTTAATAACTGGGTAGAAGACGGGTTGACTATTTTATCATTGTGTAGAATTATTTTTACCATTGAATGATTGTAACAGTTTTCCTAATGGCTACCATTTTATCATATTTATGCAACTTATTTTCCTGAAAGATATGGGTTATTTTCGTCTATCTTGTCTTTCACAATTTAAGAATGTGATATATAGTCAACCCTAAAAATCGTGTGCTCTTCCGCGTTGTTCATTTATCTTCAATCGATAACTTAATCTATTTACCTCTCCGCAGTTAAGACGTGCTAAGGTGTGCATGATTAACGTTTTGCCCCATTACAATCACTTGTTTTCTAAAACTGAATAATACGGAATGATGTGGTTAAACACTGACTAGAAACTTTAGATGTATTTTCTGATCAACATAAAATGTGGCTTAACGGGTTTGTTATTATCTACATCAGTCTTATGTCACTACGAGTATGCAGAGTTGAAGCTTGGAGTGGGTAAGTGGATTATGTATTACAGGGTAACTACATGCATATACATATATGAGAAACATTCTGACTGACGCACATTCAGCCATAAGTTTTATGGAATTGTCATTAATTCCATGCCATTTATAGTCTCAGACATACTTTCTCCTGTCATTGGTCTCTATCAGTTTTAAATGTTTTCACTACGATCGATGTCAGAGATTCCCATTATGTCATATTCGAATATATCTTGTTTCATGGTAATTAACGTTAACATAATGGATGTTCATGACGTGCTTTAACGCGGGAAAAGATTTTAAAATATCACTAACTTTGACGTATCAAATGCAGATGAGCTGCTTGCCATTTTATTACTTAGATTCTGTATTCATTTCAATGTCAGAAGAAGACATTTAAGAATTTCAGATCAAGTTTCCCATTGTGTAAGATTTCCTCCACCTCTGACCAGTTATTTGCGTCTGAATTGGACAAAATGAGTAACCTGATGACCTAACGCCATTTACACCAGCGCGTTATGCATTTTAAGTCTGAATTTAATGTATGAAGAGTGTTGGATGAACCATGTACCTTTTTACCTCTCATATATGGATATGAGGACACTAAAATCAAATTAAAATAAGTGAAGGATCACTCGGATTAAAATACAAGTTATACATTGTCGGCTGCTGCTATTGTAATGGTAAAGAAATGTTATTTTACTATTTGTTATTTTGGGTTTAGCGCTATTTCTCAGCGCCAGATAGCTATGCATGGCGTCCACAATAACTGGTGGAGGAAGAACCCTGGAAAACAACGATAAGAACCACCTATCCACGGGAAGCTACTGATAGCTCCTCAGATACCAATATGGACCGAGCCCTAGACTCGAACCCAAAAATCGGAAAGAAGTGAGATGGCAGTGATCCGAAAAGGCGATGGCCTTAGAACACTCGGACACCCGGGAATATAAATGTTACACAGTATGCCAATTACAGAATTGGACCACTGAAACATTTAAATAAATAAGAAGAGAAAATTCGAGAAATTCTAATTCCAACAAATCCGTAAATGTACTACTCCAACACAGCTAGTTGAAATATAATTTTTAAAAATTTGACCAAACTGATTAAAGCTGATCATCATTATCATCATGCCATTTAGGACACCTAATCGCTGATATCGAGCGTACAAGGTACAACTACTAATAGGAACCTATCAACCCACAGATATATGTGCAACATGCACTGGAAGACTCGAAGTTTTACCATTGTACATAAATCGATATTCACTCCTAATGTGGGTGATACTCCCGTTTCGAACCGTTCAGGTGGCCTAGTGGTTAGAGCGTCCGCGTCGGATGCGAAAGGTCATGGGCTCGATCCCCGGCCGAGTCATACCAAAGACTTGCAAAAATTGTACTAACAGTTGCCTCGCTTGGCGCTCACCATTAAGAGGTTAGTGTTATGGCAGATTGGCCTGGTGTCAGCATAATGTGACTGGGTGGGACATCATGCTACATGTGTGTGGCATGATGTCCCAGTGCTAGACATCACTATAAACTGTCACACTGCAGACATCGTAGCGATATGACTGAATAATTGTTGAAGCTACGTTAAAAATCCCAAAACACACATACTCCCGTTCTTTTTATGTTTTGGCTCTTCGCCAGACAGTCAGCTCTATGACTGCTTGATATTTCACTCATGCTACTTAACAGCAAGATTGATCTCTTCGAGCTGCAGCAAGGGTATTATTTCCCAAAAGTCAATATTTACATAGGACCTGCACTGGTTAGCAAGATTATGAAATTGTTTTAGTTTATAATGCAATAATGTTGTAGCTACAGACGCGACACATACAATCACGTACATTGACATCACGTGTTTATCTTTTAACTAATTCATAACACACTGCACTTGGTCAAAAACTAGAGACGACCTTGCAAGCAAACGGTTCGACGCAACATTTGATTTGACATGAAAATAAATGTTACAGTTGTGCTTTTGAAGAAAAAAAAAATGAAAAAGAGCAAACTGTGTTGATGTAAGAAACTTTGCACCGGAGTCTGACTATTTGGACATTTAAATGTTGTTTTCCATTCGCGACATGTCTTGTCTGTTTGTCAAAAAGCATTTATCCATTGTTAATGACATGCCAGCCTAGTCTAGGTTTTACAATCTAAATGTCAACAGTTTGGTTCTTATCAGAACGGAATCGCTCTCTGTGTAAATTTAGAACCACCTCGTTTCTATTGCGCTCACCACATAAAAATACAGATCAAAGATACTTTTCAATAAAAATAAATGTGGTATGCGATTATGAAAGGGATTTAAATGTAAACACAAAATAAAAAAATTCAAATCCCCACCGACACATAGCCACACCCACACCATAAACAAAAGTTACCTATTTGCATTGATCGGCTTATGTAGAAGAGCTGCGTCACGCAATCCCTATCTGATCACAAAAAATTCACCAGGAAGTCATAGGTAGAAAATGTTAAATTAACGTAGCATACAATCATATATCGGAGTGTATAAAGTGCCTTGCGCAAAGGACACACGACGGTCACTGGACGTGACTGGTCCCATGATTGTATTCTAACCCGCATTCATCAGGTCGCAAATCAGTCACGCTAACCGCTTAGCTACCATGAATCACACACAAAAAACAAAGGCTTTGATATTTGATAAACCAATACCAACACAATTTTATAAATCAGTTTACAACTATCATTACTTCATGTTACAGTTAGAAAAGGATCAAAACATATCAATAAAATTAATCATGAAATGATGAAGAGATTAATGTGGTAAATATTTTAGTAAAAATTCTACTGCGTCAACAATCAATACTTGTATGACATATTCCATTGACAGTGTCATTTGAAGAAGATCATCATTGGAAAATTCAATTACTTGTCCCGTCGAAAGATCAATTAAACTTATCGATTAGACTCAGGAAATGGCCCACTTAAGAGTGATAACGTTACGTACAGAATATTTTGCTTCAGAACGCAATGTCTTAATATACTGAAATAATCGCTTCGAACCTTGTATCTTATCTTATCCACACAAAAATTTAAACAGTAAATAAGAAAATGTGAAAACTTCATAAGCGCTCAGTACTGTTCTCTGAAAGAAGCTCTCCGACACATTTGTCTGTTGAGATGCAAACGTTACTTCAATAGGCACAAGACTTCCAAATTCATATCACAGGTTCTGAAGAACGAAAGCTGGTGCTTATATGTTATCTTCCTGGTCCATATCTATCTGCTGACGAGACTGATGTCTACGAGTGTTTTGGAGATTCTCTGTCGTTTCTTCAAAGGTGATTTCGTACATCAATTTTCACAAATTTCTTCTCAAAATCGTTTTTGGCCCAATTATGTCCGGTAGTCATATGGAGAATATATACAGTGAAACGTCGATTATCCGAACGTCAATTATTTACATTGTTCGCTCTCAAGACTGCTAACTTGTGCCCCCGAAACTGGTACTTATTACAATGTCCATGTATTTCTAAATGGAACTAATACGATGTATAGAGATCACCAACACATAACATTGCAATAAAAAACAGAATCAAACTTAATCGAACACAATCTTATACAATCTTAATCACAACGGTATTATGAATAACTAAAATATCTTCTTAAAGGAAGGCGGGAGAGAGTTTAGACATTAAGAGGTTAGTGTTAGGACTGGTCAGCCTGGTATCAGGATAATGTGACTGGGTGGGACATGATGCTAAATGTCTGCGGCATGATGCCCCAGTGCTAGACAACACTACAAACTGCCACCCTGCAGACATCGTAGCGATCGGACTAAATTGTTCAAGGTACGTAAATATCTAATTCAGCACCTGCCTTAGCAAACGCGGGGCTCGAATTGGATTATTTTGTCTGGTCCCCCTGGATTTGTGCGCGTGGCCCCCTGTGAGCAGGGCATTTGGAAATAAACATTTAAACAATTTTTCTATGATATTGAACTTAAAATTGTATTCGATCGCTTTAAAATTACTTTTTCTCTCTAGATATGTTTCAAAAATTCCTAACGCGCGGGGCCCTTGTGAGCGCACTAAGGCCGACCCTGACTTATCTATTACAGATTTAAAGTAAAATATTTTAGTAACTCTCCAAAAACGAACTGTCTGCTTCAACATAAAAGGCGAACAAGTTCTAGCCGATATAAAAGTACATACAGATATAGATTTTAATAATATTGGTGTGTTATATGGGAACATTGACGAACGAAGAGGTTAAATGATTCAGAAGATATCTTAACTACAGAACAAAAAATAACAACATTAAAAAGTATAACACAATTAAGAAACAGAACAGCAAAATTAAAAAGAAAAAAAGGAAAATTTAAAAAAAAAGAAATAAACAAGAAAAACTTGAAAGAGAAAAAAGTAAAATTTAAAAGAAACAGATAAATTTAAGGTATACATTAAAATTGACCTGGGTAAAGGTCTTAAGAGTTAAGTGGCAGAACTAATATAGCTAAATCGTACATAGAGAAAGCATAAACTAAATTAAACGTAGATCTAAGAGTACATGGTCGAATGATCATTATTCGAGGTTGGACAATTTAATGACGAACTACATGGAAGTATATTGCTTTCTGACTTCCGTTATCCCCACCCAAAAGATTATATTTAGGTTAATACAGAAAAAGAAGCACATGCTTATTCTGTAGCTGTAAACTTAAACAATTTTGAGAAATACATTCTCTTGTTGAACAGGAAACAGTAGCCAAAACATATTGATTTGACTACGATACATCACGGTTTGTTGAATACAGCTAATATCAGAGATTCACACGACCATTATATTAATAAATTCAATAAATCAGTTGTATAATTCAATTTTCAAAAATCTAAACGTCCAATTTTTATAGACTATAACATTCTATGTTGTATTAATAGTAAATAATACAATTAAATCGTGTGTATTAAATATTAATTTAAAAAGTGTATTAATGAACACCTCAACTACTCTAACGCAAGGTTCTCCATTGTAATGAAATAAAGCGGCAAACATGAAATGTACATTTTCAGTCATGAATGCACCGTAAAAATGTACAGTCAATGTATAACATAAAGTTATGATAGTTATGGCATTTATTAAATCTAATTGTCCACAATGCATAATTGATAACTATGTAGCGATTAGCATTCACTAGTCAAAACTATAGTGGTCTTGTGCGGACGGAGCGTTTCTTTCAGAGTAATGTTAGCGCGTGTCCAATTCAAGAAAAAAAATTGTAATACAATTGTTAGCGAATAGTTATGTTGTTTATATTAGCACACACGAGGCAATATGAAATTATCCTTACGTTTACAAAGTGCTAATATTAACAGATTTTACAGTGTATAAGGCATTAAGGCTACTGTCGTTTCTAACTATCATCTGGTAAGATTTCTTCAAAAATTAGATATGGCTTAGAACGGTTTAGACTCAACGGATTCATCCAGAAGTAGTCAGTAATATAATATATGTGTGATTAATTTGATACGAACTTTCTCACCGTTTGTTTCTTTGTTCTGGTGGGGTATTTTGTTTTGTGTTTTTCGGGGAGGTGAGTGGGTTTGCGGGGGTAAGTTTTCGGATACGTTGTTGTTTTGCTGGGGTTTTTTTTGTGGGGGGGACAGTGTAGATTTTGTTTTCTCATAATTTCAACTCAGGGAACTAGTTTAAATAATTCACTGGCGAAATAACAGGTGACAGATATCGTGGCTACTAATGTTCTCTCATGAATTATTTTAAATGTTGGAAACTGCTTCCAGCACACAGCGTCTTCATCATCAGTACAACTCATTGGGAAAATTCTCGTCTCTTTCTCCGATGTGTGTGTGGGGTGAGGGCATGTCAAAGGGATATCTCCTGCATGACATTTGTGTAACAATCACCAATAATATTATACTATGTTATCACTATACGGTCTTAAACTGAGTAACAGAAAAGAGCGATAACCAACACGTTTTGTAAAGTTCAAGAAATAATTTATTTGCCAGAAATACACAAATAGTCCTTAAAGTTCTATCAAAAGTCCAAATGTATGATATTTCAATGAATCGTAGTCGTATTTCAAAAAAATTCCAATATTCAATGTGTTGACGTGTCTGTAATCTCGAATATGTTATTGTGTCAATGTCCTGGAATGTGGTATTATGTTACAGCCTTTTGATGTATCACAATACTATAATCCAAAATGTCATTGTCTGTATTCATTATAATTCCAAAATAATGTTTTAGTCCAAGAATGCTATTAAGCACCTTGTAATTCCTGTGAATAATAATTTAAATACATAAATCCAACCAAATTAAAATCTGAATACAACAAAAATGACCGATTCAGATGTTTAGGCAAGAATGAGTAATTCTCCAAGTAGACAATACATTTAAAAAGCTCAAACACAATAATAGATCCAGGATGTGGGTTTATCTCCTATCTAAACCATTCAAAGTTGTCAACGAGTTAGGAATTTCCAAGCAGAAAGCAATTATCCTACATTCAGATAGAAGTAAACATGTTTACCTCCATTAATAATAATCAGAATATTTAATACATAATCACAGACAATTAACTATACATTATGTTGTTTACAAAATAACTGTCACTGGGTAAGCTGACTTTGGAAAAAGGTCAGGTATAAAACACATATACAAAACATCTAATTATGACGAGAAGCCAACAAACAATACAAATTAAATATACATAACAATTATAATATTGTATTATATTATATTATATTATATTATATTATATTATTATATTATATTATATTATATTATATATGTCAGATGTGTTTGTGTGTATGTTTGTGTGTGTGTGTCTGTTTGTGTCTGTGTGTGTATTACGAGTCTATGCTCTCAAAATTACTAACAGAAAAGAGTGAAAGGCAACAAGCTTTGTAAAATTTAACAAATATATTTATTTACCTAGAATACAGAGTGAAATTGAGAACAAACAACTTATGGTATTGCGAATTAAATCCCAAAATAATACAAGAATTACAGACACAAGTCCTAGTAATTTAAAGTCCTGAATAAAATTCAGGAAAGGTCCAGGAGAAAAATCCCAATTTGATGATGTGTCTGTGGTAGTTATTGAAGTGTTGATGTGTCAACAGTCTTGTGTTAAATCACAGAAATATTATTTCAGGTCTGAATATACAATAAATTTCAGTGATTTTCTTTATCCAAGAAATTATCAGAGCACTTTTGCATTTTCTGAGACAATGATCACTTGAATTCATTAATTTGAGCAAATATATTCTAGCCCCAAAAAAATAAAACTACTGGTTACAACATATAATACAACTTAAAAATAATAGATGTTAAAGCACGAATTACCAAGTCCTCACAATTGCAAGATTATATTGTTCTCTATTTACCCTCAGGTCACAATTAGCATTTTCAAAAAAACAAAAACATTACCTAATGGAAAAAAAACTTCTAGAATGATCATCATGTTTACAAAATCAAAACCATAACCTGTAAAGTTCACTTAAGAAAGTCAAAAACTTTGACCCAAATCAACACTATCTACTTCTTCTATTAATAATTCTTATATTAAGCTCGTAAACATAAAGCATAATGAAGTTATGTATTAGTTGTTTACATAAAATGAAATAAAAAAAGCTCAATCGGGTCAAGCCGAAATGAACTCAATTTTGGACAAGGTTAAGTCCAGAATACAATAATTTATTGCAATAGCATGTAATGAAATAAAACCTTTAAGCTAACAAATCTAAATTAAATATACATAACACTTCCCCTCATAAAGAAAAAGAAAGATTTACGCAATAAAGCTTTCTTTTTACTCTAAGTCAAATATACATGTGGTAAAAAAATAAGATTAAATCTTATCAATGACACAAAGTATACATGAAAATGTATTTATATACACGTGAAAGTCCATTTGTTATTAAATTTTCTAATCCCAAACGTGCCTGGCGTCAATGTTATATTCATGCAACAAGAAACTTTACCTTAATAATATCTGATTTTTGTTTTTCATCTTGCAGATGAAAGTAAGAGATTCTGATCACTAAACACAATAAGCGGAGAAGGAGCTGAACTAATGTAGACTTAAAATTGTTGTAAAGCCAATATCAAAGCGAAACATGCCTTCTCGGTTGTGGAATAATTTATCTGGTTCTTATTAAATTTCTTAGAAAAATAGCACACTGGATGATCTACACCATTTTTATCTTCTTGAATCAATACTGCTCCAACCCCAACATCACTTGCATCAAAATACAGTTTAAATGATTGACTAAAAATTGGAGCTGTAAGAACTGGTGCACTCTTAAGTATATCCTTTAACTTACCAAAAGCCTCCTGACATTTTTCAGACCAAAAAACTTGGTTTTCTTGCTCAATAAATTTATCAGGGGTTCAGCAGTTACGGAAAAAGTTTTAAAAAATTTCTGATAGTATCCATCGATACCCTAAAATCGCATCAGTTGCTTTTTACTGATAGGCACAGGGAATTAAGCGATAGCCTTGACCTTAGCATCTATAGGTTTAATTTGTCCATGTTCCACAATATGTCTTAGAAATGTTACACAAGTGCAACAAAACTCACTTTTTGATCAATTGGTTGTCAAATTCGCATCAGTGATTCTGTCAAAGAACTTCCAAATCGTCGCTAAATGATCTTTCCAGGTGTCATTGTAAATGATGACATCATCGATGTAAGTATCACAACTATATAGACCAGATTTATTCATGTTCATTGAACGCTGAAAAGTACTAGGTGAACCTTTCATTCCAAACGGCATCACTTTATATAGATAAAATCCATCTGGAGTCACGAACGCTGAAATTTTCTTTGCCCTTTCCATTAGTGGAATTTGCCAAAATCGTTTCAGAAGGTCGAAATTGGTGACATACTTTGCATTTCAAATTTTATCAATGCATTCGTTTATTCTTGGTAACATAAATGTATCTGTTTTCGTCAAACTGTCCAACTTTTTATAATCAGTGCACATGCGGAAAATATTATCTGGTTTCGGAGCAAGTATGCATTGTGAATTCCAGTCACTTTTACTCGTCTCTATGGAATCATTCTCCAGCAATTACTGAATTTCTTTTCTCAAACATTCCTGTTTGAGAGGGTTCATCCTGTACGGGTATTGTTTCACAGGTGTGGAATTGACAATTTCGACGTCATGGTAGATTTTATTTGTTCTTGTAGGAACACTTGGAACTAAGTGCTCATATTCAAGTAATATCTGTTTTAGTTCATTCTTTTTTTTGTTGCTGCTAATGTGAAAGTTTCTGGTCCAGATTATTCATAATTTCTGAATTCCTAAGATTTGTTACTCAACAATAAATAGAGTCTGATTGCACTCCATCGCTTAAATCCTCAGTGTGTGGGACAGGTAAAACTAAATTAATTATATAATTAACCTGGCTATCTCTCTCAATATCTTGACTCTCCTATAATTTATTTACATCCCAGAAGTACTCTTATTGTAATTTAACTCATTCATTTTCTTCTTAACTTTGTAAGGACCATAATACCCAATCTTAAGAACATTTTGAAGAATTAACAAGAGAGACAGAACTATGTTACTAGACTGAAAAATTGTCTCCATTGCAGATGTGTCAACCATAATTTCAATTTTGATTTGAACTGCTAAACGTAACATTCAAGCATAACTGGATGGAAAATTCCAGGCATAAAATTTGACCCTTGATCTCATTGGACAGATTTGGGAAGGCCAAATTGAGTATTAAAAAAAAATTATCAAAGCTTTTACTATTGTTTTAGTTTTAATATTCCTCAAAGAAATTGTCTCAGGGAGTCTTGTTGACGTACACATTATGGTCAACAAGTATTGGTTACCGGACCTGGTCTTAGGTAAGGGACCGACACAATCTACCATTATTCTGCTAAATGGTTTGTCAAATGCAGGAATAGGCTGCAGATGAGCCTTAGGTATCTTCTGACTGGGTTTTCCTTTCATTTGACAAGTATGACAAGATCTACGGTATTTACAAACATCACCTTTAATTTTTGGCCAATAGAAGTTATTAAAGATCTTGTGATAAGTCTTATTAATCCCTAAATGACAAGCCAAAGACGTTTCATGGGCCAGACTAAGAATTTCCTGTCTGTATGATTTTGGAACTACAATTTGAGAGTTCACTGACCACTCGTCACCAGCAGGTACCTCAGATGGGTTCCGTTTTTTCATAAGAATCCTATATTTAATGCAAAAACAAACAGGTACATATGTGGCTTCAGTTTCACTAATGGCCCGTTGAAACAAACAGTAGATCTCAGAATCGTTTTCCTGTTCGACGACAATCGATTGCTGTTTGTCACCCTGATTAGAATAAAGAGAATGAGTAGTTAAAAGAGGATATCTGTGATCATTACACTTTAATTGAAACGAGGAGTGGAAGTGACCTCATTAAAAGACTGACCAATACATGTGTCAGCTAAAGGAATACTTTCCTGATCAGCATCATTCTCAAGGGATTTATTTGCTAAATCTCTAGTAACTGCACAATCTGGGATTAAATCAGGGAATTCTTTTTCAATAGAATCAACTTTCTGAACCAAACAAGGATTGTCAGTCACAAGTGGATTAACCACAACCTTATATCCAGCTAGGTCATTGCCTAGTAATAAATAAACGCCCTCAATGGGTAAAACATATACTGTTCCGACTGTCACGGACTCTGAGACTAAGTCCGATGACAAATTTACAGAATGGAGAGGAACATTAACAAAGCCACACTCTACTCCCTGAATAAGAACAGTCTATTAGAAGACTTCTCAGAAAAAAGGCAAAGTACCTGATAATAAAAGACTGAGAAGTTCCTGTGTCCCTTAAAATTTAAATAGTGATAGGACTGGCCGAATCACACATGACTGATATACAACCCTTCGACATGAATGGTTCATAATTCTCCATAATAAAATCAGACTGGGGTTTATTAGACCCAACAAATAAATTGCTTTCAATACATGACCGTCACCTTGACCTCTTAGAAATAAGAGCATTTGGAATAGGTCTGTCTTGATTCTGATGCTTATGTTTTAATCTGTAGTAATCAGAAATAATATGTCTTTTCTTCTTGCAATAGGTACACGTCGGAAGAAATAAGACTTTTGATCAATCTTATCAGAAATTTGATTTATAAAAGTTGTGCCAGATTGAGAGTTGGAAGGGCTCGTATTAGGCTGAAATATTTTTTACAAGATGACTGCTGAGTGGAAGACTTACTTACAAAAGAAACTTTATGAGGTAAGGAATACTCGTCAGCAGTACGAGCAGCGTTTTCTAAAGTTTCGACCTTATACTCATTAAGATAAGTCTTAACGTCACTATGGACGCAATTCTTGAACTCTTCAAGTGATATGAGTTGTCTTAGATTTTCGTAATCCTTATTAACCTTTTCAAAAGAGCACCGCCTATTAACCTGTCATTTTTTTCCCATGCAAATTCTGGTTGATTTTCTATAATTCCTCAAGCCTTGTCGGTAAGCCTCGGGTACTACCTCACAACTCTTCAAGATACGGTCCTTAACCACATATAATCAGCATTCTGTTGCAGTGACAGTAAAATGTAAATACCACGAGCTTTTGCTAGTAAGTACACATTGTGATAATAGAGTCCAGTACTATCTTGGCCATTTCAAAATATCAGCAATTTTCTTAAAATGAACAAAATATTGATCTACTTCTTTTTCCTGAAATGGGGGGGGGCACTAACCTAATATTCTTCGTAAAATCAAAACTTGAATTTGCATCTAGAGAGGGGGATTGCTTTTCACTTGCCAGCTCCAATTCTTTTAATCTAAATTGATATTCCCTTTCTTCCTTCTTTCTTTTTCTCTGCATTTGCATTTGTTTCTGTCTTTCCTCTTTCTCCACTTGCATTTGAATTTGTTTTTCTTCTTTCTGTAACTGTAACTGTGTTTGTTTTGCTTCTGTCTGTTATGCATTTGTCTCTCTCTCTCCTCTTTCTCCAATTGCATTCATCTCTCTCATTCCTATTTATCTAATTGCATTTGTTTATCTTCTTTCTCTTTCTGAAGATCACGCTTTCTTCATTCTAACTCCATCTTGTATTTTAATTTTAATTTCTTTAATTTTATGTTACAGTCTGATACAGACTTACTGATCAACTCCAAAGCATTTTTTTCTCCAGAACACTCTTTTCCACCAAATATTGGACCAAAATATTTTCTATTTCTTGCGTCATTAAAGAAGATTTTGCCTCAGAAAGATCATATCTTCTGGCACGATGAAGCAATTCATCTTTTTTCAAGGAGCCTAACTGATTGTGAGTAGGATTTGAAATAAAGATCTCCACTTCAGATGACAATGTAAAAAGCTTGTTAATTTCACTAATCAATGATTTCTAAAATGTTAAATAATACCTCGGATTTAGAAAATTCAGAAATAAAGTGAATCAACATTTCAAAAGGAAAGTTTTCTGAAATATTTTAGCGAAATTCGTATCCCAAGGACAAGCGCCAATTTTATGTTACGAGTCTATGTTCTTAAAAAAAAGTTAAAATTTAACAAATATATTTATTTCCCTAGACTACAAAGTGAAAATGAGAACAAATAACTTAAGGCATTGCGAATTAAATCCAAAAATAATCCAAGAATTACAGACACAGGTCCTTGTAATTTAAAGTCCTGCATAAAATTTAGTGGAAGTCCAAAAATATCCCAAAACTAAAGTCGATGACGTGTCTGTGGTAGCTATTAAAATGTTGATGTGTCAACAATCTTTTATTGAATGGCAGAAATATAATTCCAGGTTTGAATATACTATAAATTCCAGTTAATGTCTTTATCCAAGGATTATATCAGAGCACTTCTGCTTTTTCTGAGACAAAAATCACTTGAATTCATTAATTTGAGCAAAAGATGTTCCAGCTCAAAATAAATAAAAACTCTGGTTACAACATATACTACAATTAAAAGAGCTCGATGTTAAAGGACGAGTTACCAAGTCCTCACAATTGCAAGACTAAATAGTTCTCTACTTGACCTCAGATCATAATCAGCGTTTTCTATAAAATAAAAATAAAAAAATAATTACCTAATGGAAAATAACCTTCTAGAATGATTCTTATGTTTACAAAATCAAAACCATAACCTGTAAAATTCACTTAGGAAAGTCCAAAACATTGACTCAAATGAACATATTTACTTTTTTCGTTAATAATAATTCTGATAGTAAGCTCATAAACATAGAGAATAATGAAGCTATGTATTAGATGTGTACATAAAATGAAATTAATAAGTCAATCAGGCAAGGCAGAAATGAACTTAGTTTTGGACAAGGTCAATTCCAGCATACAATGTTACATTACAATAGCACGTAAAAAAGTTTTAAACTAACAAACAAATAATTGAATTAAATATACATAACTATGTGTGTGAGAGAAAAAGAGAGAGAGAGAGGGTGGGGGGAGAGAATATTTTGCGTCTAAAGCTAATAAGAGATACCAAAGTGAATTTGTCTTTCTCGGTTCTCATCAAACTACTATACCCAGAAACAACCCAAGTGTTATTGTCCAAAATTGTGAAGAGAGGACTGAGTTTCTCTTTAGAGATCACTGCCGAATATTTTTCCTAATATTATTCTTTTAATGAAAAGATGCACCCAAAGATTAACATTTCACACATCTTTTTTTTGCAAAGGTATTCTTCTCAATCTCTAGCTGATGGGCTTAAAATGGAGGCTTTGTTGTCTTGGTCAGGACCCAGTCAGATATATTTGATGAGATATATTTGACGCCAACCAAAACAGTATCCTGGCCTTTCAGGGTCAATCCAGTAATCAGCGCTGACATAATCGCATGAACTTTTCCACCGCTCTGAGAGGCCTATATTTAAGGTCACCAGTCTGAGATACCCAAATTTACCTTATTCCTAGGTATCCATGATCTTTAATAACGAAGGTTGAGTATGTATATCTGGCATACTTTCCAGCAGATACATCCGCTCCCGCAACTCCAAAGTAGGTATTACATAATATCCGTCCCAGACGGACTTTGGATCTTTACTAGTCCCGCCGGAGGAAGCGGAGTTCTGCAACTAAAACATCACAGTTATGTTGCTCATGGGACTTAAGGATAAAGAAGATATGTTATGTGTAGCAGTTTAGTTAAGGAGGTCTGACAGTCAATGACGTCAATAAAATTTGGATATGTGTGGTTTATATCTGAGTTCTTGCACTAATACTGTCCAAAATTAAAACAATATTTATTTCGTAGATAATGTTTAAGACAATTTGTAAAATCCATAAATGAATACTATATAAGTAGAAGTATTGTTTATTGCCCATTCTTTTTCAGCTAATTTCAAAAGAGGGATTTTCTGGCACTTGAAAATTACCACGGGCATGGTTTCATATTTATTAAAGGTGGTTGTCTGTAATCGATAACCGCAGTTTCTGCTATGCCTCGAGGAAACTGTTTCATAGTTTAATCTGGTGGAGGGTATACACTCTTTGTTTATTTCCATCCTCGCGAACTAATCTGAATCAAGTATTATCAAACTAGTACATCAGATGATAAATTCTCTTGCTGGGATTGGCTGACTACAATAATGGATTTAAGGACAGCATCAATTTCCCCTTGAGAATACGATACTACATTCGACTCTGATATTTATACCTCTTGCAGTTAGCACTAATGTCATGTGCTTACTTAATATGACGTCACATGATATCGCGTAATGTACTAAATGTACATTGTCTTCTCCCTTGAAGGCTGTCCTTCCACAGGGTTGTTATATACCACCAAAAGCAAAATAATATGCTCTAGGGAACTGTCCCCTATATGATTGTGTTATCCCACCAAACAAGACTATAACTGAGCAGTTCCGTGTGGGTAGAGGCAGGTGGCCGAGTGAACTAAGGCGCTCTCCTTTACAGATCATCGACGTCTCACCTCTGTCTCCGTGGATTCGAGACTCAGGCTCGGCCATCGTGGGTATGTGAGAAAGCTTGCCGGTAGCTTAAGATAGGCCTGTGTTTCTTCCCGGATTTTTCCGCGTTTTTCCTCACCAGATATACTTGCGGCCATGCATAACAGCCTATCATGCGTTGAACAACGGCGTTAGACCCAAAACAATCACAACAACTTCTGTTCCCTGAAGATCAGACAATAATGAGTATTAATCAGCTTGCATACTTGGAAATGTTGCAATTTCTAAACAGTGTAATGTCCCGCCCTTGATAGCAATATACTTCCACTCAAACACGTGTTCTGTAGCTTAGGCGAGGGACTAAACCTGGAAATTAATCTCTATTCTGCTTACCTTGGTGTTTCAGATGTTTGATCGTGGCGTATCATGTATTTCAATTACCATCTATTTGCAAGTAATGTTAACAATTTGGCATATATAATATAACTAAGCCTATAAAATTCATATCGTATTGTCGTATGGTATGGTAACCAAAGTTATATCATATCCCTGGTTAATAACACATCCCTGAATCGAACCAATCACACACCAGTATAGTGTTATATTCCTCGACTAGACTGTTGGCATTTCGATCGTCCAAGTGTTGAAAATTTGGCAGAATCGAGTGAGAATAAATAAGGCAAAATAAAAAATAGTTTTATATAATTCGTGCGAATATGCACTGGCAGAACGTAAGAATATTTAAAGATAACAATAAGACAAATAGAGAACATAACCAGTGAGAAATGTTTAAACTTGAATAAAACGTGCAACACGTGCAAAATGGCGAAGTGCAAGGAATTGACGAAACTAGAGAAAGACTTCAGAACGAGAAGAACAGAAACAGCAGAAGTTGAATTATTAGACTGTGCATATAAGGAAGAAACGCAAGAAATAGATATATCTGAGAAATAAGGACTTTACTAAGTTGACAGAAGTATTAAACAGGAAAGGAATTCAAGTCTACATCCTAAGACCGAAAGGAAATCAGCCGATATTTCCTTGTGGAACAATGAGTATTGGAAGAGAAACGGTGTACACAAAGTAACTAAAACTAACACCAATCCTAAAAAAGGGAGAACTGCACTTAGAAGATCTGACACTGGAAATACCTCTGCATGCCACAGTAGATCGTTTTGAAAAGAAATTCAGAATTAAAGTAATAATTGCTAGGATGTATAATTATCCCCTAAGTCCAATCTAAAATGGGGTAAGGATAATTAAAATTGAAAAGAAGAAATGAAGAAAATGAAGTCAGTTTCCCTCTTCCGTGGCTTTCCAGTGAAATCGTGGTATAAAGGATGTATATACCTAAGAAAACGTAGACATTGTCGGAATATAGGACATACGCAGAGAAAATGCCCAACATCCATGAACAAGAATAAATCACAAGAGGAACAAATGTATGTTACAGAAATGACAATCTTTCTCAATCAGAAGTAGACAAACAAGGAAGAGAATAGGGGGAAGAAACAGGAATAACAACAACAACAAATAGGATCAACTATGACAACTCAGAAATAAACAAAAAAGAAAGGACAACAACTGAAGATGCAACGACATCAACAGGAGAAAAGAGAGCAACAAGGTTCACACCGACGACAACAATAGGAGGAGGCATAACAACAACAAGGTACACAGCGATAATAACAACAACAGAGAGAGAAGAGAAAGGAAAGAAGAAATCAGAAAATGAAGGAAAAACAGGAAAAATCTGAGAAATATCAGAAAAGAAGGATTATGGATACATGGAAAAAAGAAAAGGAAAAAGGCAGGATATGAACGAGAAATGAATAGGAATGGGTTATTATAAACTCAATTATGATGGGTAATTGGAAGATAAAGTCTACGAAAGTAGGGACATATCATAAGTGGGGATATCATTTAGTATTTATTTAATAATTCAAAAATTAAAACCAAAAATCCCATAACGGTTTACAACTTATTGTGTGAGAGAAGAAGGAGAGTTTTGCACTCATGCACACACATAAAATGATATGATGGAAAACTTATCAATTTTGGTATAAGCCCATCCAAAATAGAAAGCGTAAATATACAACGCTGAAAATGAGCGGCAACTCGAAACAGACTCAAGGGCTGGGGTCACCTTTAAAATTGTCATGTGGGGAATTTGGAAGGAAACCCGCCCAACAGACGTATTGTTTGGATGGAGGGGAGTACCAAATTTGAGCCCCAAGACTCCAAGCTTGACCCTATAGGGATAAAAGAACCTCCTCCATATAATGACTCGAAAAATAGTTTTTATAAAAAGCCTTCGGGTAACCATAAAATTTGGAGGGGGCAGCATTTTAGTTCTAACCAGCCATGTATGCTGGTATGGGCTAAGGGTTGCCCACACCAACAACAAAAACAAATAGTTTTATAATGAATACAGATCTGCCTAAATGGCTACTCAATCGGCATTCCGTGCAAACCATTGGGCCTTTGACCAACAAGAATAACCATCAGGCATTTGCCCCCCTGGCTGATGTGGGAGTCTCGGATTATCTTCACTAATATTAAGATATGAAGATACTGTGGAATTACATGTGGGAGGGGGTGGGGTGGCTACCCACAACAAGACATAACATTTATTACTCAGAAGTATTTCTTCCTATATTCATATTTGTCACTCAGTTCAATGAAGAACGTTATATGAACACATTAAACCTTGTATTTGCATTTCAGACATGTTTGTACTAAGTACGGGGTCACCTACTTCACTGAACGATATTGTGCAAGATATCATTGGTGGACAGGGTAAGAATATCAAAATATTATAATCATTGTTTGGGAGATAATATGACGTGGATGGTTGTTATTCTTTGCAAAATGTACTTTACAGGTACTGTTAACCTTCCAATTCGCACTACACAAAGAAAATGTATTCATGGTTAGTTAAGTTCCATCTTAAGAATATCAGATGTAACTTTAAAAATTGTATATGTTCATCCTGAGAAATTTGCGACTAGCCATGTCGCTATATCAAATGTATCTGATAACTGAATATCTGATGTTACAATTTTACAGCAATATCAAACACAATCTGATGTTATTTTTCTCTGTAACTTTGGAAGTTTGAGAAAATGTTATACTTCATTCAACAGGAAATCTGGTATCACGCCCATGCCATGTTAATGTCACAAAAATGTCCGGCTTGATTCATTTCCAGGATGTGATCCGTAGTGTTTTGGCGATATTTGATGCTGTCATAAAGCATGACATGCATTACCAGAGCCAATAAAGTACGATATATGATACTGTCATAAAGCATGTCATACGTTACCAGTGCCAATACATTACGATATATGATACTGTCATAAAGCATGTCATACGTTACCAGTGCCAATGCATTATGATATATGATACTGTCATAAAGCATGTCATACGTTACCAGTGCCAATGCTTTATGATATATGATACTGTCATAAAGCATGACATGCGTTACCAGTGCCAATGCATTATGATATATGATACTGTCATAAAGCATGGCATACATTATCAGTGCCAATACATTACGATATGTGATACTGTCATAAAGCATGACATGCGTTACCAGTGCCAATGCATTATGATATATGATACTGTCATAAAGCATGACATGCGTTACCACTGCCAATGCATTATGATATATGATACTGTCATAAAGCATGACATGCGTTACCACTGCCAATGCATTATGATATATGATACTGTCATAAAGCATGGCATACATTATCAGTGCCAATGCATTATGATATATGATACTGTCATAAAGCATGGCATATATTACCACAGCCAATACATTACGATATAGGATACTGTCATAAAATTTGGCATACACTATTATATTTCGTTCCTCACAACATCTTGAATGATAACCGCGCCTGTAGCTCTGTGAATTTTCAGGTTAGCATTATGAAATCAAACTAAAAGTAACTAATTCGTTTCGCGCACGAAGCTTTTCAACACCGATTAAATCGATATACTGCAAAATACATGTCATTGAATACGTGCTAAAATAATTGTGTGTTTGCATCAAAATTGTTCTATGCCGTCATAACCCTTGGAAGAGTCTCTTTTTTGGGGAGGAGGTTATTAAGGAGTGAGTTTTCCTATTTAGTCATAATGTAGATGCCTCCCTTTGATTCTGTGCCATGTCAAATATATACTCTTTCATAACTCAGGACGAACATGGCATATTACAAACAGGCAAACCAGACTTTTTCAGTATTTACAAAATGAATAGTCTTGTGCTGTATGTCAGTATAAATTATATTTAAAGCATTTGTGCATGAAATGAATAATGTAAATTTAGCCACATTTTGAGATGCTGACGTGAAAATTCAATGAAAAACAGATGCGGATACCGTTTACTATGTTGTACGGAAAGCTGCAGTCAGATACTTTTTAAAATGTCATGTCATAATATGATAAATTAGAAAAAGTTTATTAGCTACTAGAGCAGTAAAATCTTCATATATGACTTCAAATATAAGCACAAAATCTGAATATTACGAAGGTATTTCATAGGTAACATGTATTTTATAATTTATGCAATTGAACAATTCTTGTTATTCCAAGAGAGTTTCGATACGCAAACGTTGAAAAAATAATGCTACCCATAAACCTTGCAAACCAAGATTTTTTCTTTATAAAAACACATTTTTAAGAAATATTAATTAATTGACTTAATATTTTATACACATCAGTACTAGGCCATGTTAAAATCCAACATTATATCATCGAGGATTTGAACATTGTATGTACTCTAAAAACATAAATTATACAAGATAAATTTCTTTTGCAAAATAAAACTGTTTCCTACTTTAGTTTTTCCAGTGCTGATGATTGCAAAGGCTGGAAGACGAGGCAGTCATCCAAACTCAGTTCTGTACAACTTTGCTGCGATGGATGGAAGCACAATGGAAATAAAATCTGCAACATTCGTATGTATAATCTGCTATTTCATCAGCGGTCATTTATATATATTAATGCAGATAGGTCTGTAGTTAAACCGTTATAACTGCACATTTTGATTCGTTTTAATGTTTGGTATTGTTGACAGCATAAAAAAGACAACAGACATTTCTTTCTTAAATCGTAATATCCGCCTTTCTGCCTTCCTTTAAAAACAAAAGATAAATAAATAATATTAAAGAGGTACGCATTAAAAACATACTAGTAAGAAAATAATATTCACGTGACATTTCAAATGTGGTCCACAAAAGTTGCCTCGAAATTAAGGTTTCCTTTTAATAAAAAACAAAGGTTTGTTTTTTTTTTTCTATTGGGGGAGGGAATATTCTTACTTATACTATGTTGATAGAGGAAACAATTTCATATATATATATATATATATATATATATATATATATATATATATATATATATATATATATATATATATATATACGTAAGACCATAGAGGCCATAACAAGCTCTTAACGTTACATTTATAATTACAGCTATAGATGTCACGAGTGTTCCTGTAAATGCAAGTATCATTGAAGCAGCGAATTATGCAGCCGACAATAGACATAGTAGCAGCGCAAATATCGTGAAACGGCAAGGTATCTGCATGGATGTACAGACGCGAATCTCGTCCTTTTTAATTGGTTGCAAACGAGTTTTTGATTTTATAACTTTCTTGTCAACCTACCATGCGGCGCATTCAAACATTCTGGCTGTATCGCTCTTGTCATTTATAAATAATACTCTTGAGATCCTCAAACCAGCATAGCCCAGATGTGATAATCCTTTAATAGTTATATGTTTTGCATTGTTTCTTTGCAACAGTAGCGAGTTAAGAGGACAAACATAAGCTGACGAGTAACTAAAGCATAATAATAATGATTTGTGGCAAGGGGGGGGTGAGAGGGAGAGAGAGAAACCGTGAACTAAAACTGTACTATCCTATTATGGATCCTACAAACGTACCTGTATATCACTGATTCCGCATGGAGCGTACTGATTAGCAAGTGTCAGTATGACTCTAAGGTTTCCGAGGAATATTCTTGTGTTTTGTCCTGTCGAAAGAGAAAAGGAACGAAAACGAACATTGAAGAGCTTAACCCACTGCACTAAACTAAATGTGCATGAATATATTTGTGTTGTGTTTGATACGACAAAAGTAAACATCTAAATCTTTCATTTGTGTATTTGCATGGCAGCTAAGAAGCATAATTTCGTCCTAAATAAATTTATATTTGTGCAAAAGCTTTAAAAACTTTTAGTTATATCATGTCATTGGGCAGAAGAGTTCCTGGTGACTGTAATCACTGGTTTGGGTAAATATGCCATGATACAATATGGTTGACGTTTTATTTTAGATGTTTTGTGGACACAAATACTTTACGAATTTTGGTACAATGGTTCGAATATAATTCGATCTCTTTGCAGCCATCTTACCAAAGATAAGTTTACAAATAATTTAATATCCCATTGCGTTTTATATGGATTTATGATATGTTCAGTTTGTTGTGGTGTTTTAAGGTACGACAATACGTGTAGGATATTTAGTACCGAGGTAAATGCAATAAAGTGCCTTGCCACGGTACCGAAACAGACTTATCAGAAAATAGGTACGAAACCGTACCCTTCCAGCATGAATGAGACATGCTAACCACTGCGATAACGCAGTTCCTGTGAACATGGAGTACATATATACTTGTTTGATTCTCGTTTATATGATTATATTTGATAAAAAGTTATATATTTTATTATGAACTTGTATGAAGCAGTACTCGGTTATGAAATGTGTACGATCGGTCTACCTAACAACTCTCCATCACACTTATTCATGGTTATGAAATGTGTACGATCGGTCTACCTAACAACTCTCCATCACACTTATTCATGGTTATGAAATGTGTACGATCGGTCTACCTAACAACTCTCCATCACACTTATTCATGGTTATGAAATGTGTACGATCGGTCTACCTAACAACTCTCCATCACACTTATTCATGGTTATGACAATACAGTTTATACGATTTAAGTATTTGCCTTAAATGTATACCAAAGTATACCGGTTGATATTAATCTTTGACAGGTTACTATTTTGAATCATAATAGTTCCTGTATTTCATCAACCTTCATAGATCTGATTGGATGACAAAGAAGCTGTACAGAAGCCCGGTGGCAGAACACCTCTCCTCCCCTGGCCACACGTTCAGTGATATAACACTTATTGCTATTGCTCACAACCCCAACTGGAGTCCCCAAACCAGGAAAGAAAAGGAATCTTACTGGAAACGCCGCCTTAGAACATTGCAACCAAGTGGTTTAAACCAAGAAGACAAGAAAAAGACAACCATGCACAAATAAAATTATCTTTTGCAGCCGACACATTTGCTTTTAAATAATTCTCTAAATTTGCTTAATAGCCTATGACTACTAAAAAAATGAGATATCCGGGATAAAATCTGCGCTTACATAAATTTAAATAAAATATTAGATGGTATGACTCATCAATTTCGAGGTCAATACAAATATTTTCCAGTATCAGCAACGAGCTGAAATAAACTAGTTGACACATAATATAGTTAAAAGGTTGGATTCGTGTAGAAACAGCCATATAAATTTCGCAAACACAACCGTTTTTCTGTTTTATTTGTTTGTCTTGTCTATGTTTTGTATTTGCCTTTGAAAAAGTCCCATTAGTGTCGAAAGCGCCCAGGCTATCTAGATACTAGTCAACAGTAAATCAGATAAATTTTAAATATTTTTGTTTTAATATTTATTTCTATTTCGTGTTTAGCAAGATGTGTATTAGATATGTCGAACTTATCATTTAATCTCTTCTTCATTTGCCTAAATTTTTTCTTATTTATCTATTATTTATTTATTGTAGTCAATGCTTGTGGAGGGTATAGGACTGCCCAAACAGGGACAGCGACACTGACTTCGCCTAATTACCCTTCTCAGTATGACAACAACCTACTTTGCCACTGGACACTTGAAGCCCCAGTTAACTACATTATTGTCCTTCACATAACAATCCTTGACCTCGAAGAAAATAGAGACTGTTCCTATGATTATATTTCGATCAGTCTAGGTAGGTACACAAAACGAATGGAATTATGGGTACTTATATGGCGTTTAATCCGTAGAAAGGAAAGGAAGTTTAAAAACGTTTTGCTATTAACAATTATCACTGATTACTTAATTTCTATATATCTTCCAGATATTTAAGTGGTATAAACAAGTATGAATAAAATTTAAATAAGACTACCGCGTGTTGTACTTGTTTTCTGGTCTATAGACGACTTTTTAACTTCAGAAATTGTTTTATTATTGAATGCTCCAATTTCCTTGCCAAAAACAAAAACAGAGATAGTACGTTTAGGTCTATGATTTCTAAAACCAAATAAGCGTTTCTTAATATCATGAAACAGATAATATAGATAAAAATAATAGAGCGTATAGAGGGTGAAATGTCATGTCAATTACCCAATGTTGGCTAAAAATGTGCACTCTGTTATGAAAAGCAATCACAATAAATAAATATACTTTTTCACTTTTATTAACGCAAATCAGAAAACCACAGCTATTAAAATTAGTGCTTATTATTATAACGATGACGTTAATAACAATCATTATTGTATTCTGTATGCTCAAAAGTTTACGATCGATATAAAAGGCTGCTTCTAAATTATCAATTCACCACATAGATGAATTTATTGGCTTCTTTTTCAGATAGAAATCACAATTTGGAAACAAATCGAATTTGCACAAATAAAGGAAACGACTTGAGCTTCATAACGAGGTCGAACGAGGCCACTGTCACTTTTGTCACAGATGGGTCGAACACGAAGACAGGCTTTTCAGTCGAATACCACGCTGGTATATTTCCATTTTATCACCCAAAGGCTTTTCGCGACATATGAACAACATAGCTTTTCCGTCCTAACATTTTAAAGTGTGTGTGTGTGTGTGTGTGTGTGTGTATGTGTGTGTATGTGTACATACAACAGAAAGAAAGTTTTATCCCTTGATCTTACAGGTCGACGCCTGACAATATCAAATTATATTATCTTTGGAGAAATAATGTTATCATACAGGCGTTTTTAATTCGTCATATATTGAGACTAGTTTCCGGGTCCGCTGGTTACTGTACCCATCGCCTTGCCGGCAAAAGAAAATTATCTTTTATGTCAAACAACTTACTTGCTATCTACCTTTAAATGTCGAGAGAACCAGTCAACATTTTGATTCTTGTTTATAATTCTAGGGCGTTTGGATTTCCTCTGATGGTGTATCTACTCTAATATGACATAAATATCCTGGATATCTTTATATTTTTTTTTGGGCGACTGCTTTTTTATTTTGTCCTTGTGTGCAAGAAAATGACTCATCTATATATTAAGATGGATGGATTATGATGATTGTGGGCACATATTATTTAAACACTTGATTGATTGATTTACTTTTACATTTATTTTAGTATTGAACTGTGGAAAACACCTTACAGCCCAGATGACGAAAGCAACACTGACCTCACCTCTTTACCCTTCTCACTATGACAACAATCTATACTGCCACTGGACAATTGAAGGTCCTTTGAATTCCACAGTTGTCATGGAAATTTCGACTATAGACCTCGAAGAAAGCACAGACTGCTCTTACGATTATATTCAGATCTATCTGGGTAGGTTCACGAATGCAATGAAATGACATTAGTAAGATCTCTGTGTCATAATTCTTTAATGTCTAATTCAAAACAGTGGTACCAAATTATTTAATTCTAATTTCCGATTGTACAGACTTACATCTCAACTTGAAAACGAACAAATGTAAATAAGCTCTCCCTGTCAATGGAACATTTCTTCATTATGCCGTGAACTAAGCCAATATACACTTTGATAAATCCATAATCTCTGTAAGCCTCTGGGTTATTTGAGTTTCATAACCTTTTTTTTATCGGTAATGTCCAGGAAAATCAATCCATATAAAAGAAATGCTAAGGTAAGGGTTATCATTATAACTCATTAGAATGAAAGGAAATTAGAATCTCAAAAGGATTTTTAAAAATGGCATATAAGACGGAGCATACACTGATGGTTGATGCAATTGCTATGGAACATATGTTTTTGTCAAACGTATGCTTATGGCTTCTTTTCAGGACAAAAATATATTTTTGAGACAGATCGGCTATGCGGAAACAATATGAAAGATTTCAACTACGTATCGAGGTCTAATGAGGCAGATGTTATTTTAGTCACGGATGGATCAGTGGTAAAGATGGGATTCTCGTTGCAATACCACGCTGGTATGTAGTTAAAGTCACACGACTGCCATTTAGTATCATAGTGCAATAAGGTTTCGGCGCTTTTCACATCTACCGATTTAACTCGACGGCAATTAACACATTACAAAATTTACATATGAGCCTGAATGCAGCATCGTCGTCCCTTAAAAGAAATAATTTGTGACAATTACAGAGTATGTGATACTACAATGTTAACACTGCCCACGTAAAATACTGTTTGAGACAACAAAATTTTGTTATTGCATCCAAAAACATCTCCGTTTGTAACAATAATTTTTTTTATAAAGATGGCCTTAAAGGTACATGTCATATTTTTTAGCTTTAAATTTCTTTCTTCCCTCTGTAAGGAGATGGCAGCTATTATGACAGCACTTGTACGAATTTTATGAGTTTGGTTATGTTGGACCGTCCATATGCTCGTCGGTTTATCTTTTAGTTTGAATTCTACCAACACTGATAGATGGAGGGTCATTATATCTGATGTTTAGCGTGATTACATTTTGTAAATAATAACCAGCTTCTTGGAGTCAAACTCAGCAATAAGAATCATACCTGACTTTTGAGCACAGATACATGTATATTGTTTAGATTATATGTGAGTGCAAATGTGTTTCCAGTCGAACAAAATAGCGTTCGCATTTCATTAATATGGAGATTGTACTTTGTTCAAGTACCATCATTCATTAAATGCCGGCAAGAGTTTGCTCATTGTCGATTATATGGGAGGGGGATATGTTTAGCAGTGTTGATCTAGGCCTCTCCTGCAGCGCCGGCTGAGTTTGAGATCCTCCTCGAATTTTCAATGCTCTATGATGGTCACATTATTCGGTTATACACATAGGGCTGCATATCATGACGCTTCACGTATTAGCCACTTAAACACTTTTGACTCATCGTACACTGTAGTCAAGGTAAAGAATAGAATGCAACTAAATACGAAATGTGTACTTTTTCGTCAGTACTATTGTGTCACTGGTGACAAAAACCCTGGCGGCTAGGTTTACATCACTTGCGGATATTACGTAGTACAACAAAACCGTGATGCTGACAGCGATTCTGGTAGTTCGCGATTTTTTCTCCAGTTTTGCATGCCATACCGGAAGAGAATAATAACACGTGAGGCTGCTAATATTTTTGTGGATGCACAAACACTGGCTGTTTCATAACCAAACTAAACTTCTATTTCTCCCCGCGAGGGCTTGTCAGGATAGCTATGAAACATCAATGACACCCCACATTCATTAATCCTTCTGAGATATCAGATTTATCATGGCACGTGATGCAAGTAGCTATCATGGCACATGAGGCACATAGCAAACGGCAACAGTTTTACACAGAAGATGAAAACTGCCATCAAAGCTTCAACCGTTTAGAATTTCATCTTCTCAGCAGGGCTCTCCATGAAAACATGTTTTTGTTTCTCAATTTCTGTTCTCAGATCACACATGTGTATTAAACGTTTGTCCTGAAGACAAAATTTAGTCAGAGACATGACAACTTTGCCTGGTGTTTCAGTCTGGCATTTTCGCTTTACACACTGTACAATTGTAGGTGTTTACATTTGAGCCAGACTCTTGCTCTGTCTAGTTGTTTCAGAGCTTGCTTGCTTCCACAATTTCAGTGCTGAAAAGCAGAAACAGTTTAAGAATTTTATCAACACCCACAAGCCGAAATAAATTTATTGATTCACGGCAGCGAATTTCGGCACAAGCATTTATGATTATATGTCTAATCAAGTATGTCTGTCGCTTTGATTAACAGTGTTTTGCACTAAAGACCAAACGAGGTAACATGTTATCTGATTATAAACAGCAATAACTTGGATAAGATAGCTACAGCGCAACAGCACGAAAAATGCAAAGCACTTAAGGCAAATCTGTGTGTGTGTGTGTGTGTGTGTGTGTCCTTGTGTGATTTGGATTTTTCACGTAGCTTTCAAAAATGGTCAGTGATATCGCTAAGACGTGTGCGTTATGGCAGTTTATAGTGATGTCTAGCATTGGGGCATCATTCTGCATACATGTAACATGATGTCCCACCCTGTTACATTAATATTTACCTTGACATTAAGCAGATAAGTCCTAACACTGAACTCTAAATGCTTATCCTAGCGAGGCAGCTGTTAGTGCCTTTTTTATAAATCTTTGCTATAACTCCAGCGAGGTTCGAACCCGCGAACTCCCACAACCGAGGCGGATGCTTTAACCACTAGGCTACCGTATCGGTCACATAAGGTAAATAAAGTATTAGGAAAAACATAAGTAGTAATAACGAAAATAGCCCACAGAGCGTGATTTGTTTTGCAATTTGTTGACTGCTGAAAGACAATTTAGCAAATAGGTCTAACAAACTACAAAATAGCGAAAATAGATATCTTCGCCATTCTAAACGTACTAAAGACAGCATTTTCAGAGCTTGAAATGCGGAGCGTCTCGATCAAGCGTGGGCAGTCGCAAGTTGGGGCGCTTGGTATTTTTTGAATCATACTACTAAGGTGTAGCAAGCTCTTCGTGAAAGTTCCGGAATTATAACGTGTGTCTTCAAACATTGTCTGTTTTATACATTACTTCTTAATACAAACGTGGTCCTACTCGCGAACATGCTGGATAACAGCGATTCTATGCTTGAGCATTGCAGGACCCAGAGAGAATTTCTATTTTCATCTTGTGGCATTTATTTTAACTGATCCAAAGCTAGACACGCCACTTAGTTTGGCGTCTTCTAGCACGCTGATCTCGTCATGTTTTTAAGCATTTGCTTGAAGGTACAACTAATAGTTTTAATGTGGTAAAGTCCAGTGGTGTTGTCAATACCAAATACACCGTCAGCGGTATCTGAATTGAGTACGGGATGATTTCAAACTCCGAACTGGTGCGTGTGGAGCGTCTGTTTCGCCAACAAAATGCCGGACCTAATGAATAGTAATCGAAAACAACCATTCTACGTGGAAAGTCATCCTCAGGATCTCCACAATGAAAAGATGGTCTGGGAGATAATTATTAAACTCAATGCACGGTAAAATGTTATAACCAAAGGCCTCGCCATGTGATTTCCTGCCAACAGCAAGAGCCATGTTAGCACGGCTTTCTACTCAGCCGTAACCTCGGCACTAGCTAAAGATTATGCATAAATGGGTAGAAGAGTAATGAAGATGACAGCACTCTAGCTCCATGTTCAGTTCAATGAAATTGCGATATTGATCCTCAACAATGGGCTTCTGACGGTCACCATGGACATGCTTGTGAATCAGGGCATCATTCAGGAGGTTATCATGAGCATAAATTAAAGCGACGGTCCGCATTACAATGATCTCACTTTAAGAAGCAAATACAATAGCTGCAACAATTGCTCTGATCGTGGGTAGCACAGTAGTGAACGGGCTGAAGTTCAGTGGCTGAACCTATTTTTTCAGCTGCCGAAGAAAAGAATGGAGCATAAACCAAAATAAGGCAATCAGTCAGTTCCATGAAGCATGGCTGAGTACTCTAAAAAGCATAAAAGTCGACTCGGTTGCTCAGATCGTGAAAAAAATCAATGTCGGGTTGATAGGTGCCAGGGGCAGCCGCCATTTGTCGCAAGTACCTTGACTAGACGATCTTTCGTAGTTGCTCCTGCGAAGCCGTACTCTTTTCTGTTGTCAGAAAGAGCATATCTCCTCCATATCCAGTAGATGTTGTCTAAGTCAAAATCGTTCTCGTATCCAACTTGCATCGGCCGTATTTCGCGGTTTGAAAGTGTAGTTTGGCATTTTGATTGTGGCTAAAACCAATTTGTCAGTTGTCTTGCGTGTGAGTGCAGGTGTGCTCGACGCGGTTGATGCTCTACCTATGTTCCAATAGCACTAAACAGGTGTTGCACATGTATCCCTAAATACCTTTTTTCCTCACCCAATCGACTGTTATATAGGCTGCGCATGCGCTTGCGCATTGGTATGACCATTCTGCGCCGTGGACACAATTCTCGATAAGCAGTGGAGAGAGTGGTATCGAGTATCTGTGTATACCGAAGACGACGTCCAACATGCAGAAACGCGTACTAGAAGTGCATAGCCAGCGGCAGGTCGCCAAGCACCTACTGGCGTAGTGGATGGACATCGTCTGGCCCTGAACTGTAAAGCCGGTCCAGTATCAAGAAAGAAGGAGGCAGCCGCAATGACCTCTTGCGTTGGCTAGTGTAAGCGTGTGTTTGACATCGTCAAGACCTTTGATGGTATAGCGGGTACCTTTCACCTCCTGTACCAGTACGTGGCGTTCGAGTCAATCTTGCGTTTGACCTATACTCATACATACGTGAGACTCATTCACTATGGCTGGGCTAGAACACTTGTGTGCCTTGCTGAATATGCTGGACCCAGGCAATCGCCCTGTTTACAGCGGCGTCGCTGGTTCATTCGATGTGTCGGACATACGTGGCATCGTCTTACAGCTTGGGTAACTGCAGGATCGTAAGACCGTGTCGTACGGAGTTGTCAAAGGGCCCCGTGGTCGTCGTAGGCGATAACTTAATTGTAAATGTTAGTCTTCCATGGAGGTGCTCATGAGATCAGTTTCAGCATGTAAGAGGGCAGCTAGCATCTCATCGTAGTACTCGCTTTGAACAAGGTGACCACTGGCAAGAATGATATAACTGTGCTTTTCCACATACTTGCAAACGCACTCAGTATCTCTCATTCGACACAATGCACATAGTCAAAGAGGATGGTGTTATATGGCCTCACATCGTGGGGCGTAAATGCATTGTGCCGTCCTTTGTGCCTTCGGAACAGCATGCACTGATTCGATTGCATCTTGGTGCATCTTGTCACAGAAGGGGTTTCAAAAGCTAACCACCAGCAGCCACTTGCTTCACTTTTGGTCCTAGGTGGTAGCTAAGTTGGCCTTTTCTGTCCCAGGACAAATTGTTGGCGTTGCATTACTTTGAAGCATATCTACGATCGCCTGTCTCTCCGTCACAGAATCGATAAACGGGTTTGTAACCTTCAGATAACTCACTCCGTACCTGGTCGAGCGCTAGCTCGATTCACATGCTACCTTTGCTGTAAGCGGAAGCTTCTTCTCATTCAAAGTGGAACCACCACAGGCAGCCTCGTTGTACTTGTATTGTACTGGCGGCCCGTCAGATTGGAGATGATGCTTGTCTACAAACTATATAATCCCATCGTAGTAATCTCACCTTATTGAACAAAGTTATTATAGAATTTCTTCTCATAAAGCGTCTTCGGGAGAAGGTAATATATATTAAACAAATTATTCCACTCTGTTGTTGTTGGAAAAGATTTGCAGAATATTGTCACATTCTGCATACAAAACATAAAAATGTTACTAGCTTTGCGCTCAGCAGTGTAAGGCAAGTGTTAGGCCTGGTCGGCCTAGTGTCAGGATAATTAGACTGGGTGGGACGTCATGCTACATGTCTACGGCATGATGCCCCAGTGCTGAACATCACTATAAACTGCCACACTGCAGACATCGTAGCGATCGAACTGAAAACTTGTTAATGCGACGTTAAAAATCCGAATCACACGCACAGTGTATTATTCAATGTTTGCTCGAGAGCAAGGACAAACTGAAGTTGCACAAAGGGTTGGCTTGATTTTATAGGGTGGATATGTTCCTCGTTGCTGCTTGACTGAAAATGAGATAAAATTCTTACATGAAAATTCCGCATGATCGTCATGCGAAATGCGGTGGGTACTGCTAGTTCATAATTTTCTTGTAGCTGGAAACAGTCATTTAAGATCGCTAATAATTATTCTGGGTAAAGCTAAATTCAGAAGATCTGATACACAACGTATGGCCGTCTGGTGTGACTTCTATCTTGGACACGTTGAAGTGTTGAAATGAGAAAGGGTTTTTATCATAGTTCTGCTGACGGCAAATGAAAAACAGTTTAGAGAGTTGACCCTGAAAGACATGGTCTTTGATCTTGGGTCGTAGTCCAGAAGCAGTGGTGATGGTTTTGACTTCCACTTGTCGTATGCAATACTTGTCTATAGTTCTGGCCAGAGATTTTGTGTCGTTTCCAAATTTAGGTAAGACTACTACAGGCCGCACGTAGGGTCTGGCTTATTCGATCTTTGTTTTATATTCGTTAGCATCAGCCATCAAATGAAATATGTTTGCTACTTTGATTTCAGTCTCTGATATCAATCCATATCATTTGTCTATGCAATTAAGTGAACACAAGCGACTCCCAAAAGTGGTTTGCAATAAATCACGATGGATTATAAAAGGCTAAGCAATGCAAGAATTGTACCTACTATGCAGCACAGATCAAACGCAGATACTATCCCAAAGATACGGCTTGGAAACCATTTTAATATTTCTGCGGGTGGGTTCGAAAGGATCTGGGTGATCTTGGAAGACGTTAAAGAAGTGCACAAACCCCACGACTACAACTGTCTGTGCTCTATTGATAGTAATCGTTTCGACATAGAAACTAGTCGCCTTCTATGCAAGGACTATGTCGAGTTCAAAGGCAGGAACAAATACGACATGTCGTGCCCCGATTTTTGAACTATGAGAGCCCTCAGGATCTGCAATGGGATGGGACTTCCCCGGATGACTCTCCTACTACTGAGCCTGCTTCTGGGAGGCGCGTTTTAGTGGGAAGGATGTTTGGAACTACGGCGGGAACGTGCTGGGTTCATACAACAGCCCCACACACATAAAACTGAATATCAACGGCGATGGACTACATAGCATGCAATATCACGCAAGTGTGTTTGTTATGTCTGACACTTGCGGGATCAGCCGTGATTCGTGTAATATTTAATTCTTCTTGCGTTGGAAAATAGGAATTATCCTAAAATTCTCTCGAGTTTGAAATGGAATTCATATTTTAGCAATAAATCGATAGGAAAGTTATTAATATTATTAGTTTCTTATTTTTAAATTACAATAAATTTAAAATCGCCATGTAGAGATTCTTATTTTCAAAATCATTTTCTATTTTTCATCTCCAAATATAATGATATTAAAAGATGATTTATATTGGAGGTGGGGTCTGGGTATATTATTTTAACAATTATCGTTTATTTTCTGTTAATTTATTTTAGGTACGAACTGTGGTGGACGCCTTGCAGCCGGGCCGACATCAGCTACACTATCTTCACCTTATTACCCTCATCAGTATGATAACAATTTATATTGCCACTGGACAATCGAAGGCTCAGCAAATTCAAGAATTGCTATTAAAATATTGTATATTGACCTCGAAGAAAACAGTGATTGTTCTTATGATTATCTTCAGATATATCTTGGTAGGTGTATACACAAATGATGAAATGGGACGTACCTATGAACGAAAAGTTGAGTTTGATCATTTTTAAACTTTTTGTTTATACAAAATCGATGTCTATACCATTAAACATCATGTGATCTGTATGCATTGTGAACAGTTAAAAACTCATTATAATATCTTACTGGAATATAATGCATTCATTGTAGTGTAAGGATAATAATAATAGGGACTCTACAATGATAACCACTTATATTCATTGCTTAACTAGTTTATCCTATACAGCTGATGTAACGTTCAACACGGATTTCAATCTACCATTCTGCAACATAATACCAGAGCAATATGTTAAACACTCTGGATACATTCGATTTATTATTGTTGAAATATTTTCTTACAATATTATTTTACTAATGAACGGTTATTGTACGTAATCGAACAATTTTCCAATTAAAGATTAATTTCATCACCGTGCGTATTTCATAAACTAGACGTTCGAGTGGTTTTTCTCAACTTCCTCGCTTGTAATTCTCCCAAAGTACCGGTTTAACTTTTAAAACTTAATGAATATTCAGTACTACATTTCCTTAATTTTTGATTATATTTGAACTGTACATTTAAGTAGATATCGTTTGTATGCAAAAGGTTAATAAACAAATACAAAACAACATTGGTGGTCTGTTCCGTATTAAGGGAAAGGACTAGTTTTTACAACGCAGGATACTCCAACGCTGTGTATAGTACAAGTCACAAGGGTCATGTAGGCATTCAACACCGATTATTTCAGTAATGGGTGTCATCTTTTAGAATTTGATTCTACATACACTTAAGTGGCAAGTATTCACTTCATTTGGATTCGTATACATCCATATTCCTTTCGAAGGTCATTATTTAGATGCCACTATGGTTGCATATGGCAAATTCAATGTTAAAGTACGTTGACATTTTTAGACGAAATGAACCTGAAGATGTTATCCAGTACAATCCGGATTGAATGTCGGGTGCTTTGATGTCACAATGATAGCTACGCATATCGATAAACTATACCCTCAATTGTGACGATTTCACTGGACGCGCTTTTATGTTGGAAAATGTTTAATACATGGCCACCATTGTAAAGTCGCTGCGATATATAATTTTCGTCGGAAGTTTCTTGATGACAGTTAAAGTGCAGAGCATTCAATAATTTGGATTGAATCGACTTTGGTTACAGACAATTTGTGTTAAATTTTAAAAGAACAATTTATGTTTAATCCAAAATGAGTAAATGCGCATACATGACTCATGTGACTTGTATTATATAAGCATTGTCAATCTCCCTATTCAGACTGCCTCGGGACAAAACACGAACTTTGTTACTTGTGTGTATAGTAACCTCCATGATTCATGGAAAATGCAACACGTTTTAAGAGAGTAAGCATGGTGACTAACTGCTCTCGGTTGATCTATCGAATTCTATAATCTTCTGGTTATTCCATGAACATAATAAATGTGAGTAGATAACTGAGTGATTGTCTATATGTGCAATATTTCATACTCATTACCTTTCCGACAACTGAAGTTTTAGTGGAGTCTAACAAGTTGAAACTTGTCAAGAAAAAGGCATGAGACAATTTACAGTAAGTACGGGAACTGAAACTGGTTTGTTAAAGAAGAACCATTTCGATCTAAAATGATGTGAAGGCTTCATACGTTCAATACAATAATTTTTTACAGAATACCTTGCGAAATGTATTGTTCCTTGTTCTTACGTGTCTGCTTCTTTGCAGGAGATAGGAGCCTTTTTGAAACCGGTCGGCTATGTAGATACAACGCCAATGCTTTGAATCTTATCACGAGGTCCGAAAAAGCAGATGTAATTTTTGTAACTGATGGATCCATTAAAAAGAAAGGCTTTTCGCTGACATATGAGACTGGTATTTGTATAATTTATTAGAATTTGTCAAATCTAACTCAAGTGTTTGCTTTAACTCTAACTTGCGATACTGACCACACATCCATCATTCCTGATCAGGTCTATGTACGTGATCCTGAAGACGTTCATTATAAAGTAGTTCCTTGGTACTCAGAAAGTGAATATTATCCTGCCTATTGTAATCGCACATCTATTCGCAATCTCGAATGCACAAGTGACAGCAAAATAAAGAAGTTATAAAAGTATGATAAAAATTCTTTTATTATTTACTTACATATAGCTTTCTATTGAATTACTTTAGACAGTGAAACATATATGGACATTGTTGCTACTTGGAGTAACTGTTTATTGACTACTTTTTAAACATGCCCCATCAACGACTTTAAGAGTAATGTAAACAAAATATCAAGTCCTGAAATATTTGATAAAAACAAAAGTCAAGGACATTACTCCCACAAATTAAAGACTGAGAACCAATTACAAAAGTACAGAAGAATAAAGATACGATTCAAAAGAACAAACTGAATTGCTTTTGTAAGCAATCGCAAATAAAAAAGAAATTATTTGGAATTCGTGTAGAGCATTATGAAAGAGGTTTACCTCCTCTCTAAATCAGGAAATAGAAACTACCTTCTATGTCGACACAAAAGAAATACTACAAGGACTCATTGTTTCTCTTGCAATTGAAAATCCAAGGTTGCATTTAAACTTACCTTTATATGTTTTTGATTGTTGCAATCTATGTCGGAATCCTGCATACTACCGTTGTTAGTATTAAGGTGTCATTATTTTCTCATTATATATTGGTGTAAGTTAAATGTCCATTGGATGAAGTAAATTGCTTGTGTGCTGTTGTTCGGATAAATGATTCCCGTGTGAAAGGGTTACCCATGACGATGCATATTGTAATGAAATGGAGAGGCTGCTATAAACTTTTGTTTATATTATCAGCATTATATATAATTTATTTGTTTATGAGGAAGGTTTAATGGCCTTTGTTGTACACATGATAAGAGTTTAGACCTGCAAGTAAAAACGGCATAAAGTCAAGTGTACAATATCTTCAAATATGGTCAGTATATTAAACCTAGCTGTATATATTGTAAAAGTGAATGTCAATCCGTTTTATCCTTGAAGATACTCTAAACTGAATATCGCTATTACAAAAGCACTCGTAGTATCAACATATTTTGAAGTAGATTTACATTTTAGTTATCCTGTGTAAAACAAAGTTTCTAGCCTTTAAAATATTTAAGCTCAGAGTATTAGGTGTCGGGAAATAAAAGTTCAGACAGTTGTCATGTATGTATGTATGTATGTATGTATGAATGAACTTTTTATTAATTTATTGTAGTACAAAAATGTGGCGAATATCTGACTGTCGAGAGTGCAAGGTTAAACCTGACCTCACCTCGGTACCCATCACAGTATGAAAACTATCTTCATTGCATCTGGACTATTAAAGGTCCCATCCATTCCAGAATAGCACTGAATATACAATATATCGATATCGAAGGAAACGGTGATGACTGTCCTTATGACTTCATTCAGCTGTATTTGGGTGGGTACATCATACGGTATTCATTGTTCAGCTATGTACTTTTCCTAGATAAAAATATAACCTTTCCTTATTTTCGTTTACTAACAATTAAGGAATCTTACTTCAAGATTTAATTTGCTACAGATGATCATATTTTAAAGATGCACCTGTAAACCATTTTAATTTGTTGAGCTTACGGTATATGCTGACACGCACCTCTGTTTCATATAACTATATTATGTGTGTTAATTTTAATAATCATAGATTGTAATGGTCATTTGGTAAATATGATATTAAATACTAATTTCCTTTATGATTGTGGGTTAGTATTTTATGATGGGAATATTTTAGTTAACACATTACGTAGTTTCAAGGCAGTGAGCTGTACTTTTTAAGCAAGCTTGTTGATGTGATTTGACTTCACCTCATTGGTTTTCTTTAAAACAAGAGGCTGACCTAGTTTCTGATTGGCTGGTTGCTAAAGAACTTGACCTTGTTGACAATCTTAGATTGATCTAGAATGATACATCAATACCATTGGTATATCAGCACAATAGAGTGAACTTCATTCGGAATATCACTAGAACGCATTTGTAATACTCGATACTTTTGGACTTGTAATAGAGCTTTAAGTGTGTTTAGGTTTTCATTCACCATATTGTAATTTATTTTTAATTTTTAGTTTTTATTTTCAGGAAAGAAATTATATTTTGCTTTTTACCCCATTTGTTAATTTTCGCTCATTTATGTTACTAAGTTAGAATTGTAACACACCAAGTTATGAAGTGTTAAAAATAAATTCCAACCCCACTGCATGAAATATTCATGGAACCTACTTTGAATTTAGTCCAAAATTTCGTAGGGTTCCCCTGCTCGTTATTTAAAAAAAAAATTGTATCGTTTACTTTTTTGGGCTACTAAATAATTAAACTAAGAACAGAATAGCAGTGATGACTAACATCCTAGCACACATCTTCTTGGTGTATTATCCGATTTCAGTCCTTTTTCAATGTGACAAAACAGTTTGAATCAATACATGTGGCTACATTATTCCATATTTTAGGTATAAATTCACATACTAGACAAATCAGCTATTAATACATCCCATTGAAGTCCCTAAAGAAATTTCTCTTTTTTTCCTGGAGACTTGATAGCATGTAAAGAATGTAACCTGCACTCAATGGAAAGTAGCATTATAGTCTGAATAAAAAGTATGATGCTTATTGCGCCCGGCCTTTTGGCACATGCATATGATGACAATGTAAATAGGTGTGATTCGGACAGTTCTGGAAAAGTTCCTCGCTCTAAAATAAAAACTATTTAATTCAACTGCAGGTATTTCCAGAAAATGTAACATCATAACCGATGCTTGTAATTTGTATATGTTGTGTCAAGGTTAGTTACTAACATAAATAAAATAGTATTGATGCCTTTTGACTAATGATATTGTACTAGATTTCATCAAAATTTGTAGAAAATGAAACGAAATATGTGAACAACTAAATTAGTGTAGTGATATATATTAGCGATCTATACACTGAATTTGGTTAGGAAATTATCTTTGCGTTGTTTAACATTTTTCATCAAATCAAAACAGTTATGCATCATCACGTCTACATGTATCCATTGATGACTCATTCATTCCTTTTTAAGACGTTTTGTAGTTGCTGATTCTCTCTCTCTCTCTCTCTCTCTCTCTCTCGTTCTCTCTCTCTCTCATTCCAGACAATTTTACCAAATTAAATTACATTTCCTTCAAATAATTATTTAAGTCAAAAGAATTGTGTTTATGAGTTACAGATTATACCATAAACATCAAAAAATGTATGGTACATATATATTTTGGTTTCAATGAAATTATGACAAATGCTGATAGTGACTGAGTTTTATATTACAATGCAAAACAAATGCAAACACTAGGGTATTGATTGGGAATCGAAATTTAAGGATATGAGCTTGATATGTGAAATACTTAGAGTAGTTACGAGCTTCAGAGATGAATCACACCCATAACTACCAGTTCAAACATTATTGAATAACAGCGCCCGCCACACCAGAATGAAAGCGATCAACAAGGAACAAAAAATATATTAGACTAAACAGACAAGAAAATAAATAAAAGCCATTAATATATATGTATGTAAATAAAGTAAGAATACTGCTTAGGAGAGTCAAGTGGGAAATGGACTCATCAAGTAAAGTAAAGAGCGATTCGAAATTCTCCCAGAGAAAAAAATTGGAACAGAATATTGCAGATGTTGCGAAACTAGAAGTTACCACGAACCGAATTTTGTTTCCGTGTCTTGAAAAATATCCTTCCTTTTAAGTCACCTTACTTTAGGGGCAATACTTTTTCTTTATCGTCAGATACGAAAATATTCACTTGCAAGGTGTTGCCAAAGAACAAAAATATTTAGATGATTCAAATTCTGAAGTATGAGAATAATAGACACCAATGAGTTTTGTATTATCAGGAAGTCACTACAACTTTCCAGTAATTATCATTTTTCAGGAAGTTCTTTACTGTAAGTTTTTTACCTAAAGACTGGAAATTGTGGAACTTCATATTGTTATTTCGAAAGAAGACAGAAAATCCCCAATATGTATAACGACATACAATTTGTGTTCCTAAAAACTCATGGAATAAAGCAATAATTAAGTTATACCATAAATAAAAGTGCTTGTCAATTAAACGTGTGTTTATTTTCTGCGACAGCCAATTTATTACGTAATACAGTTCTGCTAAAAAAAAAATAAAAAATATAATAATAACATAAATAAAAGAAAATCATGTTTCGCAAAATAATCAAAGGAATAAAACAGATTATTCATGTCCAATTTAAAATCTTTGCTATCACACATGATTTAAGTGGAGATAATGATTTTACTTAAGGAAACAAATAGGTGTACTTGTTATGAAACATAATACTAGTACTGGAACTAGACATACCGTAACCATTTTAATCTTTTCAATGCGTATTTTTTGGTCTCATTTTCAGGTAACCATTACATACTGAGGACCAAGCATATATGCGGAAGTAATACTCATGGTTTGAGTTTCATCTCGGGATCGAACGAAGTTGATGTCATTTTCGTGACGGATGGATCAATAACAAAAACAGGATTTTTTTTGCAATACTACACTGGTATTTGTCCGATTTTTGTCAGTGTAATTCAGAAAGTAGTGCTTGAAACTAAAACAAAATGAAACTCGTCATCTTTCATTTGTATTCGATAATTTTAAAATGTGATCTATTCGATTTTAATCTTCTGAAATATCTTCGATTTTACTTAAATTGAAATACTCATATGCACAACAGTTTTTAATTTAATTACTTAGATGGGCATTTATTAATGCACAGAATATATTTATTAGTACATGTACAGATACAACTATTTTAAAGTTAGCCTGAAGTTAAGTAGCGCATCCACTGAAGTGTTATGAATGCATAATAATACGGATATAAACAATTATGGATTCAAAAACGCAATATTAGGGAATCCAATAAAGTTTGCTACGAACGCGTGTTTATGTATTTCTTTATTTTTTTATTTATTTATTAAATTAAGTATCATATTGCGGTGGGCACTTGACGGCTGGGACAGCTCTAGCTACACTGGTTTCACCTAATTACCCATCACCATATGACATTTACCTGCGATGCCACTGGACTATTGACGTGCCTATTAATCACAGAATTGTCATAAAAATAACCGATATTGACCTCGAAGAAAGCAACGACTGTTCCTTTGATTATCTTCAGATATATCTAGGTAGGTAAAATACCTAACGTAATATAAAATGTAGTTCAATACTGTTTGGCATGTAGATGAGAGAAGCATTCCAACATTTTAATTGCAAGAGAATTACAAACGATTTTTATCATTCATTTTGATTATTGCATGTGTGTAAACATGCATTCAAATACTCTGCGTGAATTATATGCGCTTCTATCCTAATGGACAAGTCCAAATGTCTAAGTAAATAATTATGATAATGAATACATCTCTAGATGAAAGATTTGTCAATTGCACGATATTCCAATAATCTCAAACAATTTTTGGGCAAGCTTTTTTGTGGCTAGAAAACACTTATGAGGTACATTATTTTCAGCCTAAAGTTTTAATCTGATCGACAACTACCATTGTGTCATTGACAAAAAGTTGAATACTTGTCACATGGTCCAAGGCTTATACACACCTGTGTATTAAAATTATCATTTGGTATGCATTTGTTTTCAACCCAGTCAAAAAGCCATGAACTCTCCAAAAGACAATCAAATTAGACAATTTTGATTCCAGGAATGAATTAAAGCTTTTCGTGTAAAGGTATCATAATAAAATGTCTTTTTAGAGAAATAGATTTGTATAGGGCTGTATCTGCTTGTTAGGTAACGACTACATTTTGGACACCAATCGAATATGCAGACAAAGTAATGAACCTCTGAATTCCATCTCGATGTCTGACGAAGTACATGTCATTTTTATCACGGATGGATCGGTAGCAAAGAGAGGCTTTTCTTTACAGTATCAAGCTGGTATGTATCCCCATTACAGGTTTATTACTTAAACTTTATAATCTAACATCAGTGAAAATATCGAATCGATTCTCTATCGTATTATAAATAGATTATACATACCATCTTCACTATATAGCTTTTGAAAGTTTCATCTAATTTAAAGGATATCGCATTCAATAGTTTTCATCTCGTATCGGTTTTTTAAAGACACTTTATATTAAAGGATATAATTTGAAACGTTGTCGTATATATATATATATATATATATATATATATATATATATATATATATATATAGAGAGAGAGAGAGAGAGAGAGAGAGAGAGAGAGAGAGAGAGAGAGAGAGAGAGAATTCATTGAGAAAGTATATATAGCAAGTAAGTTCTTTGAATTGCACCTGATCTTTGCGAGATTGTTCTCGCCAAGGACAATAAAACAGAGTGGAAAAAGAACATGACAAACGCCGGAGCAATAAGTCAGTGATAATGGTCAAGCGCTTGCTAGAACGGCACGTCTCTTTTCCAAGGCGGATGACGCAAACAAATAGCAAGTACACAATAAAAATAGAAACAAATATCCATATTTTGTTATGACGTAATCAAAATTAAAAAATATTAAACTAATATATACAAAAACAAAACTGTATACTTTGAACTATTTGCAATGTGGCATATTGGTTATTTCAATTTCTGAAGAAGACTATGCTTAGTTTAACTTGCCCACAGGTGACCAATTTAACTGCCGGAAAGATTCTGAGTTTCCTCTGACCCTTGCCACCCCATTTTTGATATTTGGACATTTATGTTGGGGTGTAGGGTCAGAGTCCATTCCTATCGAAAAGTTGCCGGCCCAGCTAACCTGGACGACCTTTCATCAAAATATACTTGCATGAAATCGATAGGAATATGATTTATTTTCTCAGAAACTGCGATCGTAGTATTCGTTATGTCTTTAATCCGCTGACAGACGAAACGAAAGTATATCGTTGATGAAATTTGACCTGGATCTGGTCATTTGCATTCCTAGTCACGTGACTAAACAACTCTCGCAAACTACATGTCAGTGACATCAGAGGTCATACAGTCACGTGATATCAACAATACACCATTTCTAATTTTGCTGTAGGAAAACAAATCGAACATATAGATCAAAGTCACGTAATTTTTATAGAAAAATGTGAAAAACATAAACTTCTCAAAATATTTGTTATAAAAACAATGACCGAAAATCTGTAAATGTTGCAGCAATTTGAAGAAAACCAAAATCACTACGCAGAGAGCACATGTCAATGTGGTAATCACGTGACACCAACAAAACCATCGCTGACACGTGCTTGGTACTTCTTGAAAATGGTTTTATCCACCCTGCTGCCATACCAACAGTTTTCTGGTCGTTGTTCTCAGAATAAATATGTTGAGAACTAAGTGTGCATTATATTTATTTACAATCATTAAGTGACTTCTATAAAATATGTCCACATTCTATGTACAACAACTTTGGAAATTTGTTTATATTGATATCACGTGACTATATGACCTCTGATGTCATTGACATGAGGTTGCGAGAGTTGTATAGTCATGTAACTAGGAATGCAAATGGCCAGATCCAGGTCAAATTTCAGCAACGACGTACTTTCGTCTCATCTGTCAGCGGATTAAAGACATGACGAATGCTACGCTCACGATTTTCGGGGAAATAAATCACATTCCTATTGATTTCATGCAGGTATATCTCGATGAAAGGTCGTTCAAGTTTGCTGGGCCGGCTAGCAAGCGGCTACCATAATGGTGTCGGCGAATTCCAACTTTTCGATAGGAAATGGACTCTACACCCCAACATAAATGTCTAAATATCAAACATGGGGTGGCAAGGGTCAGAGGAAACTGACTACCTGAAAGATAGCTACCCAGATTTCTGTCCCGGATAACATCTATTGTACTGTTATAATTCAAAGATAACAATAACGCGATTACAAAATTAATAATGAAATATATATCTAGGTATGTAGTATGTAGGCATGATGTCCCAGTGCTAGGCATCACTATAAACTGCCACACTGCAGATATCGTAGCGATATGGCTGAATCTTTTTTAAAGCTACGTTAAAAAACCATATCAAACACACATGTAGTATAGGATTAAATGATCATGAATGTGTATTCGTCGAAACGTTTTTGTTATTTGTTTGTTTAATATAATTTAATCAGAGAAGAAGTAAATAAAGTCCTTCAGACCTTACGTTAATTTTGTGAGCAATTAAGTAATTATTTACATTTCGATAAATACTCATTCGTGACCATTTAATCGTTACAATTATAATTTTCATCTTGCAATCAGTTTTAGGTAGCTCATAGTATTCTTTATCAATCTCTTCACACCTGCTCCATCTTGACTGGTCAAAGATAGCATTAGAGATTGGGTAAAATGTCGTAGCGGGTCATAGCAATGATCTGAAACTCTTTGCCACATGGTATGGTTTTTGTTTCTTTGGGAGTTCTTTGCGGGGTCGAGGGAGAGGCGACCAGGTTATTACATTTTTTCAACATTAATTTGCGTCCGACACATGTTGTTTCAGCTTTCGTGGTTTTTGCTTGATACACATTTGGAACTTAGAAAACCAAAAACGTGTCCGTTTTTAGTCAGATTCCCTGTGCTTGCGTCACATGACCATCACCTTCAATAACAGCTGGTGAAACATACTGTCCAAGCAAAAATCCATTAATTATAAATGTAGATTGGCTCGTAAAACATGCCATATGCTGTGCTTGGTTAAAGGGGTGAGAGTTGAAATGTAAGAAGGATTGTTTAATTACATTGTTTAAACTTCTAATAGGCTACTTTATCTGGGGTTGCAAATTCTGATCAGAAGTTACTGTGTGTGGCTTGTTTTTATTATTATTATGGTGTAAGGAACTGGAATAAACTAAATTTCAGCTAACGTGTACTGGCAACAAAACATAGTCCCAAAATTTACCAATATGTAAAAAAAAAAAACAGCAAAATCCCAAATGATTATTACATAACCGTTTACATACAACCGCATTGCAGAAAACTCGGTAAATTCAAAACAAATGGAATTATTGGCATTTAACGGTACCTCATTACAATAATGGATGTATGACTAAATAGAGTCAGCGCCAAAGTCCTACTTACTGGAACAAAATTATAGTGTCAGATTCTAGCTTTCATATTTCTGCTCCATAATCAAAGGTGCTAACAATAGTGGGTCACTAGGTCAGTAAACTAGAATGTTCAATAATGCCGCCGATTGTAAATTTGGTTACGATAGTTTCTTACTATTACATAAATGTATATATATTTGGAGTCATGACCTTGCTGTAGTCAATGTCCTGTCGTACCCTCGTTGTCATAAGCTTTAGTAAAGTTAAAAAGCTAGTATCCGACAACCTTTACAACATAGCCTTTATTGTGTACCGCCTATCATAAAATTCTCGAATTAGTGGGTATCTGCAAAGATCTGGTGTGTCGCAAAGGTTATTTTCGTATATTTGAATATCAAACCGGCCTACTCACAACATTGGTACCAGTTGTTTTCCTAGACATGTATACAAAATATTACGTTTGATCTATGCGTCTGCATAAAAAGTATCTGCCCATTTGCAAAACAAGAAAATGCGAGACAACATAGGAAGGAATCTCAGACGGCTATACTATTTTCAAGAGTATATCAACAAGAAATACATATAATCTCAATGAAAGGTTAGGTGTATCAGTAAAACTGCCACCTGGGTACTGACGGGCAAGATTTGTACTATTTTATATGGTGGTGAAACAATAGACTTAGAAAAAGAAACACATGAAATGACATACCACATATAAGGTCAACACAAAAGTTTCCAAACAAAGCAACTCAGCCAGACATTCCGTTGAGTCCCTCAAATTTTACCCACTGAGTCAAATCGCAGGTGGACTGAAAACAAACGTTGTCAAAAAGAGAAATATTAGATACCGTAGATGCGAGCACAAGGCGAATTAGGATTAAAAGAAAAATTATAGTCCGTAAATGTAATGTTCTGTTCAACCTTCCGTTCGTCAATATTTCCTATCAGCACGTTCGCCCTCATTCTCCTTTAATGACATGAAGTTGTTATTATTATTATTATTATTATTATTGCGTATGTACAGCATCATCCTTGTAATCTACACACATTCATGTGTTTTTTCCAGTATTGGAAATTACATATAGGAATGTACAATCTATAAGCGAATACTAATGCACAGATATAGATGGCGCCTTTCTAACCAAGTTCCCTCGTAATGACGTAGATAATTAGGTCACATTAAGCACTATAGCACTATTGTGCTTCAAGCTTTATTCCAAACTTGTTCTCCTTATACAGAGATATCCCTTTCTAGACATGTAGTTACTTTTTATGTTATTTTTCTTAACATTCTTTAGGTTTTATTAGTTTTTATCTGCTCATTATTTTTAATAGCTTAGCTTCTCTCTGCGACATTATTTTTATTATTCATCACCTATCACTCTTTTCCATTGCCTTAATTACCAACTTTAGAGAGAGAATCTCTCTCTCTTTCTCACTCTCTCTCTCTTTATATATATATATATATATATATATATATATATATATATATATATATATATATATATATATATATATATATATGTGTGTGTGTGTGTGTGTGTGTGTGTGTGTGTGTGTGTGTGTGTACATGTTCATTCATTCATTCATTTATTCATACAGTAATCAACTGTGGAGGAAACCTGACAGCCCAGAATACGACAGCAAAGTTGACGTCACCTCATTATCCATTGCAGTATGACAACAATCTACGCTGCCACTGGACTTTGGAAGCCCCTATCAGTTACGTAATTTTCATAAAGATAATAAATATTGACATCGACGACAATAAGGGATGTTCTTCTGATTATCTGCAGTTATATCTAGGTAGGTATCAGAAAAAGACATAATATTCCTTGCTATTAACTGCTTGTCTAGTTTGTTTGATGCAGACAACGTTTTTATAAACTGTTTCTTCTCTTATTTGTATGTAGGTGGTTTCTCGTTTCGTTTCAAGACGAAATGTTTAACAGTATTAATCTGATTGCCACCGAGTCAATGAGGATGGTTTGTAATGCCATAGTTTGCAATAATTTTGTTTACTCAATGAACGAGTGATTCACCATTTTATGCATGCCCTGCCCATCTTTATATTGTATACCAGTATACTTAACTTCCCATTCCTGACGATGAGTATTTGGTTTTGTTTTGTAATTAGTTGTCCATTTATTTATTCACTTTCTCATCCTTTAATAGCTATGTGTACATTTCCGCACTAAATCACGGTTCTTTATAACCGATGAAATAGTCCATAGTACCTTTATTCTCCGTTTGGATACCCTCTCACTGTTAGACTAATTTATACTTTAGTTTCGTGCAGCACGCCTTCTTAATTGACTGTGTCTTGGCACTTTTCTTCTTCACCTTTTCTCATCTATGATCGCGCTTTATTTTTCCTGTCTTAAGACAGATAGAACATTAATCTTCGCAATTACAATCTATCGACATCATCAGTTTGACAGTTATCCGCTTTGTAATCTTACCCACCACCACTACCCTCGATTTTTGTCTCGTTGAGGTCAGGATGAAAAATGTAATTTTGATGATCGATTTTGCCATGGTAAAAATGGTTCGTCCCTATTTAGGTTAAAAGCTATACCTTTCTATACCTTTGGATATAATACAGTTTATTTTACTTTTTCGTGAATCATCTGCATCTCGAATTTACGTCTTCATAATTCAACTTCTGGTCTTCTAGAAAATATATGCCTTCATTCCCATAATTTAGTAAGCACAATTCGTGCTAACTTTGCTCTTGATGATTGGACGTCTTCTCATTTCCTCGTTGTCTCCATTATTTACGAAAACAATGACAATATGAATACTTTGATGTATTTTTCAGTTTCATAATTTGTTCTTCCTGCTGTAAATAACAGTCTTTCTGAAATGTGTGCTTTCATGGTGTGTTTATGCTGAATAGACCTCCAAATCTATACGTAAATAAAAGAGATTTATCTATCACTGTAACCATGCAAATTATGACTGACGTAAATAAGTTTCCTTCACTGGATGATTCAACTGAAGATAATACAGATAAACTAAAATTTAAATTTTTTTTCATTTATGTTAATTTTTTTAAACAATTTTAAATGAACAATTAAAAATAAATACAATAAGTAATATATGACTTGTAAAACAGTAACTCATTATTATATTTTATTGGTGCACTAATTTACAACAAGCTTTCACTGTGATGTTTTTGTGTCAAATTTCAGATAAACAACGTTATCCCAGGACAAGATTTCTTTTGACTAGTTTTCCTGTATATTATCAATATTTGCCTTTTACTTGTCTTCATCCAAAATTACAATAGGAAATGTAAACTCATCTGTAGTATCGAAATACGAAAATGTTTCACTTAATCACATATGTACACACGCACACACACACACACACACACATATATATATATATATATAGAGAGAGAGAGAGAGAGACAGACAGACAGACAGACAGACAGACAGGTCTTTATGATAATCAAAAACAGTTAACTGTATGATAACAGATACCAAACTAATTTTAGTTTAGTGCGATGTTTATTTTATTCGCCACCTTATTTGCATCGGTTTACAAGTAAATAGCAACAACTAGAAAGATAGAGTGTGCATACATAAAACATTGACTGGGAAATTAATTAAAAAGGATGTGCACGAGTTCTGTTATTTGAGAACAAAAAATATACATTCCGCGAACTGGACAGTGTGATAATGTAAAGATTAGCAAACATATATTCACATTTTTGATAAACCACTTTTGATAATGCGATTTGTTAATGTGTTGCAAACCGTTTTCTTTTTGCAGGTACCAATTATACATTTCAGACTGATCGAAAATGCGAGAAGAATATTCAAGACTTGAATTTCATCACGATGTCTAATCAAGCAGATGTTATTTTTGTCACGAATGGGACAATGACGAAAACAAAATTTTCACTGCGATATCGTGCTGGTAATTCTCATTTACGCATTTACATAGATTTTATTGAAAACAAACTGCTGTAAAACAGATATATGTAAATTCGACAGTTACTTTAATTTCAATTACAATTTTAATCGTGCGACAATACCTATTAATTTCATATTTAATTTTATCACAGCTGTCAAAAAGTAAACTCACTTAATGATGAAATGAATTCATTGGTTAGATTATATAAAAGGCAACAAATTTTAAGAAGATTTGATGCCAATTTGCTCGGGTTATAATAATAATAATACAAGCAATCAGTACATTTCGTCTTGCATTAAAAACTTCGATCTACATTAATAAACGTTAAATTGCTCTGAAATCTGTTATTGATTTAATTTTGCCTTTCGAATAAATGCGCTTATTCTTCCTAACTTAATGAACGTTCTTTTCCTATTAGAGATAATCGGCATTTGTACGTATGGAACAAAATACAATTAATATAAACCTTTGAGTTTAATTTGCCCTTTATATTATCATTTATAATTGTAACTTTTTCTATGGTTTAATGTAAATTTATATAGGAAACTTGGAAAAACGTTTCACTTACCGATACCGACATTGATCATTTAACTTTTATTGTTTCTTACATTTATTAGGAAATGCCTTAATTTTCTCTTTACATCTAGCTTATATTAGTCTCTTTGTTTGTATATCATATTGAATATGCAATTTTCCAGCATATTCCTTTATTCCTGTCTTTGTTTTAGTGTCATATTGTGAAGGACATCTAACGGCACAGACATTTATATCTACATTGTCATCACCTAATTACCCCTTTCAATATGAAGACAACCGATACTGTCACTGGACTATTGAAGCTTCGATCAATTATAGAATTGTCATAAACATCACAAATATTGAATTTGAAGAAAACAGTGACTGCTCGTCTAATTATTTGGAAATATTTCTAGGTAGGTAAAAGAAAATAATAAATTATTGTAAAGTTGTATATGGATGATTTGAGCGTGCGTGGAAATAAAGCACACATGCTAATATGCATGCTTACTTACCTACTTTCTTCCATCCTTTTATACTTATTTACTTGTATACACTCACTGGAAAACAGCAAATAACAGAATAGCATCATGCATATGACCTTAATAAAAACATACATTTTCTTTCTGTAACTCTAGGTCTGTACATGACAAGAGTGTCGTCTTAAATATATAGATCACTAAAGCTTTGCGAACTTCATTCCTTTGCCCTTAGACGTGTAACGCTCGGGTCAGTCATATATTTTTCTCATTCACTTTGCTTTTTCAATGTATCAACAATAAAGATTCCTTCAACAATATAAACCCCGAAAATGTGAATCATCAGTAAAATATGAAACATATCTTACAATTGTTGGCAGCTAATAAATGTTTTGAAAAACGCAGAGTTTAAATTGCAAAAAGTGAATACAAAATGGTTTCCATAAATGATAAGAGTATTTTCATTTTTAACAAGTCATACTGAAAGGAATAATTCTGAAGCGTGTTTATATATTTTGCTTTTCAGGCACAAATGATACACATAAGACTCATCATATATGCAGGAACAAGACTGAGGTCCTGGCTTTCATCACGATATCGAATCAAGCTGATATCATTTATGTCACAGATGGAAAATTTGGATTTATATTGCAATATGAAGCTGGTGAGTGTAAGCTTCAATAGATTATATATTTGTCAGCTGTATAAGTCTTACGTATAATGGTCATACAAATCAAAAATATCAAGGGCGTAGTGACGCGTGGAAAAAAAACTAAAAAGCAAAATAAATATGTGTAAATGTGCACTGCATGTGATGATGATTTTCAAATTGTTCTTTCTTCCATATTTTTCCATTTATTATTTCACTTAAAGTGGTATCTGATATATATATTTGATACATAGAATACTTTATGATTTTCAACATGATACACCCACAAATATTATCCAATAGTTATTTGTAATTTAAGCATGTACATTTTTCTGGACACTTGTAAAATATGTTGTCGGGTAATACTTGTTTAATTTTCTACTCTTGAAGGACTATATATTTATAAGCATAATTAATAATTAATACGTTTATTTATTTACTTTAGTCTATATTTGTGGAGGCAACTTGATTGCCCAGACAACAGAAGAAACACTCACTTCTCTTAACTATCCGTCCAAGTACGAAAATAATTTACACTGCCATTGGACTATTGAAGCCCCTGTGAATTTAAAAATTGCTATACACATAACCAATATTGACCTTGAAGATGATGAAGGATGTTACCATGATTATCTTCAGTTCGATTTGGGTAAGTACATAGAAGTATCACATCTTATGCAGTAAACTGTTGTGAAATTGTCTTAGCAAAGATGACATTTTTCTTGTTTCCATCTTAATACCGCAATGACTTGTCGCCAAGCCTTTAATGGTACGTATCATGACGAGCTCACCGACGTTTAGTTTCCAGCAGAAACTCACATTTAGAGAGTTGTTTCTTGTTTCTGGACTTAAGCAATCCTTAAATTGAAACCTTGAATTGGTTGCAATATAAATATGTGTTATATCAAAAGTCGTCTTATAACAGAGGAAGTCCCCGAAGAAATCATGACTGTTACATTAGCTACTTACATGTGAAGAAATATATATATATATATATATATATATATATATATATATATATATATATATATATATATATATATAAAAGAATGCAGACAACTGAAACTCTGAAGGAGAAAAATGAAGGACTTACTAAAGTCTTAACATTTTATATTTGTCAATAAATAAATTAATCCAACACGATTTATATGTATTCTTATTCTGTTCCCTCCATTTCATTACACGTTATAATAACCAGCAATCTCAACAGTTTGTATTAAATAGCAATATTAATCAGAAAGAATGTACTATTATGATTTAAGAATATTCATAAGAGTAACATCAAAATCCCAATGACAAACGAATTCAAATACATATAATTATCTTGTGAAATAGGTAACCATATATGTTACAATAAAAATGCAAAGTCATACAAAGGTACTTAAATAGCGTAAGTTTTACGGAGACCCAATATCCCTACATACATGTAATCTATATATTTAGCTTTGATTTTCTTTAATACCGAATTTTACTAAATATTTATATTGGGAAAATGAATGTATATTTTCAAACATGATTATTTTAAATTCATTTCCATCTTGAGAATGTTAACATTCCCTATCACTTTTAGAAGCCAATTGGCAAAAAATGAATACAGTAAATATTGCATTTGCATACGAACCCGATGCCGGTTAAAGAAAAACAGACTGGTGTGCACCATAACCTTATTTATAACCTTAGATTGCACTATACATATAACACTCGACCAGAATAGTGCATATTGCTAACGGGTATTTAAGACACAATAAATATAAACTATCGTGAAAATATTGTGATTCGAAACAAATATGGAATGATTGTTATATTATTGCACTTTTAATTATAAATATATGGCCAAAAGCAACAAGCCTTGTGTCAGTCGAATAAAGGTAAACAGGCTTTTAACTGCGATGGGAATACGGTAAAAATTAGAACATGTTCAATGCGGATGTGTCACTACCTCAAGAGAGGGTGAGTTCATTATTTTACTGTTAAGCAAAACTGATTCTACGCAAAAACCCGTTATATAAATTGATTATTAATGTTCCAACATGCTTCCACATTATACATAATGAAAACTGGAGGTGCCTCTAATAGATGAGTGCCTCCAAAGCAAAGATGGCGGACATCGTAATAAGACGAATGTTGCACATACTATCAATCATACGGGGCATTCATTGGCAAATATCGTACTTAACAGTCTCAACATAACATTCCCATCTGTACATGAATTTGATAGAATAGCTATTATATATGTACTGTACAGCATTCAGACAATGTAAACAACGATGTGAAACTAAATACTTACCATGCTTTACATATACACATGACATGAAAGTGGTACATATATCAATACATCAAAACAAATCTCCCCAAACAGTGAATAATTCTATTCATGTAAAATGTAGCAGTATCTTATTATTTGTCTATATCAGTTAAATATGTGCATTATATACTCATTATTAAACTTGCAGACAATTATAATAGTACATTATATGCTATATTTATAGTATTGGAATTATCATGGTACAGTGAGCACAATAGTTATAACACTGGTATTATAATGGCACATTCTGCACAAACATTATAGCACTGGAATGATAATGATACAGTCAGTGTTATCATTATAGCATTGGAATGATAATGGTACAGTCAGTGTTATCATTATAGCATTGGAATGATAATGGTACAGTCAGTGTTATCATTATAGCATTGGAATGATAATGGTACATTCAGTTTTATCATTATAACATTGGAATGATAATGGTACATTCAGTTTTATCATTATAGCGTTGGAATGATAATGGTACATTCAGTTTTATCATTATAGCGTTGGAATGATAATGGTACATTCAGTTTTATCATTATAGCACTGGAATGATAATGGTACAGTCAGTGTTATCATTATAGCGTTGGAATGATAATGGTACATTCAGTGTTATCATTATAGCACTGGAATGATAATGGTACATTCAGTTTTATCATTATAGCACTGGAATAATAATGGTACATTCAGTTTTATCATTATAACATTGGAATGATAATGGTACAATCAATGTTATCATTATAGCATTGAAATGATAGTAGTACATTCAGTGCTATCATTATAGCATTAAAATTATAACGTTACATTCAGTGTTATCATGATAACATTGAAATTATAATGGTTGTATTCAGTACTATCATTATAGCATTGGAATTATATTGGTACTTTCATTACTATCATTATAGCATTTTAATTATATTGATACATTCAATACTATCATTATAGCATTGGAATTATACTGGTACATTCATTACCATCATTATTACCTTTTTAATTATATTGATACATTCAATACTATCATTATAGCATTGGAATTATACTGGTATATTCATTACTATCATTATAGCATTTTAATTATATTGATACATTCAGTACTATCATTGTAGCATTGGAATCATATTGGTACATTCAGTACTATCACAGTATTGGTAGAGTTATTGTTCTATCGACGCATCTTTTCCAAAGCTAAGTATCTGCGTACATAATATATGTGTTGTCATAATAACCAAGGAAAATTAGAACATCCTAAAATCTCAAACAAATAGGTTTTTAGCACATGTTTTGTTACTTAACGTACCAGTTCCTGTACATGCAAGACACTCTTGTTATCATCCTTGCTGGCTGGAGTGTCTCCCACGTCACTAGAATTCTGTAAATAACTTTCGCCTCAACGTCTTATTGATCTTTAACACCTTCCTCCTACTTCGATATCGTCATTATTTGTATTTTCTGTCTATCATTCCCTCTCTTGTTTTCTCTTCTTCGCGTCCGTTGTCATCCTCTTCCTCGTCATCCTTATCGTTACAACTAGTAATAGTGTCTAAAACAATAATAATTATAGAAACGACGTATTTCTCAAGGGTAAAATGCATTAAACTCAGACACGTAATGCCAAGCAAGCACATGTGAGTGTCGGAATCAACGAAATGCATAAGCTGATGTAAACGCAAAACTTAACAAAGAGCAACAACAGGATAGTTAACACCAAAAGAAGAGTATGGGGAAAATGATATAATAACAAGAACATCCCAAAAGAAGAGTATGGGGAAAATGATGTAATAACAAGAACATCCCAAAAGAAGAGTATGGGGAAAATGATGTAATAACAAGAACATCCCAAAAGAAGAGTATGGGGAAAATGATGTAATAACAAGAACATCTCAAAAGAAGAGTATGGGGAAAATGATGTAATAACAAGAACATCTCAAAAGAAGAGTATGGGGAAAATGATGTAATAACAAGAACATCCCAAAAGAAGAGTATGGGGAAAATGATGTAATAACAAGAACATCTCAAAAGAAGAGTATGGGGAAAATGATGTAATAACAAGAACATCCTTAATATGGCTCATCCGATCGTTGATCTGAAGGAAGACAGACGCTAAATATATATCTGTTCATTCTTAAGAATGTCTGCTTTGCGAATCTGACGAATACTACGCAGATCTAAATTGTATGATCGCTACTTTCTTATGTCATCAATGTGACGTCACATTGACATGGTGTCTCGTAACTTATGTGGCGCTCTGCTATAAACTGCCACACTGCATACATCGCAGCGATATGACTGAAAAAAGTGTTAAAGCTACGTTAAAAATCCAAATCATACACACACAAACACACACACACACAGAGTTTCGTATTTTTGTATAGGGTTAGATTTTAAAAGAAAAAGTACTTCCCCGGTTTTCTTCACTGGTTATAGGATTTAATTAAAACCTCGTGTATATTACGCGTTGTTAAGAGAACTTTTCATTCCCTTTATTTTGGTTTATGATTGATGGGTGTAATATGGGTTATAGAGTATACAGCTTGGTCTTACTTTACATGTGCCCCTATCAAAAATATGCAAGCTTTACTTGATCATTTTAATGTCCTGTCTTCAGATGTAAATTATAAAGAAAAGAGCAGATAACTTGTCTATATTTAATATATTTGATAATCCATTCAGTGCACGTTTAGAAGCTGTATTGTCTAACCTGGCAAAATTAGTTGTCCCTATTTTAATAACTGCTATAGATAGTGTACTTTAAATTAAGTCAGGATGATGATTGGAGCACATGGGAGCAGTTATTTTGGTTATATTTGTGCATTGATCATATCGTGTACATTTTCCACAAGTACAACATCCAGTGACATGTCATCCACAGTACATGAACATAATAAAGAGGTATGCCAACATTCGCTCCATTGTGCATGTTGCAAATGGAAACAACATAACTTTACACCTATCGCTCTCTCGGAAGTTCATATTATATGTAGTGCGTCCCGTATGATCTCTGGAAGAGATTGGGCGTACAATATCAAGATTGAGACTTCTGCTACTTAATAACTAATGAAGCAGAAATAAGTCTTATGTTGTTTTAATAATCTTAAGAACAGTTATATGAAGAAAAATGATAATATCAACTAGAAGTATAGAATACATTGGAAATCTATACCAATTACAAATGATCGTAAATGGCTTCGCATGAATTCTTTTGAGAACAACCGATTTGATCTAAATTATTGTGTAATACTGAAAGAAATGCAAACATCGACGTCTGCATGTGTATATTTGATATGATTATCTCGATGGCGGAGGAGTTTTAGGCATTGCAATTTACAAGACGAATAAAATTTTGTTTCAATCTTTGAAGAAATTGAGATTAATCACTTCTACATATATTGGTGAGCAATTAAAATATATATTTTTTTAAATCGAAAATGTTTCCCAAACTGACGGAAATCTATTAAAAATAGATTAGCCCATGGAAATCCCAAGTAGCATTTTGATATGTCAAATATTTTTAATTCACTCCACCTCCTTTTCCTTTGCTCTTTCTTTTCCAAAGTAAAACAACATTTCCTACAAGTGAAGAAACCTGATAACTGTCTAGAATGTTAGTACAAGGCAAACAGGATCCGTCTTTACTTGAGAACTTCAAAATTTGTTATCTTGAACACGCTAATGCACTTGACACTTTTTGAAGGCATACAGAGCTGTATACCTAAAACAATTAGAATCTTTTGTGGCACATCTCTTAACTTTCTTTTACAGGAAGCAATCTAACATCCGCAACCGATCGGATATGTAGGAACAACACTGAGAATTTGAATTTCGTCACTACATCTAATCGAGCAGATGCTATTTTTGTCACAGATGCAGCCATAACGAGTACAGGTTTTTCCTTGCAATATCAAGCTGGTAACTGTTAACTAGAACATGCTATATTTTAAAGACTGTAGTGCTGAGAAAGTAATTAGCATCCTGAAATGAAAGTTTAATCGTAATTCAAAGACTATTCATTTGAATCATTATAACCATTGTATACCTTTATTACATTATTAGAATATTAAATCAACCCTGAAACGTTCTGTAATGAATATAAGTCCCGTAGGATTATCATTTATCTCACATGGCCACTGTGTTGCCTCAGGCTAATAAACAATGTGCCGGTTCGTGACATATTTAATTTGCCAAGAAAAAAATTTTGATAAATCGCTATAGTAAATAATCAAATTTATTTCTGCGCTCAAGACGTATTTTAATACACATCGATAACGTTATGACCAAACTTAATTTTATTTCAATTTTGGGTCCAAATGTGTGATTTCCTACTTTGTATTATGAAAGAAAACCATGTTACATTCATATACGAAACATGGCAAAACATAAACAATAAACAACTGCTATTATTCTAAGACATATGCTACTTATATCTGTTATACACTTTAGTCACCAACATGCTTGGGAATGAAATAAAGCAAACACTTTTATTAGATAATCTTTTGACTTTTAAATCACATGCACCACATATCTCTATCACCACCCCGCAGGATTGGGAGCAGCGTTGAGCGCTAAAATTCAAAGTGTTCCATATATAAATTGCTCACTATAAAGGAGACTGGTGATCACATAGCAGCACTGTGTATTTGAGGGTAAAACATTCCATCATACAGAAAGTATGTGGACTTCAAGCACAACTCCAAAAGTCTTGTTACTTGCTGTGGCCAAAGTGGTGCCATCTTTGTAAGGGTAATGTCAGATGATAATCTATCATTAATAACTTACAAAGCCGGTACACTAGTAAGTAAGGCGTTCACATCTGGAACAATCTGTTAACATCGACTACTATTCGTTCAGGAGATGTTTACAGTCAGTAGAGAATAGATGAGTGCTGATGATCTCCTTAGTATGTAGACAAAGGTTTCATTTTAGCTTTCTATAATTATCGTATATGTTCATTTAAAAGTTTAAGCATTATCAAATACGAATAATACTACACGGTTAAGTTTGCACGGACAAAAATTGCTTGATCGAGTGTGTTACAGATATATTTCATCTCATGGATGATGTGCTCTACCTTTACGGTTGATTTAACACTCATAATGATACTGACTCGAACCACATTTTCTTGTGTTTTACTTGCATAGTTTCGTACCTGCTTATTTAGTAATCTGTTGTAGTGGAGTCATGTGGGGGACATCTGACAGCGCAGATAACGACAGCAACACTGACTTCGCCTCATTACCCTTCCCAGTATGAAAACAATCTATACTGCCAGTGGACAATTGAAGCTCCGATAAATTACAGCATTGCTATACAAGTTACCAATGTTGACCTAGAGGAAAATAATATTTGTTCTCATGATTATCTTCAGATACATTTTGGTAGGTACATGGCAATTGATCGTTCTTATTCTTTATGTCTTTGAAATTAGCCCAGTAGCTATCATTTGTTTTTAAAAATGTAGAGTTGTTCATAATTATTTCTTTAATTTTAACATCAAAAGATTTTTAGAACATCATGCCAGGTAAGAAAATCGTTACTGCAAGGCTCATGGTATATTGCTCGACCCTTTCTTGAAAACATTTGTTAACCGATCTGAAAAGATAATCTTATATAAATTGTATCTTCAATCCATTGTTTATGAATCCTTATACTTCTTGAAACAAAACCATGGTTGATGTTGTCATTGTTGGGGTTTCTCCTGTTCTTGCCTTGGCCTACTTCTTTTATAAACTTATCCATTATTTACATTCCTATCATTAGCATTGGGATTACTATTAACGGCAGTGTTAGTGGTAATAATAATATTGGTAGTACTAGTTTTTGTTTGAATATTTTTTAATAAAAGGGAACAACAGATTTACAAATGTATAATCTCATAGTCCAACTGAGATGTCAGTTTATCTATAAAAACATATTTATAATTACTTTTTTTCACAGGAACAAATAGTACTGATCGGATATGCATGAACAACACCAAGGATCTGAAGTTTGTTACAGTGTCTAATCAAGCAGAAGTTATTTTTGTCACAGATGCTAATAGAGCAAAGAAAGGTTTTTCACTGCAATATCAAGCAGGTATATGTCGATTTCAACAGAAAGTTTGTTCACTGCAATATGAAACAAGTGTTTCTTAATTTCATTAGAAAGGCTTTCTCTGCAGTATCATGGAGGTACTCGTAAACTTCAACATAAACGCTTTTCATTGCATATGAAGCAGGTATATGTCGATTTCAACAATAAAGACACTTTACTGCAATATCAAACATGTATATGTCGATTTCAATAGAAAGGCTGTTCACTGAAATATCAAGCAGGCATTCGTCGATTTCAACAGAAATGTTTTTCACTACAATATCAAGCAGGTATGTGTCGTTTTCAATAGAATTGGTTTCAACTTGCAATATCAAGAAGGTATTCGCGAATTTTATGCTTTTCACTGCAATATCAAGCCGTTATGTGCCGATTTCAATAGAAATGCGTTTCACTGCAATACTAAATAGGTATTACTCCATATCAGGAGGAAATAGCTTATTATTTTTGAAAATTAAAAATGTCTTATTTTTCATCTGAAAACGAATTATTACCGTAAGTAAACGAAAACACATACGGACTCTTAAACATTATCAACTTGTACATATTTTTCTTTTGACCTATTAACGTAAGATTTAACTCTTCTAGATAACTTCGGAAGTTGCGATATTTTGCAACATCTTTCCTTTTTCTTCATTCAGTACTGCAGAGAAAATATTCATGAACATACTTTTTATCTGCAAATTTGGTGACATTTCTAAACGTTCGATTTATCTCATAGGCATTTACTTTAGTAGTTTGAACTTCTATAAATGTAGTTTCAGATCTCGATTATAGAAACGTTTCATATGCATATAACTCATTACTTTGCTGCTTCTACCCTTTACAAACGAACTCTCTACATCAGTTTTGAGCCATAATATCTTACTTTTTTATTGCTTTTGAAATGATCATCACATGAAATTTTAGGATTGTTTTTCTTTCCATCTTAGTCAAACCTCAAAAATTGTATCTGGAAATTGAACGTAAAATGAATTTGTGAGAACACATTACTGGTTATGAAATAGTACGAAACCATTTTTTTTTTTGTTTTGAAATAAACAGGCACATGTTACTGTGAAGGGGAGTCTGGTCGTGTGGATTGTTTCACAGACCTCAACCAGCTGCACCAGGTACATATTCTGTAATTCTTCCAGCCAATTACACCGATTACTAGTAGAGGTGATCTAAGTTATTAGTTCATTACTTAAATTAGAGCAGCTAAGAGGAGAGCATTAAATCACTTTTTTTTCGCTGATTTAATTTTTACGCGCGGGGAATACATTTCTCTCTATTTTATCAATATGTTATCCACACTGGAAATACTATCATATCTACACAGTTATATTTGTGAGTTGTCCTAACGGCTATCTCGCCATTATAAAATGCAAACGAAGACAGTGAGTACGGACCTCGGGCATACTATGGCTTGCAAGCTTTATTTCCAACATTAGCAACACACAACGTTCTTAAGACATCATCAGCATTATCATCATCATCAGCTCTAGCAAACAAACACACACACATCATCCAGCTCCTTTTCCAGGTGAAAATAGAATTATTAAAACACAAATATTTTGTCACCGCCTAGTGCGTGCGTACTGCTTGTCGCTTTTAGGACCATAGACTTTTGTCTTATCTGAAAGAAAATCTTAAGGTAATGCCAGTAATAAAGATGCAAATATATTAGCTAATTTTAGTATAGAAATATTAGACATTGTAAGATGATTGAATATGATGTGTGATACAACTTTATAGAAAGATGAGTACGTGGACTTAGCATTCTGTACAATCGAAAACAAAAGACAAATTGATAGACTTGGTAAGGATATATCAATGTATTTAAAGTCCGTGATTATTTACATAGCTGGAATTACATACATCCTTCTTTTTTACAAAATTCCGCAAACCTGGTTTGATGGTGCTGTGATTTTTAATGCATAAGTCCTGAAATAGCAGCAGGGGGGGCGAATCGGACATTTTGTCCAATCGTTATTTGGCTTAATTATTACTTTCTGCACTCAACGATCTAGTGTCGTCAGCGCCTGGTAAAAAAAAAACGACGACGTCGTTGGGGGATCGTCGCGTCGTCATTTGGTTTAATTAACACCTTCTGCGCGCCGATCCCCAGCGTCGTCAGCGTCCGGTAAGCACATCGACGACCGCGTCGATGTCATCGCCCCCTCTGCTGCTAAGTGGTTATTTACAATGATCTTACAAACAGAGTGATCACTAACTCCTCCTCTTGCAGATCAATTAGGTTATTTGACTGATCGGTAATTCTAAAATTAATTCTCGTTAAAAACCGATCATGGCATCGCATATAGACCGGATTAATCGGACTCTCAACGATTAAAAATCCCGGAGGGGCTGTTGGTGAAAATGAATAAAGGATATATCCCTGTTGAGCCTGATTTGATTGCTTGGTATCCACCTGGTAACTTCCTTCGATAGCATCACACACTAGATTAATCGCTATCACCGATGCAATATTTACGTTGTATGGAGCAATATGCCTACCACCATCTCCGTTATCGTGTCTGAGGATAGTTGATGGGGGGGTGTCAGCGGGTGGATTCTCAGGCCATCCTAGTATGGTTCTTATTGAACTGTTATAAATATCAACCATATACCCCGGTGTGCTTATTTCAATCGTCGACGATAACGTCGGTTCATGAACCGTAATAGCTATTTTTGATTCCTTTCCTGTGATTGATTTTATCCTGCGTTGAAATTCTTTATTGATTTGTTCTATTTGGTATGACCCAGTTGGTATTGTAACCTCCTCCCAGTTTGGGGTTCCATCGGGTTTATTTGTCCGTGCAAAAACCAGCGAGTTATTAGGTTGTTGTCCGTTAAATGCGTCCGCTCGGATATTAGGCCAACTGTGATATACTCGCAATTTTGCCAGCGCTATTTCCTTCACTGGAACCGGCGATGGGAAGTTCACACTAAATTCGGGTTTCGTTGACGTTATCGATATCATATTTGTTTGTACCGGAGTGGTGTTCTCCGCGATCCGCTGAAGTAATTGAAACCCTTCGGGGTTCAGCGACATTATTATTATTCGTTGTTTTTAGTGTCTAATTTTAACAACCAGGTGGTTTCGGCTTCCAGTTGAAAATCCTCGATTTTTGACATCGCGGAGCTATATAACTGGACCATCGTGGAGAATTCAACATCGGATACGAACAAATTATCAATCGATAACGAGATCAACCCGGATAATTTCGAGTATGCGTCGGATACTATTTGATGTTTTACTGTATACTCGTTGAGTTTTTTCTGAAAACACGATGATATCTTCCTAGTGATTGCGTTGGCAACTCCAGCAACTGTTGTCATCGCGGAGACAGCGATTGGAACAGCGATCGGGGTTATCGTGGTCACCGTGGATAAAATAACACCGGCGCCAGCTACTATACCCGATACCGAGTACACGACCGCGTCGATGGCGGTTATTTTACGACGGTATTTTTTTATTTTTGCACGGTATTGTTCGGAAAGCGTTTTCAAGTTCGCGGAAAATTCTTTTGCGGTATCGAATCGATATTGATGTGACGTCGGTGATACCTCTGATTCAATTTCCTTGGTGGTCATTTTTATTTTAAAAGAGCTAGTGTTTTTAATTACTTAGATTCGCTACAAATTCCACATACCATGTAATGTTTGCCCTGGTTAAATTTCCATCAACGGCATAAATTGTAAACGGTTCAGTTGCGTCCTTGTCTATAATTGTTGATATTGTATTGTTAAACCCGGATGAACTCGACGATAATATATTAAACTGCATCATTGAAACCAGTGTCAGTCGATAAATGCCCTTAACAGTTGCGGTGATATTTACTGTATTCTGTGTAAGAGTCCAATCGAATGATCCATGCCGAATTGTGTATACTGTGTTGATGATGTTCTCATGAGGGGTTTTTATTTTTTCGAGTTGCTCTGCCATTCTCGGTAGTCTGTCTTTAATCGCTTCAACATCAGTTATAACTATTCCTACTCCCCGCCAACTCGCGTCTATATTATTCTTGTTCGCTGCAACATTAGTTTTGATTATTTCTATTTCCCGTGTATTCTCGGTCATACTTTTTTTGTTCGCTGCAACATCAAGTTTGATTGTTTCTATTTCATATGTATGCACGTCCATACCTTTTTTATTCGCTGCAACATCAGTTTTAATTAATCCTATTCCCCGCCAATACGCGTCTACATTTTTTTTGTTCGCTTCAACATCAGTTTTGATTGTTCCTATTTCCTGTGTATGCGCGTCCACACCCTTTTTGTTCGCTTCAATATCAGTTTTGATTGTTCCTATTTCCTGTGTATGCGCGCTCATATTATTTATGATCGTTGTAACATCAGTTTTGATTGTTTCTATTTTCCGTCCATGCGAGTCTACATTATTTATGATCGTTGCAACATTAACGCCGATTATTCCTATTTCCCGTTCATGCACGTCTACACTCCTTTTGTTCGTTGCAACATCAGTTTTGATTGTTTCTATTCTCTGTCCATACGCAGTGATATCATTTATAGTTATTGTAATCTCATCCGGCTTGGTATTTTTTTTACCAAAGAATTTATCAAAGTTGTCATCGATCCTGTTAACATTTTTTCGCAACGGTGGTAAATTGGCCGACAGCGCCATAAGTTCCGAAATAGCATTTGTTATTGTTGCAAGATTTGGTTCGGTTGCCGTCGGGGGTCCCCGAAAAAAACTATTGACAATGTGTTGCACATCGTCGAAATGCGTTAGCGTCAACACGATCCGTTCTTCATATAATTTAATTTCACTACGTAAACCCTTTAACGAATTTGACATGGTTATATAATTGTCGCCAAGTGTACTTATTTTTCCATTTATCGTCAAGATGGATTCACCCGGTTTGAGTCGTCCGTCGCTGGTATACAGCGCGATAGTGTCCTCGGCGGTATCACGCTGTCGTATTAAAACGTCATCCAGCGACACATTACTGGATTTCAATTTACCCTGGCGGTCTTGAAATACAACTATTTCATCTGGGTCAACACTGGTTAAGTTCAACGTATCAGCGATTTCATCCTCAATTAGTTTTTTTATGTCATCGGTGGCGGGCGTTTCCGTGGGCTTTTTCAGCGCCGAAACCGGTCGTCCCCAGATATCAATCATTATTATTGTAAATGTTATTCTCTAAAATCCGTTGAGCTTCTACGACCCCACTAGTGTATTCGTTTACAACCACATGAGGTGGTTTTCGCGATGATGAAATCGCCGCAAGTACGTTCAATACCTCGCGGCCACATATCGGTGGGTCGCTTAATCGCTGTGTTGGCAGCGTGGAATAAAAAACCCGGGCCGAACACGCCCGGGCTGAACACACCCGGATATACCGCATGAACTCTTTCGGCGGGGCTAACCCGTATGAATCAAAATAGACGATCGCACGCGGATCAATCGCGTATGCAACCCAATGAGTTCCCGCTCCGGAGGACCCATCGAGGTTAATTATGCCGGTTTCAATATTCCTTGGTGCCGCCGGTAATTGATCCCTCATAAAAACACCTCTGAAGTTTTTTATCGCTAGCGCGTTTGCGGCGTCTATTAAATCAAAATTAGACATTGGAGTCATAGACTCAGGAGTCATTGACTCCCGAGTTAATAAACGGTTCCCGGTAGTCTTAGACCCTTTCCCGAGTACCATGAATACGGGGTTCCCGGTAGTCTTAGACCCTTTCCGGCCACGGGTCGTTTTTTTTTGTAGCCTTTCCCGGTTGCCTTCTTTAATGCCATTCCCGCCGCGGTACCAACGGCTCCTAACGCCGCCGCCTTAGCCACTGCTGGTGCGGCCGCGGCAATCAACGCTGGAATCGCGGCTAACAGCGGAAATATCCCACCGGTCTTTTCCATGTCTTTGATCGCTGCGGCCGAGAAATCTACCTGAACACCCTTTCTGTTCTTCATCGCATTATTGAAATGTTTTATTTGACGCGCCGTCAACGATATCTTATGATTACCACCTGCCATCTGTGACGGCTTCAGCGTTATTGTGGTTCCGCATTGTTTAGCCGACTTTGATCGTAATTTCTTGACTTGACCATCAGTCAACTCTACACTGACGACACTATACGACATTTTATTGTAAACGCGTTTTGTGCTTTCAATTACATGTTTTCCACTGGCGCATCAACGATTCTCATTCGTCCGCCAGCACCTTCTAGCAGCATTGATTTATCGCTGAGGATGACAGCAATAGCTCTATAATTAGCAATAACGCCGCGAGTTACATTAGCTCGGAAGTGTATATCAACGACGGACTGTCTTGTTAAATCAAGATGTTCCAGCGAAAAGTAATAGATCGGATATAGTTCTTTGAAATCATATTGTGATATTTGCAAACCAGTGTCGACGTTTTGATCACGACTCATATATGACAGCAACCGATGGTACACACGTGCGACATGGTTTTGACCGTAATTAAGTTGTATATCCTCGGATGGTTCCTGCTGGCCGTTTATTCTCAGCGAGACGTCAGTAACGCCTAATCGATCAAATATCATATGGCTGAATAATTGATTATCAACTCTCGTCATATCCTGCAACGCAACAAATATATGACGCGGAGCCGAAATGCCTTGTTGTGATGCCAGGTTCCATGTGAATATACCATTGATATTTGATTGCTTAGTATCTGTTGTTGTTGTTAGCCAACTTAGTAATGATTTTCCTCCCTGCTCCATGAAGGATAGCAATCGTGCCTCTGTGGTAATGGATGGAGTCATTACTGGCATCCACAATAATATTTTAGTTAAAACGACTTTACCAGGGTCATTATTTGGATTTGCAGGATCCGCTGGAATTCTCCAAATTGCATTTCTATCATCACCTTTTCGCACAAGCACCACGGTATGCTTTGCTCCGTAGATAACTTTTCGCACGTTCCTACAAAATCCAAATATATGATGCAGTGGAATCGCGCATGAGAAAGATCTACGCGCCCCTGTTAACATTGATATGCGTGTTGCAGCTCCGATGTTAAAATTAGGATCGCTGTTTATAATCATATTCTCAACATCAGCATCATTGTTATTAGCATTATTTCTTGGTCGTCTTACCACAAATTGCGAGTTTCCAGCAGTGTTTCTAGTATCCTTTGCAAACATCATAGATGGACCCGCTGATCTTGTATAATCGTCTGAATATCTTGCTAGCCCGATTATTGTTGTAGCAACATCAACATCGCGTTCTATAGACTCGATCTCTCGCCCGTCAATGAGATATTTTGCGCTCTCAAACAGCGCCATTACGCCGTTATTGACTAAGCCAACTTTGGTACCATCTGGATACGGTGCTGGTACAGCAGGAGTATCGGCCTCTGTTACAAGTTCTCCTTCGATTTCAATAAACGCTTCACACGGTAAAAAATATTTACTGGTATCATGGACTTGAAGTTCAATTCGCGATCGTATGTCGGGTTGTACTGCATGATAGGAATAAAATTGATAATTACGGACAGAATCATCCTTGTGCACTGGTGCGTCCATATCAAACGCCGGGTCAGCTGTTCGTTTAAACATTTTATTTAATAATACGCTGATGCATCTAAATCATCGTCGTGGTTTTAAACCACTTCCCGCTATTATGTTTGCGATGTCATCTTGATTATTGTTTACCAACGACGCTAGTTTTTCTTCCACGGCGTTATTTATCACTTTACTGACATTCGCAGGCATCACTGTCGTTGATGGCATCACCGGTGGTTTTTGCTTTTTTCTCCTCACCAACGACATTAGTTTGTCCCGCGCGGCTGAAAGCGCCTTTCCGGCAACGTCTCCAATAGCGCTGATTCCCTTATCACGAATAACATCAATAGCCTTCATTCCTAATTGTTTGGCTAACGGCGCTACTTTTGGAGCCATTCTTGTAAATAACCCCGCAATGGTGCTACCGAGACCATCTCCATAGTACGCGCGGTAAACAGGCAATCGCGAGTTTACCACGTAGACGAGTACTGGTTTATTGTGGTTGTAGTGTATGATCATCTTTATTATAAAAACACCGGTTTTCCAATTAATCATCCACGAGTTCGTCTATGAGCGTTCGATATGCATTAATGTCCATAATACCGCCTGCAAATAAACGCTTGCAAATATCAGCGGCCTCATTGATTATTTCCGGAGAGTTATTTCCGGCTCGTTTTCCTCCAATTAGTACCTCTAGCCGTGATATATCACTGAGAACACTACCAGGACAGGTAACGCCGTAGGATTCTTTACCAACAGAGTATCCTTTTCCTTTTTTTGGTGTTATACTCTTAACTTCCTTGTGGAATGCGTCGTAATCGGATTTACTACGATGTGGTAATGCATCTTTATGTTTACTCGCTAAATACACTATTCTTGCCCAGTCTTTTAACGACTTTATATTTTTCTCGTAACCGCTATTGATATGCTTCTTATCTCGTATGCTCTTAGCAAAATTGTTGGCAGCAAAATTAATTAATTCTTCCCTGTTGCTGAAGCCTCTAATTTGATCTATTGTGCTCTTCTTGAGTACAATACGGGGTATATTCCCCTCTTTTTCTTCCGGTATTTCTTCTTCCGGTATTTCTTCTTCCGGTATTTCTTCTTCTGGTTCTTTCGCAGTAGCACCTAGTTCTTCCTCGTCGGCCATTGTAACATAAGGTTCTTGTGGTTCGGTTATAGCGAGTGGTGGTGGCCTCCGTGTTGTAGCAGCCGCTATTTTCGCAGGGAGTGTTTCTAAAGACCTTTTTGTTTGTTTTGTCTCTGCCGCTATCTTTTCAAGCGCATCGAGGACGGGTACAGTTGCCGCCGTAACATCTTTGGTCGCTTTAGTTACCGGGGCAAAGAGTTGTTCGCTTCCAACAGTAAAATCGGTTTGTAGTTGCTGCCGCGTTTGAAGTTGTTCTCGGACCCTGTCCCGTAACGGTATGAACTTTTTAAGCGCCGCTAGCCGCTCTCTGGCTAGCCGAGTAGTGAGTGATTTACCTACCATTATTGCAATTGCGAAGCAATTTCTAATTTCTCGCCGGAGTTTTCGTCTATAATCCTTCTAATGTTTTTGATCTTACTAGAAATCTCCCGGCGTCGTTCATAAACACGTCCGAGTTTTTTTCGTATTATTTCAACGGCAGTGAATAGTCCAATGAATGCATTTGCGTCATTGTGGTACAAGTTTTCATTGATCGTATGTTGTAATCGTTTTATGAAAAAATACTCGCGGGCCAGGGTAAAACGCCCCCGTTTCGACTGTTCGTTAATAATCTCATAATCGGATAAAATTTTTTCACTGTCGAGACCATCAGATAATTCAATTCCTTGATTTTTTAATTTTGAAATCTCGGCTAATATATTATTGATGTCTTCGATATTCATTATTCTTATAAAACATCTTGTTTTTAAATAAAAAGAAAAATGAAACCCCGTGTATCAATTCCGAAGGTGTTTAATAATTCGTTAGACGTGACCTCGTCAGCGCCATAGGCGCCGGTGACTTCATCACTCGCTGATTTCTGTTATATATGAAAATCGAATTCTATGTCCGGTCTTTTTTGAGATCGCTGAATTCTGTATTCCTTCTGCAACAAATCGTATTGAGGCGATATAAATGTCAAAATATTTTCCTGCCTCATTCATCGACTGAAATATTTTTTCCTCGTGAGTTGTTGTATCAAATGACTTTACGGGTTTTGCTTTCTTTGGGTATTTACCGGTTTGGCCTTTTTTGGTATTCTGACTTTGCGAGATAGCTTGCAAGTTTGCAAGAGAATTATCAGTCTTATTATTATTAATATGATCAATGACAAGTCCATTTTCGATTAATCCGTTGAATGCTTCAAATACAATCCTGTGAACATAATACTTCTTTTTTCCGGCACCAAACATCAAATACCCCTGATTACTTACGGTACCAACCGGCTTCTTCAGTCTACGATTTCTAACAATGCCGTCGCGAGATGCCTCGTAATTGACGACCAGGGGATGCGGCTGAAATTCTTGGTCCATTTGTATAATAATACTACTTGTCTAATTTATTATTTGGTTTAATTATGAATCTTTCAACGTAGTCTTGGGGGGTTTTAATGACGAAATCGGCGGTGGGGTCAATGACGGCGTTTTTAATTCGCTTGTCATAATAGCGTTTTAGTTCCCTGTATCGCTTTCCGCCACAATTAATACACAACTGCGATTTTCCTCTTACACCGACGTGACAAACCAAGCACGGGAGGGGGCCAAGAGAACCATTACGAACGCTTTGTAAATGATACCCGCAGAATTCACCTCTACATGATTTATTGCACGGGGTTGTCGACCCAATCATCAACCATTTGCAGTGATTCATTATACTATATTCTTTCATTTAAATACTTGTTTTAATTATATGGATGAGTTTGAGAGATTAGCAGTAATTAAACCCTGGAAAAATATTAAGTTCAATCTCGATAGAGTCCTCAAGGACACACCAAAAGCGTTAATAAACGATAAAACCCTGTTGAATAAAATACGCGATTGTATCAATGAATTCAAACGTGATGGTGCATCTCATAGTTGGTCAACATTTCGAATTGATGGTGTTGTTGATGCTACCATGAACGACAACCGCGCAGCAATGATAATATCACAACTTGACGGTAAAAGGTATTTCTTCAGAGTAAAATTCATTGTCCGGGTGGAATCAGGCGATTGGATCATACGTGATAAATTTGAACCAGTTTTCAGCGACAAGAAAACAGTCACTGTCAGCCGCGACTCCAAGCCGGGGTTGTTAACCGGAATTGACAGACCATACTATGAACGAGCGTATCCTGAAACAGCAGTTGTTTATGGAATATACCCGTTAAATAAGAAACCTGATATCGGAAAACTGAAACCGATGAAACAGTCAACTGGGATAAATTGTGTAGCAGAACGAATAATAGAGCATTTTACAAATGCATGTCGAGGAAACAAATTGACTGATTTACGACGTAGCAAAATCAACCAGTGGGAACTAACCGTAAAAGAGCGTGGAGCGACCATCAGCGACATAGCGAGATTAGAAACATCGCTGAGATTTCCAATAACCGTTACAACGATAACCGGTGAAGTATTACACGAATCAAAGTACAAATCAAAGGGAGCCCCAATCAAAATTATCGATCATAACGAACACGCATGGACGCCCGCGATCACAATATTTCCACGGGATAGAACAGTAAAGTATATACCCGAAGAATTCCTAGGAGAAGAATTCTCCAGGGATGGGTTTCTCGCGGAGAGGAAACTATTTGATGCTATTGCCTACTTGTGTAAAAACGACCCTGTATCAGTGTGGTTACTTCGCAGCGCTGAAAACGATGCGGATACCTTTGATCAGTTTGTAAGACCAAACGGTGAATTATATCGCACTGAAGCGTTTCACAACAGGATGAAAAAAACCGCCATGGAATTTGAAGAGCATGATGAACAACTGCTAACAAATTGTTTTACAATTCCATCGGTTGCGGCTCATGTTGCAGCAAGGAAAAATGCGTGGAGACCAACACGCAAGGAATTTCTACCGGATGTACAATCCAGTTGTTTGGAATACTATCACGGTGGACTATGGAACACTAGATACAACCGCGACGCTATGATTTCCGTTGATATGGTTGCCTGTTATCCAGCGAGTTTTCTCGGGTATGGATCCGCCGCTGAGTATTTCAAACGATTTGGACATCCCAGTCATGAAATGACTCGTGTTGCTATTAATGGACCACTGCCTGATTTTGATTTAACCGGATTCGCTCGCATAGTATCATTTGAATTCGCGGCAGGACTCCATCGCTGTTGCTATATTTGGATCGGTAGACACATGGCTGAAAAGAAGTGGCTGCCAATAGCGCTGCTACGGTATATGATTGATTGTAGCATGCTAGTTTCGTTGATTGTCAGTGACGCGATTATATCATACCGGGCACAGACTGAAGTCTGGTTACCAGAACCGGAGCGTCTAGATAGCATAATTGACGAGTCCAGAAAGCGCATTGATGCCGACGAGGAATATATCATCGAATGGTCCAGGAGGATATTTAACCAACGAAACAGAGAGGCAAAAGATCTCGGTAGAAGAATAATTGGTAAGTTTACACAAGGTGGAAAAAACCACGACTACAAACGATATTGCTCACGGCTGATTATAGATGACGCAGAATATGATTTCGTAATCAAGGACGCAGTGGCAAAAAATAGATACGTGAACTGCAAAACAGCTTTCTTGTCCAATGGAACGAGGTTGGGTACAGTTGTTACCTACAGCGATGGAGACAGCCCGGCATACCCGCATTTGAGGGCGTCTATGCTGGGTTATGCCGCTATTAATTTATTCTCGATGATAAATAGATTTCCTGACACCGCGGTTAGAGTAGCCGTTGATTCATTTTATATAGACGTAAAGTACAAGAAAAACGTAGCCGAGTTTACTAGTCCGGACGAGAGTTGGGGTACATGGAGAATTAAAAATGAAATACGACGCGATTATTCCCCGTCAGCAGATGTCACCGTTGAGAACGACTACTTACGCGGTGATAAATTATCAGAATGGTCTAATGCACCACCGTGTTCTGATCCAATTTGTAGACACAAGACGGTTTATTTAAGCGGCTGTGGCGGGTCAGGAAAGACGACTCGGGCAATTGAATTATTTCGAACGCGGGCAAGTATAATCGTGCTTACACCGACCCATAGACTAGCGCGAGAAATAAAACAACGAAATGTTGACGCCGTTACTTATCACAGCTTTTTTCGATACAGCGGCGGCGAGTGGACTCCTGATCGAATGGGTGAAAAATTTATTCCCGACATTATCATCTGGGATGAGATATGTACTGTTTCGTTAGATACTTTACAAATGTTTCTTGAGTGGTTGCTGCGCGCGAATACAGCGGTGATCATGTGTGGGGACCATGGCCAACCACCACCATTTGTCGGCGAGGGTCCACATGATTGGTTGAGCGGGTTCGTGGACTATTATGAAGAAACCGATACTGATTACCGAGCACTTGATGAACAACTGCGCGAGGTTAAAAAACTAATCAGATTACAGCCGGATAGAGTTCAGTGTGAAATAATCCGCGAGGTGATTCCGGAAACGCCGTTAAATGAATTCTGGGAAACATGGAGACCAAATGATTTAATTGTAGCGAGTAGAAAGATAGTCAGAGACACACTTCAGCGGAAGTTGTTTACGTTGCATAAGGAAAAGTTTCCAACGCGTCCAGTGCCGTTATGTTATAGACCCGCGGACACACGGCGGCAGAACATTGAAGTTGAAATTCCAGCCCCGACAGCGTCGGAGACAAAAAAACAAATTCTCGTGCTGAATGATATCGTGCTCGTTGATATCGGTGTCGTCGAGGACGCGCTACGTGCTGATAAATCCCCGTGGACGCTAGGATACGCAACAACAATACATTCCTCGCAGGGACTAACCATCACGGACACCATTGTTTGGATGGTTGATAATAGCATCGAATGGTCAAATCTAGTCTATCTTGCAGTGTCCAGAGTACGAAGGATAAATCAGCTTCGAAGAATTGTTATTGACGGAGCCGGTGACGGAGTCACTGACGAAGCCGGCGACAAAGTCACCATCGATGCAAGCGTCATTGATAGAAAACTCTCGGGTTACCGCCAACAGGATAAAAAAAAACAGCGGCGTTTTGATATTGATGCCGAATTAATAATTGCATTACGACAACAACAGAATAATCACTGCGCGAGTTGTAATTGTGTAATGCGCTGGCGTTATTCGGATAAAGACGCTCGCCAATTTACCGTGGACAGAATCGATAACAGTCTCGGTCATGTTAAAAACAATGTGAGGTTGACATGTCTTGAGTGCAATAGACGCAACGGCGCTAGTTAAGACCACGTGGGGGCAATTGAGTATCGTTAGGTATCACTTGTAGTTGCTCGCGTGTAAATCCGCGCTGAGGAGCAGTTGAATCCAGTCTATAGATCGGTGGTCTACCAGTTGATCGTGTTATCGTTGATATGTTATGTGTGGTAACACTCCAAATAGGATCGGTAGCCCTTTTTTTACCGCCTTCAAGCTCTCCTGGTTCATATAGATATCTAACAGTGACATCGCCAAGAATCGGCTTAGAAACGCTATTTATTTTTAATTTTCCGGGTATATACTCGTATTTAATCGCGTCGCTGGGCTTCATGTTGATTGCTCGGGTAATCTCGTTATTTAACGCTGCAATTACGCCTGGCAACCTTTTGACCCATTCACGAGATCGTTTTTCTTGGATGAATTCCTTCGCGTATTGATATCCAAATAACCGTTCAGCGAGAGTCCGATTGAATCGTTCAACAATTGCCTGATCACGATGTAGCGCAGTATGACCTCGTCGTATCGCGACGCTATGATGTTTCAGCGTTGATAAAACAGCGCCGCGAAATTCACTACCAGGATCAACTTGTAATAGATTTGGCCAGCGCAGAGGACCTCTTCGATAAATCCGCTCAAACGCATCGGCTACTTCAGTTGCTGACTTTGTTTTCAACGGTTCCGCTTGTTTGTATCGACTCGCAACATCAACTACGGTTAGCGCGTATTTGTAACCGTTGTCATGCGGCAGAAATAGTATATCAGCCTGATGAACTTCATTAGGTACGCTGACATCAAAGCGCGAGAAGTTGATTTGTTTAGGCGGTGGTAGATAGATTTGCCATATAGCCTGTTTGGATAACCAATTAGCCGCAGTGGTCTTTGTTACCTTTGCAGCGCTTGCAAGCTTACCAATTGCGGCCTTCCCCTTCCAGTATCCTCTCGGAGAATAATAGATGGAATCCATCGTTTTTCTTGGATGATTGTTATTAATTACCAGCGCCAATCATTAATTTACCTTTCATAGCCGATTTTACCAACCATGAGGCCAATTTTTCTTTGACGGATTTATCAGGAATAGCATTTAGCGCGTGAATTAATTTTACATCCGCGATATGACGCTGTTGCAGATCGCTACTTTTGTAAGCAACATCATGAGCATGACACGCCTTATCGATAGCGTTTATTGGATACTCACCGGGTTTGGGCTGATTTTGATCATCGAGTCTAATATCTAATCGTGTTCCGGGGCCACAGTAGTTATATCCTGGGAGGTGTTTTTCTCCTGGATACTTTGCCCACGGTGTTCCGGGGAGTTTTGCCAATTTGGCTGCGATGTCACCTCCTCGCTTTTTTTTAAAACATCTCCGGGTCTAATAGAAATAAATCTAAATTTCTTTGTACCGCATTGTACACACTTACCAGTAAGCGCCGATCTGTTATTTCTTGTCGTAACGGTTGTCATATCATTTGTGCCAGTACGCACTCTACACTTCACACAATATAGATCCATAATTTATGTATAGAGATATGAATATAATTGATTTTTCGGCGACTAAAACAAGAGAACCAGTTAAGCATGTTGCAGCGTTACCAAACTCGATCCGGATGATTATCATCGGACCATCTGGATCCGGCAAGACGCAATTGTTACTCAATTTAATAATGAGATGGATGAAGTGGGATAAGTTGTATTTGGTTGCTCCTAGCGTAGATGATCAACGATGCTACGAGGTGTTGAAAGATTTCAACGAGAATGCATCAGCGATCGCTAAAAAGAATGTTATTGAGTTTATTACGGATATCAATGATGCACCGGGTATTGATGATATTGATGGCGACGTTAACAATCTAGTCGTGTACGATGATGTTATGTTAGACAATCAAAAGAACCCAGCTAGGATATTTTCCAGAGGCAGGCATAAAAACACTGACGTGATATATGTCACTCAACGATACACTCAGATTCCAAAAGTAATCAGAGATAACTGCAATATTCTTGCTGTATTCAACGGCGTTGATACACACACGCTACGAAATATTTGGCAGACATGGTGCGGCGGTGACATGGACTTTAATGTTTTTCGAAACTTTTTTAGTCATGCTCAGTCGACCCCACATGGATTCATAACGATAAATTTACATGATCCTCGGACACGATATCGTATCGGACTTGACCAAATATTCGGTTAGTTGTAAATAATTTTCATTGTAAATAACCACTTAGCAGCAGAGGGGGCGATGACATCGACGCGGTCGTCGATGTGCTTACCGGACGCTGACGACGCTGGGGATCGGCGCGCAGAAGGTGTTAATTAAACCAAATGACGACGCGACGATCCCCCAACGACGTCGTCGTTTTTTTTTTACCAGGCGCTGACGACACTAGATCGTTGAGTGCAGAAAGTAATAATTAAGCCAAATAACGATTGGACAAAATGTCCGATTCGCCCCCCCTGCTGCTGAAATAATACGTCAGCGGCATTTCCTGTAGTCTTTCAATATCAATGCTTTCCCACTGATATGAATAAAGATATTGATTATTTTATATACCGAAAGAAACTATCCGATATATGGATCGACAAAATCATAGCTATACCAATTACTACAGTCAGCCATCTGACAAGTGTTACGTATATCTGATTTAATTTACATTTATTTTGGAAAATATTTCCACAAAACAGTTTGACCTTGACTGTTCATTTGGTAAACACTTAAAGTTGACCTAGTTCCGACCTTAATTCAAATTCAGTAACAGTCACGTCAACAAGTTTTGTTAGTTTATTTTGTATTGTGGGAATAATAAGGTTGAGATCGAGGCTGTGTTGGATACGTGGCCCTTAGCTTGTAAATAGTGTTTAATTAAGTAAACAACTTTTTTGTATATTCTCGGAGTAAAATGATTGGTTCTTATCAAGGACATACAGGGGCTGCATGATTTTTAATATGTAAACATGATCACGTGACCCTTATCCGGGCATCTGTTTTGCGTACAATTCAAATTTTAAACCATCGTTTTAGAGAAAGAAACACAGTCTGGCCTTATAACATTTGAAGTCAATGTGTTATTTTCTTGTGTCAGTTTGGAGTTATTTCGAATTATTTGGATTCAAAAGGATTAATTCTTTTTTCCTGGAGAAATATGTGTGCTCATACATAATTCTTGAACAAAGACATTTCTTACAAATTGTATTCTGATTTCCAAAATCGGTGTGATATTTCTTGTTTCTACATGAAACTGTATTCAACACAGTATAGGATACAGCATACGTCATCGCCTTTCATCTTGGATTCTTCGTCGGGACTTGAACTTGAATTCATTAGAACATTTCAATATTAGGACTTCTAAAATTTTATTTGTGGATTATTCTTGAATTATTTTTGGATATGATTCTTAAAACCGTAAATTCTTATTTTTTATTCTTAAAGTATTTTTGTAGGCAAATAAATTATTTATTAAATTTTTCAAAGCTTGTTGTTTTCACTATTTCTTGTGTTACTGTTTATTCAAGCCTAAACACGTAACATAAGACAAGGCCAAAAATGATGATCCTTTTTTCTCATAGAAACAATGAAATATATTTTCGTATATTCAGAATGTATTTGCGAATGGAAATGTTAATTGCATCAAGCGATCGGACGACATTCCGAAGTCAAAAGAAGCAGGTATCAAGAATCCTCCCTGACTTCATCTTTTTCTCCTTCGTTATTTTCCATCGTGGCTGTTATGGGTGATCACTTCTGAAATATTTAAATATGTACATTATTTAAACATTCTTACTTTTGAAAAACTAACGATCCAATCAAAACAAAATCATTTTAAAATGAATGGAATGGAATGCGTTGTCTTGATGTACTATGAGTTAAACATTTATCCCAAAGTAATGATCAATATATGAAACAGAAATTGTATTTGAAAAAGAACCCAATCAATAATTGCCCCAAAAATATTAGCAAAAACATTTAGCACAGGTTGAAGACCATATGCTTTGAATTTTTCCAGTATTATACAGTTCCTGAGATCATCGTCGTTTTCCGAAACATAACGGATGCGCGGTCGATTAATGATGTTTAAAGATGCCTCAGCGCTTAATGTAGTTTTCATTGATCGTATAATCTTATTTCACATTACTCTCACTGTGATTATTAAAATCATATATTAAATTGTGTTTCATTATTTATTTAAGATAGAACTCTAAACTATGACAGTTTACGCCATCCAATATCTCCAAGTGCTCATAGCGCTACGAAAGATCTTGGTAAAGTGTAAGAGAGAGCTGCTAAGTGTTTGGGTAGATATTGAGCTTCAAAGGCTTTAATTATAAATGGATCTTTTACTGCTTACATAATATAAAACGTAATATGTTCATGTTTTTGAATAGTATCTTGCTGGAAAGTCCCAACAAAGTAACTTTAAACTTTACTTTCAACGAACGTTCAATTTTCGTATTCATACAGACGAAGCAATAAAAATCAGCAATCACCTCGCGACATCTCAGTCTTGCACGTTTTGTTTGTTGGACAGGATCTGCAAGAGTAGACGTGAAAATTTTGATACCATCTGTTGCTGTTTTGGTCGTAGCAATAATCATAACTATTGGACTATGTTTTTACTGTCGTAGAAGAAGAAGAACTATAAGGTAAGACAGCAAAAAAGGTAACTTTCTGTTTCTTGATCCTTATGCGATCGGAAATATTAAAGACAAATTTAACGAGTGATTCAATTAAGCTGGATGATCTCAACTTCATGCATATATGAATATAATTCATACTCAGTTGTGGATAATGGAAAGAAATCCAGTTTAATGACGACCTTATTGGGATTTATATTGCAAGAAATGAAGATTACTCATTACCCAAAGTATCAACGTATTGGAGACAATATTACAAAAAATATGAGGTACTGCAGTAAACAGTTCGAGGTTAACAATTGACGTGGATTAGGGCACAATATGCAAATAATGCGAATATATGGTCAAACGTCTGGCTTGTTGACTATGCAAATATCGTGAACACATATCATATATCTAACTTGTTGGTTATGCAAATATTGTTAACATGTTATACGTCTGCCTTGTTGATCAAGAAAAATTAATGAAGTTATTGTCTTGCTGGTTCATATTATATGAAGACAATTTCCGATTTTCAAGAGGAAATTTAAAAGCGTATTAAATTATATTATGTAAGAACGGCAATATATGTATGGAATCTGTCTGAAAGACGAAATGTAACTGACCCACATAGAAACGTGATAGCAAGCTTGGGATGCTTTGTGCTCAAAGTAACGTATTTCATTCATTTTCAACATTCATTGTCAACACAACCGCACAATTAGACTGTTACCCTTTCTATTCAATGTATTTTTGAGTTCCAGAAATGATTATAAAACAAGCTCGTGAATATCTGTTATTTTAATTGGTAGATCTGGCAGAGTGATTACAAAATTGGTTTGTAACGAAACTCACTAAAACATTTAAAATCTTTTTTCTGCAATCGATGTACGATTCCCCTTGAACCTTATTTTGAACAGATTTCTTTTATTTTGCCATTTACTTTCATAATTAATTTTCACAATTTAACAGAAATCATAATTCCTGGTAATCTACGCTCTTCTACCCATTTTAATTAAAAATTATTGTCAATTCTAGAGTTTCTGCACCAAATCCTCTGCTACATATCCTTACAGAGTTTAATTTGGCAATGTTAAATTGGAGAAGAGAAAGCAAGGCTACTTTTTCAATTATTTCAATGCAGCCTTTCTTCTTCACTAAAATTTCTGCACACGAAAAATAACATTGTTGGCATCCTTCCGTGTTATTGTAAATTATCCGAAAGACAACCGGTTTGGACAACTGGTGATAAGATGTTATTATAAAATATCTAGTTCAATGAATCGTTTAAAATACAGGAGCTTTAGCGAACTTCTGAAGCATCATGAGAAGGCTCTGTTTTCAAGACAACATACCTAAAGGTTGATTGAACCAGTAGCCCATGTACGTTAGGATTTCTCCTTCATCGAACTGTCCGTTTGATATTTATACTCGATCAAAGCCTACATTTGAAAATAAACCGTCTAAAGGAAACAAAACATTTATTTCAAAATTTAGTTCAATAAGGTCACCTTTTTAAAATTATTCGGGTACTTTGTTTGCATGGATCGCTACAAAAACTGCACCATAGCGCTTTTCAGTGCGTTTGCTACCAATCAATAATACATTCACTAAGCCAGTCGAGTTCATATAAATATCAATTAAATGAGTAAGTAATTATCACAAAATTCATCGTATCTGCGATATCGTACGTTACAAATGCATATCCTGATTATATTCAGTATGGTCAAATGAATATGAGAATAAATGATTTTATTTCCGTCTTCAGAGAGCAGGAAAGGAAAGAAGAGAGGCCATACACCGAATTACAATCTATGAAAACGGCCCAACGTTATGAGACAACAAAGGCTAATTATTATGAAAACGTGAATCCGCCTGACAACAGTAGCCAAATTCAAGTCTCTACTATATATGAAAATCTGCGTATCGCGGGGTAAAATGTTATGGAGAAAATTCATTCCAAAACATATGCTCATTTCCGCGACCATGACTTGCAACATGAGAACTTTCTGCCACGAAAAAAATATTGATGAAAGAATATATGTCTATGTATAAATAGTTTTTTTAACATTACACGGCAAATAACCCTCTCTCCAACTTATACTTTATTGTTTGGTCAGTATAATGTTATTATATGAGACATAACAAGAACACGCAGTTTACGCAAGAGATACGAACAAATAACAAAAACGTCATTTCGTTACATAATCTATATAATGTTTGACTATAAATATTCCCAGCAATATACAAAATAAAATGAATAAAAATTACAAGATTGTACTGCACTACCTATTACGATGCAACTTAAAGAGACGCTTGCAAGGCTGAATGTGCTTTGAACAAAAGAATCTAAATAGTGACCCAGTTTGATAGATACAAATGAAAAATATCGGCCAATGTGTCATTTTGCACAACTGTCCAGTTAGTTATCCTAGGTCTAATGTTTTGTTGAACTGGCGAACAGATTTCCTGATTAAACTCCTCGAGTTATTCCTTAAACATATTGCGTATGGGATAAATGGCAAAACCTACCTCAGGATAAACTGAACAACCTTGGGGACTCAGACGGATATCTCATAGGCAAATTATCATGTGAACCGACTCAAAAAGCAAACTTCTGATCGCCTATACCAATGGACATGTTTTGCTGATTATGTGGAAATCAGAAAATAGCAGCGGGGAGGGGGGGGGGCAAAAATGATATAAATTAATAAAAGAAGCCAATAATTTACATTGTTCGATCAAATTCAATGCCAAACTTTCGAACACTGATCATATATGTTTGGATGCAAAAACTAACCGTATCACACCAAGCACTATACAAACATTGATTCCAAACTGACTGATAAGTATCAGTACCTTCTTCCATCCAGCTGCCATCCAAGGTGTTGGATCCAAAACATCCCCAGCAATGAAACACTTAGTATCAGGAGAATGTACTATAATGATGGAAACTTTTAACAGAGGTCATAGAACTAACCCCGTATCTGACAAAAAAGAGTAGCAACAAAGGTCTAATAGGGGTATGACTAAAGTGCGAAAAGTTACGAAAAGTTGAGAAAAGAGCGAAAAGTTGCGAAAAGTGAGAAAAGTTACGAAAAGTTGAGAAAAGTTACAAAAACTTGCAAAAAATTACAAAAAAGTTTGGGAAAATACAAAAAAATTAATGTAAGCTAAGACGAGAAAAGTTGCTTTGAATTGAGTATTTAAGCTTATTTGTTCCCAAATTTCGGTCGGTCAAAGTTACAACAAAGTCATTTTCTCGACATTTTTTATTATTAAAACAAGCAAGTAGTAGGAAAGGTTTTTGTTATCTTCATTTGCATCAGTGTAAATACATATTTCGAAACAGCTATAAAAACGTGATTTTGGCATCGAAAAATAAAGTTAAAACGGGTGGGAAAAGTGCTTATAAAATCGTTGTTTTTGTTCTTTCAAAACAGCATACATATTTTAAGTTTAAACATGAGTATTTATTTATGTAAAATATTATCTCTTGTTTTTATTTTTATTCTTGTTTGGGTTTTAAATTTTCTTTTTCCTTCGGATGTTGTTATTAATGGTAGTGATGTTTTTAATTTTGCTGTTTTTCATGAGTGTCCATGCACCATGCGAATGAATGTAGTTTCCTTCCATAAAGACTTCAAAGTCAATATCCATTCAAAGTGTATAATTCTTCTTACATTTCTTAAAATCGAAATACCGATTGAAAGCGTGGTGAGAGCATGTTGGGTCCTTTTCGCAAACATGGCTTACCGTCTACTACAAGAACATATAAACACTCGTTATTAAAACTATATGTTAAATAATTTTGAAAATCAGTTATTACACATTATAATTTCATTTGTGAAACAGAAACACTGGTTGCAACTGATAATAAAATATAGTCAATCCATTTCGCAGATAAGTAAGTCCTTTTCGCGACAAGGATACATTCGCAAAATGGATCTTTCTGGAAATACTTTATATAAAAAATAGATATATTAAATCCTATGTAGAATGAGTTATTGCACAATATAATTTAAATTTTGAAACAAGTATTAATTGAAACTTAAAATCAAAATCAAAATAGTCGGGTCGGTCAATATATATATATATATATATATATATATATATATATATATATATATATATATATATATATATATATATATATATATATATATTTCTGTCCTACTAGTTTCGCATTTACTGATTGCTTCATAATTCTTTTGTGTTTTACAACCTTTAACGAAATCGCTTTCTTCATACATTAAAAATACTACCGATTTCATTAAAAAGTTGAAGTATATTCCACAGCTATCTAATAAATCAATCCTAGTATCATTAGATGTAACATGACTATATACCAACATTCCGCATACAGATCGTATTGAAGCGTATACATATTTTCTTGATAACTATCCTAATAATATCACACTATCTAGTGAAAATATTTGTAAAATAATAAAACTTATCCTGGAAAATAATTATTTTCAATTCAATAATACGAATTACATCCAAATAATGGGCACGGCAATGGGTAGTCATATGGCTCCATCATACGCTTCCCTGTTCATGGATAAATTAGAAAAAGATATTTCGTCAAAACGAAAAGTTTAATCCATTTGTTTAGTTTAGATTTTCAGATGACATCTCAATGATTCTGAACCATTCCTCAGAAGAACTGAACAAAATTCATTGATCGCCTGAATCATTTTCACCCGATGATTAAATTTACTTATACCGCATCTAGTAGGCACGTTTCAGTTTTAGATGTAAATGTAATAATAAATATTGATAACAATATCTCTACAAATATTCAAATCAAGGAGACTAATATCCACCAAACATATTTCCAAAATAGAAATTATCCTACACATATAATTGATTATGCGCTGAACAAAGCCCGTAATCTTACTCAACATGGGGCTTTAAATACAGCAAAATGCACAATAGAGAAAAATATAACTCCTTTCACAATACAATATAATCCTTCATTACCTAATATAGACCTTATGATTAATAAATATTAGGATCCTAAATTTACCGAATACAACAGCGTAAAAACACTTTACAAGCTTGTAGAAGGCCCAAGAATTTGCGAGATGTTTTTAATTAGAACTAAATAGAAAGAATTTTTTTTAAAAAAAAAAGATATCTTTCATCATTTAAATGTAACAGACATTGGTGCTCTCAATGTGCAAATATAAGAGATAGTACTTCCTTTAGAAGGCCAATACAAAAGAAGTATTTTCTCTACGTTATAACACTAACTGCGTATCCACTGATGTGATTTATTTGATAACCTGTAAAAAAAAATGTAGCATGAAATATACTGGACAAACACATTTATAAAATGTTAATATTTCAATAAATTTTAAAACTAATAATCACTCTACTCGATTTTTCTTTTATGCCGATAGATATTGTGCATGAAGACATGAACAAACTCATGAAAGAAAATTACTGGACTTATAAGATACTTCGTATGATAATGGCCTTAATTCCAAGGCACTATATAAAATTGTATAAAATGTTAATTAAAATATTGATATGTTGTATATCCTTTATGAAAATATAATTGTATATATGACTGTTTGTCTCTTTTTTATTATTTTACTTTAATTTTAAATGAACTTTTCACACTTTCGTAACTTTTCGCATTTTAGTCATACCGGTCTAATAGTGATAGCGATACAAACGGTTACGTAAACAATGCTATCTACAGAGAAACAAACGTGGAACGAATATCATATCCATCACATTCAACTCAGATAGTCTTCACGTAGGTCGCATAATTTCAAACATAATAACCAACCATGGAATAATGTGAACCTCAAATATGATATCTCTTGAACAAAAAGCAGTTGCAGCATTCATTTGACCTCAGCATATGATAGACATTCTGGTCATGGCAACGTTCTCGAATTACGCATTGTCTGGTCAATAAAAACCTTGATGAGACAAAATATGCAAGACGTACTAATACCTACAAGAAACAAAACATGTTTTCACAGATTTAAACTTCATTTGGGGATTGGGTGAACGCTATTTTGCACATGATACGTAATCCATGGCGGCCTGTATATTTGGTGTAGGAAGAACCCGGGGAAACCCCCTGGAAGAATCACAGTCCCTCGGGAAGCTACTGGCCGAGACGAGACTTGAACCCACGCGAACAGAGGAATGGTGAACCGCTCCGGTGGCCTAGAGGTTAGAGCGTCCGCCTCGGATGCGGGAGGTCGTGGGTTCGATCCCAGGCCGAGTCATACCAGAGACTTAAAAAATGGTACTAACAGCTGCCTCGCTTGGCGTTCAGCATTAAGAGGTTAGTGTTAGGACTGGTCGGCCTGGTGTCAGGATAATGTGACTGGGTGGGACATCATGCTACATGTCTGCGGCATGATGCCCCAGTGCTAGACATCACTATAAACTGCCACACTGCAGACATCGTAGCGATATGACTGAAAAATTGTTAAAGCTACGTTAAAAATCAAAATCACATCACATCAAATCACAGAGGAGTGGTGAGATTATTTGTAAATATGAACGCCATTGACCAACCCGAGAACCCTAAGCTAACTGTTAAACATTCAGGGCCAGACATGAAGCACAGGAAATGCTAACCACCTCATTACACTCGGGATATGCAAAATCCAGTATGTTGAATAAATAAAGAAACTAAAATATTAAATCAATACCGCAAGATTAGACTGGCCAACTAAAACTTAGAAAGAACCCTAGTAACTTTCTCTTCTACGGTCATACTTGCATTGGTGTATAACCATGACTACAATCTCCAATAACTCACATTGGAGCGCAGAAAAATTAAATCCAAAGAAATATATGTTCTCCCGCTGCGAACATTCACATCCAACGATTTAATTTGAGATAATCCATATGTGACAAATCATGTGCACAGCCAACAAGAAATGTCTAAAAAATAGTTAACAAATTCACATTTTCATGCCATTAATTTGCTTTCTGAATCTCATGAGTGCAATTTCCATGTGTCTCTACAATATATTTGTTGCTTAATTAAAACAGTTTTACAGTACTACTTTAGAACAATAATTTTACAGTCAAAAATTCAACAAAATGTGTGAATTTTAAAAACAAATCTTGGTCAGTTGTCAACAAGACTACAGATGACGCAGATCTCTTATTTGCCAACATCATTATTTACATTCGTTTGTTCAAACAACAATCCATCTTGTGAGTGTCGACAACATATACAACAATTAACGCAGCACATCTTCATGTTTTATATTCATCTTATCGTTTTTGTAAATTTTTAAATCTAAACATAATTTTGAGTCCATAAAGTAATAGCTTTTTGTTTAGCTCTTGTACATTTTCGATTATGTATTCACCTTTAGTAGCTTTGTTCCTCTGAGAAAATAACTGGGAATAGCATTTGGACTGATTTCACACCAGTTTTTTAGGAATGTTCTTTGTAGTCTTTTGTTTCATATGTATACCTTTGTACAAAAAGCATTATGAGTTATGCTTAGTTTTGTAGTTTTGCTGTTCACAATATCAAATGACAAAATGGAATAATTCTTATCGTACTTTGTTTTCTTTTTAAATTAAAGATAATTTCCTCACTACAATTTTTTATTTTAATTTTATTCAGCTACATAAGTATATTAATTTTGTTTTCCATCCATCGAATAAAGTTGTAACTTCCCAAATTATGAATTAAAATTTTAAGTGTACATATAGTTTAAATTGGCTATTTAGTCACTTTATTATAATATACGATTGGTCACAAGTTTAAAGTTGTATCAATGTCTAGCAAAATTAGGTACCAAAAGGTCTATCTACTATCTATTGATCCGTGTTACTGGTCAATTTACAATTTTCTTCCATGTACATTTACGTTTCAAATCATATAAAAATGGCAGGGTTCATTTTCCGCTTAACATATTTAGTTGAATGTCTAATGTATAGTTACCTCTTCCTATTGAAACTCTATCTGATCGCTTTTATTAATAAACAACAAAACTTTAAGACACAAAATATTTTTTCTCTATGAAGGTATCAAATCATTCTGACACAAATTTGAGTAAGTTGTTTTGCATTCATATACAAATACTTCCTGAAACATTAACAAACTAAACGGACGGGGTGGGAGCACCTTTTTACTATTGTGTTCTCGTGGCTTATACAGATTTTTATTAGTATCAATTGAAGTAAGTTACCATTTTATACAACTTACAACTACATATTACAGTTAATGAATGATTATTGGTAATACAAGCCGTCTGAAACAGTGATAGCAAAACTCAAAAATTAACCTTACACATCAACAAGAAACGTTCGTTAAACTGTTGATCAAATTCGTTATCATGTAATCACCATTCAGTTATTCACCATCCAAGTATGTGCTTTGTCATACTTCAGTTTCATACTTTTACAGCATGATATTTTATATCTGTATACAAATATTTTGATGTAAAAGACCGCGTCAAAATGGCTCTGATGTGAACGTATATATATATATATATATATATATATATATATATATATATATATATATATATATATATATATATATATATATATATATGATCAAGCCCTCGTATTTACGTAAATGCATGAATATATATTAGTAACAAATTTTTTGGGCTGGTTGGTTGAATGATGTATAGTTATATTAAATCTCATATGGGGGATGAGAAAGGAAATGTTTTGGTTTGTTCTTAATTTAGTCCTTATATGCACTTCATTTAATCATTGTGTGCACTTAATTTAACTCCTGCTTATGTATGTATGTATGTATGTATGTATCTATGTATGTATGTATGTACACCTATCCCTCGATAACTCGCGCACAACGGGTCCATAAACATAGACCGCACTATAGGCGAGGCGCGAGTTACCGAGGGACCCCCAAAAATTGCCAAAAATCGCTTTGACAACGAGAAAACCGTGGGGGGGGGGGCGACGTTAGGGAACTGGGCTGTTTAATGACTGAATCCTCATTTTACAATCACGTCGATAATAATTTTTAATAATGCGCTTTTCCTAATGAAGTTGTTCGTTATTCTGTTTAAATAACATTTTTTTTCTCTCAGAATATCCAACATATGAAAGGTCGTTCCAACTGGTTTGAACAACCATCACGTGTACGCGAAAAATCTGTGTATTACGTCACTGCTTTTTGTTTTCTTGATGAATCTGGTTCCCGTAGTGGTATGTAATATTATCTTGCCAAATCGGTAGTCAACCGTTTGGGAACTAGACTAACTGTTGATACACCACTAAACAAGATTCTTTTTTATTCTAAAACACGCAACATTTCGATTCGTGACACGTCTACGTCGAAACTCAATTTTTAATTGTTCAATTAGTACAGTGTTAATATCGTGATTCAGTGGAAGTAATAATGAAATTACTTATCATCCCTGAGGATATATCTACATACCAATTCAATAATTCTCTGAAACTCGTTTGCCCACAATGGTCCGTATCTGTGAAATCAAACTCTATATCTTACGAAGTATTTTTTTTTTTTTTTTTTTTTTTTTTTTTGCTTTGCTGCATTGTTATCTTTGATCACAGTTATGAAAGAGTCAGTTAATTTAAGGTAGTTTCTGTTACATAGACAATAAAGCATATTACAGTGTTCGATTGATCAAATGAAATGAGTTCACCCGAATACGACCGATGCCGTTAGATTTTAAGTTAATCCGATTTTTGTGCCTTTTATCTTTTCCTTTATTCCACCTCCTTTTTCTTATTCAAAAGACATAATTAACGTGATAATACAAAGGAGGCCAGCTTTTAATTCAGTGCAACAATAAAGCAAGTAGTTCCGCAAGTCATTTATCAATACACAATCGGCACTTAATCAGGTTCTCAAAGAAACGCTCGCGGACATAGCTGTTACGGTAGACTGACGCATTTTACGTTTAATTACAAGAGGACACATTGCACTTATGACGATTACACTTAAAAGGAACTAAAAGATAGAACTAGAACACAAATTTCAGTTGATACAAAATTATTTACTTTGTATTTATTTATTAAAGTACTGCCTCCACTCGGCGTAAGTGACAGTTTCATTGATCAAAATTTCCTTACATATCGTTAATTGCGGTGTACCAGGAATGTCGTTTGGAAAGAAAATGTTAAAAATTGTATGAGTTATTTTTAAATTTGATATTTCATAGTATTGATTAAAATGTCCAGTTCCTATCTACCGTTTAAAACGAGAAAACGAGCGATACATCAAAGTTTCCGTTACCAATTCTGATCTCAATTTTCAACAAATAGGGATAATTGGGGGGGGGGGGGCGGGATTTTCGGGTTTAAAAAATGGGATCCACGCGACGCATCGCGTTATAAGCGGGTTCGAGAGTTATCAGGGAGTGGTGTATAAAGAGAGAGTGAAAGTGATTTAGTGAGAAAGAGAATGTCATATAGTGATTGACATACAGTGACATCGAAGTGGAGTGAAATGATTATTGAAAGGTGTACTAAACTCGGTGATACCAATATATATGTATAAATTACATAGCAATTAGTTTTCTCATCAACATGTTTGCGTGATGTTGTGTGTATTATGGCCACATGTAAATCAAGTGCTAACCCATATAAAAAAAATCCCAATAATATACATAAATTAACATCTAGTTTATGGTTTGGCCGGCAGATAAATCAGTGTTAATGAGTTATCATTGTAGGATGAGGTATCATTTCACTTCCTCGACAAAAACTAAGTGGCACATGCACAATTGTGCGCACACCACTTAAATCCAAAAAAATCAATCAATCAGACAAAAACTGCCCGACGAGAAAGTCAAGGAACTCACAAACCAGAGAAATCATTTTGTACATACAAATAATCTTAATAAATAAAAGTAAATTTAGTGTAATAGATACTTATGACACATTTCATATATGCTAAAGAAATATATGACTTTACATCCGTCATTAAATTTGGAATAACCTGAAGAATTTAGCAGGAACAATACCCCGATTCGTAGAGCAAACCTGCATAATGCATGATAAAGATGCTCCTGATTAAAAAGCTTACTCAGTTTTCTTCATCAGTTCCATCGTACATCAGGTTTAAAAGAGTTGTACTCGTAATCAGAATATTGTTTTTTCTATACCCGTTCTGGCAAACCTGGGACAGTTGCCTCAGGTATGTCTTTGGTGAGGCACTTAGCTCCCATTTCCCTGGTTCACGATAGCCAAAAACATGTTAAAAGTGTCTCTACAACTCTTGAAAAAATATCATAGTTAAATCCTATAGTAATCTTTTACCATGAAGATGCTGCAGTCGTAGTTCACCTTCTAAACTAGAAAACATTTCACGTAGGCATATCAGACTTGACTCAAAAACAGATTCTGAAATTTGACATGTAAATACATACACTACAAACATGACATAACACATATGAACAAATATTCCCACATCTAGTACACTTGTTGAGATGTGCCCGAGGGACAGAAGCCCATAATTAAACAATATAATTATATACCTTTCATTCCAAGGCAGGTTCCAAGGATTCGTGAATCGAGAAGAACCTGTCAAAATCTTAAAAACTTTCCAATTATATATATATATATATATATATATATATATATATATATATATATATATATATATATATATATCTGGAAATTATTCCCTTGATTCTGTCATGAGCTCAAAATGAGGTGAAGTGAACAAGTGTTAAACAAGGTTTTATGTACAGTATTAAGCATCAAACATATTCTATGCAAAACATTAGGTTTCGTCCATCAATTTCGGCCTATTCCGATGTCCAGCCTAGCATTCCAAGTGTAGTGTTTCGTTTTTGAACGAGTTGGAAAGCCTTCGAAATCTGCGACAAAATACTTCAACGTATTATCCAGTAAAATATATATTTTAAACAGCGGCTAATAATTTATGATTCTTGCCAATAAATATCATCGACCTTTGAAATTTTCCAGAATCGTCTTAAGCTGTAAATTTCAATTATTAGTTGAATTCATTTATATATCTATTCTTCATGTATGTAATATTTCACTACTGCCTTTTAAATAAGATTGGACTTCTAATCCTTGCCATTCCTAAGAGTGCTACCCTCTAGATTAGAACATCTTTGTATTGTTAAAATAGGCGTGATACCCAAATTTCATTCAGATGTCTCCCATTTTATACGTTACTAACTGCAGTATTTCCACATAAAATTTGTATGTCTTAGAATTTACAAGAACATTTTAGGTTCTCTGGTTACGATTCTGTCTGGTCATCATTTTTCCTCACAGGAGTGTGAGATCCCTAAGGTACTGATCTTGTGCGTTATCTTCTACGTCAGGTTTTTTCCTCTTCTTGGCAATCATACTATGTGTGACCTCCCTTGTTATTTCATTCACTCAATATGTACTTAAATTTCGAAGTGGTTGCATGACATCAGATGTATAAAAGCAACTAGCACTGTATTACAAGGGCTTTTAATGTCATGCTAAACGTGTACTTACTGAAAGCTATCTTGCTACACACCAGGTTTCTGTCATTTATCTGTCCATCGTGACGCTTTCAATTTTGGTGCAACATGTTTACATATGTTCACTTTCTCCTTGATGGCTGTGATCTTCAGTGTTTGAAAATGAACCCAATTAAACTTATTTCCACATGTATTCTGTTCTGTGTTTGTTAAAAATTATCAAAACATCCTTTTCCTTCTCCTCAGTTTTATCTCTGTTTCTATTGTTTTACCTACAAGATGTTCTTTCATTGATCAAGGCTATGAATTGATTATCTTGCTTATTCAAATAAATTCAGAGCCTCTACTGCTTTGTCTCACCACAGTCAATGCACTAGTCATTTTGAATTTCACAGGATGGGAACATGTCTGCATCAGATCCTAAAATCAATATAATATACACCGAATATATCTTTTTTATATCGATGTTGTTGATGATGATGATGATGACAAGTCAGTCTAAAATGCTAGTTGTATATGCATTCAACGTTTCAGTGACAATATCTAAGCTATAATCATCATGGATTGAGTGTTATCACCCCCAAGTAACATAATAATGGGATGCATATGCACTTAAGTTGGGAAATATACAGCACTGATACTGGTTTTGTAGAACACCTCATGTTTGACTTGTATACTTCTTTTAATTTGTAAAATAATACCCAAAAGTCTGACTGGTTTAGTAATTTATAGTTCAAAATGGCTGAATCTGTGAGCAGAGTTTTGAAATGAATCATTCAAGCAACATTTATTCACGACATAACTGAGATGATACATATATTTTGCTTGTATTTGATGGCTTTAATAGATAGTTCGACAAGTTGGTCTAGACCCGGCCATATTAACTTCCTCCTTCGGAGATCCAAAATATTAAAAAAGAATGCAACTCTGATTGTATTATTTGTTTTAAAGTCATTGGTAAAAACATTTTGAAATGCAAGATGATAAAGAAGAAATCTTCATTGGACAAAGCAAATTTTGACAACACTACATACAGAATTGTCAGTAACTACTATTTTGGCATCACATGATATGAAGAAAGCCTCCATTTGGGGCAGTTCCCACTGCAAAGATAAAACTTAAAACGAAAGATATAATTAACTCCTTACTCACATACACCTCTCAAATTATATAATGTATGAAAATGGTGTCATGGAAAATGAAAAAACTGACACAGATATTGAACAGGAATACCAAGACAATATTTGTAAGTATACCAAATTTACAGGAATGCTTAACCCAAATGGCTCTAATATAGCTATGACCTTCAAGACAAATTCTAATGATGATGTGTAAGTATAAAATGTTGCATACCTCCATCTCAAATGGCTCAAAAGTTAAAGAACTGACAGGAAAGTGTGATGCAAATTAAGATGTTCTGATACAGAGCCCTAACCTTGATGATAGAAACCCTACTGTCTCACATAATGCACTTCATACTAATGATGTATGAATGTAAAAAAACCTCATTCATTACTCTCATAAGGCCTTAAAGTTACAGAGCTGCTTAAAGTGTCATTAAAAGGAGTGAGCCATTAACCTTGATTGTACCTTCCATGTGACATGTAACAAAACTTGTACTAATGATGTATACGTATCCAAAATTTCAACCCTTATTCCTAAGTTATGGAGCAGAACAGAAAGTAAGATGAAAACATAATATTATGTACTTTACCTTGAAGATATAAAACCAAATATGACACAAGACATACCTTCTACTCTTTTGCTCTCAAACTGTTCAAAAGTTTTAAAGTGGAAGGTAAAGGGTGATAGAAAACTTAACATATCGAGCAATAACAATGGCCTTTAAACATAGAACTCCATAAAGATTTATATGTACACAAATCTCAAATAGTTTTCAAGTTATGGAACCTAAGGGAAAGTAATTAAAATGTATATTAAGATCTGTCCTTGACCTTGAAGATGGGACCCACAATGTAGTATAAGACACATTATGGTGATAAGTATGCCAAGTTTCATCCCTTAATCTCAGTCTCAAATGACAGGGAACTTCATGGACACATAATATGTACGGTGTCAGACAAAGTGATACGGTGTCAGACAAAGTGAGCTCTCTAATCTTCAAAGTATTAGCCTATATAAGTCCAAGTCTCTATAAATTTGGCATCCATATTGATTACTATTCACTTCCAACTGCCTTACTATTGGCATCCATATTGCCTTACTGTTGCATCCATATTGATTATTACTGGCATTCAGATTGCCTACTATTGGCATCCATATTACCTAACTATTGTTTAAAGACTTGCAAATTACAAGGTTGCAAGCATTTTCTTGTCTCCTTCACATTACATTTAATTCTCCCTAAGAAAAGGCATCACAGCGGATGAGAGGATGGTAAAATGAAACAAAAAATAAGACAATTACAAAAGATATCTTTTAATTCCAAAATATTAAATTAAGCATGTCATAGGAGTTAAACTTTGAAACCAAGCAGCTTGCTGTTTTCATTGACAGGTCCATCTGTGTGATCTTTAATGGATGTATCTGATTCATCCCCATGTGGGTGATTAAACAAATGTTTCTGCAAGCCCTGGGAGCTATTGCGTATCCCATATCCAAAATAAATAAAAAAACCTGAAAACAGAATAAAAAATAATATAAGGCTAAAAACACCTGTGATGCAGAATGTCATAAAGTAGTTGATAAAACATATTTAAACTGACATATGCAAATGCACAGTGTTTATATACATAAATGTACTGAGAAAATATAAAACAAGAAGATATATTCTGCTACCATCTTTGCAAATTTTCCATTTCTAATTTTAATAAATTTGTTATGTTCAAAGACTAAAGATGAGATATTATATTTAAAAGGATTTTTTTTATACTATGTATTATCTCATCTATGTGTCTACATATCAGTCACCCACAGTAGGAATAAGTATAACAGTAATCTCAGTAATCCAAGTATTATCCAATCTAGTGATTATCGCAATAATCCAATAATTTTCCAATACAGTGATTATAGTAGCAATCCAATTATTATCCAATCTAGTGATTATAGCAGTAATCCAATTATTATCCAATCTAGTAATTATAGTAGTAATCCAATTATTATCCAATCTAGTGATTATAGCAGTAATCCAATTATTATCCAATTCAGTAATTATAGTAGTAATCCAATTATTATCCAATTCAGTAATTATAGTAGTAATCCAATTATTATCCAACCTAGTGATTATAGCAGTAATCCAATTATTATCCAATTCAGTAATTATAGTAGTAATCCAATTATTATCCAATCTAGTGATTATAGCAGTAATCCAATTATTATCCAATTCAGTAATTATAGTAGTAATCCAATTATTATCCAATCTAGTGATTATAGTAGTAATCCAATTATTATCCAATCTAGTGATTATAGCAGTAATCCAATTATTATCCAATTCAGTAATTATAGTAGTAATCCAATTATTATCCAATCTAGTGATTATAGCAGTAATCCAATTATTATCCAATCTAGTGATTATAGCAGTAATCAAATTATTATCCAATCTAGTGATTATAGTAGTAATCCAATTATTATCCAATCTAGTGATTATAGCAGTAATCAAATTATTATCCAATTCAGTAATTATAGTAGTAATCCAATTATTATCCAATCTAGTGATTATAGTAGTAATCCAATTATTATCCAATCTAGTGATTATAGCAGTAATCAAATTATTATCCAATTCAGTAATTATAGTAGTAATCCAATTATTATCCAATCTAGTGATTACAGCAGTAATCCAATTATTATCCAATCTAGTGATTATAGTAGTAATCCAATTATTATCCAATCTAGTGATTATAGCAGTAATCAAATTATTATCCAATTCAGTAATTATAGTAGTAATCCAATTATTATCCAATCTAGTGATTATAGCAGTAATCCAATTATTATCCAATCCAATGATTATAGCAATAATCCATGTAACCTAATTAAGAACTCATACTTATTTACTGGTATTGAATATGGCCTTGAACTTTGACCTTTCTTTCCATTTAACAATAGGATTCCTATAGTTTCTTGTTAAGCAAATCTGTAAATTCTTATGATACATTGCTCTTCAAATTAGATTAAACCAATTAAAAGTAATCTCTCTCTCTCTCTCTTTTGTTAATCAAAGTACATTGTATATCAATTCATCATATTAAGTTGTTGATTTTATTGATTGACATTTAATTCAGTTTTGCCATCAATTACATTGTGTCCCCAACAGAAAGTACTTCAAGCAGTTTTAGATGATTTATTCATTAAACTGCAGTGACAAAACCAAATTTATAAATTGTAAACTATATAAACACAAAGATGAAAAAAAAAATAAGCTAATTATTGATCCATGTTCATTACAGAAAGACACAACAAATGATGATAAACCCAGTCTCACAATGATGAGACCAAAACTCATCATGACACACACATATTAACACTGACAGACCCACTCATCCTGATACATGCAGATTAACACTGACAGACCCAGACTGAAGCTGACAGACCCAAACTTATGCTTACACAATCAGACTCATGTCAACACACACAAACTCATACTGACTGATCCAGACTCACACTGACAGACCCAAATTCATACTGACAGACCCAGACTCATACTGACAGACCAAGTTTGTACTGATAGACTGGCACATCAAGACTTGTACCAACAAACCTAGATTCAATGCAACACACCCAGACTCATGCCAACATACCCAAACTCATGCCAACATATCCAAACTCATGCCAACACACCCAGACACAAGCTAACACACCCAAACTCATGTTAAAACCCCAAATGCCAACACACCCAGACTCATACCAACACACCCACACTCATGCCAATACACCCAGACTCATGCTAACACACCCAGACTCATGCTAACACACCCAGACTCATGCTAACACACCCAGACTCATAAAAATCATACTGTCAATCAATATTTACAAATCTTAATTTTAGTGAATCCTTAATTTATGCATATACATTTTAGCAAATTACTAAATAATAAATAAATCTGGGTTTTATTGTTACAAGCAAATATACATTCTTGCACTTAAAACAGATGCTCTACTGGTCCAAAAGGAATTCAAGACAGGACTAATTCTTTTTTTAAACACCAAGTGTTGAAACCATGTCTGACAATTTTTATCAATAAAAAGAGTTTTAAATTAGCTCCAATGGCAACAACAATGCATAAAAGATCGGCACCATTTTCATTTAGAACCAACTAGGCATCTTTGAAGTCTTTTGGTGAAAATCCAAGTGAAAATCATTTCAGAAGTAGCAAGAACAAGATTTTCAAGATATCTGCCATGGTGGCCAGATTGGTCGTCAGACCAGAACCACTTTCATAAGTCATCTGGTGAAATCCCCATGTCGACAGGACCTGTTATCCTTCCAACAAAAGCAACAATAACAAGATTTTCAAAAAGGTCAATATGGCAGTCATATTTGAAGTGAGGTCATGACCTTACTGCTGATTTTCTGAGAAGTAACAACAAGATTTTTAGATGGCTGCAACTGTGGCCATATTCGATAACAGATCAACACAATTTAAAAGATGTCTGAGCAAAACAATTTTTATTCTAGACCATCCAGACCAAGGGATGAATGTGTGTGTGTGTGTGTGTGTAAAGATTAATGACAATCCTACAAGTAGTTTATGAGAAGTTGCAATAAAAATCTTGTGCTAATGGACAACCAGACATTGAACAACAGACATCCCATAGCTCTTCTGGTCTATGACACCTATATGAAATGGTAGAAGATAACATCTATATCCATGTATCCACCTTCAGCACTGTCTGTCTAGGTAGATGCTTGGATTTCCAATATATATATATATATATATATATATATATATATATATATATACATATTATTTATATATATATATATATATATATATATATATATATATATATATATATATATATATATATATATATATATATATGGCTTTTCTCATGAAAATTAGTTTGCTCACTATATTGCTTGTATTTTATGCTAAACTGTTGTGATTTATGGTACATCCCAAGTGTTCAAACCCAGAGATGTATTCAAGTTATCATTACAATATCCATGTGTTTTATTTTATATTAACTGCCCACTCACCCACTGAACTGATTCCAGGATTATAACCTTAAATCCATCACGAAATTAGCATTTGTCATCCTGCTCTCATTGAATGCTCTCAGTTTTAAAAACATCTGCCATGTATTAATTTTCATCAATGCTGTGCTTGACATTCACAATGAAATTAACGATCTAGATGAAAATTATTCTTATTTAAAAACAATGAGATCACATCCCCAAATTTAAATATTGATAACAATGTGATTTCTTTATGCATTAACACAAAAATTTATATCTGTGAAAATAAGTGCATTCACATAATATTACATTTCATGAAAAGATATTTAAAGATATCAGTGTGATTGACGTTTGTACATTTGATCTCTGACCACCACCTAGGAACCTCAGGACAGAAAGCCAACAATAATGGTTACCATGATATAATACTGTAGTAGCAGACAGATGGACAAGACAGACTGAAAAATGTATGATAGGTAACACAATATTCTGAACACAAACGTATGGAGATAACAAACAATGAAAGTCAAGGATATAATGACATTCATATAAATACAAATTGTCACAAGCCACAAATGAAACTTTGCAACATTCTCTTTTCACCTGTCACTACCTGCAATAAGACTTCCTCATTTCTCATGAATATGCATAAATAAAATTACATCATCCATTAGCCAACAAAATAAGCTCTCCTACATAAATGGAAATTAACTCTTATCAACTGCTCATTGACTGTTTGCAAGACAAAATCTGATTGGCTCACTCATTCAATATGACAGGTCATGCTGGGTCAACCTTCTAATAAAATTTAACTTGGAATCACAATAACAGTTAAAAAGATTTATGCATATTCATGAGAAATGATGAAATGTTATCACAGGCAGTCATTGGTGGTTAGCATAGTGGATTCTCACCAGTGACTTGTTTAATATACCAATAATAAATTTGTCAAAAATTGCACTTTGTTCACTTGAATACAAAAACTGTCATTAATGTTTCAAAAATATGCAATTATTATAGTATTTTCTCTTGCATAATTGAGAAAAGTGAGAAATGTTTTAATACAGTTACATTCTGATTTAAATTGAATTATTTATATTTTATCTTTTATCATAAAAATAAAATGAAATACAAAGTGGTTTGCAAATTTGTATCGCAAAAAGAAAATTTAGCAAGAAAGAAAAACAAGATGCAAATCACTATTCAAATAACAAATCCTCTGATCACTACATTTCATAAATTAACAACAGATAAAAGAAAATATATGGATAAAGATATCTTCGAATTTCTTTCAGAATAAGACACAGAAAGAAAGTGAAAGATGTAAATTTCTATTCCAACAATATAATATTATCACTTTATCACTAACATGACAAAATAATGTCTTTATATCACAATTATTTCATAATGTAATGAGAGATATAAGGATAATAAGATCTGCTAATTTCTAGAAGAATCAGATAAGAAAGAGACAGATGCAAATCCATCTAGATAATATTATCACATTATCACTGACATTTCATACATTAACAATAAAATCAGCTAAAGACTTTAACAATGAGGAACATTGCATAGACCCCACTGACTACAATTCACTCATACCCTAACAATAAAACCACTAAAAGATATTAACAATGAGGTGCATTTCACAGGCCCCATTGACTACAATTCACTTACATACAAACAATGAAACCAGAAAAAGAAATCAGAGCAATATGTGCATTGCAAAGAACCCCCGCTCTGTGTAATTTACTTGGAAGGTCTTTAAAATGAATTTGGAACCCAAAGTTAGAAGTCTTAGGCTATGTCTCTAGATGATATGGAACTAGAATGCTGGAAATCAAAATCATTCAAGGCTTTATCAATATAAATGTGCTTGATGAATCTGGTTCAGATCCAACATTTCTTGGTACAGTTACGCTGCATAAACCAAGGTTAGAAGAATGGGCAGTCAGGGGCCATAACTCTTCCAAATCACAATGAAGAATACTAAAATTCTAACTCATTTAAAGGTCTATCTTCAACAATGTGTGACAAAGTAATACTGCCAAAATCAAAGAAAAGTGCCATGATTCTGTAAACGACACAATAGAATTTTAGAAATTAAAATTATTCAAAATCTTATCAGTATCAAGGTACATGCTAAATTTGGGTCAAATGCAAGAATTTTAAGGCAAATTAAGCTGCATAAACCAAACGTTTGGAGCATGGGAAATCAGTCATCATAACTGCTCTAGATGATGTTGTGAAATGCTGGAAATAAAACACAGTCAAGACCTCATCAATACCAAGTTGATTGCCAACTCTGGTTGAAATCCAACAATCCTCAGTAATGCTACAGAAACTCAAGTCCGCCTTTCAGATATCAGAGGGCACAACTCCTACAAATGACGTGATAAAATTCAATGTCTTATCAATATCAAAACACATACCAAATTTTATAATATTGATATCCAACAAACATTTATTAATTTATGATGCAGAAACAAAAGTCAGAGGAACAGAAAATCAAGAGGCCCTAAGTCATGTAAATGATGTTGTTGAACACTGAAAATCAATTTTGCTCAAGGCCTTATGAATATAATACTGAAAACTAAATTTTGTTGAAATCCAACAAAGGTTGGCAACTTAAACTGTGGAAACCAAGTCTGGTGGATGGGCAACCAGGGGCCATAACTCCTGTCAATGATGTGGCACACTGCAAATCAAAAGCATGGAAGGTCGCTAAATATAATAATGCATCCCAAATTTAGTGTACATCCAACAATTATTGGCACACTTCAAAAAAGTAAAACACAGATAGAAGTGCAGGCAATCAGGGACAATAACACTTCCAAATGAAGTAAATAAATAGGCTGTCAGGATTTATAATAATCAAGTTTTTGACTCCAATATCCCAAATGACCACAGCCACCATCCCCACTTTAGAGCACCAAAATGTTTTGAAAAATCCAGTAAATGCCTTAAAGTGATATTGACATCTGCAAAACTAATTGGTTCATGTCTTGCTGGTAACTGTCCTAATATGATATTATCAGTTGACTCAGCAAGTGGTGTTATCAGTAAAGGAACTTAATTGTGACAGTTACCATTGTGATATTTGCTCATGATACTATTGCTGCAAGCATAACAAATTGTGACAATTACTATTGTTTAAGCACAAATTCAATCTTATTAAAATTAAATCTAATTTCAGATTGAAAAAAAGAATTCTGTGCTAGGGGTTTATGTCAATAAATCAGCTCTTGTATGGAGATTCTGGGATTATCCGTGTTTTCTTTAGTCTATGTGTCTGTGTTTCTGTTTGTCTATGCATATTGTCTTTTTTCCTATGATGTTTTATGAGACAGATGTGTACACATACCTATTTTTTTATATAATTATCTATTTCTGTGTTTTAGCAGTGAAGAGAACATATTTTTAAAAACATCTGTCACTGGATTTAAAACCTGTTATTCAATGTCACCTGTGACATTTACTCGCATTTGTGACATTTACAGTGTCAACAGCAGTCATTGCATTGTCAGTATATGTAACAGTTATTTTAGGCATGCATATATGTGTTTAAGACACTGACTGAAATGACTGTTACCATTGTGCCACATTGTGACATCTGTTGGCAACTTTGCAAGGGATGTCACTGTTAAATGTCAACTGTGACATGTACTGGTAATTTTGCATAGGATGTCACTATCAGATGTAAATTATGACACTTACTGGCAACTTTGCATGGGATGTCACTGATAAATGTCTATTGTGACATTTACAAGTTTTGTATCCGCTCACTCTGACCCAGTAAGAAATAAGCAGTTACATACATTTTCCTTTCCTTATGGCTTACATTAACCAATTTTAATTGTAAACTGGAAATTTTACATATTCTTCATTTTGAGTCTCCCTGGAGCTTCCCCCCCCCCCCGTTAATGCCAAGAATGACATCTAAACCTTCTTGTACATTTTATGTGCATAAGCAGTTTGGTGTATTACTGCCTAGTTGGTTTGGAAGAGACCATGCAAAGGATAGATGGATGAAAGTGTGATTGTACATCAGAACTGAAGCCATTTCAGATATCAAAAGCATTGATCAAATCAAGTGCATGTTAACTTTATGTCCATAATGTTTTGTAAAAGCTGGTCAGACTTTATACCCATCCTTGGTTAGAATGAAATGTTTGACTAAACTGTGCAAAGTGTGTCAGGAATAGACATGAGCATTTGGAGTAGCCAGATTTTGTGTAGCAGCAATATACTTTTTTACTTGAATATCTTCTGTATGAGATTAAGTACAATTGGATCACCCTGAGTCAATTTTTCAAATTCAGATAAATACTAAATACAAACCCCATTAAACTTTTGCACCAATAAATCTCTTCAAAGAATAGGCAGTGGTTTAGGTAAACTAGGTTGCACTATAGCCTTCCTTCCAAATAAAGAGCACCTTTGTCATAATATTGTGTTGTTTTCTTTTACAAATAAATAATACCAGTTGCAGTTCTGATATTTCATTATAAAGGATGATATTTTGATTGTCTTGAAACAATTATTATTTTGGCCCTCTCCACATACTAGTTCACAACCAAAAATTCTTCAGGTAAGGTGAGAGAGTGCTGATCCCTGCACACAAAAATAATCTTCTGATTTAGTTACCTCACAGGTGATGATCCTTAAAGTCAGAAGGAAGAAAAAATGACAGCTGTGTTAGAGTAACTCTGAGTATGTTTATAATTGGGGTAATAAAATCAGTCTAAAGGTCTGATGGTCATCTATTTAGTCACATGATTTTGAGTTTGGGTAAAACACTCCTAGTTTATATTCATTCTGATTTTTTTCTTTCATTTATTTGCTTAAAAATATACATTGGCATCCACAAATGTTATGTACTTTTGCAAATAAGATGTCTGGAAAAATTTAGTTACCTGATATTCAGAAAGTCATCAACACTGCCAACTTTCACCTCTAAGGAGCTATTTTGAAATTCTGAAATAACTATGCACATCTAACTATCACCCTGATCATATTCTAAAGCTTCCATTCTCTTCCTTAAACAATGTAGGAATGGCTACAATCTATTATGTACAAATGCATCAGCAGATTAATATAATCCCAAAATTTTCCTCCAAAATATTTTGGGGAATAAGAAAACAGAGAAAATCTACTGCCACAAATAGCTGTAGGAATAAAAGACATTCAAAAAAAATAGAACAGATTAAATCATGCACTGCTGTATATGTAAAACTGAAAAGCTTTTGTACCAAGGCTAAGTCAAATTTTACTGATGTAGATATGGAAAATCGAAAAGCTTTTGTACCAAGGCTAAGTCAAATTTTACTGCTGTAGATGGAAAACTGAAAAGCTTTTGTACCAAGGCTAAGTCAAATTTTACTGCTGTAGATGGAAAACTGAAAAGCTTTTGTACCAAGGCTAAGTCAAATTTTACTGCTGTAGATGGAAAACTGAAAAGCTTTTGTACCAAGATAAGAATCATATACACATATTTCACTCAAATAAAACAGATAAATTCCTTTATTTTCTTCTTTCCAGTATGCATACCATTATGCACATTTCTCTTCCCCTCAAAAGACTGATGTCTCTGTGATTACATTTGTGTAAATAGCTGATTTAAATGTCCAATCTAATATTACTGTCTGGTGCCACTTACAATATTGATTATAAAAGAATCTACTTGCTTATTATGTAATCAAGAAAGGTAAAAAAGTCTCAATTCTACTATCACAATTGATAAGGTGCATGCTTGTATATTTCTTGTATAAAACCAAGCATTGACATAATATCAGAAAGATGCAATAAATGTCATGAAAACGAGAGAAAATCTGCAAAACCTTCACTGAAAAATGTGACAATTATTAGCTTAGGCCATCATCATAGTCAATACAGAGAAGTATTCTCTCATATATAATTGATTAACTTGTTGAAACAAACTCTATTAAACTGTTTGAAAACATGATTGAAACAAGGTTCCATAAGAAACATGTAATTTGCGGAGACATTCAATACTATGCTTTGTACCAATTACAAAGTGAAAAATGTCTGGTCTGGTGTGGGTACACCAAATGTAAAGAGGTCCTCAGCAGAAACAGTATCTCCAAGGCTAATAAAAATGTAGAGAAAATGATTTTGCTTCAAGACACAAAAACAATTTTGAATTTTAAATTTAAATGATTATCATTTAAAGTTGAAAGATACACAATTAGTTAAGTGAAATCTAATTTCACTCAATTTTAGTTTTATGAGTGATATACCCAATAACCACCAAAGTGGCATTGATATATATCTAAGTAACAATTATAAATATCTAAAATAAAATATTAAGATTATAATACAAATAAAAGCAATACAAAAATATACATGAAATGTTGGTTTTTACATTATTGCCCATTTTGTATGAACTTTTGTATGAACTTCTTTAAAATTTATAAATCTCTTAAGAAAGATGCACAAATGAAAGATTCTTTTGTATCCCATGAAAAAAAGATCATTATGTTTGGCTTGTTTAATCAACAAGTGCAAAGTTGATGACAATGGTATAATATGTGCCTTACATATTACACCCATGGTCTTGCATGGTCAACATCATTGGATGATATTAAACATGTAAAATATAAACGATAGAACATTAATTTGTATAGCATCAGTGATAAAATAACATGGCGATAGTCAGATCAATTTTCTTTTAATATTTCTTCCTCTTCATATTCTTGGCTGGTTTCCTGTTCTAATTCAAATGGTATTGCATGTGGCTTGGCTTCAGAGCTGTGGTGTATGCCATAGGTAAAGTATATCAGAAAGCCTGCAAGGAAAGTCGGTCGGAGATGTGATAAGTGTAATATATAGTGCTTGACTGAGGTATGCATGCAAAAGGAATTTGGACAGAACATGAAGCAATAGTATAAGGGATTTTAAACTTAATATTATTACTGCTAACCTTTCAGAGTTCCTTTTTGAAGACAGAGGTTCGTTCTAACTGAAATCTAGGCAAACAAAGGTAGTGTTTGACCTTTTACTTTCTGCCTAGTATCTATTTTTCCATTTCTTCCATTTTTAAATATCAAACAAATAATGAAAGCAGAAGAATCAAAAGAAATTAGATTGCCTTACACTATTAGATATAAATGAGAATTTCCAATGTGCATTTTTAAAGGTACTGTAAAAAGTGTTTATAAAACAAGTGTTCTGTGGAACACAGTATCATGCCAGTGAACAGTGCATATCCAAGCATGTGAGGAACTCCTAGGCTATCTGGGTACAAACTTTTGACATACAACCATATTTTCCAAGTTTAAAATTATTACAGCAACTAAACCTTAAAAAAATAAATTCCTAAGCAATAATTCAACAAGCTTTGTGCTTACACAAGTGAATCAGAAGTTATCATATATAAAGTCCAAATGCAAACTGCATTATGTGAAGATCTGGGTCAACACAATTTGTTAGGAGTAATTAGTAGAACAAACAACACAGACCCTGATCTGCTGATGCATAATATGCTGGTACATCAGGGTCTATTTTGTTTGCATATCACCTCAACAAATAAATGGTAACAACACATCAGCTTACAGATCAAATTCAAGGATGCTCATCGGAAACAAGTCTCATGTAATACTAAATGCACAGCCTGTTTCACCAACTTAAGTATATAATGTATTCAAGTGCATGGAACTTCTATTATAATGGATATGGTAATCTTTTGTTTTTATTATATTCCCCTCCCCTCCCCATGCTTTATGTTGTAAAGAAATTTGTATTTTTTCACTTATTTTCTTCAAAGTTTGTAACAAACAGCTTTTATAAAATTTCAAAGAAAAGGGTTTTGTTGTATTGTGTGCAAAAACGTCCATCAGAGTTTTTGGAAATAAAGAGCATAGAATGCAAAGAGTCCATCTGAGTTTTTGTAAATAAAGAACATAAAGTGCAAAGAGTCCATCTGAGTTTTATAGATAATGAGCAAAGAGTGAAAAGGAGTCCATATACATTCAGTGGATAGCAAGCAGGAGTTTGGTAAGGTTGAATTGAAATTGCCGACTAACCTATAAACATCCAGACTCCAAACCTGATCCATGTCTGGTAAGACAACCTCAGCATCAAGAAAATGTTGACAAATATGCTGATCATTGGTAAAAGTGGTAACCATGGTACCTATAAAATTTGTAACATTTTTGGTATTATTATTGTGCAAGATCAAATGCAATGCTATGACAAACCCACCACTTTTTAGCGCATATTCCAACAATCAAACCAAACCTAATCCATCCCATCCATTTCCAAAATACTTATCTTCACTCTGAAGTAGTGACTCAGGGTTCTTAGTGTACAATCCATCCCACCCACCTCCAAAATACTTATCTTCACTCTGAAGTAGTGACTCAGGGTTCTTAGTGTACAATCCATCCCACCCACTTCCAAAATACTTATCTTCACTCTGAAGTAGTGACTCAGGGTTCTTAGTGTACAATCCATCCCACCCACCTCCAAAATACTTATCTTCACTCTGAAGTAGTGGCTCACGGTTCTTAGTGTACAATCCATTCCATCCATTTCCAAAATACTTATCTTCACTCTGAAGTAGTGACTCAGGGTTCTTAGTGTACAATCCATCCCACCCACCTCCAAAATACTTATCTTCACTCTGAAGTAGTGGCTCACGGTTCTTAGTGTACAATCCATCCCACCCACCTCCAAAATACTTATCTTCACTCTGAAGTAGTGGCTAACGGTTCTTAGTGTACAATCCATTCCACCCACCTCCATAATACTTATCTTCACCCTGAAGTAGTGACTCAGGGTTCTTAGTGTACAATCCATCCCACCCACCTCCAAAATACTTATCTTCACTCTGAAGTAGTGGCTCATGGTTCTTAGTGTACAATCCATCCCACCCACCTCCAAAATACTTATCTTCACTCTGAAGTAGTGGCTAACGGTTCTTAGTGTACAATCCATTCCATCCATTTCCAAAATACTTATCTTCACTCTGAAGTAGTGACTCAGGGTTCTTAGTGTACAATCCATCCCACCCACCTCCAAAATACTTATCTTCACTCTGAAGTAGTGGCTCACGGTTCTTAGTGTACAATCCATTCCATCCATTTCCAAAATACTTATCTTCACTCTGAAGTAGTGACTCAGGGTTCTTAGTGTACAATCCATCCCACCCACCTCCAAAATACTTATCTTCACTCTGAAGTAGTGGCTCACGGTTCTTAGTGTACAATCCATCCCACCCACCTCCAAAATACTTATCTTCACTCTGAAGTAGTGACTCAGGGTTCTTAGTGTACAATCCATCCCACCCACCTCCAAAATACTTATCTTCACTCTGAAGTAGTGGCTCACGGTTCTTAGTGTACAATCCATCCCACCCACCTCCAAAATACTTATCTTCACTCTGAAGTAGTGGCTCACGGTTCTTAGTGTACAATCCATTCCATCCATTTCCAAAATACTTATCTTCACTCTGAAGTAGTGACTCAGGGTTCTTAGTGTACAATCCATCCCACCCACCTCCAAAATACTTATCTTCACTCTGAAGTAGTGGCTCACAGTTCTTAGTGTACAATCCATCCCACCCACCTCCAAAATACTTATCTTCACAGCTTCCATTATAAATAGTCATGTAAACTTCTGTATTTAAGCTTCACTTAGAAACAGTCATGTAAACTTCGGTATTTAAGCTTCCATTAGAAATAGTCATGTAAACTTCGGTATTTAAGCTTCCATTATAAATAGTCATGTAAATTTCTGTATTTAAGCTTCCATTAGAAATAGCCATGAAAATGTCTGCAATTAAGCTTCCATTAGAAATAGTCATGTAAACTTCTGTATTCAAGCTTCCATTACAAATAGCCATGAAAATGTCTGCAATTAAGCTTCCATTACAAATAGTCATGCAAACTTCTGTATTTAAGCTTCCATTAGAAATAGTCATGTAAACTTCTGTATTTAAGCTTCCATTACAAATAGCCATGAAAATGTCTGCAATTAAGCTTCCATTAAAAATAGTCATGTAAACTTTTGTAATTTCAACACTTGTGCGGCCGTAACATTTGTCAAAAGTTCTCTGTGTTTGTGTTGGGATTTTTAATGTAGCTTTAACAATCTTAGTCATAAAACTATAATGTCTGCAGTGTGGCAGTTTACAGTGATGTCATGCCGCAGACATACAGCATCATATCCCACCCAGTCACATTATCCTGACACCAGGCCGACCAGTCATAACAATAACCTCTTTAAACTCAGTGCCTAATGAAACAGCTGCTAAGCAAAAGTTCTAAACAAATACACATCATGTACACATTTAACAAATGTGTTCCTTTTTATGAAACGTTTAAAAAGATTTAATAATTTCACGTCATTAAATAATTTCAATTAAAAACATAAAACTTGCTCATCTTATTTCTTTGAAAGTCACATGAGGGTGGTGTGAGGAATAAATCAACAGATCAAAATTTAAAATCATAAGGCTCAATTTAAAAGTTGCATTATTTTTTGAAATTGTTCTTATTAAAAAGGTCTACTGATCCCTTGCTGTATTGGCAGATAGGCTATAAAAAAACAAATGTTCTGCAGAAATCAGTGTCTAACCTGCATCCATGCATTCATTCATTCCAGCATCCACATACCCACCCACTCCCTGCATCTGGCTTGCAGAAATTTAAACTGAAACCTTTGACAGTCTTGATGATGTCAGTGCCAAAAAAGTGATACCTATTTATCATAATGCTAGTGATGATACAACAAATAATGCAACTTTGGACTGACCTTAAAAGACAGTTTCGTTTGATTTTGTGGCTGGCAGAATATCGAAACAAACATAATGATTATGGACACTCCAATCACTAATGCTATTACTACAGCCCACCATTCTCCAGCATATAGATTGGTTTCTCCAAAAAGCAGGAATACACTGCTTATCACTGCAACAAAACCTGAAATAAGAACAATATTCATGTATGGACGTAAGTCAATATTAGGGTTTAACAACACATCAGCACATCACTGACTATCTACTGACTATCAAATAATAAGATCTAAAAATGTAAATGCATAGAATTTCCAAAACCTCTTTGAAGATAAATTCTTTTTATAAAAATATGAACAGTAAACCAAGGAAATTATTAGACTTGCAGAAACCATTATTTGGCAAAAAATGTTTCTTCAGTAACACTTACCCAATCATAATACCTTAGAAGAACAGTATCTCACAAATCTAGCCCTCTCATGAAGATTTTTAAATTTTTCTGCCCACCTAAATGCAAGTCAGATGAGAGTAATCTCCCCTGAAAGAAAGTAGTGCCAAGTCTCACCCTTACTTAAGTTACAACTGGACCAAATGTGTATTCTCTGCAGGTTTTAAATCTAGCAGCTGGCAGGTTAGAAGGTTGTCCTATGTTACAATCACATACTGAAATTCTTCAAACAGGATTCAGTTTTAAAATAGGTTAGAAGCATTATATCCTCTAACCATGGAAAAGGCCCAATCTTGAATCCCCTAATTTAAATGAAGCAACTTCAAATCTTGTGTGAAAATGTGACTGAAATTTCAGCAAAATCACAGTCAACATTTCTGACATTCATTCAAATGTCCTTTTTCACTAAAATTATGGTATTTTAGGAAATTCTGCCAAAATTTCTGAAAATATCAGTGAAGTTTTGTTATTGAAATTTCACTGAGAGTTTGTCACAAATTCTAAAATTAAAGTGCTATTTTGTGATTGTAATATCACTGACATTTCAGTAAAAAATATCAATAAGATATAATAAAATTTATTTTTTGTTTCTTGTACAATTTGAATGATTTCCAGCAGCATTTGTATTTCCTGTTTCAGATAGCTGTAATTTTATTGTTTACTTTGGGCACAATAACTTCTTTCAACATCTTTCCTTGTTATATTTCTTTTTCAAATTTTGTTCTTGTTGTTGCTGTATTTTTGTCTAACTTAAACTGGATTTAAATGCCCTCAAACAAGTTTTCTTGTTTTCTGTTTTAAATCAGAATTTCACTTTTCTCCTGAGCTAAATCTGATTTGCCTTGATACAGTTTAATAATGCTCTATCTGGTCCCATTCTGCAATGAGCTTTCTAATAATAATTGTTTCGCTTATTATTTAAAAGATGATCTCTGTAAAGAGCTTTCTGATTGGTCAAAATTTTGTACTTGCTCAATCAATCGTTGCATAACAGAAACTGATGGGAATGCTAAACATGGCGATTCAAATTTTTGAACAGAATACGAGATTGAATAAGCATTTGAAAAATGTGTGGCAATGAGAATAGCTTGAATACAAAGTTGATGGGAATGTAATTGGTCAATCTGTATCAAAACTGAATGCCAGGATTAGCATTTTGTTTTGCGTGCCATAAAGAGCTTCACAGTACTGGCTAATGTGCTAAATAGGACAAGGAATTGAACCAGGATAATTTCGAAGTTATATAACTCAAAACTGATTAACTTCCAGAATGAATTTAAGGAGGACAATGTAAAGATCAGTGGTGGGAATTGTTGCCAAATACCCATGTTTATCAAAGATCGTCATATCTTTGCAGAATTTTCTTGGCCCACACGTAGAATCATCTTTCAATATCATGAAGCATTATTGTGTATATTATCAAAATATTCTAGGTGTGTTAGAATTCAGTGTAAAATAAGAGTAATTGTATCATGATGAATGTTTGTCATGTCTGCTTATGGAACAAGGACTAATTCAAGAGACCACAACATCATCATAGTTTGCACATTAATGAAAAATCAAGTCTGCAGTACAAATGATATGAGGCAAGCTCCTAGCATTTCTTCTTTTCATGTCTCAAATGGGTGCTTTTCTGTAATTTTGTATTATTTTCATAGTTGAATTTTTCAGTGCAGATTAATATTTTATATTTTCTATATGTTTATGTTTTCACAGATGCCTGTGCATGTGTTCCAGGCTTGATAATTTGAATTTTTAAAATTACTTAATTATTTAGTGTCAAGCCTGATTCTTCACTTCATGTAGTATATATTAAATATATTGTACATAACAGAGAAGGCTCAAGATAGATTAGTTCTAACTAACTGAGTTACCTTCTCTAAAGAAAGTCTTTATTATTAACTCCCATATCTCTTGCCTTGGATGTCATATAATTACAACATCTGTATATTTTTTCATGCACACTTAATATCACCTTGGTTAATAAAATCCTGTTTAATTCATATCCATTATTAAATTGAAACCTTCTGAAATGCATGAAAAACTACTAAAACTTCAGTAAAATACTATATAATGATCAAAATTTTAGTGAAATCTCACAAATATTTCAGTGAAATTTAAGTGAGATCTCACCACAATTTCAATGAAGGTTTTGGTCAAAATATTTGTGAAATCTCAACAAACGTTTCAGTGAAATGAAAAAGACTTAAGTGATGCCATCATGGATTAGGCTTTGTATGCAAGAAAGAATATAAGGACAAGAAAAACCTAAATCTTGTTTGATAATGTCTGTGAAAATACAATTTATGATCCATTTTAAAAATTATTGTGAATATTTATCATTGATTCCCAATAATGTCTAAGAATCATTAGGCAGTTTAATAGAAATATGAAGCAGATTTGTTATGGTTTAGGCAGAAAGTGCTTAAAAAACCCATCTGAAATTCGCTTCAAGTATGCCTGGAAAATGTTGTATGGGATGGACTATTACCAAATTCCATATGAACTATTTACAAATTCCATATGGACCATTTACAAATTTCATATGATATATTTCCCAATTCCATATGGACTATTCACAAATTCCATATGGACTATTGTCAAATTCCATATGGATTATTGCCAAATTCCATATGGAATTTTAATTTTATTCCATATGGACAACCTACAGATCTCATGGACTAACTTGCATATTCCATTGGATTTTCCATATGGAGTACATAAGAAATCCATAACATTTACATATGGATACACTAAAATCCATATGAGTGGTTCAGCTATAAAATAAAAATGTCCATATGGATATTTCTGTAAAAGCACGTATGGATTCCATATCCAATCCCTGTGGAAAATTTTGTACAGGGAGACAACTGACAATAAATTAATTATTTATTGGGGATCCAAGTGAACTAGTCACCAAATAAGTGTAAGACAACTGATGGTCAATTAACGTTTTGTTGGTGATCCAAGTGAACATCTGACCAAATGCAGTTCAAGTCAACCAATAGTCAATTGACTTTTTGTTGGTGATCCAAGTGAAAACCTGACCAAATGCAGTTTAAGTCAACTGACAGTCAATTAACTTTTTGTTGGTGATCCAAGTGAACACCTGACCAAATGCAGTTCAAGTCAACTGACAGTCAATTAACTTTTTGTTGGTGATCCAAGTGAACACCTGACCAAATGCAGTGCAAGACAACTTACAGTCAATTAACTTTTGTTGGTGACCCAAGTGAACACCTGACCAAATGCAGTGCAAGACAACTGACAGTCAGTTAACTTTTTGTTGGTGATCCAAGTGAACACCTGACCAAATGCAGTGCAAGACAACTTACAGTCAATTAACTTTTTGTTGGTGATCCAAGTGAACACCTGACCAAATGCAGTGCAAGATAACTTACAATCATTACACAACCATCCATCTACTGTTTGCTTGTCTGAGTCCTTGCTGACTGAACTCTGACTTTTTCTATATAAAATATTTAAAACTTTCATTATTTTAGCTTAATGGCAAACTTTTCAGTAGTTATGCAAAAGAACTGATCAAATATGTACAAAATGTTTGTAATAAAATCGTATGTATTTAAGAGGTCAACATGCTATTGTGTAGTGGAAGACATAAATCTACTAATGAGGTTAAGCATACTTTGTATGCAAATTCTAAATAGTTACAAACATTACTGGACACTGTGAAGCATACTCAGTAGGTAAATTCTAAATACACCACTCCCTTGATAACTCGCACCCTGATAACTCGTGAACCCGCTTATAATGTGGTGTCAGGCATGGATCCCATTTTTTTAACCCCAAAATACCCCAAAAATGTATCCCTATTTGTTGAACTTGAAGAAAATGGCGATCAAAACTGGTAACGGAAACTTTGATGTATCGCTCATTTTATGGTTGAAAACGGTAGATAGGACCTGGAAATTTTAATCAACACTAAGAAATATCAAATTTAAAAATAGCTCATACAATTTTTTACATTTTCTTTCCAAATGACATTCCTAGTACACCGCAATTAACGATACGTAAGGAAATTTAGATCAATGAAAATGTGCCTTACGCCGCATGGAGACAGTACTTTAATAAATAAATACAAATTAAATTAAAAAAATTATCAATTGAAATTTGTGTTCAAGAGCCATATTTTAGTTCCTTTTAAGTGTAATCGTCATAAATGCAATGTGTCCTCTTGTAATTAAATGTAAAATGCATCAATCTAACGTAACAGCTATGTCCATGAGTGTTTCTCTGAGAACCTAATTAAGTGCCGATTGTGTTTTAATAACTGACTTGCGGAAGTATCTGTTGAATTATTGCAGTGAATTTAAAGCTGGCCTCCTTTGTGTTATCACATTAATTATGTTTTTTGAATAAAAAAAGGAGGTGGAATAAAAGAAAAGTTAAAAGGCACAAAAATCGGACTAACTTAAAATCTAGTGCCTTCGGTCGTATGTCAGGTGAACTCACTTCATTTGATCAATCGATCACTGCAATAAACGTTATTGTGTATGTAACAGAAACTACCTTAAATTCACTGACTCTTTCATAACTGTGATAAAAAATAACAAAGCAGCCAAGCGAAAAATGAATACTTCGTAAAATATAGAGCTTGATTTCACAGATACGGATCATTGTGGGCAAGCGAGTTTCAGAGAATTCTTGAAGTGGCATTTAGAGATATCCTCAGGGATGATAAGAAATTTCATTATTACTTCCACTGAAATCATGACATTAACACTGTACTAATTGAATGATAAAAAATTGAGTTTCGACGTAGACATGTCATGAAATAAATGTCGCGTATTTTTGAAGAAAAAAAGGAATCTTGTTTGGTGGTGTATCAACATTTAGTCTAGTTCCCAAATTATGGGCTACCGATTTGGCAAGATACTATTAAACACCATCACGGGAACCAGACTCATCAAGAAAACAAAAAGCAGTGAAGTAATACACAGAATTTTTGCATACATGTGATGGTTGTTCAAACTAGTTGGAACGATCTTTCAAATAATGGATATTTTGAAGAAAAAAAACATGTTATTTAAACAGAATAACGAACAACTTCTGAAACATTAGAAAAAGCACATTTTTAAAAATTATTATCGACGTGATTGCAAAATGAGGATTCAGACATTAAACAGCCCAATTCCCTATTGTCCCCCCCTCCCCCCGGTTTTCTCGATGTCAAAGCGATTTTTATCAATTTTTGGAGGTCCCTCGGTAACTCATGCCTCGCTTATAGTGCGGTCTATGTTTGTGGACCCCATTGTGCATGAGTTATCGAAGGAGAGGCATAGTTACAAACATTACTGGACACTGTGAAGCATACTCAGTAGGTAAATTGTAAATGATTACAAACATTACTGGACACTGTAAAGCATACTCAGTAGGTAAATTCTAAATAGTTACAAACATTACTGGACATTGTGAAGCATGCTCAGTAGGTAAATTCTAAATGATTACAAACATTACTGGACACTGTAAAGCATACTCAGTAGGTAAATTCTAAATAGTTACAAACATTACTGGACACTGTGAAGCATGCTCAGTAGGTAAATTCTAAATGATTACAAACATTACTGGACACTGTGAAGCATACTCAGTAGGTAAATACTAAATACATGTAGTTACAAACATTACTGGACATTGTGAAGCATGCTCAGTAGGTAAATTCTAAATGATTACAAACATTACTGGACACTGTGAAGCATACTCAGTAGGTAAATTCTAAATGATTACAAACATTACTGGACACTGTGAAGCATACTCAGTAGGTAAATTTTAAATAGTTACAAACATTACTGGACACTGTGAAGCATGCTCAGTAGGTAAATTCTAAATGATTACAAACATTACTGGACACTGTGAAGCATACTCAGTAGGTAAATTGTAAATGATTACAAACATTACTGGACACTGTGAAGCGTACTCAGTAGGTAAATTGTAAATGATTATAAACATTACTGGACACCGTGAAGCATACTCAGTAGGTAAATTCCAAATAGTTACAAACATTACTGGACACTGTGAAGCATGCTCAGTAGGTAAACTGTAAATGATTACAAACATTACTGGACACTGTGAAGCATACTCAGTAGGTAAATTGTAAATGATTACAAATATGGCTGAGTGGTCCAAAGAGCTCTCTGTCATGGATCACTGCCATCTCACCTCTGTCTGTGTGGGTTCTCACATGTGGATATGAGAGAAAGCTAAGTAAATATGCTGGTATACACAGTAGCTTCTCATGGGTCAGTGGTTCTTTCCGGGAGTTTCCCGGGCTCTTCCTCCACCATTAATACAGGCCACCATATTTAACCTATCTTGTGCTGAAAAATTGCGTTAAACCCTATAACAACAACTACAACAAATATTATAGGACACTGTGAAGCACACTCAGTAGTTAAAGTCTAAACAATTACAAACATTATTGGACATTGTGATAAATATTCAGTATGTAAATTGTAACTGATTGCAAACATTATTGGACACTGTGAAGCATAGTCCGTAGGTAAATTCTAAATGATGTCACATGATGAGTATCACTACTCAACCATAATGTTATACATATCATGCAATAAATAACACTAAACAGAATGTAATATATATATATATATATATATATATATATATATATATATATATATATATATATATATATATATATATATATCACATGGTGAGTACAGAATGTAGTATGCATCACACTACATCATGAATCTATATCCAATTTTGTCAAAGAAATAAAACAAAATTTCTTTTTAAGAGGATACTAATCTTATCAAACAGCAATTTTATTAATTAAGGATGGTGAGTTTATACTGTTATTAATTAAGTATGGTGAGTTCATACTGTTATTAATTAAGTATGGTGAGTTTATACTGTTATTAATTAAGTATGGTGAGTTTATACTGTTATTAATTAAGTATGATGAGTTTATACTGTTATTAATTAAGTATGGTGAGTTTATACTGTTATTAATTAAGTATGATGAGTTTATACTGTTATTAATTAAGTATGGTGAGTTTATACTGTTATTAATTAAGTATGGCAAGTTTATACTGTTTTTTAATTAAGTATGGTGAGTTTATAGTGTTATTAATTAAGTATGGTGAGTTTATACTGTTTGATATTTTCTTCTAGTTTGAATACATTGGGCAATCTAAGGCTTACCCAAATGAAATTCAGTCTCACCCCTGCTAAATATCAAACAGGACATCTAGTACAATCTGTTACTACTGAAATATTTCAGGAAAACTTGGACTTACAGAATACCCAAACGATTACAGTGACAACATTTTCTGTCTCAGCAGTGGGCTCCTTGTGTCTCTGGCCACAGAACATCCTCTGTAATATGTTCTGATGACTAGAATATCCTGACATGTTTATCAGAGGTTTGGTAATTGTGACCTGATTATACTGCTCATTTTCTTCAGGATCTGTTTGGGGCCTGAAAAGAAAATTTTTTAAAAATCAAAATGGCACTGCAATACATGTATTGAAAACTAACAATCCTGAATAATCGAAAATCATTAGCAAATTATAGTATCAAAATAAAATTCACATTAATTGACATTATTTTACAATACTGTCACATTATATAATCAGATTACATTATTTGATAACAATGTTACAGTATTTAATAGGCATGTTACATTATTTTACAATATCATTACAGTATATAATCAGCATATTTCAAGTGAACATATTGCCCCAATTGTGTGTTGTATGTATAATTAAGGGCACACCAATGGTAGCTGATCTGGTTTGATTCAATGGCGGAAAACAAACCCACATCCTTCTGTTAGCAAGTCCAATCCATTAACCACTATGCTGCTGTAGTTCTAGTTGTACAAGCTTATCAAATTATATAAGGAGCTTTAACAACGTATAGATTATTCAGCAAGCTGATCAAATTACATATGAAAACTGAACAAATCTATACCATGTTTAGCTGTGTGAAGCAATGTGTACCGTATATACTCACGTATAAGCCTCTTCGCATATAAGCCTCTTCGCATATAAGCCAAGATATCTCAATTTATACACTACTTATCATCATACATCCTCAATCTTTAACTATTTATGTTACATTCTCAACTGTATATTATACTTATTCTACACATTGTTTCCATAGTAACATATTAAGCAGATAGAAATGTGTCAAATTTCAATTATCAAATGGCCCCACTATGCAACTTTTTTGACGTGTAAAAAGTTTGGTTGTATAATCTTGAACAGTTTGAGAGTTTACTACTGGAAATGAAAATATACTAATAGACAAACAAGCAGATTACAGACTGACATAGTGATAGCAATATTCCCCCCTCCCATTACATGCAGGGGGCAGAGAAAAAACAGCATATGAAAAGATATGAATAGATTGTTGCAGTGGCACAACATTTCACATTCATTTATTATCCAATTACTTGTATAAATCTTTGAGATAAAAATGTGTTTTAATCTTTTAATTTAACAGCATAATAAATGATCTACTCAAGAACTGAAAAGTAAAGTGAAACACTGTGTGTAAATTTTCCCTTCAAACAAGAAAACAATGATAGAAAAATAAGTGATATGTAATCAATTTTGTTGCTAATTTAATGCTAGAAAAAAAAATCAAAAGTTCCTGCAAAAAATTCAAATATGATCCTTGAAATAAAATCGGAGAGAATAATAAATTTGTAGCCAAATCAGAATCAATTATGACTTAATGGACCTAGTCCAGTCCATTACAGTTCCATTCCTAAAAAAGAGGAAGCATGTGAAAAGATGACTTCTTATTGTGTAAACCATTGCCACATTCGACTGCAAACCAATTTTTGATGTTTTTTACAATACCCATTTTATTATAGTGAAGCAAATTAAGTAGTTTTATATCTGTATCATTAGTGTTAATATATTTGGTGTTTTAATCACATGTAAATGTGCACAAGCAGACGATTCATGCGACTAATTTTAACATTAAAATCTCTCTAAACTCAGATCTCCCTATTTTTGCCCACTTCACAACATTGTGGTGGCAATGACAAGTCATTTTCAAAAACATATTCTACCCTATATATGAGGGATCTGAATGAAGGAATAAAGCAAACATCTTAGGATTTTTGTTCATTCATCAGATTTTTCAGCAAGATTTATTTAGAAATTAGCATTCATTCAGCAATCCCATAATCTAAAAAATATCAATAAGTATTTTATTCAATGATTTAACAGGGTGATTCTCATCATGACATAAGAGATTCTTAGTACATATGACAAAAGAGATTTTAGTGTGGAAAAAAATGTAAAATATATAGCAGTACCAATATCAGGTTTCAGGTGGGGGGGGGGGTGAATATGGAAATTTCAGAGACAGATGTGAGGGAAGCAATAATAAATCTGGGTAACTAGGTCAGCATCATAGAAACAAATGTAAGTTGGGTGTGAGAACACATCAATAGCAAGTAAAGTTTTAGGGCTTCACGAAGTCTTTGACAAATCTGGTAAACAGGTCAGCATCATGACATATCTGGATAACTGGGTCATATTCCTGCTGTTTCAGCACCATTTAGCTATGTTATGATCTGAGGGAAGGGAGTTGTCATTTATCCAGTAATGGTTATAAACCAATCATATTATGTATGATGGGAAAGGGTGTGGGATTATGATATGTATATATAGATAGATACAAGATATAGCGTGGGGTAGAAAGCAGAAGGACACAAAGCAGAAAGAAAAGCAGAAAGAGGGCAGTGTGTGATGCGATTTAATGTCGCTTTAACAATTTATCAGTCATACTGCTACAGTGTCTGCAATGTGGCAGTTTATAGTGATGTCTAACACTGGGGCGTAATGCCACAGACATGTATGCATGATGTTCCACCCAGTCACATTATCATGACACCAGGCCAACCAGTCCTAACACTAACCTCTTGATGCTGAATGCCAAGTGATGCAGCTGTTAGTACCATTTTTATAAGTCTTTGGTATGACTCGACTGGGGATAAAACCCAACATTTAGTTAAGGTATTATCTGGGGGAAGGGAGCTGTCATTTATCTAGTAATGGTTAGCCAATCATATTCTGTATGTGGGGAAAGGGTATGGGATTACGATATGTGTATATAGATAGATAGAAGATATAGTGTGGGATACAAAGCCGAAAGCAGAAGGACAAAACATAAAGAAAAGCAGAAAGAGGGGCAGAGAAAGAAAAAGGGACAGTAGAGATAAGATGTAGTTGGAAATAAGAATCAGAGATATACAAGATGGGGAGTTAAGAGAAAGGATACCAAATAGACATAATGGAGTGATATATATTCTGAGTGGACAAATATAGTGAGAAACAATGTAGATAAACATTAGTATAGAATTTGGAGAGGTGAACAGAACTAGTGTATATTTTGGATACAAACAGTAGATTACAACATGACTTAGTGTATTAATTAGTATACCCATGGTCCCTGCCTCACCCTAAGTCAACAGAAAGACCCAATAGGTCAGACTGACCACACCTAATGGGTCAGCCTCTTCTCCAAATTGGTATGGGTGTGTATTTACCAGTATTTCTTGCTGTGCTGATTTTATGGTCCTGTGATGCCAAAAAAACTGGTGTCTATATTCCAAAAAGATTATGGAACCTGCTTTTTTGTAATGAAAGAGTAAAACTAAAAAGCTGCATTCTTTTATTTATATGTGGGTAGAATAAGGCCTAAAAGAAATTTCAAGCTAAAATGAGATTTCAAGCTAAAACGAGATTTGGTCACTCCACCACAAAAGATTTCTTTTACTCATTTTTCCTCTTTATTTACCAAAAGTGAACCATGGTTGCATCACCCAATTTTATTCCTTTCAGACAAGACCTTGTCAGTATTGCCCAACAGCAGAAAGTTATATGATGTATAAGTGATACTTAGATATGCACTCTCCATGTAAGTACTTAAATAATTTGCATTTGTCTGATATCACTTCCTGAAAATTTAAAGCTGACCATGATTAGCAAACATTGCACAATCATAGCCGTTCATGGATTGTGCTTTCTAGAATATGTGCTGGAGACATTCAAAAATACTGGAAGACAGAGCAGACATTGTAATGAGTGTGATGTCTAATACTGCGTAACCAACAAGCAAACTGAAATCCAAAACAGGCACAATATTTTGAAATCCTGAATTCATCATTTTGTTATATTTTTTCCTATGGTCAGAAAATACTTTGCACCACAATCTGAAATATATCATATTCGATCTTAAATTAAGCAAAATTAAATCAAAACAGTTTTGGGCTCATCTCTAATGTGAATCATAGATCAAAACTATGAATTTAAATTTGGATTCAGTTGAAAAGATTACAAACTAACAACTCAGATTAGAATCTGTCTTTGAATTCACTGTATTGCAGTAAAAAGAGGCTCAAACAGATGGCCATAAGATCATTGTAATGAGTATTATATAGTAACCAGAGGCCCAACTGGCCTTAAAAACACTGTAATGTGTACTATAGAAACCAGAAGCCAAAATGGCATTAAAAACACTGTAATATATACTACAGAAACAAGAGGCCCAAACTGCCTTAAAAGCACTGTAATGTATACTATAGAAACAAGAGGCCTAGATGGCCTTAAGATCATTGTAATGTGTACTATAGAAACAATAGAATCTAATGGTCTTGAGATCATTCATCTGGAAAGATTTGCCCAGAAGCCATTAACAAAAGATCAATTCGCCAAATGACTGGGGTTAGTAGGATAACTATTTTCTCAATTTCCTCAATTGCTTGGTTGTAAAAGAACAACTGTTGAAAAATTTCTCAGTCATTTACACCAAACTTAAGGACCTTATGCCAAGACGCTTTCTTCCATAAAAGAAGCATTAATTTGCTGGCAGATTGGCGTCATCTGCATGAACTTAAAAAGCCTTCATGCCCTAATGCATTGTCAAATTCAGTCTTAACCAGATGAGCAAAATTTGGACAAAATTGAGACATCTTTAGGCCAGGGTGGTTTCTTTCAAAACTGTATCTAATTCTTTCAAACAGCTCTTGAGAAGGATTTATTTAACCTTTTTATATTTTTAGTTATAGTGGACATATCTGATGGCAGATCAGTTTCATTAGTGTAAATTTTAATGGCCTGAATGCCAAATGCCTTAATGCCAAAATGCTTACAGTCAAATATGTTCAAATACTCTTGTTTTTTGGAGAATTAGTATTTTTAGTAAAAAATGGCCATATTTTCTATGATGGATAGGTATCATATATAAAAGCTTGCTAAACATTTTACATGAATTGGTCAAATTCTATTGGGTGGGTTTGGAGAAATATTGATGGTTAGGTATCGATTTATTTAACAATGGCATCTATGATAGATGGAGGATTGGCATCATTTGTACAACATGGAAAGGTAACAATGTTTTCTTTCAAATCTGGTCTAATTCTGGATAGCAGTGTTTAAAGGTAACAGGGACCATATTTTGATAGCACATCAGCATCAGTTCAACAAACCCCAAAGCCCTATAAGCCAGGGTTCTTCATGGTATGTACAGCCACAGAGAGTAGTTTCTCATGGATGTTTCAAGGATATATCAAGGATTTCCAAAAGTGTTCAAGCAGTATTTGTTGGAATCTAAACTTTCTCCACTACTTACTCTGCTTTTAACTGCATGCATAAATAGTTATAGAAGTCAAAGAAAAGATATGTAACTTATTAACATGCCATTAGAGCATGGGAGTATTACATGTCATGTGTCACAGACAACACGAATACTCCTACATGCCATGTGTCACAGACAATATGAATACTCCTATGTGCCATGTGTCACAGACAACATGAATACTCCTACATGCCATGTCACACAGACAACACGAATACTCCTACATGCCATGTGTCACAGACAACACGAATACTCCTACATGCCATGTGTCACAGACAACACAAATACTCCTACATGCCATGTGTCACAGACAACACAAATACTCCTACATGCCATGTGTCACAGACAATATGAATACTCCTATGTGCCATGTGTCACAGACAACATGAATACTCCTACATGCCATGTCACACAGACAACACGAATACTCCTACATGCCATGTGTCACAGACAACACGAATACTCCTACATGCCATGTGTCACAGACAACACGAATACTCCTACATGCCATGTGTCACAGACAACACAAATACTCCTACATGCCATGTGTCACAGACAACACAAATACTCCTACATGCCATGTGTCACAGACAACACGAATACTCCTACATGCCATGTGTCACAGACAACACGAATACTCCTACATGCCATGTGTCACAGACAACACAAATACTCCTACATGCCATGTGTCACAGACAACACAAATACTCCTACATGCCATGTGTCACAGACAACACAAATACTCCTACATGCCATGTGTCACAGACAACACAAATACTCCTACATGCCATGTATCACAGAGCACAGAGGGATACTACTACATCTGTCATCTAATACAGAGCACAGGAATACTCCTTCATCTATCTCATGTCAAAGCACACAGTGATACTACATCTGTCATGTGTCATAGTGCACAGAAATACTCCTTCATCTATCTCATATCAAAGCACACAGTGATTCTACATCTGTCATGTGTCATAGTGCACAGAAATACTACATGCATCATGGGACACAAAGTGTAGGAAACACATCAGTCATGTTTCAAAGAGCACAGTGACTCTCCAACATCTTGCATATATCATAGAGGATAGGAATATAACGTCTGTCATGTGTCACAGAGCACAGAAACACTTCTATATCTATCAAGTGTTGATACTCCTAGATATGTTATGTGTCAAAGAGCATGGGAATACAATCACGTCATGTGTCATAGACCACATACTCCTAGATCTGTCATGTGTCACATAGCACCAGAATACTCCTATGTCTGTAATTTGTCATAGAGCACAGGGATAATCCTACCTCTGTCACATGTCGAAGAGCACTAAAGTACTGCTACATATGTCATGTGTCACAAAGCACATGAATACTACATTTGTCATCTGTTATTAGAGTAATAATATTCCATTTTATGTATTTATCTGTTCATTAATGTTTCAAAAATATGGAAATAACAAACAAATTCAAAAAATGATACGTCTTATTCCATTTGAATATTCTGTATTCCTTAAGATTATGTCAAGGAAAAGAGTTTGTCAAGAAGTTCAAGGTTTTTCAAGGACAAAACCAGCTTTACCAAACTTCAAGGAGTTTTAAACCCAACCACTCAAACTCAACTTGTACAAACCATGCACTATCTGAAATTTTTGTTTAAATTCTGTTTAGCAGTTTCTGAGAAGCTGTTTAAACACTGTTCTATTTTCAGTAACAATGACCAAGGCATAAAAATTTTTGTACAGCTTAAAAGGTACTTATGATTGGTTGCCAAATTTACCTGCAATTGGACTAGTGCATTTTAAGACTACATTATAAAAGCAAATCTGGACAAAAGACAAGATGTAAATTATACAGGACACTATCACAAGCTGACTTGACTTTACGACCTGCTTAAAATATCTGATGAGTTTTATAATCGAAGGAAATAAGGATTTCATGCAACAAGATGTCTTACTTGTAAATCATGTAACAACATATCCTCCTTGTATATCATTTTTTAACAACATCAGCAAACATCTCGGCAATGCTGTAGTTTAATGAGTACAATTCCTGACTCATGACAAAATGGGTAGGGGTTGAAATACTGAAGAGCAGGCAGGGTTGGTATACAAATGATATATTATTGGGCAATGTACCCTACAATGCATGCCTCAGCACCATATAGCCTTTAATGTAATGATGTGTCACTAAACAATAAAAATAATCAACTCAATATCCTTTTACACAATACAAATGGTCATGCAATTGTGACAGAAAAGTAATGAAGTGGTGACAGCAAAAGCTGTGAATATTCAACCTACAATTTGCTATAGTCTCCACTGGCTGTATCATGCAGTCCTCCAACACACATTACTTTATACCTGAAAAAATTTAAGCAAACAAAGCAATAAATATTAAATGAGGAGATAGTCTAAGCCCAGTTAAAATACCTGAAAATAACACTGGTGTTTCTGCATGTTGTGGCATTTTACAGCACCTCAACACAATAGTGTCTATTCCAAAATATGTTTACAAAGCCTGAATGTCCCACCACTATTTTTTTCACAAAAAATGGAAAATTGAACCAAAATCATGGAAATGTGATGTAAAAATCACATTTGTCTAATTCTGGCAAGACGATATTCTTCAAAACAATATATGCATCTATACACAAAGTTACAAACCTCTGTGATTAATACTACCCAAGACACTGACAGAAACATAAAACATAACATAAATCACTTAAGCATAAAATGTGTGTCACAGTGACCTAGATATGGTAACTAAGCATTGTATTCATCAAGACATATCTCTACAAAGTACATGATACAGGCAAATAAAACATGTCAAACTGAAATAAACTCAAAACATAATTAAAGCCACTGAAATGTGAAATGCATGTCACAGTGATCCTTTTTTAGCAAGATAATTTGTACTTACCAACAAGCATCAGCATACTATGCTGCATGACTCTGTGACCAGTAAAGCCTGGGAAACTTACCGAAATTGAAAACTTAACCAAAGTTATTGAAGCATAAATTTTAGGTCATTTTGGTAGGATAATGGTGTACTTACCGAGACACATCTACATACCAATCTGCAAGTCTCTGTGGCAAACAATGCCTAATAAACTGACTAAAAGGTCGATCATAGGCAAAGCTCTTGGATCAAGAAACTTAGGTCACATTGACTTATATTACATTTGACCACCACCTCAGCTGCCTTTAGCTGTATCCAACACTTTAAATGTTACTTACTTATCTTCTTAAACATCATTCCAATTATGACCAGACTCCTTTAACTGCTTTACAAGATGACAATATATTAGAATCTTTACTGTACAAGATGACAACTATACTAGAATCTTTATTGTACAAGATGACGACTCTACTAGAATCTTAATTCTACACAATGACAACTTTACTAGAATCTTTACTTTACAAGATGATAATTATACTAGAATCTTTACTGTACAAGATGACTACTATACTAGAATCATTACTGTACAAGATGACAACTTTACTAAAATTTTTACTTTACAAGGTGACAACTTTACTAAAATCTTTACTTTACAAGATGATAACTTTAACAGAATCTTTACTGTACAAAATGGCACTATACTAGAATCTTTACTGAACAAGATGACATCTATATAACTGTTTTCAAAGAATTATAAAGAGTGTAAGTATAAAGGTGTTTGCTTTTACCTATAAACTATATTCAATAGAGCAATGCACTACCTATTTTTGCTTGACAAGATAACAATGCAATAGTTTTTAAAACAATTATAAACAGTGCATACTGTTATAAGTTTTTGTTTTAACCTATACAGTATCTGCAAAAGAGCAATACATTACCTGAGAAGTAGAACACATACAGCAACAAGGGTATAGGCAAGCAGTGTTCCAATTGACATCATGTCAACAAGTTCCTTTAGGTCAAAAAGCATTGCCATCACACCTGAAAATAAATATTTATATTTGCTCTTTAAGCACAGTGTTTTGAAGGACAAACAAACTGTAAAAGTCAACAGACATTTGTATGTGTGGCTAAGTGGTCAAAGAGTAACCTTTACAGAATTCTCACACATCTCACCTCTGTCCATGTGAATTCAAGTCTTGGCACGACCAGCATGGTGAGAAAGCTTTCTAGTAGACTCACATCAGTTGGTGGTTCTCTGTGGAGTTTTCCTAGGTTCTTCCTTCACTAAATATACTGGCTACCATGTATAGCCTATTGTGTACTGAAAAATGGCATTAAAACCCAGAAAACAAAACCAAGTCAAATGTGTATACGGACATATGCTTGATACAAGTATGATAAGTGTATGACAGTGTGATAAATGTGTTTGGGTATCAAATGTGTATAACATGAATGCATGACTATGACAGGAGTATCAGGTGTGTATGTGTGACACAAGTATGACATGTATGTGACAGATGTGTATGAGTATGACATGTCCAATACACAAGTGTCACACAAGACTCAGTAAACAAGTATGAGAGGTGAATGATACAAGTGTGTGAGTTTGAAGAGCATGGCAAGAGAAAGACATGATTATGTCATGTATGACAGCTATATGACATTTCACTGCAGCATAAATATCCATTTTATAACAGCCTGATTAATAATAACACTTCATTTATTTCACATTTTCAATATCAAACATTGGTATAATATGTACCTGAAAATCAAGCCTCTCATTACTTTCAAATCAGTTCAAATAATAAATTATATTTCTATATTATTCATAAACAGAACTCAAGATTTCTTAGAAAATTATTAAACCTGCTGAGTACAGTGTGACCCTGCTATAACATGGTAGTTGGGAGCCATAAAACCCTACTGTGTTATAGACCAAACCGTGTTATAAGCAACCAGGTCAGTTAGCTAAAAAAAAGTACCCCCAAAAAATTGTGGGGGGTGTAGGTAACAAATGCGGGCGGTAAAATAAGTGCTTCATCGGCACAATTACCATTTTAAATTGAAGCATATTAAATGAGAAATACACCTGTAGTGAAAACAGAGAAGACATATATAATAGTTTACTTTATTTAGAGAACCACGAATTGGTACATATATGTGAATCCTGTTTATATATAAATGTCTAATGTATAGCATGAATAGAGTATCAACACCGTGTACTCACCCACGAACCTCATCATATACACTGAATCCACAATACAAGTGATTCCATAGAAAATAATGCACCCACACAGCTTTAAAATATTCAATAATTTTGTAACATCACACTGGTCTGAATTCAATGGAAAAACATTATGCACAATCACATAACAAATGACGAAGCACATTTACTTTTCAGTGCGTTCCAAGTCGTGCCATTTTTTTTGCAAACCTGTACGAAAACTTCCGCCCTGACTTTAACCAGATTCCAGGTGGAATTTTAAAGCGGATTTCACTTAAAGCCTAGATTCCACTTATTCTAAATTTTAGGTGGATTCAGGGTGGAATATGGCTCGAAATATGCAAATTATTCTGTCTATTATTAGGAGGTATGTTTATTCCGCCTACTAGGTGGAACTTATTTATTCCGTCTACTAGGCGGAATCTGTTTATTCCTCTTATTTAGTCTAGATTCCCCATGACTATTATCACTTTTAGGCAGATTCAGGGCAGATTCAGAGTGGAATATAGAATGTACAGTGCGACCCCGCTATAACACGGTAGTTGGGAGCCATAAAACCCGACCGCGTTATATACCGAACCGTGTTATATGCAACTAAGTCAGTTAGCTGAAGAAAATGTCCCCCCCCAAAAAAAAAAAAAATTGTGGGGGTGGTGGGTAATAAATGCGGGTTGCAAAATACGTGTTTCGTCAGTACAGTTACATCTTGAATTGATGCATATTAAATGAGAAATACACCTGTAGTGAAAACAGAGAAGACATAATATAATAGTTTACTTTATTTAGAGAACCATGAATTGGTACATATATGTGAATCCTGTTTATATATAAATGTCTAATGTATAGCATGAACAGACTATCAACACAGTGTACTCACCTGCGAACCTCATCATATACATTGAATCCACAACACAAGTTATTCAATTGAAAATATGCACACACAGCTTTAAAATATTCATTAATTTTGTAACAGGTCATATTGGTCTGAATTCAGTGAAAAAACATAGCACAATCACGTAACGAATGATGAAGCACATTTACTTTAAAGTATGTTCGGTAAAAGTTAGTTTGCGTTTTAAGCCGCCATTGGCATACACTTTTTCCCTACAAAAAGGAAACTTTCACAGCACAGTTAACGTGTCCCAGTCACTTTGGAAAATGCAAAAAGCCATCAGATTCCATCACTTTTATTTAAGTTTGGTACTGATTTCCTCTGAAGAAAAGTTCTTTGCTGTTATTGAAAGATTGTAGTCGGCTTTCTTTGATGAAAGGAGCATGTGCTATTGAAGTCACCGCTAAAGGATAGCTTTGGAGAACCAAACAAATGCCCATTTCTTATTGTGGCGGCAACATCAAATAATTGTATTGCATGATTGAGACTGGCATTTTTTCCATTTGCTGAGCACGTTTTCATAACAGTCAGTGCTTCAAAGGTAATCTGTTTCCTTTAAAATTTCAGCAAACTATTTTATCTGGGTACATTTTTAAAAAGGAATTGGCCGTCGTTTAGACTATTCTAGTCACTGTCCCTCCATGCATACTGAATAAACCAATAAGTAAGATGTTTTTTTTTATTTTTTATTTTTCTACATTTGTGGTAGCAGCATGATGCTGCCTTCCACGTAAGCGTCTGAAAATTAACAAAGGGTAAACGGATGATAGAGACGCAGCTGTTCTGATGACAGGGATTATTACAGAAAACGTGAGCGTTCTGAAGAATTTAATTCTGAGTGAAACAAAGAGGAATTTTTCTTACAATCCACATACAAATGTCAGTCTTTGTAAATATATTAATTACCAGCGAGCGGTCGAAAATCTGATGAAAGACAGATTACGAGACAATGCCTCGTCCGGTTGATCTCCATTACCAGAAATGTCAACAACAAAAAAAGCGGATATTTCACAACATACAGAACTCATGTTAGATGTCAGGACAAAGAATTTGTTTATGTAACACATTTCAGTGCATTTTATATCCAGTTTGCAGCTTCCTTTCATGGAGCCTCTGAATTTCTGCACTACAAACCAATGGTTGTATATAAAAGTTTAAACAGCCAACAATGTCGCCAACAAATAAAAAAGCCATATGATATGTTTTGCAGCCAATAAGGAAAAACAATCCAAGTTTGCGACATTGGCGAAGACCTACGCGATCCCAGAATAAACTTTTTATGCATTTTTTCTTCTTCTTCCTTTAAGAAGAAAAAAAAATACTTGTTCGTGAACGTGAAAAATACTTTTTTGTGTACGAGAAAAATGCATATAAAATTTCAGGAGCCAAGCCACGATCGTCTTGTATTATTCATACACGATCTCTTCCCCAAAATGATAAGCAACTTTTTATGTTTTTTTCGTACTTTCTAAGAATAATTTTTTTGTGCGCAAGAAAAATACATGTATATGAAATTTCGGGAGCCATGCAACAACCGCATTATATTCGAATTCGTGTTATAATGGAGCAAGTTATAGCAAGGTCACACTGTATATCAAATTTTGGGAGCCACACCACGACTGTGTTATATCCAAATTCATGTTATAACGGAGCGCACTAATTATCAGGGTCACACTGTATAAGGTTATTAAGTGTAACGATGTTGTCAAAAATGTGGTCGCATTTTATTAATTAAAACATCTGACTCCTGTGACTATACCTATTGCTAGCCAGCTTCAGTTAAAATACAACTAGTAACAAAATTCTCCAATAATATAAATCCTCAGTAAGATGTGTATTATGTGTAAGGGATTAAATAGTTTTGAGTTGGATCATAATTATTCCAGTAAATAAAATGGGTATAAAAATAATGTGCTAAAAGCTGAAGACAGTGTTGATCAGAGGTTACCTGTAACTAACTTTATCATTCTTTCAGATCAGACAGCAGAAAAGTAACATTAGATGGGGATGAAGTTTGTAGGTTAAGGAGGGAAATTTGAAAACTGGAGGATCCTATGGCCAAAATGGAAGAGACATTAAATAGTGACTGCTGCAGCAATGTTAAAGATCCAAACAGTAATCGGATGGAACAGCTTAAGTTGCCAATGGAGACATTCAGTAGTGACAGTGGGCAGGATTTGATTAAATTATAGGCCCTAAACATCTTAACAAAAGAGTTATCTGACAGGTCAGTCTCGGAAAGATTGGCCAAGTCAGGAGAAACCCAAGGAAAGACAACTCCATGGCGATGAAAGTTAAATATGCTTCAACAGTTGATTGAACACAACTGCCTCAATATCTCTTGAAAAATGTTTCAAGAAAAAATACAAAACATACAAAAAGTTTTGCTAAGAAAAAAAATATTGCTTGTAAGTTTACATGTTCTTATTGCATATTAGAAATTTATCTGAAATTAAATCAGTTTTAAGATAATATGTTGCATTTTATACTGTTTTAAAAATCCCACATATAAGGTTATTTTATGATTCATGATGAAATATGTATTTGTGAGTTTGTCAGATAATCAAATTTTTTATAGGAACTGTTCATGAAGTCATGAATCATTCATGAGAAACTCTGTTCATCATAGTTCATGAATATGTTCATGCACTTGTTCATGAATGATGACACAATTTGTGAACTTTTATGAAATGTTCATGAATTCAGTACATGAACTGTTCAAGAACAGTTTGTGAAGTGTTGGTTCATGAACAGTTTATGAATTCTTGATTTCATGAACTGACCATTTTCAGTTCATGCACATTCATGAATAGGTCATAAACCTTTCGATGAACTTTCATGAATGGCTCATGAACCATTCAACATCAGTACATGCAAGTTCATGAATTATTGATGATTATTTCATACGGGAAGTGTTCATTTTCATGGATAGAGACATTAACTGGGAATTATAGTGAATTCAAGTAATGACATCTTGGAATATATTACTGTGATTCATCACAAGACTGCCAGCACATATTCACTTCTGGTCACTGGTATATTAGTATATTCAATACTACATACACATCAACACCCTACAGCATTGGGTCTATTTTTTTAACACCACTGGAATTTAATTACACCTTTATTCATTAGGACTGGTGATAGAACATTTTGGACTATTTTGGGATATAATTCACATTACTGTAAGTCCTTTTAAAATTTTCACTCCATATTCTAGGGAAATAAATATTTTGTTGAATTTGTATAGAAATTTTTGGTTTTGTGACTCTTTTCTATTATTTATTTTAAGACTTATAACACAGAAAGAAGTTTCACAACAGAGGACTGATTCCCCATGAGTGGGAACCTGTTCTCAGCAATGAACGCAGGATGATGTCATATGTGAAATTGAAGAGATGAAACTGCAGACTGTTTGGACTGCCAAACAAAATGAATACATGTTGTATGAGAGGTGAGCCAATGATTTTCTATAGATATGTTTTGAGAGCTGATTTAATAATCATGTTAGAACTCAAGCTTGTGAGGGCTGAATTTGCGAGGTAGTTGTTGTAATCCTACAACATATCTGATGACACAATAAAGATTTTGTAAGAGCAATATACACTTTGGAGCATTAAAAAGCGTGCAAATTTTTAAGCAATTCTTTAATCAATCAAAATCAATACATTAAAACACCTAAAAAAATACAATTACGGGTTTATTTTGGTACTGCTATACACATGTCAGCTACGTAGCATCAGTTTTTCTATGAGTCATTTAAAACTGCATACAGATCAGATATATCATAACTGTATCTGCATACGGATGAGAAATAACCTACTTGTATCTGGGTACAGATGAGTTAAAACATAACTGTACCTGTATACAGATGAGATACAGTAAAATGTCCCACCATACAGATGATACAGCATACTTGTAAGTGCATACTTGCATCTGTATACAGACGAGATATAGCATACTTGTACCAGCATATAGATAATATAGCATATTTGTACCTGCATACTCGTACCGGTATAGAGATGAGATCTTGCATACTTGTACAAGCATACAGATAATAGTGTACTTGTACCTGAGAATTTGTATCTTTATACAGAGATACAGCATACTTGTACAACCATACAGATGATATAGTATACTTGTACCTGCATACTTGTACCTGTATAGAGATGAGATCTAGCATACTTGTACAAGCATATAGATGATATAGTACTATACTTGTACCTGCATATTTGTATCTGTATACAGATGAGATATAGCATACTTGTACAAGCATAAAGATGATATAGTATACTTGTACCTGCATACTTGTACCTGTATAGAGATGAGATCTATCATACTTGTACAAGCATACAGATGATATAGTATAATTGTACCTGTATACAGATGAGATCTAGAATACATGTACCTGTATACAGATGAAATAGAACATACTTGTGCCTGTATACAAATAAGATAAAGAATACTTGTACCAGCATACAGATGATACAGTATACCTGTAAATGCATACTGGTACCTCTATACCTATGAGACATATCATACTTGTACTTGCATATATATGAGATAAAGAGTACCTGTACCTGCGAAACTCCCTGACAGTAAAGTGGCAGTAAAAGGAGTCTTCAAGCGCTTATTCACTTTGGAAAGGAATCGAAATATCAAGCCATCACTTGCAATGGCATACAATATTCTGGGCAGTGGAAACATGCCTCCCAGCAAGCTGAAAGGTATGAATAAAATATTTAATTGGTGGAAAATAAATATTAAAAAGCTATTGTACGATTGCAAAGATTGTTCAAAGGGTATACATACTTAATGTCACATTTGTCTGCTCAATAACTACAATATTTATCTTTTGAGGGGTGTAAATACGTAATGTCACACACGTCTACTCAATAATTACAATATTTATCTTTTGAGGGGTGTAAATACGTAATGTCACACACGTCTACTCAATAACTACAATATTTATCTTTTGAGGGGTGTAAATACGTAATGTCATACACGTCTACTCAATAATTACAATATTTATCTTTCAAATTTTGCAAATACTTTCAGTCACACACATGTATATTCAATAACTACTAAATTTACCTTCCAGAGGGTGTAAAATACTTTATATCAAAAACTTGTGCTCAATAACTTCAATATTTACACATTAACATTCATCCTCCATTATATCACAATTTTAAAATTTTGTCAAAAACATTTCAATTATAATCCAATTTACATGCAATTTTTATAAAATAAGAAACCAGTTGTCACTCAGTAAAAGATCAAATTGAAATGAGTTTCTGGAATCAGATCCCACAATATTCAGTATTCAAATGAAACAGTATTCAGATGAAACAGTATTTAGATTACACAGTATTCTGATCACAGTATTTAGATCACACAGTATTCAAATCAAACAGTATTTAGATTACATAGTATTCAGATCACACACAGTATTTAGATCACACAGTACTCAGCTCACAATATTTAGATCACACAGTACTCAGTTCACAGTATTCAGATCACATGGTATTTAGATCACACAATATTCAGATCACACAGTACTCAAATCTCACAATATTCAGATTACAGAGTACTCAGAGATCACACAATACTCAGATCACACAGTATTCAGATCATGCTATATTAAGGTCACACCATACTCAGATCACAGTACTCAGATCACACAGTATTCCGGTCACACAGTATTCAGATCACACAGTATTTAGACCACACAGTACTCAGATCACACAACATTTAGATCACACAGTACTCAGATCACACAGTATTCAGATCACACAGTACCTAAAGTGTTGAGCTTGATCCTACCTGGATATTACCAATTAAGCATAACCAGTAGTTCCTAACCAACCAACCCCATTAGGCCAAAAAGTGTTACAACATATATACATTTCCAATGACCAGACCCAACCTTGTTTTACCAACCTACCCCACATTTTTGTTTCTAACTGAAAAAGAAAAGAAAAACAAAAATTGTTTCACAAGATTTCAGTAATTTTTTGGTAATTTATTCAGTGCATACCAGAAAATCTATACCATATGCTCTGTACATACAACTGAAATGGTGCACTTAAAAAAGTCCAAATTTTTTTAAATACTTGCCTAACTACAAAATTCTGCTTCACGTGTAACACACACATATATGGAGGGCCTTCTGAGGTCACTTATTATATTATGACCAGTTGGTTTTGTCAAAGGAATTGCCTCTCAGCAGGGAGATAAGAAGCTTTCTAGATTTATTTTCTCACAATATTTATATCACTTGCACGTCTTTGACCATGTTTTCCTATGCAAAATGCAAGTTGAGAATGTCTCTCTCACATTCTCATAGATTTATAGTTTTGCTCTGGTTTGGTTTGGTGCTTTATGGCACAGCAACACAAGTAGGTTATTTAATGCCAAGGCAATTGAAGTGCCCTGCCTAAGGAGACACCACAGTAGCTGACCCAGGCTGGTCTGATGGTAGGATTTGAACCTGCACCCTTTTGTTCATGAACCCAGCATTCTGACCAAAGAGCCATTGCAGCTCCGTAGATCTATAGCATTTTCCAGTGTAGAACATTGAGGATATCCCCACCTTAAATCACATGACTCTTGTGTTTCATTATATCATGTTACAGTATTGCATTGTTTTGATCGAAGTGTTGATTATATGGTAACATCTCAATTGTCAGATATGTCCCTATTGTTTTAATTTTATTTAATTTCAGTAAATAACTTATCAATCAGCATTCAAATCACATTTACAATTTTCAATGTAAGCCAAGAATAATACAATGTCCAAGCAATTGTTCAACATTTTTACTAGATGTTCTGTTCTCTTTATGGTCTCTGTATACCAGTGAAAAGCCATTTTGCTTAAAACCTAAGGTGGAATTAACCTATCCTACACTTGCATACCAATGAAATGCTATTTGTTTACAACCTACACTTTTAGCAAGGAATGTGAAAAAAATTATCATCTGTTAAACAATGGTGTCTGAGAGAACCACTCCACTCCTGAAATAGGAACTGTGTATCTGACCCGAGACGTTGTCTCTTATCTGATGTCATTGTCAATACTGACACTCAGTTTGAGTTATGCAATCCAACTAAGATGCTTATAAAAATATTATTAATACATAAGGCATCTGATGCCACAATAATCCCTATCAATTAGATTTCCCTCACCTGTTCATTTAAATACATACTAGGAATGTACTCTCCAAGAACCCACCTTGTAGACAGACCACAAATGGCTCCAACAGCGATAATGTACTTGGCCACATCCCAGCCAACTCTGTCAAACACTGCTGGCAATGGGGCATTGGAATCCAGAAGATAATATGGACACATCAATGTAATCACTGTGGAGATACCAAAGTATGCCAAGAAGCAAACAAAAAGTGATATCACAATGCTGATGGGTATGGCTTTCTGTGGATTCTTAACTTCTTCACCTGGAAAAATAATGTAATTTTTTAAAGCCTCCCTCCACATGATAGTTTTGCAGATGGATTTGCTGTCAACCAGATAAGAGTTTATTTCAATTTGTTCCTAGGCCACATTAATCTTATCCTGGGGCTAGACATTTTCAAAAGCAACTGCTATAATATTATTTCTTGATACCATAAATCCACATATTGCAATGTTCTAAGTTTACACTGATATTTCATATTTGAATTTCTCAGCCTGTTTTGCCGTGTGTAACTGGTTGTTTCATCTAAAAAAAGGCTGTTTGAGAAAAAATATGCCCCAAAATATGCCCCAGGAACACTCCAAAATTGCACTATTTTTGCATCTTTGATTATAGATGATTTTTTAGAGGAAGGGAGAATGCACCTAAGCCAAACAAACAAACTCACTCCATGCATAGCTGCCTTGTTTCCATAAACAATAAACAGTCCTGAAAATCTTGAAAAGATTTAGTTGTACCAATAAATGATGCATATTGTGGGTGAGGAAAAGAATATTTCCCACATGATTATAAATGACTGCTACAACATCTAAAGCACTTGAAGATTTGTACAAATCCTTATCTCTGACATACATATACTGTCTTCACAACAGATTATCTTGTTCCAGCCCACATATATGGGAAAACTTAGAGTAACCTATCACTGTGCTGCTGTTGTTGTTGTTGTTGTTGTTGTGGGGTTTAACGCCATTTTTCAGCACGATAGGCTATACATGGCGGCCAGTATTAATGGTGGAGGAAGAACCCGGAAAACCCCGGAAAGAACCACCGACCCACGAGAAGCTACCGGCAGGCTTTCTCACATGCCCACATTGGCTGAATCTTAGACTCGAACCACCGCAGACAGAGGTGAGATGGCAGTGATCCGTAACGAAGAGCGCTTTAGACCACTCGGCCACTCGAGGCCCCCACTATGCTGCAAAACTTTTTTCAAAACTTCTCAAGTTCAAGTATTTTACTATGGTAAGGTCTGTAACAAGGAGACTGTGGAAGGGAATTGGCTCCAACAAGGTCCCAAATCCTTAAATGATTACAGTTCTTTAATAGTAAGTAAATCTATCATAACCAAACAAAAAAAGGGCAACATGACTAAGTATTCTAGTTACTCTGTGTGTGTGTGTGTGTTTATGTGTCTATATACATTGACAACACAAATAATTACCATGGCAATTCCAGCATAAAATACATAAAATCTGGCTTTATTAGAACATATATGATAATATAGATAACACCATAAATCTGGCTTAATTAGAACATTTGTTATAATACAGAAAACAACATTCAGTCTTGCTAGTAATTAGAAGGTACATGATAATACAGAAAACACCACACAATCTGGCTGAACATACATGATAATACAGAAACTAAGAGCACATTAACTTCCTTTATTTCCATAGTAACAATAAAAAAGCATATATGTCTGTATAAACAATTTAAAATCTAGAGCCTGGCTTTGTTTTTCTGACATTAAGTTGTTTCCTAATTTGGTGATTATTGTCAATATTAATATATTTACATCATTCTTTATTAGGTGATTGTCAATATTAATATGTTTACAACATTCCTTATTAGGTGATTATTGTCAATATTAATATATTTACAAAATTCCTTATTAGGTGATTGTCAGTATTAATATATTTACAACATTCCTTATTAGGTGATTATTGTCAATATTAATATATTTACATCATTCCTAGTTAGATGATTACTGTCAATATTAATATATTTACATCATTCTGATTCCCCCTACATGCTATTAGTCAATTATTTAAAAAGACATATTTATACAGTTTGCTGTTAAGTTTGCCTATTAATAGCAAACATCAAACTATGGATAGAATGGTACCAGAACAAAATTTTACTAATAATCATAAACACACGAAGAAAACAAGCAACCATGAAATTTTTTTAAAACAAAGCACATGTGTGCTATTTCCAAATTTTGTACTCGCATGCGAGAGGTCGTGGGTTTGATCCCCAGCCATGTCCTACCAAAGACTTACAAAATGGTACTAACACCTGCCTCACTTGGTGGTCAGCATTACAAGTTTAGTGTTAGGACTGGTCAGCCTGGTGTCAGGATAACGTGACTGGGTGGGACATCATGCTACATGTCTGCGGCATGATGCCCCAGTGCTAGACATCACTATAAACTGTCACACTGCAGACAATGTAGCATTATGACTGAAAAATTGTTAAAGCTATGTCAAAAATCAAAATCATATTCATACACATGCCAGATTTTGTACAGTGCTACATGTGTATCGCTATAATAGACTGAGGCAGATAATCAATCAAATATACAACTTTTTCGAGTTCGATATCATGGCACATTTGAATTAACTTTTCTTGTAATGATTTTCAAGGCCGTGGTGGTTCAGTGATTACCATATTGAACTCACAACCAAAAGGATTAGAGTTCAAGTCCTGCCATGGCATTAATCTGGATTGGCTGTTATGGCGTGTCAAATGGTAAAGCATTTAACAACCTAACTGTATTGATGTGCCATGAAACAACAAACTAAAACACAAATATCATTCTCATTGATTGCTAATGCAAATCACATCACCTTTTAAGTCCATACTGATTAATCTCAAACAGGATCACTTTTGCTCGACCCCACCAACCACATCAATAGTGACACCCAGACCTTTACATGACAACTGTTATTTACAAATCTTACAAAAGGTTTGAGTTTCATGCTTTAAAGTACTCATCCCATGAACTAGTCACTTCTGAAAAGTACTGTTCAATTTCAAATCCACTTGAACTTTTAAAAATATGAATTAAAAGAAATAAAATCAGTAACAAATTTAACTGAAACTATTAGTTAGGAAACAAAACAATCCAGGTTTTCTCATGGAGTATAAATCCATTCTTTCTGCCAGTTGTTGTGTGATACACAGTGACATGCTGGTATTATAGCTTTTAAGGCAAAGTAATAACCAAAAAGTCTGGATAAATCTGTATAAAGATTTTGTCTGATTCATTCAAATTTCATTGAGTGGTATCTGCAAAAGTTATTATGGGCTATTCCAGAAATGACTCGTCATTCATTATAACACAGTTCCTGTTCTGATGGTAAGTAAGGCCATCAATCCTTTATAATTAAGTGGCAGTAAAATTGTATGTACCATACACTTCATTATAAGGCCATCTCACTGTAAGACAGTACACTCCATGACTCCCATAAACAGCACTATAATCAACCCCTTATAATTAAGTGGCAGTAAAACTGTATGTACCATACACTTCATTATAAGGCCATCTCACTGTAAGACAGTACACTCCATGACTCCCATAAACAGCACTATAATGAGGGAGTATTTTATCATGTAAATCATTATAAGATAATCTCAATACAGGGCTTTATACTCCATGTCTCCCATAAACAGCATTATAATGAAGGAGTACCGCATAATATATTTTATTATAAGGCCATCTCACTATAAGGTATTGTACTCCATGATACCCATGGACCATGTAATAATGAGGTAGTACTGTAACAAATATAATTGCCTTTGGCAAGCAATGTCTTATCATACATTCACCAAACCTGTTGTGGTAGCAGAATCAAAGACAAGAAATCTCCAACCTGTAATGGCAATAGCATCAAAGCTAACAAATTACCAACCTGAAGTGTTAATAACATTAAAGCCAACAAATCACCAACCTGTTGTGGCAATAGCATTAAAGCCAACAAATCACCAACCTGTATTGGCAATAGCATCAAAGTCAACAAATCACCAACCTGTTGTGGCAATAGCATTAAAGCCAACAAATCACCAACCTGTATTGGCAATAGCATCAAAGTCAACAAATCACCAACCTGCAGTGGCAATAGCATCAAAGTCAACAAATTACTAACCTGTAGTGGCAATAGCATCAAAGCCAACAAATGCATAGAAACAAGTAGCAGCCCCTGAGACAACTCCTGAGAACCCAAATGGCATGAATCCACCATCTCCCATTGTCACATTGGCTGATTTCACCTGCAAATAGTTGCAAAACAAAAATATTTATAACCATCTGCAACTATATGTATAGTACACCTCCATTATAACACCATCCATGGAGTATTTTAACTTAAACTGAGATCAATCTTATAATGAAGTACCATACATAACATTTTACTGGTACATAATAAAATGAGATCCATGACCAAGCCTGCTTTCTAAAAGGAAATGTGTTATAATGAGGGGCACTACAGCAAGGGGACACTGTATAATTTTCATATCCTCTGATTATTAATACAACTCGTGCTATCACTCTGGGGATGTGCATTTGGTTTGATTAACTGAACCCTGTAGTGATGATATATATGTCCAAACAAAAAATATGTGCATTTCCAGTCGGCCAACAAACCCTGATTCACACTGCCAACCCAAGCAATTTTTCCCCCAATGCTTAAAAAAAAAAAAATCACTAAATTTTATATAATTTTTTATAAAACAAATGATCTGCCTCCCCTAATTTTAAAACCAGTGCAAATGGAAACACACACATCTTTTTGTTTGACCTAAGAAATGTTCATGATTGAATTACCAGAATCCGTAACATATGTCAGTGTGTGACTCGATTAACAACCTATATAACATGTGTCTAAGTTGGACTGGATTAACAACCTATAGAACATGTGTCTAAGTAGGACTGGATTAACAACCTACATAACATGTGTCTAAGTAGGACTGGATTAACAACCTATAACATAACATGTGTCTAAGCAGGACTGGATTAACAACCTACATAACATGTGTCTAAGCAGGACTGGATTAACAACCTATAACATAACATGTGTCTAAGCAGGACTGAATTAACAAGCTATATAACATGTGTCTAAGTTGGATTGGATTAACAACCTATATAACATGTGTCTAAGTTGGACTGGATTAACAAGCTATATAACATGTGTCTAATTTGGATTGGATTAATAACCTATATAACATGTGTCTAAGTAGGACTTGATTAACAAGCTATAATATAATATTTTGTTGTTGTTATTGTTGTAGGGTTTAGCGCCATTTCTCAGCACACGATAGGCTATACATGGCGGCCAGTATTAATGATGGAAGAAGAACCCGGGAAAACCCCGGAAAGAACCACCAACCCTCGAGAAGCTACTGGCAAGCTTTCTCACATATCCACAATGGCCGAATCCGAGACTCGAACCTACACAGACAGAGGTGAGATGGCAGTGATCCGTAACGGAGAGCGCTTTAGACCACTTGGCCACATGGGACCCCTAAAACAGGTGTCATAGCAGGACTGAATTAACAACCTATATAACATCATTATATGACTGAAACCCCCAAACTGTGAAAGAAAAATGACATTTTTCTTATTACTTTGTTCTTTCTTTTAAGTGTTTACTAAACATTTGATAAAGATTAGATACAAAAATTTATAATCATATTCTGTGAATAGATGCACTTGAAGTCTGACAGTAAATTAGAAGGGTGTCTCTATTTAAGATCCCTAATCAGGGTCTACTCTAGGATTTCTATTTAAGATCCCTAATCAGGGTTTTCTCTAGGACTTTTATTTAAGATCCCTAATCATGGTCTTCTCTAGGACTTTAAGATCCCTAATCAGGGTCTAATATAGTATTTCAATTTAGGACCCCTAATCATGGTCTTCTCTAGGACTTTGATTTAAGACCCCTAATCAGGGTCTACTCTAGGACTTTTATTTAATACCCATAATCAGGGTCTACTATAGGACTTCTATTTAAGACCTGTAATCAGGGTCTACTCTAGGGCTTCTATGTAATACACTGAATAAGGGTCTATTCTAGGACTTCAATTTAAGACCCCTAATTAGGGTCTACTCTAGGGCTTATATTTAAGACCCCTAATCAGGACTATTCTAGAACATGCTAATCTCTAAAAGACCACTAAAAACATCAACTGAATTTGTGCAATAGCCTTGATTACTTGCATTTAGTAAATACTCTTATGGACATTAGTCTATCCTGGTTGCCTGGAATCATGAGAATTCAATGTAAAGTCTAATACTGGTCTCCACATAAAGAGAAAGCGTCAGACTGAGTAGTAAAATATAAATAATGAAACAGGATAAAGCATTTGGTTAGCCTCAGATAATTAGGTTGTTTATGCCAGTCTTGCACAAAGAAGAACTGCTACATTAAATTTCCTGCTAGGTTAACTAACATAATCCAGTCTCACATAATCATGGCAGATAATCGTATTGGTTCCGTTAACATAAATAATAGAAAATACATTCCAAGAATGAAAATTACATGCCTTTTCAAGCTTTATCTATGGTGTTATCTGGTGATGAACCCTGCATATAAAAAATGCATTGAATGACAGATGTGGGAACTTCTTCCTAAGTGAGCAAATACAAAACTCTGATCATCCTCCCCCGACAACCTAATTGTCAATGATAACTGTATGATTTTTATCATGGCAAACACAGGAAAAAATGAAAGGAAACAACTGAAACACTTTTACCCTTCAAAAGTCCCACCATGAACTACAATGAAGAAAAATAGGTGAATTTTTCAGAAAGTCAAATTTAACCAAGTCTGTTAAATTGGGTGTACATCTAATTCCCATTCATAAAAATTATTTTAAAGTTTTGATGATTTACAATTTAAAACTGTTCAAATGCCTTCTCTCCTTATTTAGTAAATCCACCCCCGTTTTTTATATGGAGGAGGGGGGTATTTTCAGTTCTAGAGTAGACGCTGCCTAACATATCTTCTCTTCTCTAAGTGTACATGTACTTAAATGTGCACGAACTTTACCATTGTATAGTCCACATCACGACAAAAATAAAAACTTCAATCAGTGTCTGGAAGCTGAGCACAACATGTACAGGTGTAATTTTCCCACCCAAATATGTGTGCATTCAGTTGAACTGCAAAGGCCAATATTTGTATGGTACCTGCAAAGAGCTGTTTCTTTTCATGCCAAATTCATATACCCCAATGAGATCTCTTGTTTAAAATATGACATGTCAAGGTATGTTGACTGCTTTCTTACAATAAAGTTCCCTATCTGGACAAATCAAAGTCAAAGGTTGGTATTTTGTCATATTTCAATGGGATGGGGGAGGATATTTATTTAAGTAAAATATGATATGCACTTCTAGGACTGATAGATTCTTAATCAATAAATAGGATGGGGCAAGTGTACTAAAGGATGGAGCAAGTGTACTAAAGGATGGGGCAAGTGTACTAAAGGATAAGACAGGTGTACTAAAGGATGGGGCAAGTGTACTAAAGGATGAGACAAGTGTACTAAAGAATGGGGCAGGCATACTAAAGGATGGGGCAAGTGTACTAAAGATGCGGCAAGTGTACTAAAGAATCAGGCAAGTGTACTAAAGAATGGGGCAAGTGTACTAAAGGATGGGGCAAGTGTACTAAAGAAGAAAATTCTCAGGCATAAAAAGTATTTCCATACCTAATAAAACTGTACATTGAGTATTCTTTAAACATAGCACCACCAAGTATTAATAACTGCTGTCTCATGAGAGACTCAAATTCTTCAAATTTTCAAAGAGCATATATTGATAGAGTGCACAGACGGAAAGACTTTGAATGCTTGTTATTAATCTCTTCTGGGATTTTGACTCATGGTAATCTTTACCCTCACTGAAATCGCTCAGCAGGTTCCAAAGACATTGTTGGGAAGATTTGTGTACATTAAACCTGGTAATCATTGGAACAAATTTCAATGATGATATGAAAGCAGACATCAGAAAACCATAAGTTGCTGGATGAAACATTTTTTTCTCACATTTTATTTTAAATTGTCAACACCATTCTTACTTTCTAAATCCCAGACTGCTACAGTGATGAGTTATGTGGTACATACTGCTACAAATTGACAAATTTCCACAAAAATAGCCCAGCCCTTTGAAAACTCCCAGCTGCTTTATCACATTCATGGCTGGTGAATTCATTGCTTGGAGTATAGTTAAGTGAAAGTAGTATTTAAACATGCAGATTTGTATAAATTTAGTTTTAATAAATTTGTCCTATAGAGTCATCTAATAGTACAGTATGTATGTCCACTACTTTAACTAACTTGTACAGATATCACACAGTACATTATGTCCATTACTAGAATGAACCTAATCTACAGATATCACACAGCACACTATGTCCATTACTAGAATGAATCTAATATAGATATCACACAACACACTATGTCCATTACTAGAATGAACCTAATCTACAGATATCACATAGCACACTATGTCCATTACTAGAATGAACCTAATCTACAGATATCACACAGCACACTATGTCCATTACTAGAATGAACCTAATCTACAGATATCACACAGCACACTATGTCCATTACTAGAATGAACCTAATCTACAGATATCACACCGCACAGTATGTCCATTACTAGAATGAACCTAATCTACAGATTAGAGGCTGACCGAAACTAAATTTCTGGTTTCGGCCGAAAACGAAACCAGACTGAAAGTTATAAATTGACTTTCGGCCAAAACCGAAGCCAAAAGTTTAACTACACCTTCGGCCGAAACCGAAAGATAAACCGAAGTTGCCGAACACAAGATTTATTAAATAGGCCTGGGTCATGATGCAATGCTACACTAATTAAAAACAAATCTAGAAGTAATCATTCAGAGCCTGCAGTAAGAGGAATTCGCTAAATGTCAAATCTTTAGGTGTTACTTAGTAATTATATCCAAACAAACGAATGTTGTAGTTCAGAAACAACAGTTTTTCCACATTCTTGCCAAGCAGGTTGCTGCGTCGGTCTGCATACAACAGTCCTGCTGAACTAAACAGCTGTTCACTGGCCAAGCTTATCGGCGGCGCAGACAAGTATTTGCAAGCTGCGGCTTCCAGAAGTGGGTACTGACTGCAATGCCAGTACGCGTATACGTCCGTGGTCATTCTAGGCAGACACGGTTCCTTTAAGTAATTGATCAACTGCTGTTTGTACGGCGGTACAGCATCAGTTTGACTGTCAACATTTTGTGATGGTTCACATAAGCAGGTTGTCTGTCATGCGCAGCCCACAATTTAGCCCCCTCTTGAGCATCTGATTCAGAAGTCTCGCTGCTTTCAAGTCCTGGCTCAACGTTGTCAATTGTAGCTGTGGATGGTGCAGTCATATTGTTCATAGCGGATTCTTGGACTGAGCGTAGAAAGTCCAGAACCATTTTCTTTGCTGCCGCTGCCTCCTGCACATTGAAATATGTATCCTTGAAGCGTGGGTCAAGCAGCATCGCAGAAAGGATGGGTGCTGAGGAACTGATATCAGAGAATCGACGGGTCATTGCATCACGCAGTGCCGCTTTCATTTGCTTGAGGTCATGGTCTGCTGCTGTAGTGTTGAGCATGTTCTTCAAATTTGAGACAAGCGGTATTACAACAGAAATGCATGCATCATCAGCACAAAATCTCCTGCGTTGCAGTGTAAAATGGTTTAAGAATTTTAACAACTCTTCCAGCTAGTTCCCACTCTGTGATTGTGAGACTGTCAATTCCGCCACGCTGCATGCTGTACAGATTAATCGCCTTGCTCTGTTCAACCAGCTGCTCCAGCATAAGATATGTACTATCCCATCTAGTCTCAATGTCTTGCAGTAGGGAATGTTCTGGGGATTTAACCGTTTGCTGGTGTTCCACGAGATGACGGCATGCCTATTCACTATGCTTAAAGTGAGTAACAATCTTGCGAGCCTTCTTGACGACAGCTTCTACAGATGTCTGCATGAACAAGGCATCATGCAGAACCAACTGCAATGTGTGGGACATGCAGCCAATATCAGTGACGTCTGCGACTCTCATTGCCATTTTCATGTTGGCGGCATTGTCGTACACTCCAACGTGAATCTTCTCTGCGATCTCCCATTTCGTCATGGCTTCACCAATTTCCATCATGATCTTCTTCCAGCACCATCGCACTCAAGATAACTTTATGCCGCACAGCACCATGAATGAAATGACCCGTGAAGCTTAGTAAGGAACATGATTTTGTTGGATTGCTCCATCCATCTGTAGTAAACGATATCCAGGTGACCTCCTGCAACAGATTTTTCATGTGTTTCCCGACTTTCTCATATGTGGCAGGCATCAGCGTTGTTCGGTAGTATTTTTCGCTTTTTACCTTATAGCGATGAGCACTGAGTGGATCACCAATGTTCAGTCTTTTGAATGCCAAACCTTCAACAACTGAGTAGGGTAACATGTCAACAATGATCAAGTCCATGACGCACTTATCAATTCGCTGAACTGCAATGTGGTCATCAGGCCAGACCATTCTGCTCTCGACTATTGATGTCAAGGACATCTGCACAAAATTCGGTAATGCATGTTTAGTCGCTTTCTCTTCCATCATCATTTTTTTCGAGGCACACTCTGCTCCGTCGTTCATGGGCCTCTTGAGATACGTACCATGGAGCTCCTTGTGGCATCTGGCCAGACAGCCTTTCAAGCCTGAAACTGTCTGAAGTCTTGGTTTATTGCTGCCAAGTGATAACAGTTTGTTGCATTCTTTGCACTGTGCCTTGCTTTCATCAGAATCGATTTTTGTGAAGTAATCCCACACTGCATTTTTCGACATTCTTTGTGGTGATTAACTAATCCGTTTATTATTAACTTCAATTTTCTACTTCACACAGATTAATTCGCTACAGTTTAACTAACTGAAATTATCAATATTATTAGACTTCGAAATCTCTGTATTCAACACGCAAGTAGACTGAAATGCAACAGTGCCTAGAATTGCCTAGCACCGACTGACCGGCCGACAAGAAGAGTAATAGACGCAGCACTACCGTTGCATTCTGAAAGTTAAAATAGATCTTCAGCTGATGACCGAAAGTCAATATCAGTTTCGGCCGAAACCGAAAGCAAACCGAAAGCTAACTTTTTGGCTTCGGCCGAAACCGAAACTATGCCAAAAGAGGCAATTTGCCAACTTTCGTCGCCAAAACCGAAACCGAATTTCGGTCGGCCTCTACTACAGATATCACACAGCACAGTATGTCCATTTCTAGAATGAACCTAATCTACAGATATCACACAGCACACTATGTCCATTACTAGAATGAACCTAATCTACAGATATCACACAGCACACTATGTCCATTACTAGAATGAAGCTAATCTACTGATATCACACAGCACAGTATGTCCATTACTAGAATGAACCTAATATATATATCACACAGCATACAATGTCCATTACTAGAATGAACCTAATCTACAGATATCACACAGCACAGTAAGTCCATTACTAGAATGAACCTAATCTACAGATATCACACAGCACAGTAAGCCCATTATTAAAATGAACCTAATCTACAGATATCACACAGCACAGTAAGTCAGTTACTAGAATGAACCTAATATAAAGATATCACACAGCACAGTAAGCCCATGACTAGAATGAACCAAATCTACAGACATCACACAGCACAGTAAGTCCATCCTGTTCATCTCCTTGGAATTCACATACATTTTAGTCAGTCACAGCTATAGAATGACCAGTTTATCCTTATGATCTGATACAATCCATTATTTTAAATGTGACTAAAAGGGTTGACATCAGTTTAAATCACTCATATGTAGAAAGACAGTGTAGTACTAAGATTGTCTACGTGTCAGTAAATGACTCTAAGACAGGCTGCATGTCATGTAAATGACACTAAGACAGGCTATAAGTCATTTAAATGACACTAAGGCTGCATGTCTGGTAAATGACACTAAGACAGGCAACATTTCATGTAAATGACACTAAGACAGGCTGCATGTCATGTAAATGACTCTAAGTCAGGCTACATGTCATGTAAATGACTCTATGACAGGCTGCATATCATGCAAATGACACTAAGATATTCTACATTTCATGTAAATGACACTAAGACAGGCTGCATGTCATGCAAATGACACTAAGACAGGCTGCAGTCATGAAAATGACGCTAAGATAGTCTACATTTCATTTAAATGACACTAAGGGTGCATGTCATGTAAATGACACTAAGACAGGCTACAAGTCATTTAAATGACATTAAGGTTACATGTCATGTATATGACAGTAAGACATACTACATGTCATGCAAATGACACTAAGACAGGCTATATGTCATGCCAATGACACTAAGTCAGGTTTAATGTCATTAAATGACACTAATGTTACATGTCATGCTGTTGTTGTTGTAGGGTTTAACACCATTTTTCAGCACAGGATAGGCTATACATGGCAGCCAGTATAATTGGTGGAGGAAGAACCCTGGAAAACCAAGAGAAGAACCACCGACCCACGAGAAGCTACTGGCAGGCTTCCTCATGTACCAATGTTAGTCAAGCCAGAGACTCGACCTCATGCAGACAGAAGTGAGATGGCAGTGATCTGTAACGGTGAGCACTTTTGACCACTCGGCCACTCGGGGCCCCCTATATGTCATGAAAATCACACTAAGATGAATTACATGTCATGTAAATGACACAAAGACAGGTTATATGTCAATGCAAATAACACTAAGACAGTCAACATGTCATGCAAATGACACTAAGATAGACTACATGTCATGTAAATGACACTAACTTTTGAACAGAATTACTGAAGCTGATGCTGTAGAGGCAATTGTTGTTACAACTAAACAAACTACTCCCCATTTTTGCTGAGTAGTTATCATCATGTACAGTATGTTTTAATGGGGATTATTTCATCTTTTTTTTCCTCATTTCTTCAAAACAGACTCATTTGTTTATTGAAGGTCCCTTAATACCCATGAAATCAAATGGTCTACTCTTAAACTTGGTTGTGGCAGGAAATTATTTAATTCTCTGATACAGATTACGTTATATGATTGACAAAAGCACAAAGGAAACTGCATGCCTGCTGCAAAGTACAAGAAACACAATGACTAGGTCAACACCTATGTACTAGTTTTAGTTAAAACAATAATTTACTAAGTCTGAATGTCTCATCTGGTCATTTTACAATCAGTCAAAACAATCAGTAGTGTCTGACATGTACAGTATATATGACCTATTCCAGAGGTCTGATATAACATCATGGCTTTTCATTCCAACATGTACAGTATATATCACCTATTCCAGAGGTCTGATATAACATTATGGCTTTTCATTCCAACATGTACAGTATATATCACCTATTCCAGAGGTCTGATATAACATCATGGCTTTTCATTCCAACATGTACAGTATATATCACCTATTCCAGAGGTCTGATATAACATTATGGCTTTTCAGTGCCTTGGTTATTATTACATCTAATGTTCACTACTTATGTCCCAGTTACATACCTCTGATAATAGTATGTCCAAGTTACATACCTCTGATAATAGTATGTTCCAGTTACATACCTCTGATGGTTTAATGTTCCAGTTGTGTGGATCAGCTTTAAATGCTCCAGATATCACAACATATGTCACAACAAGCAAGTTGACTCCCGTGAACAAATTATTGACTCTTGATGATTCTTTGGCACCTGCTGCCAATATTGCTGAAATTAAAATACATCAACTTTCAGTTAAGTTCTTTTTGAGAGAAAAAAGAGAAGAAGAAAAAACAGTTTTAAAAATTGTGGTGCTATGAAACAACAGGAAAGAACAGAAACTGTATTCAGTAATTTAGGCCTCCAGCCTATAATAATAACATAATAAACAAAACATAATACACAGCCTATAATAATAACATAATAAACAAAACATAATACAAAGCTTATAATAATAACATAATAAACAAAACATAATACACAGCCTATAATAATAACATAATAAACAAAACATAATACAAAGCTTATAATAATAACATAATAAACAAAACATAATACACAGCCTATAATAACATAATAAACAAAACATAATACACAGCCTATAATAATAACATAATAAACAAAACATAATACAAAGCTTATAATAATAACATAATAAACAAAACATAATACACAGCCTATAATAACATAATAAACAAAACATAATACACAGCCTATAATAATAACATAATAAACAAAACATAATACAAAGCTTATAATAATAACATAATAAACAAAACATAATGCAAAGCTTATAATAATAACATAATAAACAAAACATAATACACAGCCTATAATAACATAATAAACAAAACATAATACACAGCCTATAATAATAACATAATAAACAAAACATAATACAAAGCTTATAACAATAACATAATAAACAAAACATAATACACAGCCTATAATAATAACATAATAAACAAAACATATTACACAGCCTATAATAATAACATAATAAACAAAACATAATACACAGCCTATAATAATAACATAATAAACAAAACATAATACACAGCCTATAATAATAACATAATAAACAAAACATAATACACAGCCTATAATAATAACATAATAAACAAAACATATTACACAGCCTATAATAATAACATAATAAACAAAACATAATACACAGCCTATAATAATAACATAATAAACAAAACATAATACACAGCCTATAATAATAACATAATAAACAAAACATAATACACAGCCTATAATAATAACATAATAAACAAAACATAATACACAGCCTATAATAATAACATAATAAACAAAACATAATACACAGCCTATAATAACATAATAAACAAAACATAATACACAGCCTATAATAATAACATAATAAACAAAACATAATACACAGCCTATAATAATAACATAATAAACAAAACATAATACACAGCTTATAATAATAACATAATAAACAAAACATAATACAAAGCTTATAATAATAACATAATAAACAAAACATAATGCAAAGCTTATAATAATAACATAATAAACAAAACATAATACACAGCCTATAATAACATAATAAACAAAACATAATACACAGCCTATAATAATAACATAATAAACAAAACATAATACAAAGCTTATAATAATAACATAATAAACAAAACATAATACACAGCCTATAATAACATAATAAACAAAACATAATACACAGCCTATAATAATAACATAATAAACAAAACATAATACAAAGCTTATAATAATAACATAATAAACAAAACATAATACACAGCCTATAATAATAACATAATAAACAAAACATATTACACAGCCTATAATAATAACATAATAAACAAAACATAATACACAGCCTATAATAACATAATAAACAAAACATAATACACAGCCTATAATAATAACATAATAAACAAAACATAATACACAGCCTTTAATAATAACATAATAAACAAAACATAATACACAGCCTATAATAATAACATAATAAACAAAACATAATACACAGCCTATAATAATAACATAATAAACAAAACATATTACACAGCCTATAATAATAACATAATAAACAAAACATAATACACAGCCTATAATAACATAATAAACAAAACATAATACACAGCCTATAATAATAACATAATAAACAAAACATAATACACAGCCTATAATAATAACATAATAAACAAAACATAATATACAGCCTATAATAACATAATAAACAAAACATAATACACAGCCTATAATAATAACATAATAAACAAAACATAATACACAGCCTTTAATAATAACATAATAAACAAAACATAATACACAGCCTATAATAATAACATAATAAACAAAACATAATACACAGCCTATAATAGTAACATAATAAACAAAACATATTACACAGCCTATAATAATAACATAATAAACAAAACATAATACAAAGCTTATAATAATAACATAATAAACAAAACATAATACACAGCCTATAATAATAACATAATAAACAAAACATATTACACAGCCTATAATAATAACATAATAAACAAAACATAATACACAGCCTATAATAACATAATAAACAAAACATAATACACAGCCTATAATAATAACATAATAAACAAAACATAATACACAGCCTTTAATAATAACATAATAAACAAAACATAATACACAGCCTATAATAATAACATAATAAACAAAACATAATACACAGTGTGCCATAAACAGAACAGTAAAATACATTTGATTAGCTGTTGGTATTGATACATTTTAACAGCTTATCACTTAATTTAAAAGCAAATACAAAATTTCTGAAACATTAATTGTATGATGAGACTTATTTTCTAAATGGACATTAGATTAGAAAATGTATCCGCCAAAGGACTGATGTAATACATCTCGTCAAGATATTTCCATCTTTAATTTATATAAGAAGCATATACACATACATAATGATACTTATATTTTATACACCTGCAATTTTCTATACAAAATAGTTTGCAAACTCATTGATCTCTTTCAATTTTAGTGTGTCCTCCTCATTCAATCATTAAATCATGTTTAGAACACCAAAACGATGCAAATGTTTTTTGAAAATGAAAGGTAAATCTAATGTTAAATATTTTTCAATATCCAATAACAACTTGTATTGATTATAATAATCACACTTTGTAGAACTGCCTATCTTACTTAACCAGAGTGTAATGAGGAATCAAATAGATATAAACTGAACATAGCTAGAAAAGTGTTTATGGTACCCATTTATTCCACTAGCCATGTACATTCAAAACCATGAGAAAATAAATTATTATTAACTTTACTGGCCCACACGCTTTAGTCATTAGCATCATCCAGTTTCTTTCATATAATGTAACATTAGATAGGATATCTGCTTGTTTTCATATGTGCAATTTTAGTGCCATACTTTACATATCTGAACATACAAGTTGTACTCGAAGAGTATCGTCCATGTTTGCCATGACTATTTCACAGTATTTGATACATTAAGACATCTTCAAACATCAAGATATAATCAAAGGAAACAAAATTAGAAACAATTAAAATGTGCAAACACTAAATCGTACGTGATTAGACCCATTCTGGGTGGATATGTGAGACTGTAATGTCTGCTGTACTCAAACATCATGATTGTTGTTGTTGTTGTTGTTGTTGTAGGGTTTAACGCCATTTTTCAGCACACGATATGCTATACATGGTGGCCAGTATTAATGGTAGAGGAAGAACCCAGGAAAACCCCGGACAGAACCATTGATCCATGAGAAGCTACTGGCAAGCTTTCTCACATACCCACATTGGCAGAATCCCAGACTCGAACCCATGCAGACAGAGGTGAGATGGCAGTGATCCATAATGGAGAGCGCTTTAGACCACTCGGGGCCCAAACATCATGATTGCACATGCTGCTTGATGATATATTTTGACCTGATTATGAACTCCTTTATGAAGCCAATAAAGTGTACAATGTGCCCTTCAAGGAAGCCAATAAAGTGTACAATGTCCTCTTCAAGGAAGCCAATAAAGTGTATTTGTTTATCATAATTTTACTGTGTAACATAAATGTACAAAGTAATTGGTACTGCAGTCATTTTATGTTGATATGTCAGAATAATTATCAAACTATTAACAATATAAAATAATTCATAATTTAAAATAATGTTCATATATGATTTTCTGTTTGCAAAACATCCTCAATACAACACTAATGCTTCACAAGAATGCTTTTCAATGAAACCATATAGTATAATGTGAGGTCACCTTGTAAGGGGGAAGACTAAACAGTGCTCACTAACTATATCGCTGTTCAAGGAAGCCATAAAAGTGTGATGTATTGCATGTCAGGTCACACATTAATGGGGCTAATTGTTCAATACTCCCCCCATATTATTGGTCAAGGAAAATCATGTTATATTGAGGTCACCTTGTAATGGGGAACACTATGCAGTGATTCCCCACTATGATGCTATTAAAGAAAGCCAATAAAGTGTACAATGTGCTATTCAAGAAAGCCAATAAAGTGTACAATGTGCTCTTCAGGAAGGCAATAAAGTGTAAAGTGTACAATGTGCTCCTTAAGGAAGCCAATAAAGTGTACAATGTGCCCTTCAAGGAAGCAAATAAAATGTACAATGTCCTCTTCAAGGAAGACAATAAAGTGTAAAGGGTACAATGTGCTCCTCAAGGAAGTCAATAAAGTGTACAATGTGCCCTTCAAGGAAGCCAATAAAGTGTACAATGTCCTCTTCAAGGAAGCCAATAAAGTGTAAAGTGTACAATGTGCTCCTCAAGGAAGTCAATAAAGTGTACAATGTGCTCTTCAAGGAAGCCAATACGGTGTACAATATGCTATTCAAGAAAGCCAATAAAGTGTACAATGTCTTCTTCAAGGAAGCCAATAAAGTGTAAAGTGTACAATGTGCTCTTCAAGGAAGCCAATAAAGTGTACAATGTGCTCTTCAAGGAAGCCAATACAGTGTACAGCGTGCTCTTCAAGGAAGCCAATACAGTTTACAATATGCTATTCAAGAAAGCCAATAAAGTGTACAATGTCTTCTTCAAGGAAGCCAATAAAGTGTAAAGTGTACAATGTGCTCTTCAAGGAAGCCAATAAAGTGTACAATGTGCTCTTCAAGGAAGCCAATACAGTGTACAGTGTGCTCTTCAAGGCAGTCAATAAAGTCTACAATGTGCTCTTCAAGGAAGTCAACAAAGTATGTCATGTGTAAGATTGCCTTATAATGAGGTATATCATACTGTGATCCCTCACTATAAACCCATTCAAGTAAGCCATAACATTATACCATGATTCATCTTCACTAGAAAGCAACCACAATGTTCCAATAGGCTAACCTATCTCCTTTATCAGTTTCTTCTCTTTATCAACTTTACCATTAGATGTCAACCTTCAACTTTACCATTAGATGTCAACCTTCAACTTACTATTAGATTTCAACCTTCAACTTTACCATTAGATGTCAACCTTCAACTTTACCATTAGATCTCTCCCTTCAACTTTACCATTAGATGTCAACTCAACTTTACCATTAGATGTCAACCTTCAACTTAACCAATAGATGTCAACCTTCAACTTAACCAATAGATGTCAACCTTCAACTTAACCAATAGATGTTTACCATTAGACATCAGCCCTCCAAATTGGAACTTTCAGCAAAGTGCTTCTAACTTATGTGTAAACTTAAGCAGGTTCAAACAAGGCTGTGTCATAGATAAAATTTTGCAAAACATAAAACCACAATGATGTGAAGTGTGACTGTAATATGACCCTAAGTAATAAGTAATGGTACTACAATCAAATGAAGAATGGTTTAAGGAAACTGCATTTTCATTTTATTTTACAAATACAGACCTTTTGTTTGCTTTTGTCTTTGTCTGCCCATGCTGAAGAGCAAAGACAGACATATACATCTACACAAATAGATAAATAGGTAGATAAGGATTTCAGAAATGGATACATTTTTATGAGAGAGAGAGAGAGACAGGACATTTGGGCAAAAGACCTTAAACTAAAAACAAAAAAGATATAAAAAAGCTGTGCTAATTTAATTTTAATTATGTTTGAATATATCATAGCATTTTTTCTATTTATCTACATTTCAACTGAAAGTTCAACTATTCATGCAGGTTTAAGTATTTATCCAGTAAGAAAACAAGGTAAACTGAGTCTATACTAAAACATTCAATGATATCAATCAACTCAAATTTGGCCTTTTTAGTTAGTTTTTTTTTCTTCTGGGGCTCCACTCACTTGATTAGACTGAAACATTTTTCTTTTCTCTACATTTCCATTTCATATTCTATTGATCATGTAGATTTTAGTATCTGCCCAGTACTAAAGCGAGGTAAAACTGAGTCCCTAAAAGTCCCTCAATGGAATATTCTGTAACATCAATGAACTTGAACTTTTATTTTTTTTCTGAGGAGTTATGTCCACTCACAAAGTCTGCTCCCACTTCCTTGTCGTCCAATTTACACTTTGAAATTAATAATATGCAACTTAACAATTTCTCACAAGCTAACTACTGAGTGTGATCTAAGAACAGCTTTCTTAATACAATAAATTTTGGGCCAAATAATCAGAACTAATCAGTCCCCCATGATATTCATGTACACACATATAAAGATGGCTTGCTGGTGCTAGATTTCCAGGCTCACTAATTACTAGAGATAAATTGCCTTGTATCTTTAAACAAACCTGTGTAAGAAATATGTTGTATTATAAACAATTATCATCTAGTCACTATTAAATTGGTTACATGAACCGACCCAATCTATGACAAGCGGATTGTTTAAATCTGCAATGTCAGCCCATTTGCAGCTTACAAATTGCTCATGGCTTGGTTAGGACTTGAAAAATATAAAAGATCAATAGATTAAAAAAACTGCAGGCTGTTACGTAATCAAAGAATGTTCTGCATGTAAATGAGAAATAAAGATGCAGATACATGATCTGTGGCAAGATGATAAAGTATAAAACTTGCATAATATAACCAAGTCTCAATATCTGGAAGCTCATCCACAGGTAAATACCTTGTAAACCTGATCTTGCCCAGCCAATTTGAGCTTGTCATGGGAGTCGGGTAAGGGGATCTCTAAAGCCCTAATAATAATGAACCCTATTATAACATGACCTCATATATAATACAGTACACGTTCGTGGCTACCTTAGAAGCAGTGTAATGGGGGATTACTATATAAAATGTGCCCATCACAGGGCTTGATATTAATACTAATCCTCTATCCTGGGATTAGTAATCAGTCAAACTCAGCAGTTACTAATTCATTGGGGCAGTGAAAATTAGACCTAGTCATGTATTATATCCATAACAAACTTAAGAAGTGGTCATGAGTCAGCATTCCCTTTACTGGTTAATTGATTTGCTTATTATTAAAACTGTCCCTACCAACATCTTGCAATTGACATGGTGCACTAAATGCCCACAGTGAAAACTGACAGGTTTTAAGCAACTCATCCACTCATTAGTGTGGTTTTTTTCAGAGCAGTTCTTGCACACATGAAACTAATCTGGTGTACTGCTCTAAAGCACTGAGGTTTTTACTGATGATAAGAAAATGGAAAGGGTCTCAGGCTAGTACTTACCAATTGGAAAAGGGTGTTTTTGCCAGCTCAACAAAATAATCCAGAATATACAAATATCTTTAAAAAACATTCAGTACATTGTGCAGTGGCAACTGTAGATATGTGCAAGTATTTGCAAGGTGTACTGCAGCAACCATTGAAATGGCAGAAATTAGATGATGACAAGAGATTGCAATTGCAAATCTGATAAAGAGAAAGAGACTAAAAATGGGCAAATGAATACAAATAGCTTAAGCAGGAAAGGCTGTGATGTTGGGCAATTTCTGCACAGAGAATCTAGAGGAATAGGAAAATTTGCTGGGTATTTCATTCATTGCAAGGCACAAAATTTTCATAAGACATCCCTGGAATCACACAGTGCAAGCTTCCTGAATATAATGGCAGAGGAATAAATGAAATCAAAACAGAAAATTGGTTCCTGAGAAGCAAGGCACATTATGGCATCTTTTGAACAAAGAAACTTGAGCATGAACTTCAAATTTGTATGAGTCTTGTTGGTGAAATATAGTTGTTTTGACTGATGCTAATAAATGATGTTGAATTAGAAACTTAACTGGCTTCTGTTTGATTTTAGCAGGCAAAGTGAAATTTAGGACGGATCAGCAAAGAAATTATGTTGGTGATCCTGCAGATTAGTGTAAACAAATCCTAGTTTTGAGCCCTGTAACGTCGCCTCACATGTAGCACAGGACACTTTTATGCCTATGTTGAAATGCATTAAAGTGAGAAATCACATCAAACTGTACACGATATGGTAATTTCTCATATAACACAGTACACATTTATAGCTATACTGAAAAGCATTAAAGTGAGAAATCCCTGTATACTGTACACCATATGGTGACTTCACACATTAACACAGTACACTTGTATAAGCCCATGAACCACACTGTTGTGCACATCACAGTACAGATCTCCCCTATTAGAACATGATTTTGGATATAATGCTATAACATCATTAACCCCTTAATCAAAATTAAAAAACTACAAATTAAAAAAAAAATTAAAGAAACAATTTTCAAGATTTATCAGCTGTAAATTTTACCTCAAAACATTAGTACCTTATTTGGAAATTACATTACTCATGATTTGATCTATGACAATATGGGATGAAAGAAAACAATCTGAAGCTTAGTATTATATTTTTTTTTACTTTTTAAAACAGAATTGGATACGATCAAATGTATAAATAAAATGCAGTGAAAAAAATGCCTAATTTACATAAACTAACAATATTAAAATATATTTGACTGGCATCTCTTATGTAGACCCCATCACCAAAACATGCAGGTACACTCAATTTTTGCTATACCGCTGTTCAGTACATAACATGGTCGACAGTTAAGGACCCCATCTATCGTGTTATAGCAGGGTAGAGTTGTATTTCTGAAAAAGTGCAGATTGGTTTACCTACCTGTTAGCAGTAAAGTGATGAATAATGCAAAAAAATCTGGATAGGTAGACAGTCCAGGTACACTCATGGAAACCTTTTCCTTGAAGAAATTTTGAATTTTATTGCCAATTAGTGAGTCAAAGTAGGAGCTCCAGGCTCGAGCTACACTGGCATTACCTGAAAAAAAGGGTTTAATTCATTAAAAAAAGGCATCAGCATGTAGATAAAATCATTTTCAACTTTTCTTGCATGTATTACCATCAGTGGAACAATATGCAAAGAAGAATAGTGTTGAGTTGCCTGTCTTTGCATATAAACTGACCTGAAAGACCAGAGAACTGATAAAATAGACATATTAGAAATCATTTAAGGCCAAAACAGGAGGATTTTAATTTATCCATGGAAGTATAAACACATAGTTTATTTTTCTAATCTTTACGTTAGTTTCTTGACAGCCTATTCAGTGATAACCATTGCTATAAAAAACATTAGAGAGATCTGTCTGGACAGCCTATCCAATGATACCCATTGCTATAAGAACCATTGGATAGATCTGTCTGGACAGCCTATCCAATCATACCCATTGCTATAAAAACCATTGGATAGATCTGTCTGGACAGTCTATCCAATCATACCCATTGCTATAAAAACCATTGGATAGATCTGTCTGGACAGTCTATCCAATGATACCCATTGCTATAAAAACCATTGGATAGATCTGTCTGGACAGCCTATCCAATCATACCCATTGCTATAAAAACCATTGGATAGATCTGTCTGGACAGTCTATCCAATAATACCCATTGCTATAAAAACCATTGGATAGATCTGTCTGGACAGCCTATCCAATCATACCCATTGCTATAAAAACCATTGGATAGATCTGTCTGGACAGTCTATCCAATGATACCCATTGCTATAAAAACCATTGGATAGATCTGTCTGGACAGTCTATCCAATCATACCCATTGCTATAAAAACCATTGGATAGATCTGTCTGGACAGCCTATCCAATCATACCCATTGCTATAAAAACCATTGGATAGATCTGTCTGGACAGCCTATCCAATGATACCCATTGCTATAAAAACCATTGGATAGATCTGTCTGGACAGTCTATCCAATCATACCCATTGCTATAAAAACCATTGGATAGATCTGTCTGGACAGTCTATCCAATAATACCCATTGCTATAAAAACCATTGGATAGATCTGTCTGGACAGCCTATCCAATCATACCCATTGCTATAAAAACCATTGGATAGATCTGTCTGGACAGTCTATCCAATGATACCCATTGCTATAAGAACCATTGGATAGATCTGTCTGGACAGCCTATCCAATGATACCCATTGCTATAAAAACCATTGGATAGATCTGTCTGGACAGTCTATCCAATCATACCCATTGCTATAAAAACCATTGGATAGATCTGTCTGGACAGCCTATCCAATCATACCCATTGCTATAAAAACCATTGGATAGATCTGTCTGGACAGCCTATCCAATCATACCCATTGCTATAAAAACCATTGGATAGATCTGTCTGGACAGTCTATCCAATGATACCCATTGCTATAAAAACCATTGGATAGATCTGTCTGGACAGTCTATCCAATCATACCCATTGCTATAAAAACCATTGGATAGATCTGTCTGGACAGTCTATCCAATCATACCCATTGCTATAAAAACCATTGGATAGATCTGTCTGGACAGCCTATCCAATGATACCCATTGCTATAAAAACCATTGGATAGATCTGTCTGGACAGCCTATCCAATCATACCCATTGCTATAAAAACCATTGGATAGATCTGTCTGGACAGCCTATCCAATGATACCCATTGCTATAAAAACCATTGGATAGATCTGTCTGGACAGTCTATCCAATGATACCCATTGCTATAAGAACCATTGGATAGATCTGTCTGGACAGTCTATCCAATAATACCCATTGCTATAAAAAACCATTGGATAGATCTGTCTGGACAGCCTATCCAATAATACCCATTGCTATAAAAAACCATTGGATAGATCTGTCTGGACAGTCTATCCAATAATACCCATTGCTATAAAAAACCATTGGATAGATCTGTCTGGACAGCCTATCCAATAATACCCATTGCTATAAAAACCATTGGATAGATCTGTCTGGACAGTCTATCCAATAATACCCATTGCTATAAAAAACCATTGGATAGATCTGTCTGGACAGTCTATCCAATAATACCCATTGCTATAAAAAACCATTGGATAGATCTGTCTGGACAGCCTATCCAATAATACCCATTGCTATAAAAACCATTGGATAGATCTGTCTGGACAGCCTATCCAATAATACCCATTGCTATAAAAACCATTGGATAGATCTGTCTGGACAGTCTATCCAATCATACCCATTGCTATAAAAACCATTGGATAGATCTGTCTGGACAGCCTATCCAATCATACCCATTGCTATAAAAACCATTGGATAGATCTGTCTGGACAGCCTATCCAATCATACCCATTGCTATAAAAACCATTGGATAGATCTGTCTGGACAGCCTATCCAATAATACCCATTGCTATAAAAACCATTGGATAGATCTGTCTGGACAGCCTATCCAATGATACCCATTGCTATAAAAACCATTGGATAGATCTGTCTGGACAGTCTATCCAATCATACCCATTGCTATAAAAACCATTGGATAGATCTGTCTGGACAGTCTATCCAATGATACCCATTGCTATAAGAACCATTGGATAGATCTGTCTGGACAGTCTATCCAATCATACCCATTGCTATAAGAACCATTGGATAGATCTGTCTGGACAGTCTATCCAATGATACCCATTGCTATAAAAACCATTGGATAGATCTGTCTGGACAGTCTATCCAATCATACCCATTGCTATAAAAACCATTGGATAGATCTGTCTGGACAGTCTATCCAATCATACCCATTGCTATAAAAACCATTGGATAGATCTGTCTGGACAGTCTATCCAATGATACCCATTGCTATAAAAACCACTGGATAGATCTGTCTGGACAGCCTATCCAATAATACCCATTGCTATAAAAACCATTGGATAGATCTGTCTGGACAGTCTATCCAATCATACCCATTGCTATAAAAACCACTGGATAGATCTGTCTGGACAGTCTATCCAATGATACCCATTGCTATAAAAACCATTGGATAGATCTGTCTGGACAGTCTATCCAATCATACCCATTGCTATAAAAACCACTGGATAGATCTGTCTGGACAGTCTATCCAATCATACCCATTGCTATAAAAACCATTGGATAGATCTGTCTGGACAGTCTATCCAATCATACCCATTGCTATAAAAACCACTGGATAGATCTGTCTGGACAGTCTATCCAATCATACCCATTGCTATAAAAACCATTGGATAGATCTGTCTGGACAGTCTATCCAATCATACCCATTGCTATAAAAACCACTGGATAGATCTGTCTGGACAGTCTATCCAATCATACCCATTGCTATAAAAACCATTGGATAGATCTGTCTGGACAGTCTATCCAATCATACCCATTGCTATAAAAACCATTGGATAGATCTGTCTGGACAGTCTATCCAATGATACCCATTGCTATAAAAAACCATTGGATAGATCTGTCTGGACAGTCTATCCAATAATACCCATTGCTATAAAAAACCATTGGATAGATCTGTCTGGACAGTCTATCCAATAATACCCATTGCTATAAAAACCATTGGATAGATCTGTCTGGACAGTCTATCCAATCATACCCATTGCTATAAAAACCACTGGATAGATCTGTCTGGACAGTCTATCCAATAATACCCATTGCTATAAAAACCATTGGATAGATCTGTCTGGACAGCCTATCCAATCATACCCATTGCTATAAAAACCACTGGATAGATCTGTCTGGACAGTCTATCCAATGATACCCATTGCTATAAAAACCATTGGATAGATCTGTCTGGACAGTCTATCCAATGATACCCATTGCTATAAAAACCATTGGATAGATCTGTCTGGACAGCCTATCCAATAATACCCATTGCTATAAAAACCATTGGATAGATCTGTCTGGACAGCCTATCCAATAATACCCATTGCTATAAAAACCATTGGATAGATCTGTCTGGACAGTCTATCCAATCATACCCATTGCTATAAAAACCACTGGATAGATCTGTCTGGACAGTCTATCCAATGATACCCATTGCTATAAGAACCATTGGATAGATCTGTCTGGACAGCCTATCCAATAATACCCATTGCTATAAAAAACCATTGGATAGATCTGTCTGGACAGTCTATCCAATTATACCCATTGCTATAAGAACCATTGGATAGATCTGTCTGGACAGTCTATCCAATCATACCCATTGCTATAAAAACCATTGGATAGATCTGTCTGGACAGCCTATCCAATCATACCCATTGCTATAAAAACCATTGGATAGATCTGTCTGGACAGCCTATCCAATCATACCCATTGCTATAAAAACCATTGGATAGATCTGTCTGGACAGCCTATCCAATAATACCCATTGCTATAAAAACCATTGGATAGATCTGTCTGGACAGCCTATCCAATCATACCCATTGCTATAAGAACCATTGGATAGATCTGTCTGGACAGTCTATCCAATCATACCCATTGCTATAAAAACCATTGGATAGATCTGTCTGGACAGTCTATCCAATCATACCCATTGCTATAAAAACCATTGGATAGATCTGTCTGGACAGCCTATCCAATCATACCCATTGCTATAAAAACCATTGGATAGATCTGTCTGGACAGCCTATCCAATGATACCCATTGCTATAAAAACCATTGGATAGATCTGTCTGGACAGCCTATCCAATCATACCCATTGCTATAAGAACCATTGGATAGATCTGTCTGGACAGCCTATCCAATCATACCCATTGCTATAAGAACCATTGGATAGATCTGTCTGGACAGCCTATCCAATCATACCCATTGCTATAAGAACCATTGGATAGATCTGTCTGGACAGCCTATCCAATCATACCCATTGCTATAAAAACCATTGGATAGATCTGTCTGGACAGTCTATCCAATGATACCCATTGCTATAAAAACCATTGGATAGATCTGTCTGGACAGCCTATCCAATCATACCCATTGCTATAAAAACCATTGGATAGATCTGTCTGGACAGTCTATCCAATGATACCCATTGCTATAAAAACCATTGGATAGATCTGTCTGGACAGCCTATCCAATCATACCCATTGCTATAAAAACCATTGGATAGATCTGTCTGGACAGCTACAGCTCTCCGAGGATCAACATTCAGACTTACAGGGCTGACACACTCCAAACAGATAAAACAGGTCAGAATGCTATGACCTAAACAAGTCAGTGTTATAACCTAAACAAACCTGAGTGTTATGACCTAAACAAGTCAGAATGTTATGACCTAAACAATTCAGTGATATAACCTAAACAAGTCAGTGTTATGAATTAAACAAGTCAGAATGTTACACCCCAATTTGCTGATCCTGAATGTGTTCGTGGATCATGCTTTATCAAAATCAGTGCCATGTATGGGGGTGATTCAGGCTAAACAGTCCCCAAGTCTTGGTCGTTTTACCCAAATATTCAATGAAAGTAAACAGCTGACCTGCCATTTCTTATAAACAGTCCCCATGTGTCTATCATTTTACCCAAATACTCAAAGAAAGTGAAGGTGACTTGTCATTTCTTGTAAATAGTCCCCAAGTGTCTATCATTTTACCCAAATGCTCAAAGAAAGTGAAGGTGACTTGCCTTTTTTTATAAACAGTCCCCAAGTGCCTGTTATTTTATCAAAATATGCAAAGAAAGTGAATTTAACTTTCCTTTTCTTGAGTTAATGACTGCCAATCCTCTACTCCGTTTCTGGCCACTGAATGCTTTTGTATAATCAGTACAATACTGATGCTGTCTTTTTCAGCTCAATTGGCAATGCAAAACACTTGAAACCAAATAGTTTGTCCTGTTCTTAAAAACATTTGTGTCAAATGAATGATTATGTTTGTCAGCAATTAAGGTTTCAATCAACAAGATTCCCTCCAAAAACCTTGAAAAAGTGAGTCAAACTCCAGACATTTTGGTATTGTAAACATTCTGAATTTTAATCACTCTACACACAATTCTCACTATTTTGCCACCAGTTCACTCTGTTCTTGCAGGATAGTCACTTCACCCAACTATCTGAGTCTAGCATGGCTCCAAGGGCCAATTTGTTCAGGCATTACATACAGAGGTAAGTATGGTAAACTGTGAGTAAATTAATTGTTTAATATGCAGATAGGTAAATTAAGACTGTGTATTGCCCATTATTAAACCATCATCCAAAACAATGTAAATCAATTTTAATCCAATTTTTCAGCAAATACATATACTGCTGAATGAAGACTGATGAGTTATGAAAAACGTTTCAAAAGAAAACATGCTATTTTTTTCGAAAAGTTTTACTGTAAATCCTCGTAAAACAAGGACTAAGTAATATTTTACCAATTTTATTCAGGCAATTTGTGCATTGAAACAAAACAGAAATATTACGAAAACATGAAATTATTTTTTAACTCAAATTTTTACACTGTAATGTTATACATGTATAGGAGGCTGTCTACTGCAGATAGATGCAACATCTTTGCACATTGCATTGTTTACTACATTCCTACACTGTAATCCATGTACGATCTTTGAAAAAGTAACATACATATATATATATATATATATATATATATATATATATATATATATATAAGAAAAACCTGTATACCACAAGGATGATTTTATTGGGTAACCAGAGATATTCATATGCATAGATACACCAATTACGAGTAATTCATAACTACCTTATACTGACCATTTTCACATTACCATAAACCCTCTATAAATGGACTTCTGACTAGTAATACAATCTCACTGAGTTCTTTCATAAATTACTTGTAAAAACTGAATACAATTTTAAAACAGCTTCATAAATTTGAAATGAAAGAATCTTATCTGCTGACATGGTTTTTCTCAAAACTAAATTCTGCAGAAGGCATGTTCGGAATCCTGTTAAACAACTTTGCACTCAAGTTTATTTTCATAATTAAAATCAAGAATTTCACAATGCAAGCCTGCATCTAAAGTTTGATCACAATCTGTTATGACTGATAAATTTGATGAAAATAAATTAAAAAACAAAGCCTCTGGAGTAGTGGCAAGGATTGACGAATTCACAAAGGACAATTAAAGATGGATAGACTTCCATATCATACACTTCTTTGACTTTTAACTATAAGAAGTACTATGGAGCAAATTCAAACATTTTCCTCTTTTCTCAGATCCAAGAATAGCAACAAATGTAAAACATACCTATGACATATTCTAAAATAAGATTCCAGCCAATGACAAAAGCCATCAGCTCCCCCACAGTGACATAGCTGTAAACATATGCTGACCCAGTTCTGGGAACTCTGGCACCAAACTCGGCATAACAAAGACCTGAAATTCAAAGAAATTTTTGTTTTGATGATGATGATGATATGGATGAAAATAACTTTAGTGTGTGCCAAAACTGAGGCTATAAATTTGTAAGGTCTTAAATTGCCTTCTTTGGGTATATTCTTGTGAATATTGCCACATCCAATACATTCCTATGTAAATCATAGTTTAGAAAATAATGCAAAAAGTTCTAATAAAAAAGCTGTGCTATTGCATTATTATCACCATCAACATCATCATCATCATCATTAATTATGAACAAGAAACTAATTTTCCTCATTGAACAATGACACTATTTTTCATGAAATCTTAGCATTCTGAAAGGAATGTATTCACCATATACTTAATACTTAAATATAAAACAGTTTGTTACTTGTGAAAATATAATAATCTATATACTACAAATATATTAAAACCTAAGGAAACGTATTAACTGAGACAAAATCCCTTTTTTAAAAATTAATAAGCAATAATAATAATAATAAATGTACCTTTTATATCTTAAACTATATTATTCTTGCATTATGAAGGTATAAAAATAATATTCCAAGCACTTTTGTTTTGCAAAATATTAGATACCGGCAAGGACTGAGACAAGAGCTGCAATGAGAAATGAGATGGTGACAGAAGGACCAGCTGTTTCCTTGGCAACCTGCCCAGCCACAACATATATCCCAGCACCAAGAGTACTGCCAATTCCTGTTAAAATTAAAAATACACTAATTTCTCATCTCAAAATGATACTGACTGTTTTCTTTTTAAATAAGGTACAAGTGTTAAAAACAACTTCTAAATAACACATTATTCTCAACACTTATGTGCCACCAGGTGGCCTTCTGTACAAACTGTGATCAAAATATTTTGATGCAGTCACCAGTGACAAAATAAATAAAACAATGAAAGGAAACTAAAATGGCAAGAGTATGGCAAACAGCACATTGTAGGCCTACCCCATGTTTATTCCATTCATATTCTTTCAGTCTAATTGGGCTTGACCTTTGACCTTTTGACCACAATATTAGTTACCGGGTAGGTTCTTTCTTACTCCAAGTGCAAGTCATCCACAATGTTATGTAACCCTGAATAATGGAGAACTCGAGTTACTATGTGGAAGTAAACATTTTTTATTCAGTTACAGTGACCTTGACCTTTGGAACCTGAAATCAATTGCTATTCTTCTTACCCAAAAACTGGTAACAGATAGTTGAATGGACTGCAAAAATGCCTTACAAACTTGGTGTCCCCTCTTAATACTGAAACAATATTGCAGAATAACCAAGACATTGGCACAATTTTTTAGATACATGCTAAAACCTTTGTTTATGGTGGGTGCAAAACATTCACTTTACTCCACTCATGCCACTCCTCTTGCCTTAAACTTCTCAAATTTCCTTAATATAGAATTAACAGTATTATGTTTGGAAAAACTGGAACAATACTTACACAGAAGCCAGACAATAGTTACACAGAACTGGGACAATAGTTACACAGAATCAAGACAACAGTTACACAGAAGTCAGACAATAGTTACATAGAACTGGGACAATAGTTACAAAGAACTGCAGGGACAATAGTTAAATGAGGTCAGACAATAGTTACACAGAACCAGGACAATAGTTATACAGAACCAGGACAACAGCTACACATAAGTCAGAAAATAGTTACACAGAACTGGAAGAATAGTTACACAGAACTGGGACAATAGTTGCAAAGAACTGGGACAATAGTTAAACAGAAGTCAGACAATAGTTACACAGAAATGGGACAGTAGTTACACAGAAGTCAGATAATACTTACACGGAAGTGGGACAATAGTTACACAGAACTTGGACAAAACATGTCACTACATAGAGGATAAGCCTCTCCTTCTCTGCCTCGATGAATATCTCTTAAATGCCAATGACATGTCCAGGCACCTGACACATTGCACTACAGTACCTGATATGGACAGTGTGTGTGAGTGTGTGTGATTTGGATTTTTAACGTAGCTTTACAAAAAGTTAGTCAAACTGCTACAATGTCTGCAGTGTGACAGTTTATAGTGATGTCTAGCACTGGGGCATCATGCTGCAGACATGTAGCATGATGTCCCACCCTGTCACATTATCCTGACACCAGGCCAACCAGTCCTAACACTAACCTCTTAATGCTGAGCACCAAGTGAGGCAGATGTTAGTCCCATTTTTGTTAGTCTTTGGTATGACTCGCCCGGGGATCGAACCCATGACCTTCCACTTCTGAGGTGGACACTCTAACCACTAGGCCACCAAAGCGGTCATGATTGGACAGCAAATGGCATCTTTCTTTTATTTTCACTTTATTTATTTACAATAGTTATAAAATTACCTTTATGTTTCTACAAGTTATCAAAATGTAATGATGCCATTTATTTGGACAGTGTGTGCTATTTAAAATGAGCAAGAGGCCCAAGTGGACCTGGCATCATTTACCTCAGCGACTGAATAATCTTTAATAATACATATTAAAAAAAATATGCAAGTAATGGTGTTAAATAATTATGATCCAAATTGGATCAGAAATAGTGATAGAGTGATAACAAGCTCAGCCAATCAGATGCAGTATCGCCTTATTAATATGCATGAATCCAATGCATTACTGAATGCATGTGTCTTGATCATAAAAGCATATGTATGTATGTATGTATGTATGTATGTATGTATATCTGTCTGTCTGTCTGTCTGTCTGTCTGTCTGTATGTATGTATGTATGTATGTATGTATGTATGTATGTATGCATAAGTATTCAATGACACCTCAGCATAAAAATGGTTGTATGGTGCTAACCAAAAGAAACAAACATCACATCAAAAGCATGGCCTCAAGAATGCCAAAAAGCCCAGACAATCGGATGCAAGATCCAATAATTCATGTATGTGGACCATGCTCATTATCAAAATTATTCAAGATACAAGTCCATATTCCAAGTCTGATTTTTTAAAAACGGATCAGAAGTGTGGCTTCCAGATTGGCAATACGATCAGATAATAGGATGCAAGATTAACTCATTAATATTTGTGGATCTTGTTGATTACAGAACTTGTCCAATGATCAACTCATTAATATGTGTGGATCTTGTTCATTATAGAACTTGTTCAATGATCAACTCATTAATAGGTGTGGATCTTGTTCATTACAGAACTTGTCCAATGATCAACTCATTAATAGGTGTGGATCTTGTTCATTACAGAACTTGTCCAATGATCAACTCATTAATAGGTGTGGATCTTGTTCATTATAGAACTTGTTCAATGATCAACTCATTAATATGTGTGGATCTTGTTCATTACAGAACTTGTCCAATGATCAACTCATTAATAGGTGTGGATCTTGTTCATTATAGAACTTGTCCAATGATCAACTCATTAATAGGTGTGGATTTTGTTCATTATAGAACTTGTCCAATGATCAACTCATTAATAGGTGTGGATCTTGTTCATTACAGAACTTGTCCAATGATCAACTCATTAATAGGTGTGGATCTTGTTGATTACAGAACTTGTCCAATGATCAACTCATTAATAGGTGTGGATCTTGTTCATTATAGAACTTGTTCAATGATCAACTCATTAATAGGTGTGGATCTTGTTCATTACAGAACTTGTCCAATGATCAACTCATTAATAGGTGTGGATCTTGTTCATTACAGAACTTGTCCAATGATCAACTCATTAATAGGTGTGGATCTTGTTCATTATAGAACTTGTTCAATGATCAACTCATTAATATGTGTGGATCTTGTTCATTATAGAACTTGTCCAATGATCAACTCATTAATAGGTGTGGATCTTGTTCATTACAGAACTTGTCCAATGATCAACTCATTAATAGGTGTGGATCTTGTTGATTACAGAACTTGTCCAATGATCAACTCATTAATAGGTGTGGATCTTGTTCATTATAGAACTTGTTCAATGATCAACTCATTAATAGGTGTGGATCTTGTTCATTACAGAACTTGTCCAATGATCAACTCATTAATAGGTGTGGATCTTGTTCATTACAGAACTTGTCCAATGATCAACTCATTAATAGGTGTGGATCTTGTTCATTATAGAACTTGTCCAATGATCAACTCATTAATAGGTGTGGATTTTGTTCATTATAGAACTTGTCCTAGATCTCAATGACATGTGTGCATATATTCAAAGTTTATAAAAAGTGGATCAGAAATATGGCATCAAGTGTAGAAGCAAGATCATCCAATCAGATGATGGATCACCTCATTAGCATGCATGGATCATCCTCATTATCAAACCTATCCAATATTTTAATGATATAAATATAATTTACAAGTTTCAGCAAAACTGGATTGGAAATACAGCCTTCAGAGTCATAACAAGGTCAGTCAATCAGATTACCTCATTAACTGATTACCTGAACTAGAATTGTGGATCTCACTCATTATCAAGCTCATCAAAAATGGTATGCCCATATTCGAAGACTAATTAAAACAGGATCAGAAGTATGAACTACAGAGTAGTAACAAAGAACTGTTAAGATATAGATGACTGATAATGGACAGTGGATGCAGAGATAAACCATAAACTAATCTGTCTGTGAAAGCTTGATTGTATAATCTAACAAAGAAACCTTGATATCAAACCCTAACAATGTTGCCTTTTTAAAAAAAAAATTTGACTTATCCATTTTCCCCCTTTTTAAAAAGATATTATCTTGTAGATTTATCTTTAAACAAATGATTAAAAATATTTAAGATGTACAGGCAAGGATTGATGCAATTTAAAGTGATAAAATAATATTTTCTAATAAGAATGAGAAACAAAAAAAAAATATCTGTTCCATCACAACATCATAATTCCCCTTCAGAAGCCTTCTTAGTAGGTGACAGCAAGCCTCATCTGAAAATCAATTATGAGTTAGAAACAGGTAAAGAGAATGTAGATATACCAATCCCTGTGAAATTCTTGTCCAAGTTAGCAATCAATATTGAATTTCAAGGCAAAAATTGAAGACCATGTTAATACAGAAACAAGCACATATCAGCTTGTTGATTAACTACCATAAAGTATATTCCTACACAGGTAGACTATCTCAATAGTTTCAGTCCACGGTTACCAAGACAAGACTGACCCAGTTAGTCACTATCAATGGGCTAAGAAAGGGATGCATCTTCAACACAGCATGAGAGATGAAGCAGCATCATCATATACAAAATGGTTAGCATACAACATGTCAAAATATGGTCCGCTGCACTGAGAGGCTTACAACATGTGTTACATATATCTGATTCAATTTATATTTATTTTATTTAATTGTTTGTCAGTTTTAAATTTTTTATTCTATTATATGCTATTATAATGTAAATTTATTTGCTGGAGATATTCTTCCAGAAAATCAGTTGACCAGAATCATTCTTTTTGTAAACACCAGGTGTTGATCTAAATCCTGACCTTGTTTCAGAATTTGTAGCAACCTTCGTAAACAAGTTCTATTTTATTTTAAAATGATTGGTTTTCGTCAGGGTCATTTTGGTGTATGTGACATAAACACGATCACATAACCCCCCTTTCAATTTTGCAATTCCGGTTTTTCCATTACTGCGCATTTGTTAGTTTTCATAGAGATGCGTAGCGAGAGATTTCTCAGTTTGGGGCTTTTTACACTGATGTCAAGTTATTTTGTTGTAGCCAGATTTTGAGTTATAATTTTCTTCAGATCAGTTGGATTTCAAAAGATTTTTTTCTTCTCTGGAAATATTTTGAGGAGTGGTCACACAGAAATTTTGAAATACATTGCTTACAAATTTAATTTGGATTTCCAACACCGGAGTGTCATTATTTGTATTTCTACATGGAACTGTAAAAGACAACACAGTACAGACTACAGCATACATTATTGTCATCCATCTTTGATTTTCCATCAGGATTCAAACTTGAAATTATTAGAACATTTATTACTAGGACTTTTGCAATTTAATTCTTGGATTATTCTTGGATTATTTTTGGATTTGTTTCTTGAAACCATAAGTTCTTCCCTTTTCATTTTTACAGAATTTTTCCAAGGAAATAAATCTTTTGTTAAATTTTAAAAAGCTTGTTGTTTTCACTCTTTCTGTGTTACTGTTTATTCGAGCCTAAACACGTAACATAGAAATTGGAGTCTTGTCCGGGATTTTTGTATTCCAGCTAAAATATTTCGGAAAACATTGATTCTGAAATTTGAATTCCCCTAGTATTTTTAAATCTTTAGTGAGATAGACAAGCTTTTCCTTAAATATCATCAAAGTAGAGAATTCTTTTGAATTTTACTCAGGAGTGGCTGGAAATTTCGAAAATGGAAGTACAGCTTAAAAAAGTTGGAATTAGAGATAAGATGGGTTCAGTTTCAGATAGAAAAGATACAAATGGAAACAGATATGGAAGTAAGATGAATGCAGTTTCAGAAAGAGCTGGAAGTAAAATGAATGGAGTTGCAAAAACAGAGTGAGGAGAGAGAAAGACAAATGCATTTACAATTTGAGAAAGAGGAGAGAGAGAGAGAGAGAAAGGAAAGAGAGAAAGAAAAACAAATGCAATTGGAAGAAAGAGAGAAAGAAAGACAAATGCAATTACAAAAAGAACGAATAGTAATGCAAATGCAAAAGGAAAAGGATGAAAGGGAATTTCAAATTTGGTTAAAAGAATTAGAGATAACAAAAGGAAAACACTCTCCTACTTTTGATGTTTTAAGAAATATCAAGTTAGTACCTCCTTTTCTGGAAGAAGAAGTAGACAGATATTGTTTAAATTTTGAAAGAATTACTGTGAGTTTCAAGTGGCCAAGAGAGTACTGGACTCTATTACTGTAATGTGTACTCACTGGACTCTATTATTGCAATGTGTATTCACTGGACTCTATTATTGCAATGTGTATTCACTGGACTTTATTACTGCAATGTGTACTCACTGGACTCTATTATTGCAATGTGTATTCACTGGACTCTATTATTGCAATGTGTATTCACTGGACTTTATTACTGCAATGTGTACTCACTGGACTCTATTATTGCAATGTGTATTCACTGGACTTTATTACTGCAATGTGTACTCACTGGACTCTATTATTGCAATGTGTATTCACTGGACTCTATTATTGCAATGTGTATTCACTGGACTTTATTACTGCAATGTGTACTCACTGGACTCTATTATTGCAATGTGTACTCACTGGTAGAGCTCATGATATTTAGATTTCACTGTCACTAGAGCAGAGCGCAGACTATGATATAGCTAAGGACTATATCTTGATGGGTTACGAGTTAGACCCTGAGGCTTATCAGCAAAAATTCAGAAACTATAAAACAGAAGCTGACCAGACCTATGTCAAATCTGCATGGGACAAAGCACGACAATTTGATAGATGGTGCTCTTCTAGAAAGATTAATAAAGATTATGAAAGTCTCAGACAAACTCATATTGGTTGAAGAGTAAAAATATAGTCTGCTGCACTGTGAGGCTTACAACATGTCAAAATATGGTCTGCTGCACTGAGAGGCTTACAACATGTCAAAATATGGTCTGCTGCACTAAGAGGTTTACAAATTCCCATTGGCTTTGATCAAAATTTCTGAAATCAACCAAGTAATGAAAGCTTCAATGGGAGTGATTTGAGGTAAAAAGTCCAAGTTTCAGCAAAGTCTTGCTCCATATATCCAACAAATTTTTATTTTAAGAATCCTCAAAGAAAATTAAACTTCTTTGATACAGTCTTACTCTCTCTAAATCTTCAAAGTTATCAACATTTCCTATAATTTTTAATTTTTGTTAAACTCTTCAAAGAAAACTGAAATAAAGTTTAACAGTATCACTGATGTGCAACAACAGTAGCATGCTTTCTTTGTTTTTTTGTGGTGAATGGGTTCAATTCCTTGTTATGGCAAGTGCATATGGTGTGAGCTAGTGCATCTATCACCCAAGTGAAGCTAGTTACTTGCTCCAGGTATCAAAACAGGTAAGTCCAGTCTACAAAATATATCAGTAATGTAGAATCTGGAAGAATCCTGTTTTACAACAGATGTAAACTAAATATAAAAGTTCATTGGAAAATTCTATAATAAAATAAATTTGTTACCTAGAGCTGTGAGGTCGAGTGTGTTGAGACACCTTGCAAGCTGTGTTTCTGACACGCGACTTGTATCTATATATTTCTTTCTAGCAAGTTTCTGAATAAAAGCTTTCATTCTGGGCTGAGTAGAGACTCCCTTTCCTCAGTCACTCTGAGAAAAAAAAAGATTAACAGTCATTGATTGCCAGAAAAAGTAAACATTTAGTTCACTGATTCTCACATGGAGTCAAAATCCTGTTTGTCATCTATAAATATTGACTGGGTTCAGGGACAAAAAACAAATTAAACACTTTAATTTTTATCATTATGTCTATCAGTTAAAATAATTTGAGAACCATATGTAATCATATGTATGTGTACATGAGATAGACCAAAGAAGTCAGCTCCAGACAAATCAGGATATTTTCAAAGTTTGTTTGGGAGTTCTGACTTCAAAAGAGGGATGGTTTACATTTAAAAATTTTAATTTTCCATTGTGGCATATGTCCTGCACTTTCTTATCCTAATTAGGTTCCAAAGCTTGGGTCATTACATGCATATGAGTAGATTTTTGTCCCTCTGTATGAAACCTTTTTCTGCAATTTCTGCACCTTTGAATGTCACTAAGTTATTATTCACTAGTCCCTAGTATTGCATTTCAAAGCATTTACACTGTCCATACATGTCATCATTTAAAAGAGATCAGATATCCGTCAAGGGCTTTGATTTACAGTTGATGTTTATCCATTCGTCATTAATAAAGTTCCATTGTAATGGTCTGTTTACCCTGACCAGCAACTGATTTTCACTCTTTACTGAAAATAGTCAATACCTTTTTATGAAACTTCACTCCAGGTCGATGAATTTCTCCTTTTTTTCACTCACTCTAAATACACAGAAAAGCAATTATGATTAAGAAAACAACTGAATAACTTAACCTCTATAATGAATATACTATCAAGTGTCTGTACATGTGGTGTTTCACATTTTTGCACTAGTTTATTACTGAACTGGCTGATGGGAAGCATGCTGCAATAACAACAATCCACACCTAGAGTAATCATGCATTCATTATTCTGACCAACAGAATCTTATTCAGTAGCACAAAATATTTGTCCTTACTTAATTGTAATTAATATTATCACATACAATTTTTTTAATGTGAAACAAGAAACAAACAATAGGACAAATACAAGTTACCAAACTAAAATCACAATTGGTGATTATCAGAAATGTATAATACTTAGAGCATAAAAATTGCAAACTATAAGATATTTATGTACAGAGTATGGGGAACTGATAATAATCATGAACTGTACAGAGTATGGGAAATTGATAATAATCATGAACTGTACAGAGTATGGGGAATTGATAATAATCATGAATCGTACAGAGTATGGGGAATTGATAACAATCATGAATCGTACAGAGTATGGGGAATTGATAATAATCATAAACTGTACAGAGTATGGGGAATTGATAATAATCATGAATCATACAGAGTATGGGGAAATGATAATAATCATGAATCGTACAGAGTATGGGGAATTGATGATAATCATGAACTGTACAGAGTATGGGGAATTGATAATAATCATGAATCATACAGAGTATGGGGAATTGATAATAATCATGAATCGTACAGAGTATGGGGAATTGATAATAATCATGAACTGTACTGAGTATGGGGAATTGATAATAATCGTGAACTGTACAGAGTATGGGGAATTGATAATAATCATGAATCATACAGAGTATGGCAGATAATAATCATGAACTGTACAGAGTATGGGGAATTGATAATAATCATGAACTGTACAGAGAATGGGGAATTGATAATAATCATGAATCGTACAGAGTATGGGGAATTGATAATAATCATGAACTGTACAGAGTATGGGGAATTGATAATAATCATGAATCATACAGAGTATGGGGAATGATAATAATCATGAATCGTACAGAGTATGGGGAATTGATGATAATCATGAACTGTACAGGGTATGGGGAATTGATAATAATCATGAATCATACAGAGTATGGGGAATTGATAATAATCATGAATCGTACAGAGTATGGGGAATTGATAATAATCATGAACTGTACTGAGTATGGGGAATTGATAATAATCGTGAACTGTACAGAGTATGGGGAATTGATAATAATCATGAATCGTACAGAGTATGGCAGATAATAATCATGAACTGTACAGAGTATGGGGAATTGATAATAATCATGAACTGTACAGAGAATGGGGAATTGATAATAATCATGAATCGTACAGAGTAATTAAGCAACCATTTCAGTTGTATATACTGATTACTAATTAATGAAATTATGATACTGAAATGAGCATCTCATAAATATATTTTCCATAATAATTCCTGTAAAAATTACATCATGTTTAACTTAAGTATAATGATACAAATATTGCAATGTATGTTACTCGCATTTTTACAGAGTTTAGAATATAAAGCAATGATGTCTATTACAACAAAATTAATATATTAAATTCCCAAATTCAATTGTTAAAAATATACAGTAGTCAAACCATTGATACAATATAGTTAACAATATAATTGAAATGTCTTAGGTGATTAGACTGTGTTCTGGTGTTTCTATGTAACAGTACAGTACAACTAAAGTAATTGTATAAATATGTGACAGACCGTGTTAATAGAGACTGTTCATTATACCAGATATTCATGAAAACCTGGCACCCTGTTAACTGACCCCGGATCATGCGTAACAGCACTCAAGCCGAAAGATATTGACCTGTACCTGTCATTAATGTCAGGGTCGACGTCTTACAATGAAGCACGGGGCACACAAGGGGGCTCTATCATTGACAACAAGTAGGCCTACAATTTATCTACAAATCATGTATGTAATTGTGTGCTGTATACTCATAGTGGTAGATGAGTGACGATGCAACCCCTGTGGTATACCTGATACTGTAAACACACCACCACCCCAACCGGATAACTACAGTCAGGTCCAAAAAATGATTACCACTTCCAAAATGGTCCGTAACTTACATTACACATTTTCTTGTCTCGTTACGTTTAGTCACTGCTGTAAAACTGATAATAATTAGGACACTACCGGTAATGTCTTAACACAATATCGACACCGGATGCACATATTATTCGCACACTCGAAGCTTGTTTGTACTTCTCTTGTCGATTTTTAAAAAAAGAAAAGGATCAGTGACATTTAAAAACACATACAACCCGGTCATTTCATTCATCAATTTATAATTTCTAACCCAATTGTTGCCAAAGGGTCCCTAACTCTGTCAACCACTCGGCATTTAAAAAAAAAAAAAAAAACGAGCACAGCTCTAGGTATAAACAAGTGGACAGACTGCTCACTGTTCCTTTTTTTTGGTTTTTGATTAGTCCATATCAGTACAAATTGTGTCGGCGTGATCCATATTTGAAAAGTCAGTTTCTGTTTTAAAAAAGTGAACAAAAATTAAAGAGGAACCAATTAATGCATGTGTTCAGAAATATGCAACTCCAAATTTTACTTAACTGATGAGATTATTGAAGATGGTGAACTCATTATAGATGTTGCTCCAAAGTATATACTCGCCCAGGCAAATATGGTGACCATATTAACAAAAACTTACTGTTTGCTTCTAAAATGCCAACAACTTGACAGTTGTGAGTCCTTATGGCGACAATCAGGTTAAAATTTATAAAATGATGACTGAAATAACTAAATTTTGTGCATTTGTTATATATTTTATGCTTTTATTTTAAAGTCGGTTGGTGATAAAAACAATCGGGGGGTGCGAATAAGTAATACACAAAAAAGGTACATTAACAGTAAACCAAACTACGTAATTCAGATATATTTGCATAACGAGTTTCGTGAATGTTTGACACCTTATTACGCCATGCTTGGGTATTTCACTGTTTCGAGAATATGTAAAAATGTCCATAATATCGTATCTTTTTCTGTATTATCTCTAAATCATTTTTTTATAAAAGCTATTAATATCAGTCATTCAAATTTCTTGTGTAAAAGACTTATCGGCCACGAGTGGCTGCTCTCTGGCATCTATTTATAGCTCGCTAACCTACTTCATCTAATCGCCAGCCAGGTGTGAATTGCGCAATCGTAACCAGGGCTAGCGTTTCCTGCTTGGACAAAATCGGCTCGGACGTCAATATATATACATCTCTCTTTCACTGTCTGGCATTGCAATTTCACGTTATTTCAATTTGTAGAAAAATAATTGAAAATCCATTATCGATCGCAACTACTTGGTTTGCAATAGTTATTGCTGCTGATGTTTCTTTGTTTACTTTGGGGGGGGTTGGGGTTGTTTTTTCTTCAATAAAAAATGAGATATAAACTACGTATGATAATAAATAGGCGGAGCATTCCACGTTTTCGAAAATTCGGAGAGCAAAATCCCTGATTTTACTCTTAAAGAGGGGCCTATGTGAAGTGTCAAATTTTGAATTACTGATAATTTTAAAGGTGAATGCATTTAGCAATTAAAGTTATCGCAGTTTAGCCAGGAAGTCATTGTGAAGGGTCACTCTGACCTTTCGTCGTTCATCTTCCCCCCATGTCAGTGAAACTTCAAAGGACGAGCATTCAGACCCAGTGAAATTGACCGGGGTATCTTAACACGGTCCTTAGAAAGTAAACATTTGAGCTACCAACCCTAACCACTTGGTAGGAACCAATGTCCACTTATCATATTTTCAAAGGGAAAATTGTCATGCACTGTCGTACACAGATTTTGAGCTGTCTAAATCTGATGAAAGGAATTATTTCTTTGGGAAAGATTATGGACCCTTGCTTATGATTGGGTAGAATAAATTAGGGCGTACACTTTAGAGCAATCTGACTTTAAAGTGACGACCCTAGTCGAAATTCTTTAGTCTGGAAATGTCTTTCCTGTGAAACAAGAAAAGGGACCAGTTGGTCGTCGTGTAAGGCATAATTAGTGCTAGGATGCACAAGTCCTGAAGGAAGAAAAAAGAAACAGGGACAAGGTACGTAATTTTACTTTCACGTAATATTTTATTATTTGATTGTTTGTTTTATGAAAATGTGTTTGCTATGACTAGGTTTCCATATTATCGTTTATTCAATTCATGGAAATATGTTGATGTTAGAGTTGTTATGCAACTTGCTTTATTCAATTTCATGGAAATATGTTGATGCTAGAGTTATAATGCAATGTATTTTATTCAATTTCATTGAAAGTGTTGATGCTATAATTGATATGCAATTTACCTTTTTAATTATACAGTCATTAGCTCATTGGTAGAATTGATTGCATGCGATCCAAATGTTCATATGTGTAGGATTTCATATGGTTATATGAAATAACTTCTTTTGTTGTTAGAACGCAACAGATCATCTTGAGTTAACAATAAATACCTAATTATATCTGATTTTGTAATGCTTGGATACTCTTGTAGTTAAGGACTGCTGTGAGTTACATTTCTTTTAAATTTCATGCAATAGTAATTGCACATGTAGTAGCATATGTAAATTAATACGGTAATACTTTAGTAGTCGTTCACGTGGTAATTTAAAGCTTGCCATTGGAAGCAAGGTCAATGTCCTATTGTACTAAGTCAGATTTTACGTGGTGTGTTTATAGCCACAGGCTCAGAATAACGATTAAGTGAATTGTATATGCCTCTAACCAGAAGGTATACAGAATTATGGGGTAAATTTGTCCTTAAGGAACAATTTCGGAGAGGAAGACGAGACAGTCCGAAGACAGGAGTACGGGAAAAGAAAGAAAGAAGGACAAGGTCAGAATAAAAGAACCAGGAAGTCCATGAAGGGGCAGAACCTAGAGTTTAGGAAGGATGAACTAGGAGATGTTGATATACGGTCAAAGTGAATGTAGGTGATGCAATCGATCGTGGACATTGTGCTCTTTTCACCTCTTGTTATGATGATGTAATAAATCCAAATTGGACACACCAGTTACGTTCTACTTATATAACTTGAATATGAATTTCCAGTATTAATTTGTTCTGATTAAATTTGTTATTTTCTTGTCAAAGGGGCTGATATTGTTATATTTCTTCCCAGTATTCTCACTCAGTTCTCTATTGAAATTCCATTCTTCTTTCACTCCCGCCAGACAATAATATCGAGGGAAGTCATGCTCTGGATAATGCCAGCCAAACCCAATTAACCACCCCTCTTTCTAAGAGGGCGACGTTTTACACTAGGTTACAATTATAAGAATAATCCTAGTGTCTTCTGACCCTTCACACCCCAGTTCTGATGTTTGGATAATAGTGTACATAAATGTCCAAATCAGAAAAGAAATGGGGTGGGAAGGGTCAGAGGAAACAGGGACTATAATAAGAACTGCATCTCCTTGTCTGTGTTTGCATACCCATTACCACTTACTGGTATGAAATTTTTTTATAAAAACTTTATATAAAAAAAACAAAAAAAACAACAACACAAAAAACAAACAAAACAAATTATGATTAATAGCAAAAGCTTTCAGCCCGTCAATATGATTGCATTTGTGTTCCTCTGATATATACCTGATATCTTGTTGGATATATTAACAATTATTGAAGTAAAGATGCATGTCATTTCTCAAGGACTGCATCCTTTTATATCCATTTTGGTCATATCTGACATGTACGTGTTAAGTCATTTTAAAGGATTGGTATTTCGCATCTAGTTTTGCTTATGGATGCATCTTTTGATTTCCCTTTAATCCGAACATACTGAGTTTTCTGCTCTGTTCTTTCTCTTCCTGTATAAGAGTTTCTTTTCTTTTATTTATCCCACTTCTTAATACAAGGCACAAAAACGAATGCATGCATTATTTAATAACTGGACTTCCTTTGACTTACTAGCGTTAATGGTTTTGAATATGTCACAGCAATGTATGTGATAACACTTAATTAATGGACTTAGTTCGAGATACTAGCATTAATGTTTTGAATATGTCACAACAATGGATACAGTAAGACTTAATTAATGGACTTCCTTCGACTTATTAGTATTAATGTTTCGAATATGTCACAGCAATGTATACGGTAAGTCTTAACTAATGGACTTCCTTCAACTCACTAGCATTAATGTTTTGAATGTGTCACATCAATGTATGCGATAAGACTTAATTAATGGACTTCCTTCGACTTATTAGCATTAATGTTTTGAATATGTCACAGCAATGCATGCGATAAGACTCAATTAATAGACTTCCTTAGACTTGCTAGCATTCATTTTTTTAATAGTCGCAGCAATGTATACAGTAAGTCTTAATTAATGGACTTCCTTCGACTTACTAGCACAAATGTTTTGAATAGTCACAGCAATTTATGCGATAAGACTTAATTAATGGACTTCCTTCGACTTACTAGCATTAATGTTTTGAATGTGTCGCAGCAATGTATGCGATAAGACTTAATTAATGGGTATCCTTTGACTTACTACCACGAATATTTGATTCTGTCACAGCAATGTATATTATAAGGATTTAACTGGTCACAGTTATATATGTGATAAGGTTTGAATCTGTCACAGCCTTGTATGTTAGGTTTGAATCTGTCACAGCCTTGTATATTAGGTTTGAATCTGTTCGAATAATGTACATGATGATGCTTGAATCTCTCACAGCAGTGTATATAGGCCAATAAATCAACCCCTCCCCTGTGATGATATTGATATCATCCATCAGTATTAGCACATATTTTGGGAGGGTGGGGTGATTTATCGGACTACAATGTATATGATATGGCTTCTTTTCATTGGTCACCGAAAATCAATTGATTTCAGGTGAACAATTTTTAATTTGCCAATTAGGGAACAAATTTAAAAAATATGACAATAGCCTATTCTCCATAATTCTATTGTTGTTGTTGCAGCTGCTCTTTGTCTTTAGTTTTATTTGTTTGTTTATTTGGGGGAGGAGTGTTTTTATATAAAGGTCACATTTTATTTAGTTAATGCTTCAAGTACATAACATTATCTGTTAAGTTCAAGGTTTTCATGAAAATTACAACTCTGAGTCATACAATCGATCTTCCCTCACAATGAGCTATTCACTAGAGACATAAAACATTAACCGTGTTGTAAGTGATGTCATATACTTGAGCAGGTTTACTATAAAAAAATTTGATTCATACCCAAAAGTGGGATCGAAAAGCTATTTTATTTCTGTGTTCACCCAAAAAGATTTTGTTTTATCATCACCCTATCTTCCCTAAACACGAAATTATGCATTTGTTTTTAGAATATATCATAGTGAATTCCGTATTCATAATATTTATAAAGTTCATTGTGGGCTTTTCTGCAATCCACATGATCCCACTATATGATTCCATTTTGATATATTTGTTTTACTGAATGTTCGGAATGCCAGTTCATTTAGAAGGGTTACGGGATTTTTAAAAAAATGTTATAAAATCCCTCGTAAATATAAGTGCTTAATAAATGAAAATTTATGACTTTACAGACTATTATTCTCTGACTTGATCTATGTATTTTCAGTATTGAGATAATGCTGAAAGAAATGTGAAAAATCAAGACAATGATCAGTCTTTCACAAGACAAGATTTAAAATTAGGCATATATTTTATGTATATCTATAATATTTATAATTTTATTCATGTCTGTAAATTGCAGACAACTTTTTGCTGTATTTAATACAAAATCCCTTTTAGGTCTTTTGTTTTCATTTGTAATAAAGAAAGACACAAGAAGTACATTATAAGGTTGTGGACATTTTATTTTTTCCTTCCCATTACAGTATTTGCCTATTTTATTCTGTCTCTACAAATATGGCATCCATACTGCCTTAATATTGGCATCCATATTGAATTAATATTGGTCTCCATATTGATTACTATTGGTCTCCATATTGATTACTATTGGCATCCATAATGATTACTATTGGTCTCCATATTGCTTACTGCTGGCATCCATATTGCATTATTATTATTGGCATCCATATTGATTACTATTGGTCTCCATATTGCTTACTGCTGGCATCCATATTGATTACTATTGGCAACCATATTGCCTTAATCTTGTTTAAAAACATGAGCACATTACAAGGTTGCACCATTAATTTAAAGTCTCCACAAATACGGCATCCACAATGCCTAACTAGTTTTTAGTTCTCCCTAAGGAGAGACATCAGAATTTATGAGAAGTGAGAAAAAGAGACAGCTAAAAGATATCCTATTATTCCAGATAAGCTAATGATAAAGTTTTGGACGAAGTGGTTTGCTATTCTCATTTATAGGTCCGTCAGTAAGGTCCGTAATGGATGCATCTGATTCATCCCTATGTGGATGATTAAACAAAGGTTTCTGCATGCCCTCAGAACTATTGCGTATCCCATATCCAAAATAAATCACAAATCCTGAAAATATAGAATGAAAAGTAATAAAAGGTTACAAAAACTCTGATACAGAATATGACAAACTGACACATATATACATGCATGCATGCATACATACAGACAGACATATTGAAAAATAGACATACTGTTATGTTTTTTACTTTTGCTAAAATTGTTCAAAATATATCAGTGTTGAAATGAAGTATACAGTTACTGATAAGTAATCTACTTTTACTAGATTACATGTCTATATATAAATATATATATATATATACACACACACACACACACAGCATGTTTAATGCTAGTTACACATTATCTCATATATTTATATGTTGTCAACATGTCAACATTAGAAATAATTTTAGCAGTAATCTCAAATATACTCCACAAAAATACCAAAAAATCAATGTCTTTACTAATTGCAACGGATGCTCTGTGTACTTACATTATATATCATTACTAATATTGTGTAAATGTTTAAAGCATGGCAGTGGCATAGAAAGCGAAGCAATATCAATTCTGATATATCTAAAGACATTTATACTGTTGTAAATAATTAGATGCTCCATTTTGTAAATATGTCAGTTGATGTAGCATTCATCTTGTAGTCTGTCAAGTGATTCTTTGTTGTGTGTCAGGGTCATGTACATTGATTTCAATACACCTTATGATTAAGAGGAAATAAAATCAGTGAGTTAAACATATACAAAGAAAAAAGAAGAGAAAGCAGAATAGACAGCTGCAACTAGGCAGATTACAATAGAATAGACAGCTGGTACTAGACAGATTTCAATAGAATAGACAGCTGGCACTAGATAGATTTCAGTAGAATAGACAGCTGTCACTAGACAGATTTAAACAGAATAGACAGATTTTAATAGACTGCTCTAATGGCCTATGTGGTTAGAGTGTCTGCCTCAGATGCGAGAGGTCATGGATTCGATTCCTGGCCAAGTCATACCAAAGACATAAAAATGGTACTAGCATCTGCCTTGCTCAGCAGGACTGGTGGTCCTGATGTCAATATAATGTGACTGGCTTGGACATGATGTTACAGGTCTGCGGCATGATGCCCTAATGATAGACATCACTATATACTATCGCATTGCAGATATCATTGAGATTTGACTCAAATTATTAAACTACATTAAAATCTAAAAACACAAACACACACAGCTGCCACTAGACAGATTTCAATAGAATACAGTTGCCACAAGACAGGTTTCAATAAAATAGATTTCAATTGAATAGACGACTGCCACTAAACAGATTTCGATAGATATGAATTAGTACACTTCTCAAAGTAAAAGCTGTAAAACTTCAAACTCAGTCACTGATAACTAGTTCCTCTCAATAAAAGACAGCAGGACAGTATTATCTATATGAATCAATGGCCTGACCTGACTTATAATCAAAACAACCAGGCATATAATTGACCCATCAGGTGTCCACTCAAAGATCTGTTTACTACTACATCCAGAGTGAACAGGACACAGTTAAATTTATCATTCTTTCATACACATCACCAAGAAAGTGTCATGCTTGAAATGTGCTTCAGTGTAAAAATTATATCATAACCATATACAAATAAAATAGGCAGCCTCAGGTATTTCCATATATAAGTCAAACAGGCAGGTAATCAAGTATTTCCATTTACAAATCAAATAGGCAGTAAATCAAATATTTCCGTACACAAATTAAATAGGCAGTAAATCAAATATTTCCATATACAAGTTCAATAGGCAGGTAATCAAGTATTTCCATTTACAGATCAAACAGGCAGTAAATCAAATATTTCCATGTACAAATTAAATATGCAGTAAATCAGGTATTTCCATATACAAGTCAAATAGGCAGTAAATCAAGTATTTCCATATACAAGTCAAATAGGCAGTAAATCAAGTATTTCCATCTACAAGTCAAATAGTAAATCAAGTATTTCCATCTACAAGTCAAATAGTAAATCAAGTATTTCCATCTACAAGTCAAATAGGCAGTAAATCAAGCATTTCCATCTACAAGTCAAATAGGCAGTAAACCAAGTATTTCCATATACAAGTCAAATAGGCAGTAAATTAAGTATTTCCATCTACAAGTCAAATAGTCAGTAAATCAATTATTTCCATATACAAGTCAAATAGTAAATCAAGTATTTCCATCTACAAGTCAAATAGGCAGTAAATCAAGTATTTCCATCTACAAGTCAAATAGGCAGTAAACCAGGTATTTCCATCTACAAGTCAAATAGGCAGTAAATCAAGTATTTCCATGTACAAATTAAATAGGCAGTTGTTGTTGTTGTTGTGGGGTTTAACGCCATTTTTCAGCACACAATAGGCTATACATGGCGGCCAGTATTAATGGTGGAGGAAGAACCCGGGAAAACCCCGGAAAGAACCAACAACCCACGAGAAGCTACTGGCAAGCTTTCTCACATACCCACATTGGCTGAATCTTAGACTCGAACCGCCGCAGACAGAGGTGAGATGGCAGTGATCCGTAACGTAGAGCGCTTTAGACCACTCGGCTAAATAGGCAGTACATCAAGTATTTCCATATACAAGTCAAATAGGCAGTAAATCAAGTATTTCCATATACAAGTCAAATAGGCAGTAAATCAAGTATTTCCATCTACAAGTCAAATAGTAAATCAAGTATTTCCATCTACAAGTCAAATAGGCAGTAAATCAAGTATTTCCATCTACAAGTCAAATAGGCAGTAAATCAAGTATTTCCACATAGAAAACAAATAGGCAGGCAATCTAATAGTTACTTATGTTTGATATGTACTTAAAATTTTGTACAAGCTGGATGAACTTCTTGTGCAAGCAACATAATACAAATACAGTCAAACCTTTCCTACAGATATGCACAGACTCGCACTGATTACAATTAAGCCCTTATTGGTTATGAAAAGTAGTTGGATCATCCAGGAGATATCAGCCTTACAGCCAAATGCAAGGACATACAGTCAAGAAATCCAAGTATATAGGACACTTTCTTTTAAAAGTCTTTTTATTGGTCATGAAAGATAGTCAGACACATTCTTTGTTATTAGTATATTCAGAAATATTTCAAGGCAAATCATCAAAAGTTGTAAAAATTTAAGTATCTTCAAACCAAAATGCTTCATTTCAAATTTCATATAATTATGTTGACCTGTTCTGGAAAAAAAGCCTGTGAAAGGAATTTCTATTTGTAGTAATGGTAGCTATATTGGAAAAAAGCCTTTGACAGGAATTTCTATTTTTTCTAATGGTAGCCATATTGGAAAACTGAGCAACATTACTAATACCAAACTGAATGACTTCTATGGTCAGGATGCTCCATCAACTGTGGTTGCAGCTGACCCAGATTTATTATATGGTCTTTTGATCTAAACATTATTCACTTGCACGGAATGTGAAATTGTGCTTTCACCTTTCTTTCCATTTTTCACTAGAATTCCTAAAGTTTCTTGATAAGAAAATACATAAATAGTTATGACACTCTCTTTTTCAGATTAGAAAGAACTCTGCTGGTTACTGGTCAATGTTCATTGCTGAAAGAAGCAACAAATGCTAACACATCGAGACTCACACTCACATACCCAGAAACATGATACACAGAGACTCGCACTGACAAGCCTTGGCTTTTTTACTATCATAAATATGCTGTTCTAAATAATCTGTATAATACTATTTTATATTTCTTCTGGGGCCATCCATTTAGTATGCACGCAAAAATCTGGCAAAGCTTGACCCCTCTCCCACTCCCTGTACACATGCTTCCTTTTTTATACCCCCCACCTGCACACAAATGCTTAACGCACCACCCCACCCCGAATTCTATAGAACAGCCTAAATTTAATCCACAGAGAAATGATCAAGGATTAATAATATTAATGTGAGATAGTCCACTAATGCTGAATGTCTGGTTGCATCAAAGAAATAAGCTGTGTAACTTTTTTTAAAAATTCTAGTGTCTGCTAAAATTCAAATGCCAACTGAACCCAGTTGAACAGGTTACATAATAGACAAATTATTATCAAGGTACCCCCCCCCCCCGTTCCAATGCATATATATCAGTATACCCTCCATACGAAAGCGTATACATTTGGGTTAACCCCCCTCCATGTGCACGTACTAAATGGATGGCCCCTTTTTTGTATGTCATTAGATGGAATATTGAGATTATTTCCTTTTAAATGCATTTTCTAATATTGTTTCAAATCAATTCCATCAGCATAACAATATCCTAAAAGCAAATAGCTACTATAAGTTATACCAACTTACCTAAATTGAGTTGCCTCCCTTGCCAGATAAACTTAACAAATGGCCTGTCAATCAATAATTTGCTGCTACTTTATTGTAAGACAACACATGTGTTACTGTTATTAACAATGCTAACATATTTGACAGAAGAGAATGAACACCATGCCTCAGACATGGCGCTAGTGAAAAATGTATCCAAGCCAAAATATCTTGATCTGAGATATCACTTCCACTAAAGCATAAATCAAACAGTTTAATGACAGTAACATATTTATTTTACCTTTTGATTCAAATGAAAAATCTTAACAAAATTTATAAATTAGCATACAATCTAACTGTGCTTTATTACATTTGTATCAACCACCCACTATCCATCAGTGACCCTAGGTTTGAACCTCAAATCCATGACACTGTAGAATTTGTCTGTTTTAACTGCATGCTGTATATTAAAAATATTTCATGGCATACATACTAATTATGATAAATTCTGTGTTTGCTACATCAAGAAAATTAACTATCAAATGAAAAATTATTCTTTTGTAGAAAGGACAGGACCTCTACCCAATTTATAAATTTGAGTGTCAACAAAAATGTGAAGTATTTTTTAAATACTACACAAATTTATAATCAAAATGAAAATATTTACACAATATTAACTTTTGCAACTGTAAAATGATTTCTGAAAAAACTTAATTTAAGTTTTTTTTATACTTGGTCTCTTGACACATATCGAATTACCTCATGGAGAGTACCAGAAATAATGGTTATCATGACAAAATAGTATAGTTTTTTACGTTTCCACTCATTACTGTAGGTGCAGTGAGATGGAGCGAGAAAGGGACAAATGCGCTGTAGGGAACACAATTACCCTAACACAAAAATCCTGAGATAACAAAAAATGAAAGTCAATGTTTTGATATGTCGTGAATGTTTTTCAATAACAATAATTACAAACTGATAAGTGATCAACAATAAATACAATTGTCATAAGCCATGACTGAAAATCTGCTATACTTTCTTTTTACCTATCACTGCCCATGACAGAAAGTCCTCATGTTTCATGAACATGCCTAAGCCAAATGACATCATCAATTAGCCAATCAAATAACTCTTGTACATACAATTAGCCAATCAAATAACTCTAGTACATACAATTAGCCAATCAAATAAGTCTTGTACGTACATGGAAATGATGTCTTATCAATTGATTAGATGGCTGTTTAAAAGTGAAATTCTGATCAACTCACTCAGTCAACATAAAATGTCACACCAGGTCAACCTTCTGTTAAAATTTTACTTGGGCTGACAATGATAGTTAATAAGATTTATGAATATTCATGAAAAACAAGGAAATCTTATCAAAGTCATGGGTGAATGACCACATAGTGACTTGCAAATATGATAAATGGCAAAAATTAGCAATGGTTAACATTGTACTTCATTCACCTAAATAAACACTATCCATAACCATTCTTTTAAGTTACAAAAATATGAAATTATTATAGAACTTCCTTTTGCAGGATCAAGAAAGGTGAGAAATCTTTGAATGGTTTTAAATTTTTGATTTACATTGATTGATATTTGTACAGATCTATAATGAATATAGAAGAAATATAAACTAGACTTACATATTTAAATTTCAAAGATAAAACAATCCAACTAAAATCATATCACCAATGTCCTAAGTGAAGAGCAGATGCCACTTAGGGGTTGTGTTTTGATGACCTTTGAATTATCCAATGAAAATGCAGCTTTCAAAAATGTGAAAGTAAATCAAATTGTTCAGCACATATAGATGCTCTTTAGCCATACTACTCAGTCTCCCAAATGTGAAGATATAAGACTTCATCTGACTGGCTGATAAACTTAGTCATCATGGTAATGACACAGGTCAACAGAACATTACCCCTAAGCTGCCAGTTCTTTATGTAGGACAGTTGAGATCTAATTTTAATCAGCTTGATGAGAAAATGTAGAAACAAAGAAAAAAGGAAAGGAGGAAAGAAAGAGAAAAAGAAAGAGAATTATGCAAATTTGTATTAAAATGACATAATATTATCATTTCATCACTAATATTTCATAAATTAACAATAGTTAAAGAAAGAGAAAAATGCGTATCCAAATTGATAATGTTATCATTCTTATCATTAACTTTTCATGCATTAATCGTAGAACCAACTAAAGACATTAGCAACGGGAATATTGCACAGGGCCCAATAACTATAATCCACTCAGAAGGGCTTTAAACAGAGGTTTTGGAATGCAAAGTTAGACGATGAGCAGTCTTGGGCTATAACTCTTCATGCGATGGAATCCTGGAAGTCAAGATTATTCACGTTTTATCAATATAAATGTGTACAGTGAATTTGTTTAAAATTTCTTGGTAAAGTATGCTCTGCCACCAAAAATAAAATCAACGTTAGGAGTATCAAGGGCCATAACTCTTCTAATGATAATCTGGAATACTGGTTACCTACTGTATGTCACCCTGTCTGGAACAATAGCTGGTCTAGATATTCAGAAAAATGGCATCATGCAAAAGCATCCAAAATGCCTACTTGCACCAAGGAATAGTTTAAAATTCACTGTGCACATATGAAGACTACACCTGATCATATTCTAAAGTTTCTGTTCTCTTTCTTAAGCAATTTAGAAACAGTTGCACTGTATCACGCATGAATGCATGGGCAGATTAACATAATCCCAACATTTTCTTCCAAAATATTGGGAATGAGAAAACAGGAAATCTGCTGTAAGAATACAAGACATTCAACAAAAAAAAATAGAACAGATTAAAATCATGCACTGCTGTATATGTAAAATTGGAAAGCTTTTGTACCAAAGCTAAGTCAGATTCTCAATACTGTCATATTCTTTTGACATTAATTAGAAATATTCCATATCAGTCCATTAAAAGGAAACATTTTTTTCTAAAACTGAAGAAAAAAATTATTCTCAAAAACTTACATCAAATATCAAAGTTATTGCCTTAGAAAATTACCAGTAACCATTATATAAATAATCTTATAAAAATCAAAGTAAAATTAATAAATATCTAAAATACAAGATTTTTTAACATTTTCATTAACATATAAGTAAAATTAATATAAAAATATACATTCATATAGGATCTTACATTGTTTCCCATTTTATAAGAAAAACTATTATACATCTCTTATGAAAGATGGACATATGAACAATACAAATTATTATATGAGAAAACAATCATAAGTTTTTAAATAAAAAAAGTGCAAATTTGGAAGCACTGTTATATTTTGTGACTTGCACATTAGATGTCATTGTATAAAAAATAAATATTAGGACATGAACTTATTTAACACTGGTATAAAATAACATAGTAATAGTTGTATCAATTTTTCTTTATTTCCCTTCTTCTTCATGGACTTGACTGGCTTCCTGTTCTAATTCAAATGGTACTGAACGTGGTTTGGCTTCAGAGCTGTGGCATATACCATAGGAAAAGTAGATCAGAAAGCCTGCAAGGAAAGCAGGTTAAGTCTGAGATGTGATAGGTGTTAATATATAGTGCTTGGTTCAGGAATGCATGCAAAGAATTTGGAAAGAACATGAAGCAATGGTAAAAGGGATTTTAAACTTACTGTTATTAAAATGAAGTCAATCTTTGCTTGACATTTACATTTTCTAATCAACTGTTGGATACAGTTAAAATCAAGCATACTAATGAAAATCTATATTCATTCTGGTTTGAAAATGCTATGTAATCTCTGTCTTTTATAAATGCTTGAAATGTGAACAGAACAAAAAAAAATTAAATGTAATAAATCTGCTCTTTTACCTTTACATATATAAATTTGTCTCTTTTTTCAAAATCCTAAAAATTATCTCAATTGTTCTGAAACTGGTACCAAAACTAAATAAAATGTCCTTTCAAGTAAATGCCACCAAAAATCATTCATCAAATAATTGATTCAGACAAAATTAACATCTATAACTAGCTTACTATTCTGATAAATATCAATAATAATAATAATAATAATAATAATAACAATAACAAAAATAATAAATTTTTGTTTTATTATTATTATTATTATTATTATCTTACTAATACTACTATGGCAATTACTATTATCATTACTATTACTATAATTGTTTAAGTAGTTGCCACAAATTTTATTAATAATAATGTACAAGCACCTGCCTGATTACTGAATGTACCATATAAGGTCTACCCAATGGTATTTTCTGTTCTGACTCTTGCTATCATTTGAGTTTAGTCTCACCTATTAACTGTTAGTGTTTTCTCTAATAATCTTCCACCTCTTCTGATATTTTTTTCCCTCCAGTGAATAAACATGTTATGTTATCCTAAGAAGACCGTTCATGCTAGTTTTTAAGAAAGAACACCTGTCATCATCTGTACAGCCTTCAAAATGACAATTTTGCAGAAAAATATTTTTAAAGGAAATATTTTAACAGATCATAACACATTAGGATTACTTCCACTACCTCACACCAAAAAAAGAGTACATCCACTATCACATGAATCAGTTTTCCCCAAGCTAAAAATAGAGCACATCCACTACCCCACAAATCAACTTTCCCAAGTTAAAATTGGAGTATATCATTACCCCACAAATCAGCTTTCCCAAGTTAAAATTGGAGTATATCCATTACCCCACAAATCAGCTTTCCCAAGTTAAAATTGGAGTATATACACTACCTCATCAATCAGCTTTCCCTAAGCTGAAAATAGAGTACATCCATTACCCCACAAATCAGCTTTCCAAGCTATAAATGGAGTACATCCATTACCCTATAAATAGCTTTCCCAAGCTAAAAATGGAGCTGATCTCGATCTTAACCTTTTATAGCGTTAAAAGTGCTAACCTACAGTCTGCTTGTCAAGCCAGACGTCAGACAAGAGTCATCTCCCCTTGTTCTGAAGGAATAGTGGTTAATCCCATCAACCATCAGTTTCTACTGGAGCAGATGTGCTTACTCTTCCAGAAATGTAACATCAGGGTAGGCATGGGTTGTGTGTGTGTTCATATTATGATCAAGCAAATATTACTGAAGATACATATTTTTCTGAAACAACTGGTTCCTTCAAATATGTGTATCTCACATGATGTGAGGAATTGATTATGGTTACCACAGGATCAATGTGTATGGATGTGGTTATGAGAAATAAATTATCACTCCCAGAAATACAACTTAAACAAGCCACCTATGACACTGAAAAGCCACTAAACAACTTGGGAACTACAAGCTGCCTGGTGTATCATAGATATAGATCCCATTATATCCAGCTAAGGCCTTGCGATGAAAGGTTAGCAAAAATTCACAGATTTTAAAGGATGCAAAAACAATATACCATGTGACTGGAAGCACAAACTTATGAAAATTGGCAGACTTCACATTGTTCTTTTTAAAAAATATGTTAATAAATTTAAGTTTGCTCGTTTAAGGCTGAGTGAATATCCTACTCATTTGGGATGACAAAGTCAGAGTGGGAACATACTCAATTCCTTTTCATAGTTGTAATAATAAGTGAAATTCAGCTGATTTCATTACGAGTACCACTTCCTGTAGATGTCCCTGTGATAAACAGTCCCATCAAGAGTCAAGACAAAGGACTGGTTTCTCATGAGCTGGAATCTGTTATTGGCAATTATGGAAGACAGCATCATGAATGAAACTGAATCATCATACTAGTGAAACTGCCAACTGTTGAATGATAAGGCATTACTGTATATACCCATCTATATGTTGAGTCCAACTGTACACTACATGTATATACCCATCTACATGTTGAGCCCAACTGTACTCTACATACATCCTGATCTGCTGTAAGATATTGCGCTGCAGATCAGGGTCGACATTGTTCTATTGATTACTGCTTAAAAAAACTGCATAGAATCAGATCTGCTGGTGCATTATGTGATGGCAGTTTTTGGTCACTGCAGTTTGCAGTTGGACTTGTATTAAAAGCATGTTAATATGGTATGTCACTAACTTTGCTGTCATCAAAGTGACAAAAGTTATGTTTTTTATTATCATGTTGGTTGACCATTGTGGCTCGATGAAGTCAATCCTGCGATGCTTTTCGCTGATGGGTCCTCATGTGCTGATGAGTCTGATACAAGATGCACATGTCCTGGAGCAATGTGTACACTGGAGGCATGGGTTGGTTATTGATGCTGAGGCCTTCCTGCGTTCCCTGGCATCAGAAACTTCCTTTCTTTCTGTAGGCATCCTCAAAGGTTTTGCACACATTACTAACAGCTGCATGCTAGCTATGTTTATCCATGGTGCAGGACTCTAGGTTTGTCACAGATATGGAGCAGCATCTCAGACTGTCCTTGATGGAGTCTTTGAATCTTTTCTTTGAGCGACCAATTTTTCTGTGTCCACTAGGTAGAGCTCCATACAACATCTGACATGGCATTCAAGACTCCTCCATACAGATGACATGAACCATCCACCAGAGTTGGGCTCTCATGACCATTGCTTCAGTACTGGTTAAGCCTGCTCAATCCAGCACTTCTAGGTTTGTCACCCTCTCTTGCCATCTGATGCCCATAACCCAGCACAGGGCTCTCATGTGAAAGTGCTTAAGTTGCTTGATATCCATCTTGCATGTTGTCCAGGTCTCACATCCATATAGGAGGCTTGTCAGCACAACTGCTTTATATACCTTTATCTTTGTGGACAGTTTGATATTCCTGTGATTCAACACATGAGAGTGGAGACATCCTAATGATTGACTGGCACTGCTGATGAATGCCATCATCTCTTTGTCTGGCGATCCATCGGAAGATATGATGCTTCCAAGGTACCTGAAGTGATCGACAGCTTTCAGTTGGGTGTCTTCGATAGATGAAATCGGGGGGTAGGGATCTATGGTGCCTGGGACAAGTTGGTGAAGTACATCTGTCTTGTTCAGACTGATAGTGAGTCAGAAGAGTCTTGAGGCTTCTGCAAATCAAGTAACGATGATCTGCTTCTGTGTGTGCCATGAGAGCACAGTCATCTGCGAAGAGTGCTTCAAGGATAAGTTTCACCATTGTGTGTCAAAGTCAAAGTGACTAAAATACAGATATGATGCTTCCAAGGTACCTGAAGTGATCGACAGCTTTCAGTTGGGTGTCTTCAATAGACGAAATCTGTTGGGGGGGGGGATCTATGGTGCCTGCGACAAGTTGGTGAAGTACCTCTGTCTTGTTCAGACTGATAGTGAGTCAGAAGAGTCTTGAGGCTTCTGCAAATCAAGTAACGATCATCTGCTTCTGTGTGTGCCATGAGAGCACAGTCATCTGCGAAGAGTGCTTCAAGGATAAGTTTCACCATTGTGTGTCAAAGTCAAAGTGACTAAAATACAAGTAACTGTGGCACATAATGAGGACTCTGGACAACTGATCAAAGATAAAGCTCACAAAATGGTCTGGACTACAGCTGCCTCTTTTTCATGATGCTAATACATATCTGTAGAATAGTAGCCTTAGTAGTGATGAGGGCTAACTTCATCTACTCAAGTCATAGGAAGAAGGTTGCTATTTATGGTACTAACAGAGACAGATGTTCTTGTGTTCACACCAATGAAAGAACACTCGCAGTTTTCACTCACATGCTTTCAAAATGGTGAGCTATCTAGCTTGAAGATTTCCATCCACCCTTTTTGTGGAGAACCATTTTTTTTTTAGGGTTGTTTTGATGTGAGTTATTGAGAGTGCAACATGCCTGAAAACCTGCATGCACAGCCATTTCAGCAGGTGTGGAGAATGCTAGACTTTTAACTAGGCTGATATGGTCATTGATTCATGATTTATCCATTTATCCAACTTGATGGGTGTACTTTGAATTATTCAGCACTCAAATTCACTCCCTTTCTACAGAGTTTTGGGTATCAGAGGGGCCATATCTATCCAGTTCTAGAAAGGGTCTTACATGCCTCAGCTTTCTCATCTTAAGTTAGCAAGGTGAAAATTGGGAGCCTGATGTCCTATCCATTGGTGTCCACAAGAGGCCAACACATACTGCTGCAGATAAACTAATGGCTATCAGCAATGAGCCAATCCATAGTGTAACAGCTGATTATGTCAGAACAGAAAGTCTGCTAGGACACAGTCTGCCTGGGATGTGATGGACTTGGGTGAGGATTTGTTAATGATAATGTCACCTGAGAAAACTCCACTCAAGAAGGCCAAGGCCTAGGGAATTTGTCCTACATTGCTTTCTCATGTGATCTGATTGGTGACAGAAGTGTTGTTGGATAAGTCATATACTACTATGATCAAAATGCATTTACCTCCTGGATACTGATCATTTCTGAGAAAGCAAACTAATACTCACTTATTGAAACAAGGGCAGAAGGTTTGAACCACAACATGTTGTGTTGGCATTTGTACAGTTTGTGATTTCCAAGATTGGCTTTGTACCATCGACCAGTTTATCCCTGGACTAGGCATTTTGCTCCTATTGCACTGGCACTAAATGGGCTTATTCGATAATTATGTACTTCTTGGAAAGAAATCTAAGGTGAAGCAAGAGTAAAACAAGGGAGTTCTTGCTACATAAAATTACTCAACTTGTCCTGTTAAAGAATGAAGTGTGACATGGTTCAGTCCATGATACACATGAAAGCCCAGGTGCCAAGATTCAGACTAAAGAAGTGTAATGATTTGGTACACAGAATCAAAGCATGTGAACTTCATAAATGTTTGGAAGATCTGAGGTCGGTAATATAAATGTATGCATGCTTGAGGTTACAGCTGACTAAAACCTACCTTCTGAATGGCACTAAAAAACATTCTTGGTATGTCCATTCGACACTAGGGGCCCAGATATGCTGAGACAGAAAAAGTAAGTCTACGATAAGAAGATAGTAGGAATGACATAAATATGTGCTGGATCACAGCTGACATTTTTTGTACAGAATGTCTTTTTCATGTAGGTCTAATGGGCGATTATAGCAAAGAAAACCCTCATTCACAAGACAGGGTTGCCAAACTTGATATGGAGACCCATTATGGTAATTGATAAGAATGATGCATTTTGAGTGATGAAGCTATCCTAGTATGTGATAAAGAGACTGAAAAAATAAGAACTGGACACTAGGATGCTGGATACGCACAGGGTTTGCTTCATGTTAGTCTGTTCCAAGCCTTCCGTGGGATAAGAAGTTGTAAGACTGGTTGCAGTCTGAGATGGGTATTTCAATGGTAATTTGGTGCCATGGACACGGATGGGAATTGAACTCATTCTGGAAGCTGGTGATAAATGGATGAAGTAGGTTTCTCAATGGAGATGTCTTGGCTAAAGCTAAGAGTGCCAAACTATAGCCATCAAAATGAAGTTGAAGAATATTCGACCCTCCAAGGTATGCAATGTCCGTGTGGACAGCTGGGAGATTTTAACAGAAAATGAGAATGAGTGCCTTATAAAAGGCTGGTCTTTCGAGATTAAGAGGCTGATGGATTTAGGAATTCAGGAATAAACAAATGACAGAAGACTAGGATTAGGACTTCTTCAATGGATGCATATAAGACTAGGTCTTCCTTACACATTTTGAGATGGAGAAAAAAAACTATGGTGCTTGTGAATGCACATATTCCTACTTGGGTGATAAAGGTGACAAAGGAGCTCACTGCATACATAATGACAGATCTACCAGTGAAGCTGGCAGTCCAAGACAATGAAAAAGACTTTGAATCTGTCCATGGTGATGCCTTGTCATACAATCTGATTGTCATCAAAAACACAAAATGTGTAACATGGATCCTGGAATGAAAAGTCTCCACAGCCACTACTTGGTTGTGATAGAACTGGAATTTTAGTGACGGATCTGTACAGAGCCAATCCATGATGCTTCAGTGGTCTTTAACTGGGTATTGTTGGAGACTGGTTCACTAAATCAAAGGTCGTTTATGCTTGGCATCCATAACTCCTAGCATCATCTGATTACAAACCTTAGGTATGAAGTCTTATTATTCAAAACTTAATCTGGATACAAAACTTAGATACGAAGTTAAATTAGTCTAAATATTCACTGAAAACAGCAATTGATAAAAAATGTTATATGATCTTCAGAAGACTTAATACAAACATTTAACATTGTTGACAACTGATTGTTGTTGTAGGGTTCATGGCGGCCACTATTAATGGTGGAGGAAGAACCCAGGAAAACCCCGGAAAGAACCACTGACCCACGAGCAGCTACTGGCAAGCTGTCTCACATACCCACATCAGCCAAATCCGAGACTCGAACGTTGACAACTGAGTCAACAAGCTTTCTTCTTACATAGGTCTGGAATTACTGTATGCAATAGAGTTCATACGCAAATGGGAAATACTGTATGCAATTGAGTCCAAAAGCAAACTGCAAAGTCCCAGATTTGCCATTACATAATGCACCAGCAGGTCTGGATCTATGCAGTTTGCTAGTACAATATACCAAATTGACCATGATCTACCTGCATAATTTGCTGGCACATTAAGGTCTATATCGCCATCATTTGGACTTGACTTATATGCATGTATATATGTTACTAGCATGTGAATTAGCAGATCAGCACATTGAACTTATGTTATAAGGTACTCTAATATCATGTACAAACTTAAGACCCATAGTAATCTTGTGTAAAACTTAAATCATACTTCACATTGGCTGCCAGAAAGTGATACCTATACCTTATAATTTACAGGCAGGACAATCAATCTGATTCATATAATGTATATATCCTAACAGAAGCTTCCATCTTCAACAGAAATATCTTGAACTCCAATCAAGGTCTACATATCCCACCCCAATCCCCACCCTGACTCAAGTACACATTTCATGGACAACTTCCAAAAATGCAAAATCCACAAAGCTAAAAAATAAAATAGTAAGGCTATAGATCAGGTGACAGCAGAATAATCTGGGGCAAGTCTAATGACTGCTTTGTTTAACAGAACTAACACAGTTTGTTTCACCTGCGTAAGTTTATGATGTAATCAAATATGGAACTTTTAATTCAACATATATGGTAATCTATTTTTTTATCCTTTGCCCCCCCCCCCTTTTTTTAAAAACTTTTTCAGTACAGGTTTCTAATAAACAGTCTACTGCATTTCAAGCTAAACAGGTTTTGGTGTATTGAGTGCAAAGGAGTTCATTTGAATTTTGTTAAAAGTAAGCACAGAGTGCAAAGGAGTCCAGCTGAGTTTTGTAAATCATAAGCATAGAGTGCAAAAGAGTCCATCAGGATTCTGTAGAAAATAAGCAGGAGTTTGGTAAATTGAATTAAAATTGCCAACTGACCTACAAACATCCAGACTCCAAACCTAATCCATGTCTGGTACGACAGCCTCAGCATCAGGAAAATGTTGACAAATATGCTGATCATTGGTAGCTGTGGCAACCATGGCACCTATAAAATTCATAACATTTTTGGTAATATTAATATACCAGAGCATGTGCAATGCCAAGCCATAACAAAATTGGGGGTTATGACTTTAAGTTACAGTCGATAAGAGGTCATACTATATGAGAGAATTTAAGTTATGTCTACAGTTAATATGGATAACATATTACTGGTGACTTATTTTGGGTGATGACTCGAGGTCACAGTCAATAAGGACAACACAATATATGTGACATATTCTGAGTTAATACTCTAAGTCACAGTCTGTGAGGACATTATATATGTGAAAGATTTTATGTATATAACTCTGGGTTATATTCAATAAGGATGAAGATTAGGCTGAAGAGAAGACAGGTAATAAAAAGCATGGAGATTCAAAATTCAAGATTTTAAAAATTCTGTGTGGTGAATATTAGAATAATGATGCATGGCTGTGAAAGAAAACAGCTAAAACTGTCCAGTCTGGGCATGTAAAATATGCACTGTATCAAACGCCAGATCAAATATATAAGATTAATTGGGCATGTAATAAATTACTTGGTCTCAGTATCTGCAAAGGTAAGAACATCACAATATGTTTATGATTCTTCTTACAAAATCCATCACCCTTTAATCAATTTTGCATAAAGAAAACATTTCAAAAACTAAAACTTAATTTCTGCAATGTATACACTTTAAGCAAACCTGAAAAGTGTGCAGCAGAATCTATGTGGCTCAAACTCCTGTGATTGTTTAAACTTGTTTTGGGACCCAGTGGGGTCTTTGTTGTTTAATCAAACCTTGTTGATTTGAACTACTGTTCCCTCAAACTGATTGGTCTTGTAGAGTTGATTCAATCCATTATGAATTTAGTGTCTACTGTTGGCACCATTATTACAATGCACCCTCACACAAAAATACCTCAGTATAACTGTCCCTCATAATAAGATGATTTCTAAAAATGAAGTAATTTTTAGACATCTGGTGAATTGGTTTTATCATGCATATATATATTTCCATAAATATTAACAGCATCCTTGACAAGAAAGAGAGAGAGTGAAGCCATGTGAATGACCCTAACTAGAAAGGTGTGGTGATGATGGTCGTATCATTAGTACTTTCAAATTGCCAGTGTTCAGCTGTTGTACTTTGAATGTCTTATAAATATCTTTATATTTGTATTTTTCACCTTTACTTGTACATGTGTTTTGTGCATGTCTACATGTGTGAGTGTGCCAAAATGCAAACAAAATATCTTGTCAGTATCAGGCAACATTGAAAACCATAGCTGCAGCATTATTTTAAATTATGACACATTAATAGATTGACAGCCTAAAATCAGGCATAAATTATATTTATCCTCGAGTATGCAGCTCATTTTTTTAAAAATGACCAGATGCTCAACAGCTTGTTGTCATGTCTGAGTGTCCATACATGATTGAATGCTTCTTGTCAATCAAATCATTTATGACATTGCTTATTTCCATGTTTCATCATTAAATTGAACATTAAACAATTGGTGTACTTTTATTCAAGGCATAGTTTCAGGTTTAACTTTTATTTCAAAATTGATATCCTTGATCCGTAACAAAACTGTACTTTACAGAAAACAAAAGTGTGTTGCATGCCGTATGCCTTACAGGTAATGTGCTCTACCTCTCTCTAATAAAAATCTTTAAAAAATATCTAACATTGTGATCATTGATCAATATAGGAAATAACTGTATCAAATTGGAAATAAAATAAAGATTGCATAAGCTTTCCCCTGCCAATACATACACAAAGCTGCTTTGATCATTGATGCTCTGAATATTTGGTTTCAATTCTTAATTATACAATGTAAGAGCATATGGTTATTGCTATTACTTAAATCATCTGTGTGGTTTTGGGGTGTTTCTTTATTGTAAAGAAATACATGAGATGTAATTCTGTGGCAATCAAGTTAAGATTTTGATATGTTTAATCACTGTTAAGCATAATTTTTGTAAAGAAAATGAAAATTGGTGCCTGAAGTAATCAACCATACTTACATATATATATATATATATATATATATATATATATATATATATATATATATATATATATATCTGTACACATATACATCATCAAAAATGCATATTTCTACATACTCTCATTGACTATTAGGCATAGAGTGTGCAGATGTAGAATTTTAGATGTATCTCTTTTCACCAGTCAGCTTTACATGAGCTTGTTAGCCATACTGTCTATAATGCAATGGAGGATAAAACCATCGGCATTTTAATATCCAATTTTCTTTATCAAAAGTGATCTTTGATAAGAATTAGATACATATTTTGGGAAGAGAGAGGGACCTCTTGTATCTGATTAAGTTTCATAAGAATGTGATTGAGGGCCAAACAAAACCATTATTGAACCATGCCTTTAGAAAAAGTTTTAGAAAAAATATGTAATGATAGCCAGCAGGATCAAAGATAGGAAACAAAAACAATATCTGCATCCATGCATTGGTGTATTCCACCCCACCACCCTGGCTTGCAGAAATTCAAACACAAAACCAGGACATTCTTGATGATGCTAATACCAGAAAAGTGATATCTATATATCATAAAGGTAATGCCAGAAAAGTGATATCTACATATCATAATGATAATGCCAGAAAAGTGATATCTATATATCATAATGCTAATGCCAGAAAAGTGATGTCAATATCTCATAATGATAATGCCAGAAAAGTGATATCTATATATCATAATGCTAATGCCAGAAAAGTGATATCTATATATCATAATGATAATGCCAGAAAAGTGATATCTATATATCATAATGATAATGCCAGAAAAGTGATATCTATATATCATAAAGCTAATGCCAGAAAAGTGATATCTATATATCATAAAGATAATGCCAGAAAAGTGATATCTACATATCATAATGATAATGCCAGAAAAGTGATATCTATATATCATAATGATAATGCCAGAAAAGTGATATCTATATATCATAATGCTAATGCCAGAAAAGTGATATCTATATATCATAATGCTAATGCCAGAAAAGTGATATCTATATATCATAATGCTAATGCCAGAAAAGTGATATCAATATCTCATAATGATAATGCCAGAAAAGTGATATCTATACATCATAATGCTAATGCCAGAAAAGTGATATCTATATATCATAATGCTAATGATGTTAAAACAAAATGTACTATAATAAGACTGACCTTAAAAGACAATTTGGTTTGATTCTGTGGCTGGCAGAGTATGGAAACAAACATTAGGATCATGGACAATCCTAGCACAATTGATATTAATATAGCCCACCATTCCCCATTAAATAGATTGGTTTCTCCAAAAAGCAGGAATACACTGCTTATCACTGTGAATAAACCTGAAATGAGAACAATATACATGTACGGATATAAGTGTATATTAGGGTTTAACAGCATATCAGTGCAGTACAGGCTATAAAGTGAAAAATAAACTAGGACCTAAAAGTCTAAAGCATAAAGAATCGCAAAAATCTCTAGGAACATTAAAACATTTTTTAAAATAAATTACACCAGTAAATTTAGGATATTAATAGCAGAGACCAATATTTGGTAAAATAAGTTTCTTCAGTTAATACCTATTTGATCATGTATTGAGTATGACTACTACCTCACAAATCCAACCCTCCCAAGCTGTCTAGACTTATAGCAATAAAAATTCTAAATTTAATTCACCTACCTTGGTGGAAGTCAGAGAAGAGTGATCTCTCCTTATATGAAGGAAGTGATGCTAAATCCCATCCAAATTTCAATTTTCAGTGAAATACTTCCAAGTTTCAAATCTAACTGTGGGAAGGTTGGGAGGATGTGACTGCATTATGATCAGGTAAATGTTTTTATTGAAACATAATACACCAGCTTAAATCAGAAATGTATGATTTTCACTCGTTTCTGAATTTATTATGAACTGGTACATATACAAATTCATTTGAATCTGCTTTGCAACTTCAAATACACTACCTAATGATACTACATTAGAATATGTAATAGTGGAGGGGGTAAAGGAAGGATTGCCAATGAGTTAGGAACCTGTTTCTAGCAACAAAAATAGAAGTCATCATTAGTGAATTTGAACCATTATACCAAAACTGCTGATAGTTTAAATTGAACTTATGAGGTGTGTATCTCAACAAATCTGCCCGCTGTGGCTGGAGCAACCAGGAAGCAGGTTAATCAATAGGGCTCTTTTCAGTGGTTTGAAAGGTGTTTTAGTTAGCATTGTCAGAACCCATTGTAGATTTTATTTCTACACTAGGCCCATGCCCTCAGTGGATTAGAGGCATCAAAGCCCGTTTGCATGTTTGGCTAAGATAGTTGACTGTATTTTTTCCATCCATCGTGTGCAAATGCAGTGCCAAGGGGAGGTAACAGGCAACAATTATTACCTTTGTAAAATAGACAGAAAAAGATAATTTTCATTGTTTAGTAGGGCTGGATTCATTATGTAGCAGGCTAATATTCCTAATGTACAGCTTATATATTTTCCCCCAGAAATATAGCTAGAATATACTTCCCTATGTGAGAAACTATATCAAATTGCTTCAAATATCAAAAAGACATAATCAGAAAAATGATGTATGGAAAGGATTTAGTATCAAACCCTCTATGGGAGGATCACTCTTGTCTGATTCTAACCTAGGTGAGCAGAATACATTTTAAAGCACTTTCAAAGCTAAAACTTGGGAGGTCTGGATAATGATTGTGTAAATTATCTGAAGAAGAAGCAATGTAGATAACAATACATTAAGCCTAAAGATTTCAGACTGGTAAATTTCTCATTAAACTAAACCTTTTATATTTTACCATTGATAAACAATAATAAGCTGGATTGTTTGGCTTTTACATTATCAAGCTATGGTTAAATATAAAAACATTTGTGGTCTATAAGTCACTGAATGTGAGTGATAATTAAGAAACATTTCTGAAGTTGGGACTTATGATTAAATTGAGATAAGTAATTGGAAATAGTTTAAGACTGTTGCATTTTAAACCAATTAAAATAGCTTTTGGGGTTATTTATATCAATAATTTATACCACCTGCCAATATTATGTTAAACAATGTACAAAGAATTCAACACTGCAATATGATAATGTGCAGCAAGATACAGGTGTACTCCCCTGCTTCCATTCTGTAACTAATTTTACTTTTACATTAGTGTGACTGAAGTTGTACTTAGTAGCTAATGTGGTCGTATACTGACACCAATTGATCTAATGACAATTTTCAATCAATATACTCCTTATTTCAAGCGAACCCCTGACCAATGACACTGCAAAGCAACTAACAGTCATTACATAACTACCTATCTACTGCCTGTTTGAATGCGTATTTGCTGATACCTGTAAAAAGGTTTCTATATTACATGTAAAAACTCGTCTTATCTATTTACATAACCAAATTTGATAAAATTGTCAATTGCCATTCAACAAAGTTATTACAATTATGCATATCAATTTTCATACAAAAAATCTTTAGTTTTTAAATCTACTTACGAGCAGAAACACTCTCAGTAGGAAAATTCCAAATCATGTTAATCATGTCATAATTATCACTGTACAACAGAATGAATACATCTTATAAGTAGCACTACACAAAAGAATATAATACACATCTGTTATAAGCATCACTACAAAACAGAATGTAATACACATCATGTGATAAGCATCACAACAAAATGCAATAAACATAATGTTATAAGCATCACTATGAAACAGAATGTAATACACATCACATGACAAGTAACATTACACAATAATATAGTACACACCAAGTGATAAGTCTTACAATAAAACAGAATGTACCATCATAATCAGTCATCTTATAGTATGTATCTTTGCATGATTTTGCTAAAAAAATAAACAAAATTTCTTGTTAGTAGAATCATACTCTTTTCAAATTTGGAAACAGCAATAATTATTATTTTTAATTTGTTATTAAATAGATATAAGTGTGTTTATACTATTCAACACTCTGTCTTTGAAGTAAATTGGAGATCCAAGGCTTGACACATAACCAATGGTATATCTACTATAACCTGTTAATGTCGAAACATTTCATAACTACATGGACTTACAGAATGCATGGACTTGTAGAATAAATGGACTTAACATACATCATGGACTTAAAAAATACAAGGACTTACAGAATATCCAGACAATTACAGTGACTAAATTTTCCGTCTCAGCTGTGGGCTGTTTGAGTTTCCATGCACAAAACATCCTCTGCATAATGTTGCGACAACTAAATTGACCTGACCTATTTAGCAGAGGTTTGGTCATTGAGACCTGAATATACCGCTCATCTTCATCAGAGCCTTTATTTGGCCTGAAAAGTAAAGTTAGTCAAAACCAAAATGACACTGCAATACAAACAGTGAAAACTAAAAATTCTGAATAAACATAGACTTTGGGGCATTTTAATTAAAAACGAAATTCCAATTTCACTGACATTTTAATTAGAAAACGAAATTCAAATTTCACTGACATTTTAATTAGCAAACAAAATTCAAATTTCACTGACATTTTAATTAGAAAATGAAATTCAAATTTCAATGACATTTTTGTAATTCATGTAACACTGTTGTAGTATATAATCAGCATATAACAATTTTTACAACATGGTCACTGTATATAATCAGATTACATTATTTTTAAATCATGTTACATTACATTATCAGTTTATTGCCAGAGAACGTATTGCCCAAAATGCTTTGTTATTTTAATAAATAACAAAAGGATACAAATGGAATTAAATGAAAGTATTATACAATTACAGACTTTGAGCTGCATACAAACTTTCAAATAAAATTATATGTTTATCTTTACTGGTTAATAAAACTTAATATTCGGCTTGACAAATGTATCTAATTGAGTTTTACATCATACTGAACTCAGTGTTTATAAATAATTTCTGCATTACACTGGAACACAAACCAATCATGCTTCCATTCATTAGATAAAATTTTGTCAGTCATGAAACAGGTGTTATGCAGCACTGATTTGAGCCTTGTGTAGTTAAACATAGGGATCCCTGGTCTGCACTAAATAACACATCCTGAAAACAAGAGTTTCCATGCTATTTTGTCAGTAGAAAATTAAAAACAGGATAAATTCCAGAATAGTTTGTGGTCAACTATTATATATGTACTGATTTATGAAATAAAATAAAGGTAGAAAAAAGTTTAAACAACAAAACTGAATCGTAAGAAATATTTAATCAAAAATACAACTGACAAGATACTTCCACAAAGATAATTTATTATGAGAGATAAACTAAATTTTAAAAAATTTCAAAAAAAGGTGCCAATTTAGTGTTGAAGTTCCGATATATTATTAATTCTCAACAGCCATGAGAAGGTAACCAATCCAATCAGATTAATACCTTGGCACACAGAGTTGTAAATTAAATTAGAAATTATACCATTTAGAAAGCAGTATGCAGTGTAAATATTAGATTCTATGTGTCAAAAAAGGTAATTCATTCATAAATTTCATGCCAGGTCCAGTGTGAAGAGCAGGTGTGGGGAAGATATCACAAAGACCTGAGATTAAATATGAAAGTGATTTAGTTATGAGGTGACACAGAACAGAACACATTATACTGCCATTCAGTATAATGATACGTACAACAAGGCTTTGAATTTGGGAAAACACCTTTCAACACTGCCACTCAGTGCTGTTACATTCAAGTAGAGAATGTAACTCAAAAGGTGATTAATGAGGTGACTGAAAACAAACTCAGTTCATATGATCAATTTGATGCATCACAGTTGTGTTCTGCATCAGACTGACATACAAATCACACAGTCTTCCTTTGATTAGAATTATGAAAAAATTTAAGACTTGAGAACAAGTGTTCCCCTACATGTTTTTGATGCTGTTAAACAGTGGAACTCTAGTCTGCTCCAAGTATTATAGCTTTGCATTGTGAGTTTATATACTATTATATTATGAGTTAAATACTATTTTATCAGTAAAATATTAAATAGAGGATATCAAACTAAATGTAAGTATTGTGATTTCAACTATAATACATATACTGAAAGTCATAAAATAATGATGCAAACTAATTAAATCCATATATTGACCAATGGGTGCCTCTAAAGTATATTTAGTACTCTATTTTTTTTAATTCCCATACCAAATAACTGGTTCTCTCCCTTTAAAATAATTAGTCATCTGATATTTTTCTATTTGGCATGTCCAAGAATAGTTAAATTGCTTCTTCAGCCAGCAGTACTGACCTTATAATTATACGTAAGACCAATTATCTTGAAAGACCATTACATTTGGCTTTCAAGACGGGTTTTACAGTTTATCTTATTTCTCTTATTATGTCACTGTAGACAAGACAAGCCGATTAAGCATGATCCTGAAGTATCAAACTGTTCAATGTAATTCAACCAAACTTGGTACACATATCAAGCAAGTTGCACAAAGGTGCCTTTTGATGTATGTTAGCCTGTAAACAGATTGTTGAATAAGCATTATACAGTATAGGATGTAATATACAGTATAAGATCAAGGATGCTTGAAATACCTGCTAATAATTCACACACGATCCTTGAAAACAAAAGAAAGAAAAAAGAATTTTTTTGTGTCGCCCATAAACAAATGAAAAGATAGCTTCATTGTAAAAGTTGTTTATAAACTGTTCTACTTTTAGTAACAATGGCCAAGGCACACTAACAAAATCTGCACAAAATTAAAAGGTCTTTAGTATACGATGCCATTTATCAACTTTGCTCGAAACTTATCCAGTGTCATTTGAAATGAAGATTAAAACAGCGAATTCCAACAAAAAACACAAACCATAAATGAGACAATATCACACTCTTTCTTGGCTTAACTGTCCAGTGAGCTAATAAACACTTATACAAGAACTTAACTGTCCAGTGAGCTAATAAACACTTATACAAGGACTTAACTGTACAGTGAGCTAATAAACACTTATACAAGGACTTAACTGTACAGTGAGCTAATAAACACTTATACAAGGACTTAACTGTCCAGTGAGCTAATAAACACTTATACAAGGACTTAACTGTCTAGTGAGCTAATAAACACTTATACCAGGACTAAACTGTCCAGTGAGCTAATAAACACTTATACAAGAACTTAACTGTCCAGTGAGCTAATAAACACTTATACAAGAACTTAACTGTCCAGTGAGCTAATAAACACTATTATAAGGACTGAACTGTCCAGTGAGCTAATAAACACTTATACCAGGACTTAACTGTCCAGTGAGCTAATAAACACTTATACAAGGACTTTTGTAACTGATAAGTCAAGAATTCCATGCAACAAAACTTCTTAATTGCAAATTATGTTATGACACATCCTCCATGTCTACGACTTTCAATAACATCAACACAAAATCTGGATGCTGTGATGGTTCAGTGGTCAGCATCCTGGATGTGTGTCCAAATGGGTTAAAATCCTGCAAAGAGGCTGGGCTGGTATATGTAATATACCCCTATGAAAATAACTTCACTTCACTTCATTGGTCTTTGTATGATCTCACCAATGATGTGCTGATGTACCATTTAATAACAACAACAATAATCAACACAATATCCTGTTACACAAATTCCTAATGGTTATGACAATGTCACAGACAAATAATGCAGCTCAGACAACAAAGCTGTAATTACCAAACTTACAATTTGCTATAGTCTCCATTGGCTGTATCATCCTGTCCTCCAATACACATTACTTTATACCTGAAAACAAAAAATTAAGTGAAGAATGCAATAAATATAAACTGAAGTCTGAGACTTGCTAAACCCAATTAAAATACCTGAAAATAACACTAGTGTTTCTGCATGTTGTGGCATTTTATTGGCACCTCAACACAATAGTGGCTAAACCAAAATATACACATTACTTTATACCTGAAAAAAACTATCATGCAAACAATGCAACAAAGGTAAACAGAAGAGACAGCCTAATTAAAATATCTTAAAATAACACTAATGTTTTCTCATGTATGTTGTTGATGTTGTTTTTGGAGTTTAAAACCATTTTCCCAGTGCACAATAAGCACAGGATTAGAAGTGAAATTACGTTTAAAAAATTAGAGTGGTTTTTTTTCTCTTTAGGTTTGTCAAGGTTTTACATTTTGGAGGTTAAAGACACAAAGCAGTTAAAAGATTATCTCCAGTGTGAGCATAACATTTATTAAATATTTGATAAAGTATGCTTTGAGTTTATTTTTAAAATAAAATGAAAACAAAGATAAGGAAAATTAATGATTAAAAAACAAGTAACTGCAAGTGCTAAGAAATTCTCAACCGCTTGGCTAGCCTAATGAAGAAATGTCACTTTGTAAAAAAACATTTGTGGTGGGGACATGTAGAGCTATTAATCATTTTTTTTTCAAACTTTTAAGGATTATTTAATTAGGCTTCCTTTGGTCTTTTAGATTGTTCCCACACTCTTCTAAAGATAAATTTTCAGAGTTTTTCCAGGTTGAAATTAATTTTTTCAAGGTTCACATATGACCATCACTGAATGGAATTTAAAAGCATTATAGATTATAAAACACATATTTTCTAATCTAAAGATGTTTCTCTTTCAAGACTCTCCAAAACATCTCAGCCAGAAGAGATGATCATATGCAAAACCACAAAATGTATCACATGAAACAATTTTGATTATATTCCTTTAAATTGGCTAAACCAATTTTTAGTGTACAAGATGATAATAATACTAGAATCTTTACTGTGCAAGATGACAACCATAATAGACTAGATGACAACTATACTAGAATCTTTACTGTGCAAGATGACAACCATAATAAACAAATTGACAACTATACTAGACTAGATGACAACCATACTAGAATTTTTACTGTACAAGATGACAACCATAATAGACAAGATGACAACTATACTAGAATCTTTACTGTGCAAGATGACAACCATAATAAACAAATTGACAACTATACTAGACTAGATGACAACCATACTAGAATCTTTACTGTACAAGATGACAACCATAATAGACAAGATGACAACTATACTAGAATCTTTACTGTGCAAGATGACAACCATAACAAACAAACTGACAACTATACTAGACTAGATGACAACTATACTAGAATCTTTACTGTACAAGATGACAACCATAATAGACAAGATGACAACTATACTATACTCTTTACTGCTTAAAATGAGAACTGTACAATAATCATTACTGTACAAAATGACAACCATAATAAAATCTTTACTTGTACAAGATGACAACTATACTGGCATCTTTACAGTACAAGATGACAACTATACTAGAATCTTTACTGCTCAAAATGAGAACTATATTAGAATCTTTACTGTACAAGATGACAACTATACTTGAATCTTTACTGCCCAAAATGAGAACTATGCTAGTATCTTTACTGTACAAGATAACAACTATACTGGAATCTTTTCTGTACAAGATGACAATTATACTAGAGTCTTTGCAACATGGTAACTTTACTTCAATCTTTATCATACAAGATGACAACTTTACTAGAATCTTTACTGTACAAGATGACAACCATATTAAGATCTTTATTGTACAAGATGAGAACTATACTAAAATCTTTACTGTACAAGATGACATTTATACTAGAATCTTTACAAGATGAAAAATATATCAGAATGTTTATTGTACAAAGATGGCAACTATACTAGAATCTACTGTACAAAGATAACAACTATTATACTAGAATCTTTACTGTACAAAGATGACAACTAAACTAAAATCTTTACTCTTCAAGATGACAATTATACTGTTATGCAAATTTAATTTGCATAGTTTGTTTGCTATTTTTTTTTAAATTTATTATATGTTATGTGTTTTGTAAAATTGTATTTTATAGCAGACCTTGTCCAAAATCATCTTACTTTCTTTAAGACCACAGAGTCATAACATTGCTAAAATTTGTACAAGATGACAATTAAACTAGAATCTTTACTTTACAAGATGTTAACTATACTAGATTCATTATTGTACAAGATGACAGCTATACTAGAATCTTTACAAGATGACAGCTATACCAGAATTATTATTGTACAAGATGACAGCTATACTAGAATCTTTACAAGATGACAGCTATACTAGAATCTTTACAAGATGACAGCTATACTAGAATCTTTACAAGATGACAGCTATACTAGAATCTTTACAAGATAACTCTACTAAAAGTTTTACTGTACAAGATGACAACTATATTAGAATTTTTACTGTAAAAGATGACAAAGATACTAGAATCTTTACTTTACAAAATGACAGCTATTCCAGATTACTGTACAAGATGACAACTATATTAGAATCTTTACTTTACAAAATGGCAACTATTTCAATATTACTGTACAAGATGACAACTATACTAGGATCTTTACTGTACATGAAAACTACACAATAATCTTTATTGTACAAGATGACAGCTATACTAGAATCTTTATTGTACAAGATGACAGCTATAGTAGAATCTTTACAAGATGACAACTATACTAGAATCTTTACTGTACAAGGTGACAACTATAAAAGAATCTTTACTGTACAAGATGACAACTGTATCTGAATTTTTGCAAGATAACTATACAACAACAAAAATATTTGCAAGATAACAATGTAATTGTATTCAAAAGACTCATATACAGTGCACACTGTTATAAGAGTTTTTGTTTCAACCTGATACAGAGCAATACATTACCTGAGAAGAAGAACAGATACAGCAACAAGGGTATAGGCAAGCAGTGTTCCAATTGACATCATGTCAACAAGTTCCTTTAGGTCAAAAAGCATTGCCATCACACCTAAAAATACATATTTACAGTTTTCCTCTAAAGAGCACACACTTAATGTATTTAATATTTCATGCATCATTGGACATGTATAAGAATGATATGTGCATTACATGAGTATTACAAGTGTATGAAAATTACATGTGTTCAAGTATAAGATGTACATGATATGAACATAATATGTGTGACAAGAGTATCACAGGAATGATATACACATGTGCGTAATATGAACGTGCATGAAATGGCTTGTGACGTATGTGTATGAGATGAGTATGATATATGTACATATATGGCACATGCATTACATAGCTGTCGCACAAGTATATGCCTTAGTATTACAGGTGTCTGATATGAGTTGTTGTTGTTGTTGTTTTAGGGTTTAACGCCATTTTTCAGCACAAGATAGGCTATACATGGCGGCCAGTATAACTGGTGGAGGAAGAACCCTGAAAAACCCTGGGAAGAACCACCGACCCACGAGAAGCTACTGGCAGGCTTTCCCACGTACCCATGCTAGCCATGCCTGATGACAGCCTGATTAATAATAACTTTATTTTGTTTGACATTTTCAAAATGAAACCTTTGTATTATATCAATATGTTCCTGAAAACATCAAGCCTCTCAATGCCTTCCCAGCAGTTTATATAATAAATAATCCTGCTGCATTGTTGATAGACAGAATTACGATTTCTTAGGAAATTTATTACACCTGTTGAGTAGTTACAATGCTGCTTACTTTCTAGAGCTGATTTAAATCCTATATAGGAAGGTACAAAAAGAATGTTACACAAAAAAGCTATGAAAAGGGATAAATGCAATTCAATTAATTCATGATGGCAATGATTCCTTTATCACCAAGTTGTCCCAAACATGAAGGTCCTTATCAATGAAAATATCCGGATTTCATTTCTCTGTTGATGTTATTATACTGTACAAAAATAAATTTTTAAGTAACTTATGTTTCTCTGAGAATACTTACCCAATCATATTATGTTAGGAATATTAGCTATCTCGTGAATCCAGCATTACTAAAGATGAAAATCATCTTCATCTGTCTATTTCAACAAACAAAAAGAAATAACTCTTGCATTGAATAAATGAAGGAGTTACAAACACTCTCTTGCTGAAATCCATGTCCTGTTGGAAATGGACTCGACAAGATTGACAAATCTGATTATGCCAACATGAGGAAGTCACACCAGATTCTGGCTGTTTAAAAATGACATGTCCAGATGGATGAAATCGCTGGATGAATGAAGCTCTGACATTTCCCAGTTCACTAGAAGGCCTGAATCATCTAAAAGAGATAGAAAATTGTTCCTGCCTTGGGTAGAATAGAATTTACCATATGTTTCTGGAGAATGCTATCCAAGTATAATACCATCATTGTAGATTATGTTTATCTTAATAGGATGATGACATAATTCATAATCCTGAAATAGCCATAGGCTGATTTTAAGGCCAAAAGAGGAACTTGGAACTAAAAAATTGTACTGTGGTAAGCAAAATGGAGAAAAAGTTCATGACATGGGGTGGACAGAGATGTAAAAATATGTTTCGGTCAGACCGAGACTGACAGCATACTCATCCCATCGAACGGACAGGCGGATTGAACTCGCCGTCTCTATTATGAATTGGTTGAAGCGACTCATCAACAATGGGTCTCAACGTGTTGCCTGCTTTCTGAAGTAAACAAAAGTCAACCTTGAATAAAACCCCATGGACTGTGGTCCCTGCACATGCTTCACCATCTTATGTTTATTTGTTGTTATTTTTTATATACGTAGCAGTACCTCTTGTAGTAGAAAGATATTATTCTCCCCATCTGATGTTTCATCTATGAAGAGGAGAGGGAAGGGGATTGATAATGAACAAAACCTGAAACCCCTCCACATGACCTTGGTGACATGCCTCCATCCCATTCTGAGGGAATAAGGAGATCCAGTGAGCTAAAAATTTGGTTTCTTACTGGCTCTGTATGATTGCTCCCCAGGGATCAGTATTGTTGCCTATGTGACTGTGAAGATCTTGAGGTCACTTAAAATCCATTCATACTGGCAGGGGCTGAGTGGTTACAAACGCTCTTGTGGGTTGAGTCACGAGGTGGAAGGAATGTCTCTGAGCTGCCTGGCTCTGAACTTCCTCTATTCGTCCTGCAAAGCAATGATGACCAAAACAGGGTCGTCTGTAAAGGGAGATTATGACATGGTTAGAGAGACATGACTCACAGACACATGACATGTTTTATCAGAAGTAAATTAGCCGAAACCATCAAAGTATTGGCAATGGTATGGTGAGCAACCCCGGTCAATGACGACAGCAATCCTGGCCATCACCTCCCAAGTGTGGCTATTGCAGGATGTCTCTGTCAAGCCTAAAATGTGCCAAAGAGGCCAAATCCAACAATGAAGAAGGTACAATGACAACCTGAACCAGCTCTGATTAGCATGGAGCAAATTTGTCTGCCTTATAAAACAGATCGGTGGACATCTGAACAGCTGCTATATTCTTGTCAAGTGCATGGAGATCAGTATTTAAGGTGTCTGTCACCTGAAGTCTTTCTGATTGGGGAAGGAACCTCAAGGATGGTATCTCTTCTTCGTCGTTGAGATCTACCAATTCTTTAGAGTAGCATTATGGGATAGAGGGTATTAAGAAGTAGCCATTAATCTATAAATGTCCTTGATAGTGGCTTGAAAGCGAAACTTCAGTCCATTCCATGGTCGGATGGGAGTATGATGCAAAGGATGGTGGATTCGAAGGAGTTCAGTTGCACTCACAATGCGTGGAGGCTCCATCATGGCCTATGGCCTACTTGAAGCTCTGAGGAAGACATACCAGCTGGTATCAAGACTGAATTCCATCCCCATGAAAACGTCACTATTTCTACCTTGTGGACAAGCAGTGTACATGTGGAAGTCTGGCACACTGCCGCCTGGTTGCCCGGTGAATGGTAAGCCTGGAAGCTGGCAGTGTATAAGATGTTCCAGCTATCACAGGTTCTGGCCACTCCAAGGGCCTGCTGGATAGAAAGATTTCTCACTGAAATCTCCATCACAAAATGTGCATGTCGCCGAAGGTATGGTCAGTCACTAAGATCCCTGTAAGTCATAGCTGACTGGACTGATTCTACAGAAAGGCCCCCATGTTGGAACAGCTGGATGGCCAGTGTTTGGTAAACAGTTGGCGATGGTGCAGTTTTATTATCCATTAGATCAAACGGATCCAATACAAACAAACTAGCTGGCTGGGACACCTTTTCAAGCAGTCTCCCATACAGGATGGTCGGTGACAGCTGGATGGCTGGTGATGGCCATTAACTGTGCAGTGGTATAAGGAGGTCAATCCAACAAATATGATATGAACCCATGTGCTCTGGCTTACAGGCCTAAAGGCCATGCTCAGACATGCAAAGGGATTTACACCCATTGGGTTGCCTAAATTTAGGGAATACTCCACAATGAGTCAGTACCACCAACAACGAACCATATGTTGCCTACCATGACTTATTCCATCTTTCCTTCCTTTCAATGCCAAATGGAATATTGCTTGGATGATGTATTTCATGCATTTAGTAAACGTTTCTCCTGAAATGACACAAGAAGAGAAACTAGCTAATAGCATACATTAGCAAATCAGTATGTGACTAAATAGCTAATATGGCAGCCCAGACTTCCTCTGACCGTGTATTACAGATGCTGCATATCACACAGTGTGTATTTAGTATAAACAAACCAAGCCATGGGTTACTTCACAGTGTGTACTTAGTATAAACAAACCAAGCCATGGTTTACTTCAAAGTGTGTACTTAGTATAAACAAACCAAGCCATGGTTTACTTCACAGTGTGTACTTAGTATAAACAAACCAAGCCATGGTTAACTTCACAGTGTGTATTTAGTATAAACGAACCAAGCCACGGTTTACTTCACAGTGTGTACTTAGTATAAAAACCAAGCCATGGTTAACTTCACAGTGTGTACTTAGTATAAACAAACCAAGCCATGGTTTACTTCACAGTGTGTACTTAGTATAAACAAACCAAGCCATGGTTTACTTCACAGTGTGTACTTAGTATAAACAAACCATGCCATGGTTTACTTCACAGGCTCTGAAGCTGCATATATAGCATTTAAATGACATTCTGCTGAAACGACACAAGAGACAGCAAAGCATAAATCAGTAATTCATCAAGTTACTAACTCGCTAATATAAATATATTCCCCGTTACCAATGAAGAAATCAAAATAGTGTTGCATTCAAAACTTATAGACCGTGCTTTGAACTTATGCATTTCTACTACTTAGATAACCGTTCTACTGAAACTACACAAGAAGGGAAAAACAACGCATAAATTTGCAATGCAGCATGTTAAAAAGTTGCTATTAAAAACCAACTTTGTTACAAATGGAGCAAGTGACAAAAATCAAAGTCACGCCAACTCATAATGACCTTGCAGATTTCAATGATAGCGTGGTATGATAGTCTCAAAAGGACTAAAGGTGACAAAATCACTCAAATTTGGCAGAAATTGTAAAAAAGAATGTAAACAACCTGCAGCAGAATGATTAATCCACACAACAGATCCAAAAAATGTTGGATGAGTCAACTGGCTTGGACTGTTGAAGAATAAACTGTACAATGTTATCCAGTACAGCAACAAAGCTAAAAACATGTGACACATGGTGGTGCCAAGGGGAGGGCAAGAATTATTGTCCTTTGTCTATTAAAATTAATAGAAAAAGACGATTTTCTTCTTTTTGGTAGGGAAGAAATCGTGGGGCGGCAGGCTAATATTTCTCATGTAATGTGATTAGGAAACATATCTGAAGGAGAAATATTTTACTGTGTTGAATGTCTTTCAAGCTATTTTCAGATTACTCTTTGCCTTCATTATTTTTCATGCATCAGAAGAAATGTCTAGAGAATTATGATGTCATGTTTTGCATCATCATCATAAAGTTCATCTGACATAAGCCTGAGGCCCCTGGTGGCCAAGTGGTCAAAGTGCTTGCATTTACTGATCAATGCCATCTCACCTCTGTCCACATGGGTTAGAATCTCAGGCTTGGACAATGTGGATATGAGAAAGCTTGTCAATAGCATCCTGTGGGTCAATGGTTCTTACAGAGGTTTTCAGGGGTTCTTTGTCCACCAGTTAAAACTGCCATCATATATGGCCTATCATGTGCTGAAAATGGCATTAACCCACAGCAAAATAAACCTAATGTGATGGTTAAGCTTAAAGCAGCCTAGGATGACTAGGGACGGCTAGGATGACTAGGGATGGCTAGAATGACTAGGGATGACTAGAATGACTAGGGATGGCTAGGATGACTAGGGATGGTTAGGATGACTAGGGATGGCTAGAATGACATAAGGTGGCTAATGATGGCCTGGGAAAAGCTAGAATGACTAGGGATGTATAGAATGACTAGGAATGGCTAGAAGGACTAGAGATAGCTAGTGATGACCTAAGAAAAGCTAGAATGACTAGGAATGGCTAGTGATGGCCTGGGAAAAGCTAGAATGACTAGGGATGTATAGAATGACTAGGAATGGCTAGAAGGACTAGAGATAGCTAGTGATGACCTAAGAAAAGCTAGAATGACTAGGAATGGCTAGTGATGGCCTGGGAAAAGCTAGAATGACTAAGGATAGCTATTGATGGCCTAAGGTAGCTAGAATGAATAGGAATGGCTATTTATGGCCTGGAGATAGTTCGAATGGCAAGTGATAGCTTGGGAACTTGGGATGGCCTGGAATTACGAAGTTACAAAGAATTTGTATGAGAAACCAATTTTTTATGTAAGATACATTTCTTTGTTAATACTAATAATATCACAGTTCATCAGGTGCTTAACAACTACTGCAAAAACCTAGCCCTATTAACCTTGCTTGTAGCATAAAAGTGCTACAAGTTGTTGGACAAACCTGGATTCCTCATGGGCAGATGGACTGGTACCAAAATTCTATCCAAATATCAATTACTTCAGGAGTGGATGTGAATGTTCAACTAGGTTTAATGTACTGTCAATAGGCTGAAAGGGTGTGTCACTATTATGATCGTAATCCAGATAGAAGTTGAATGCTCTGCATTATTGGGAACTTGCTTAACAATTCATAAAGGTAGCCTGTTGTGTGGCTGCTATAGGTTCAACCAGGTCAAGATGAATGATTTATTACGTAAATGCCAAACAAAATTGTCAATGACCTCCATCCCACACAATAATAATGTCTAATGTCAGTAGTGTACCATTACCCTTGAATGCTATGTTAGTAGTCACTGCCCTAACCTCAAGAGCCAATACAAACAAGAAACACACTGGTCTATAAATCCAAGACTTAATAATACATTTTCTTTATAGGCGGAGTGCATAAATCCATCCTACCCAGAACAACATAATCTGAGCTTAAAAAGCATGCATTTCTTCTGAGATCTCGTTCTTGTCATAGACTTGGTTTGCTTCAGGTGTCACTTCAAAGCCTTAAAGGATCCTGTAGACCTCTTTGAGATGAATGGTCCATCAAGAATAGAGGCTCTGTAACAAAGGGCTGATTCCCCATGAGTGGAAGCCTGTACTCTGCAATGAAAGCAAGAGATGTCAGATGTGAAATCAAACCATCTCAATGGAACTGGAGATAGTTTAAATTGACTACATCCCACTGATTTTGCCTACTGTATCTAGAACAAGGATGATGCTTGTTTTGTTGAAAGGTGAGTCAGTAATGTTGCAGACATATGTATGAAAGTTGATTTATTCCATCATGTCTGATTTCATTTCAGACACTGCCAAACCCTTCCATCAAGACAAATCAAAAGCTTTTTTCCAATAAGCTGGAGAAATCTTTTGTATTGGTCTATATCCTTCCTTCCATTATGATGAAACTATGTTTGAGATCATGGGAATGGTAGCTTTTTTATAGTGACAGGAATCAACATTCCAAAGCACCAAAGGAGAAATCTGCTATTTGTGGTATCCAGGATTTTAATAGAGTGATATGTTTCCAACTGTGCCACTAGAAAAACATTCTCCACTTGACTCTGTATGCTTTCGGAGTGAGTCTGTCCACTCCTTGTTCTGAAAACTGCTTTTCTGGGAGTCTTCTGGATATGAGCCAGACATCAGGTTTAACTAGTCCATGCTAAGACGAAACACTCGTATCTGATACTGCTTCAACAGGTGCAAAAAGACAAAGATTTCCTTTGAATTTCTGTGGCCAAGTTCCATAGATCATTTTATCATAACACTTCCCATTTAAGAGGAGCAATCAGGATCAAACAGTCCTCTGATTCTTACACTTTCTGCACAAGTCTGGGAATCAGAGGCCTCCAAGGGAATACATATGAATCTCAACTGTTCGAGTTCATGGAAGAGTGCTGACTGCCCGTACTTTGAGACTGGAAAGAGAAAAGTGGGTAGCTTTAAATTGCATCTTGTCATATATGGATAGAAGTTTGGACAACAGAGTGTGAATTTTCAAATAATGAAAAATCCAAAAGCCCAAAATAAATTTGTGAAAGACCTTAAGACATCTAATAACAGGCAAATACCAAGAGGAACCAAAGCACTTGTAGTAAGGAAATGGCACAGACATTAAAATTTATGGACAAAGTTAAGTCAACAAAAGCGAGAATCTTTCATCAATGATAGTAGTAGAACAAGAAATAGAAATAGTGGTGTATACTTCCATGTTGTAAGAACACTCCATACATATGCTAAAATATGTTAATGCATAAACAGATCAAACTTTGGGAGGTCTGAAAAATGATTGCCTCCTAGTACAAGACGATGTAGCAACTACCTATGGACTGGATTTGGCACAAATCCCTGCATTCAAGAGGAGATCATTCTTATCTTTCATGTACATCATTGGGCAGAGAACATTTTGCATGATTGTTGCTATAAACCAACCCTGTAAGGGTTGGATTTGAGAGGTAGTTATTGTTATCCTATCATGTTCCAGTAAAATATCTGAAGATGAAATAAAGATTTTCAAAGAGCAATGTACACTTAAGACCTTTAAAAAGCATGGCTTTTTTTAAAGAAAAACTTTGGTCAAAACAAAAACAATACTTTAAAACAACAAATAAAATTCAAATAAATATTTATTTTGGTACAGCTGTACCAATGGCAGCTACACTGCATCAGTTTTTTTAGTCACAGCAGTAATTGTTTAAAATGCATACAGATGAGAAAGAACATAACATTTGATGTTGTTTTGGGATTTAATATCATTTCTAAGTGCAAGACTGGCTATACATGGCAGCTAGTATAACAGGTGTTGGAAGAAACTGGGAAACTTCTGGTAAGAACCACCAACCACCAACCACCAACCACACAATGGCCAAGCCTGAGGCTTGAATCCACATGGATAGAGGTGAGATGGCAGTGATCAGTAAAGATTATCAGTAAAGATAATCACTTAAGACCACTATGCCACCTGGGACCCCATATCAGCATGTAGATGAAATGGAACATACTTGTACCTGCACACAGATGAGACATAGCATACTTGTACCAGGATACAGATGAGATATATCATGCATGTACCTACATACAGATGAGAGAGAATGTCCCTGTACCTGCATAAATATGAGATATAGCATACTCCTACCTTTATACATAGATCTAGCACACTTGTACCTCCATAGAGATCAGTTATATTATACTTGTACATAGCTGAGATATAACATCTTTGTATCTGCATAGAGATGTGATATAGCATACTTGTACCTGCATATAGCATACTTGTACCTGCATAGAGATGTGATACAGCATACTTGTACCTGCATAGAGATGTGATATAGCATACTTGTACCTGCATATAGCGTACTTGTACCTGCATAGAGATGTGATATAGCATAATTGTACCTGTATGCAGATCACGTAGCATAATTCTACCTGCATAGAGATGAACTACAGCATACCTGTATCTGCATACAGATTGTATATAGTATACTTCTATCTGCATAAAGATGAGATATAGCATAGTGCTACCTGCATACAGGGGAGATACTTGTATCTGCAAACAAATGTGATACAGCTAACTTTTACCTGCATACAGATCAGATTTAGCATAACTGTACCCACATACTGATGAGATTTAGCATACCTGTACCTGTATACACATGAGATTGGACATACTTGCACCTGTATACAGATAAGATATATCACACTTGTACCTGCACACAGATGAGATAAATAATACCTGTACCTGCAAAAATTCCTGAGAGAATAGTGGCTATAAAAGGAGTCTTCAAGCGTTCATTCACTTTGGAAAGGAACCGAAATATCAAGCCATCACTTGCAATAGCATACAATACCCTGGGCAGAGGAAACATGGCTCCCAGCAAGCTGAAATGAATGGATGAAGTATTTGACTGAAAGGAATGGATTAAATATTTAAATGAATGGAATGGATGAAGCATTTACATGAAATGAATGGATGAAGCATTTAACTGAAAGGAACAGATGAAAAATTTAACTTTTGGAAACTAAATATTAATAAATTATTTGTAAGATTGCAAAGGTCTTTCAAAGGGTGTTAATGCTTTATGTCGCATATAACAGCTACAATATTTAAATGTATTAACTAATATTCATTCATTAGAAATCATGATTTTAAACTGTGTCAGAAACATTTAATATATGTCCAAATTTACGTGTTTGTGGATAAGAAACCTGATTTGTCACTCAATACAAGATCAAACAGAAATGAGTGTCCAGATTCACATAACATAGTACCACATAACATAGTACCACATAAAATAGTACCACATAAAATGTACCACATAAAATAGTACTAAGTATGATCTAATGGTAGGGTTCAAACCTGCATCCATTTGATCGCACAGCAAAGTGTTGAGCAGTATCCCATATGGATATTATCAATTAAGCATAATAAAGTGGTTCCAACCACACTCTCATATGGATATTATAAATTAAGCATAATATAATGGTTCCCACCACACTCCCATATGGATATTATCAATTAAGCATAATAAAGTGGTTCCCACCACGCTCCCATATGGATATTATCAATTAAGCATAATATAATGGTTCCCATCACACTCCAATATGGATATTACCAATTAAGCATAATAACGTGATTTCCCATCATACTCCCATATGGATATTATCAATTAAGCATAATAAAGTGGTTCCCACCACACTCCCATATGGATATTATCAATTAAGCATAATAAAGTGGTTCCCATCACACTCCCATATGGATATTGTTAAATAAGCATAATAAAGTGGTTCCCACGACACTCCAATACGGATATTATCAACTAAGCATAATACAGTGGTTCCCACCACACTCCTATATGGATATTATCAATTAAGCATAATAAAGTGGTTCCCATCACACTCCCAAATGGATATTGTTAAATAAGCATATCAAAGTGGTTCCCACCACACTCCAATATGGATATTATCAATTAAGCATAATACAGTGGTTCCCCTCACATTCCATTACTAGGCCACCTATTATATAATGATAAGTTGGCCTTGTAAAAGAGAGTGCCATTCAGCATGGGGACTGGAGTATTTGATTCTATAATTTCACATTACTTATCTGTGTCTGACCATGTTTTTCAGTATAAAATGCAGACTGATAGTATCTCTCATATTCCTAAAGGTCAACCTGTTTTCATGGGTAGAACATTCAGAATATCTCTTTTATATCATGACTTGCCATACATCATGTGATGTCATGAGTCTTGTCTTACATCATTTGATGTCAAAGCATTATTTTTAAACTATCTTCCAATCCATCTAACCCCTGCAAGTCCGAAGCATTTTGAAGTTAACCACTTGATGAACCTGCAAGAGGATGTACCACCCAAGATTACCTTTGACTTTAAAAGAGAATGAGCTTCATACAAAATATGTTAATCATGTTTTAAGGATCTGAGGTGTGTCATCTTTATGTTTTGTTTTATATACATTGTACGGAATTTTATCATGTTTTACTTTTATATTTTGTCTTGTACTTCATATTTGCATTTATTTGGAAGGTTTTATCTTTCTGGTATTTTTGTGTGCAATTCATTAATACATATTATTTTAGACATCTACCTTTCCTTGTCATCAAACAGCTCCTATTGTGCTGAAGTACCATAAAGCACTACTACAACGTAACAAACAACTGAACAAGTATAAATGTCTAAATAATTATTCAAGCTTTTAACTGGATGTTTTGTTGTCTTTATGCACTGTGTGTGCCAATGTGATGTCATTTTGTTTAAAACTTTAGTCGGGATTATCCTATCATACAATAATATATTCATGTGCCTGACAGCTGATGCAACAGTTATCTCCCCTGATTAGATTCGCCTCACCTCTCTTATAAGTATATATGCTAGGAAATTAATCTCTATGAACCCACCTTGTAGACAGGCCACAAATGGCTCCAACAGCGATAATGTACTTGGCCACATCCCAGCCAACTCTGTCAAACACTGCTGGCAATGGGGCACTGTCATCAAGAAGATAGTACGGACACATCAATGTAATCACTGTGGAGATACCAAAGTATGCCAAGAAGCAGGCAAGAAGGGATATCACAATGCTGATGGGTATGGCTTTCTGTGGATTCTGAACCTCTTCACCTGGAACAAATAATGTAATATAAATGTCTCACTGTACATTGGTTATGCTGATTGATCAGCTGCGAACCAGATGAGTTTAGCTAAATTTGTCCCTAGGCTACATAAATATATCTTATCCTTTGGTTAGACAGTTTCACACAATCACTATTGTGTCATTTTCTGGATGTCCACAATGCACATAGTGCAATGTACAAACCTGGCATTGACTGTTCATATTAGACAATGTTTATTCAGGCTTTCCATAAAACAGCCGTGTTCATTTTTGCCATGTTTGTTTTGCCATGTGTCACCTGTTACTTAACCTCAAGAAGGTATGTTTCAGAAAAATACGATCCCAGAAAACCTTAAATTGCAACATTTTTGCATCACTGATTCCAAATATTTCAGGAGGAGAATAGACACTGTCATCAAGTACAAGCCATGGACACACAAACATGGATGTCAACACGAACATCCTGCACCATACAGCTAGTAGATTTAAAACACCAAGGATACGTCTGAACAGTATTTCTTTAAAAACTCATTTTCATGTGTGATTTATAACATTATATTATTAGAGAATTCAGTAGAAAGGTGACTTCCCAATTATTGAGAAACTGAAAAAGTCAATAACTGTTTACTGACCTAAGAAAGACTTGTATATAAATATATACATGATCAACCCCCAAGATATCTGATTATTTCAGGGATCATATAATACATGTAGCTAGAAATGATCGAATACACTTTTACGGTTGTGACCTGTGTATTAATTTGAAACATGGTTGGATAATTTTATGAAGGTTTGCACTGCCAAGGAAATATGCATCTTAATTCCATCACGGAAGATCAGATTGTCATGTCATATTGTATTCAATGTAATCAGTAATGTGAAAAGGCCACAATGTGTCTTATTGACATTCTAACTGAAAGTGATCAGCTGTTTTGAACTGTCCACATATGCAGTACTTATTGTTTGAAACAAGATTTAGGAATAAATTGTTATTTATGATACTGCATTTGGTTCTCAAATGAATGTAATGAATTTGATTCACATGAACATAATGATACAAATGAATTTTATGATTGTCTCAATTCAGGCAAGTTTTAATGTTTTGAATGGATGGGTTACTTATTATTTCAGGAAAGTTTTAATGTTTTGAATGGATGGGTTACTTATTACTTCAGGCAAGTTTTAATTTTTTGAATGGATGGGTTACTTATTACTTCAGGCAAGTTTTAATGTTTTGAATGGATGGGTTACTTATTATTTCAGGAAAGTTTTAATGTTTTGAATGGATGGGTTACTTATTACTTCAGGCAAGTTTTAATTTTTTGAATGGATGGGTTACTTATTACTTCAGGCAAGTTTTAATTTTTTGAATGGATGGGTTATTTACTACTTCAGGCAAGTTTTAATGTTTTGAATGGATGGGTTACTTATTATTTCAGGCAAGTTTTAATGTTTTGAATGGATGGGTTACTTATTACTTCAGGCAAGTTTTAATGTTCTGAATGGATGGGTCACTTATTACTTCAATCAGTAATGTGCTCCACAGTTAAACTGTGGAGGTCTCAAATGATTACAGTGTCATTCTGCACAAAGGATGTCGAACAGTGTTCAGTGAATGAGTGGTGTAGATCTCATTGTTAACAAGAGATTGAATTACATTTTGTAAATACTTTGGAGCAGATTCATGGTATGTTTTAAACAAATGAATTGCAGATTTGGATTCCAATGTCCATAGAGGATGAATTAAAATATTTCTGACCTGAATGATAATAATAATATATATATAAAATATTGAATAGGTTCTGAACAATGAAGTCTCGTATTGTATTAGTGAAAAAATGTCAGTGCATCACCTCAAAGTAATCTCTACGCACCTCAACACACCTCCTCAGTCTGATTATCAAATTACTAATTGCCATTTTATTTCACTTTTTGACATGTTGTTCATATGCTGGAAACTGCACTTCCAACTACATGGTAGCCTTCAAATCCTTGATAACAGGATTCAGCCTAAAATAACACTGAGCTAAATCAGGGCTGCATGGATGCATTGTTGTAAAATAGATGGATAACTTGGCAGGGCCTGAACGTTTTGCTTCTGACTAACTGGTCCTGGACCAGTAGGGTCCAAGATTGCCACATCTACACATGCTAAGTACCAGACCAACAACCAAGTCTATATATTTACTACAGTGCATTAACATAAAAAAGATAGGAAAAATAACAAACTGAATACAAACTCAAAATTCAGACAAGTGCTGAATTGTTTATTTAATCATATAATTATCAACCATGACATTTTAAAATTGCAAAATCAATTGATCATGCCTTTTATTGGTAGATCCTCTTTGAATCTCATTGCTTTAGTTAACTAAGACTTCAAGTCAAAAAGTTCTCAGCATGAGATAAAAATATCAAATACTGAAATAAAAATGAACTCATCTGAAATTCAAAGCTTGTTCAGTGAAATAAAAGGGAAAGCAACCTATCAAGTCAATTTATGTAAAGTCAATGGCTCCAAAAATAACAACTGCTCAACCTCAGATGAACTTTGCCTTTGCACTCAAAGTGTTGTGTGAAGTGTCTTGTTTTCTCAGAAGAAAGCACTCAATATGTGAGGTTTCAGGACAGAAATCAAGTAGTTCTGATCCCTCTGAAGTGGCAAATAACCAATCATGCACACAGCTTTGCAAAATGCTCAGGCAATCAGGGTCTTGATGATTGAGAGGGATATGCTGTTTTTTTTATCAGCAATAACCTTTCTGGTGCAAGTAACACACTCTCAGCTTCTTTCACATGCTATCTATGGGTCAGTTGTAAAATTGGACATGTCTTTGAATAAGACATTTGAACAATTAGCTCACTCAAGTCTGGGTATGCCATACATGCTAAACAATTAGCTCACTCAAGTCTGGGTATGCCATACAAGCTAAACAAATAGCTCACTCAAGTCTGGGTATGCCATACATGCTAAACAAAACAGAAACAATCACTTTTCATCATGTTGAACCGATTGCCAAGTCTTTTTCTGATGATCCAGAAAAGTACAAATAAGTTTATTTGTACCATAATTTCCATCCATTTTGTAGTTTTGAATCCCTTCCGTGCAACAGATTTTGCAGCAGATGAATTCTCTGTGGTTCATTCTTACCTTCTGCCAAAATTAAAACAATCTGGCAGCATATCTAGGACATACAGTAAGCTTAGTTTTAACTACTGTTAGGAATAGACAAACATTTGATTGAATTTTCAGGCTCTGCCTGGGTACTGGTTTGGTAGTGTTTCTTAACTTTTCACAGCATTTTGTAGGCATACAAAGTTCCAGTGACACTGAAACAGGCACGGATACATGCATAATCATGCATATTTGGATGCAAATTGTTTATCTGGGACACAGAAAATCACTTAGCCAGGAGTCCTCCGTACACATGTAATAGGTGGGCGGCAAAACTCAGGCTTGCCAGTCCTGCTGTAGCCAACTGCTGAGTGGGAAAATGTGTTGATCAATTAAGCTGTGTTGATATTTACAATGACAGAATTCAGTGGCTGAAAGACCCCCAATGAGCCTGTTACCATTATATGAGTACATGATGTAATAGCTGGGTGGCAAGTTCAAAGACTTTGACCAGCTGCTAAGTGGAAAAATGTGCTGATACTTACAATGAATAAATTCTGAGGCAGAAAGACTCAGAGATTTACATGTGGTCATTAATAATACTACATCAAAGAACATGATGCGAGAGCTGGGCAGCAGTTCAGAAACTTTCACTGGCTTTTTGGTGGAAAAATGTGCTGATATTTACAGTGACTGAATTCAGAGTACCTCAAATAAACAACTTTAGCTTTCATTATTGTTTTCATTTCCTAGTCTAGCTGAATAAATAGTGCATGTGACATGCTGTGACTTAGAAAAAATGCCAGTTACAAATTTGGTGAAGTATTCTGAGGTTAAACGGCAAATTGACAAAGATTATAATGAGATTCAGAAGAGTGCTAAAGAACTGATGGTTTGGATAGAACAGAAGCCAAGTGTAAGAAAATGCATTATGCCTAGCTTAGTGTTTGGAATAAGATCTTTCCTTGGATTGATGAATTTCTGTGTCACTCTGATGGACAAACAAGAGCTATATGTCAGTGGTGTAAAGAATATGAAAATTAAACTCAGTGGCAACCAGTAGTTCTTCTAATTTGCAAAGTTCACATTTTCGGGGAGGGGACTGCAACATTTGCTGGTGGGACTCCTATTTTTACCGAAATAGGAGTCCTGGACTCCTAATTTTAAAATCCTAGCAAAACCTCTGTACATGGATGACCAGGTACTAACAAATGGGTGACCAGGCACAGATACATAGATGACCTGGCATGGATACATGGATGACCTGGCATGGATACATAGATGACCTGGCATGGATACATGGATGACCTGGCATGGATACATGGATGACCTGGCATGGATACATGGATGACCTGGCATAGATACATAGATGACCTGGCATGGATACATGGATGACCAGGAATCAAATATAATGTGTACAATGCTCAATGACAGACAGACTGACTATAAAGATATATTTTGGTCTCTACTCATTTTCTTCAATTCAAACTTTATGATCTTTTCAAGTTGGGTTAAACTCAGTAAATCCATGCTTCATGTATCATTCAAATATCTCTAGTGATTCTTTTCATATTTAATAAGTGGCTGCCTAATAATTTCTACTCAGGTCTGTTTTTGATCAGCCACCAACAAATGCATGATCCATTGTGGAAATATATTTACATAAAATTGTCAGCAAAAGTTTCTGAACCAGCACCAGATGATGTGACCATATAACACTTCCTGTGAGAAACGTATCAATTCCTATTGTGACACAAATGTTTAACTGAGGTTTTGAGACATATTACTGTTACATGAATGTGCAATTTTACATATATAAAATATCAGTTTTATTAATGTTTCTGTTTTGAACCACCAATATTCTTTTTCCTCGTATCCAATCATGAGGTATCTGACCTAATTTGTCATTGGATGAGATGAATAATAATAATAATTAGTACAGCACTTCTTCAATATAAAGCCATTCATTATAACACAGTGATTGTAAAATTATATGTATCATAAACTTCATTATAATGCCATCTCTCTATAAGACACACTCCATGACTTCCATGGACAGCATTATAATGAGGGAGTATTTTAATATGTAATACACTATAATACCATCTCACTATAAGGAATCATACTTCATGACTTCCATGGAGTGTTATAGTAAGAAAGTACAGTAATAATGTAATTGTCTTTGGCAGGCAATACTTTATCACCAACCTGTAGTGGCAATAGCATCAAAGCCAACAAATGCATAGAAACAAGTTGCTGCCCCTGAGATCATCCCTGAGAACCCAAATGGCATGAATCCACCATCTCCCACTGTCACATTGGCTGATTTCACCTGAAGAAATTTGCAAATCAAAAATATTTATAACTATATGCTACTACATGAACAGTAATCCCTCATTATAGCTGGAGCATACTGCCTTATAGTGAGGTAACCTTACAATACATATTGTACAAGCATATAATACAATAGAAAATGTATTATAATGAAGGGTGTTAGAACAAGAAAGAACTGTATAATAATGCCTTTAATTTTCACATCATCTAAAACAGACTAGTCTCATGCTTATTACTCAGCGTGTGAAATGCAATTGATTATCACAAAAATATATCAAGAATTTAATTGTGAACCAATAATCTCTGGATATGTTTACCAATTTTTGATTGTACACCCATTAACTTAAGCACATAATCAAGATATAAAATATCAAATAAACAGTCATGATTGAATTAAATTAAATAGCATGTGTCAATGCATGACTCAGTTAACAACCTAATAGCATATGTCAATACATGACTCAATTAACAACCTACATAATATGTGTCAATGCATGACTTAATTAACAACCTACATAACACGTGTCAATGCATGACTCAATTGACAACCTAAATAGCACGTGTCAATACATGACTCAATTAACAACCTACATAATGTGTGTCAATCCATGACTTAATTAACAACCTACATGTGTCAATGCATGACTCAATTAACAACTTACATAGCATGTGTCAATGCATGACTTAATTAGCAGCCTACATAACATGTGTCAATGAAAGACTCAATTAACAACCTACATAACATGTGTCAATGCATGACTCAATTAACAACCTAAATAGCATGTGTCAATACATGACTCAATTAACAACCTACATAATGTGTCAATCCATGACTTAATGAACAACCTACATAACATGTGTCAATGCATGACTCAATTAACAACCTACATAGCATGTGTCAATGCATGAGTTAATTAGCAGCCTACATAACATGTGTCAATGAAAGACTCAATGAACAACTTAAATAACATGTGTCAATGCATGACTCAATTAACAACCTACATAGCATGTGTCAATGCATGACTCAATTAACAACCTATGTAACATGTGTCAGTTCATGACTCAGTTAACAACCTACATAAAATGTGTCAATGCATGACTCACTTAACGACCAAAGTAGCACGTGGCAATGAATGACTCAATTAACAACTGAAATAGCATGTGACAATGCATTACTGAATCAACAACTGAAATAGCATGTGGCAATGAATGAATGAATAAACAAATGAAATAGTATTTGTCAACAACACATGGCTGAATTAACAACTCAAACAGAATGTGGCAATGAAAAAATGAATTAAAAGCTGAAATAGCATTTGTCAATACATGACTGAATTAACAACTGAAATAGCATGTGACAATTAATGACTGAATTAACAACTGAAATAGCATGTGTCAATACATGAATGAATTAACAACTGAAATAGCATGTGACAATTAATGACTGAATTAACAACTGAAATAGCATGTGTCAATACATAACTGAATTAGCAACTGAAATAGCATGTGTCAATACATGACTGAATTAACAACTGAAATAGCAAATAGCAATGAATGACTGAATTCACAGTTGAAATAGCATGTGTCAATACATGACTGAATTAACAACTGAAATAGCATGTGTCAATGCATGACTGATTTAACAACCTATATGTATCTATGTATGAATTAATAACTTTCATAACACCTGTCTATATATGACTAAATTAACAACCTACATGTGTGAATGTAAGATTGAATTAACAAACAAAATAATGTGTCAATGTATGACTGAATTAACAACCTACGTAGCATGTGTTAATGTATTCAACTTGGATTCAGTGATCATTGTGACTTAAATATGTAAACGTTTAGAAATGTTAAGCATTATTTCAAGTTAATTCAAATCAGTGAACTCTCTGTTATCATGGGTTGGTATGATGTTGAACAAAAGAAAATGGAGGACATGCAGTCTAAACACCTTTGTGATACTGTATTGCCAGCCATTTTGTATTGCAATATATATGATAATAATTAAACTCAATACAGTATGTAACGCATTAGTGTTACATATACAAATAAACTGACAAGATTTTATTAGCTCATTTTTGCAAAACAAAAAACTCTAGTGTCATTGTATAAATCCACTGCAGAATATGTTAAATTCCCAGAATAAGAATCATGCAGGGTTTTTCTTTTTTATTTGTTCCTTTCTTGTAAATATTTAATGAACTTTGATTACATACATAAGATTATTATCATATTCTGTGAACAGAAAAACACAAAACATAACAACAACTTAGAAGGGTGCTTCTATTTAGCACCCTAATCAGGGTCTACTCTAGAATTCTATTTAGCACCCCTAATCAGGGTCTACTCTAGACTTCTATTTAAGACATCCAATCAGGGTCTACTCTAGACTTCTATTTAGGGCACCCAATCAGGGTCACCTCTAGGGCTTCTATTTAAGACCCCTAAACTACTCCATTTTTGCTGTGTTTTATGTACAAAGGTGTAGATATCACCATATAATATGATACAATCAGATTAGCTACTCCATTTTCACTGTGTATTATGTACAAAGTTGTAATTGCCATGTACTATCTATTTGAATAGGGATTATTGGACCTTTTCTTCCTGTCTTATTTTTTAAAACCACTAGTTTCTTGAGGATCCCTCTTTACCAATGAAATCAAATGGTACCAAACTTAGTTGAGACATGAAATTACATTTTCCCTTTACAGGGGTTAGATTAATTGATTTGCAAAAGCCCTGCTGCAATGTACAAGAAAAAACAAAAATGGAGGTCAGTATCTATGTACGAGTCTCAGTTAGAACAATAATGTTTCAATTCTGAATGCCATTTACAATCCATTAAAAAAAATCAGTAATATTGACCTAGTCCAGATGTCTGATATAATAATATAGTTTTTTTTAGGTGTCTTGGATATCATTGCATCTAAAGTTCACTGCTAATGTTCTACTACATACCCCTGATGGTTCTGTGTTCCAGTTACATACTCCTGATGGTTTTGTGTTCCAGTTACATACTCCTGATGGTTTTGTGTTCCAGTTACATACCCCTGATGGTTTTGTGTTCCAGTTACATACCCAAGATGGTTTTTTGTTCTAGTTATATACCTCTGATGGTTTTGTATTCCAGTTACATACCTCTGATGGTTTTATATTCCTGTTACATACCTCTGACGTTATTTTATTCCAGTTATATACCTCTGATGGTTTTGTATTCCAGTTACATACCTCTGATGGTTTTATGTTCCATTTACATACCTCTGATGGTTTCATGTACCAGTTACATACCTCTGATGGTTTTATGTTCCATTTACATACCTCTGTCAGTTGTATCTTCCAGTTACAAACATCTGATAATAGTATTTTCAAGTTACATACCTCTGATGGTTTTATGTTCCAGTTGTGTGGATCAGCTTTAAATGCTCCACATATCACAATATATGTCACAACAAGCAAGTTTACTCCCGTGAATAAATTATTGAATCTTGACGATTCCTTGACACCCACTGCCAATATCACTGAAATGGAGAAAAAAACTTTCAGTTAATTTCTTTCTTTATTTAAAAAACAATAAATTTCAAAAATCAATTTTTGTCTAGTAAAACCTCAATATACAATCCAAAAGAAGGAGAACAAAAATACAATTTAAAATGTGCAAACATTAATTCTTTTATGACTGGGCCAGTTCTGGATTAACATGTGAGATTTTATAATGTCAGTTGCACATGTTGTTTGAAGATAAATGTTTATTTAAAAACTCCTTTTTGATCGGATTTGTGTACAATGCTTCTTGACTAATGTAAAATAAATTTAAAACAATGATTACACACCATTTCCTCTCTGCAAAACTTAATGTCAGAGCAATTTGTTTTAGTACATTATGTTTCTTCAATAATAATTACCTGATTACATTAAATTATGATAACTTTTATTTGCCACCTCTTAATACAACACCTCCAGAAAACAAAAACAAAAGTTGTTCTGACTATATAATATAGATGAAGCAACTCTTAACAGGTTAAGCATTCTTTCTACCCATTAGGTAGCTACCATTATATATGTAACTGGTTTAAATTAGCTTTTGCTTGAGCAATACCTTAAATGATGTTTGCATTACAGGGATGGGTGTGAAGGAATCTTCACAATGTGATCAGGTGAGTATTATCAGAGAAACATAATTTAGTAAATAATATGCATTCTTCATCAAATACATTACCTTATCATACTACATGAGGTGAATATGTTAGAGGAAGTGGAGGAAATGCTGAGCATCCTGTGTCACCCCATAGGCAGAGGAAATGCTGAGCATCTTTTGTCACCCCCATAGGAGGAGGATTGCTCAAATAAAGGGATAAAACTGTCCTAATGTAAGATTAGCACAACAAGAGACAATTTGTTTACACATATGCAAAGGAGATCCCTGTGTTTCCACACTTGATTATTGTTTCACCAGCTAAAATTTCCCGACCCAATCCAGCAAAAGTGGCACATTCATGTCTGGGTCAAACGTTGTGCTTTCTTGAGTGGAATGGCCACTGTTTATGCAGCCAGTTCTCTACTTAGAATGAGCATGTTATGGTTGGACCAAGTAATTTCATACCAAGTAATGAGCAATTGTAAACACATCTCATGTCTATCCTCCATGACTTAAACTCATTTACAATCCCTGCATTTAATTGTCAACTCTATAATAATGAAGAGGAGCACTGTTCATATAACAAAAATAAATATATGTATGTAAATTTAAATAATGTAAACCGCATTCTCAAAATGACTTAGAAGTGTAACAGTTTTTAAGTATAGTGCCTGAAAATTTCTCTGGTGAAAGTGAATGTAATCAACTGAATTTTCATGTGACAATAATGAATGGTACAATAACTCAAAAATATCAATAAATTCAATGGATTTCACAAGAATGTTATATACACCAAATAAAACATCTTGACTTCCTGTATCACCTAAAAGAAATATAGATGAATAAATTAGAAGTTATACAATTTAACTGGATTGTCTGGAGGACATCCTAGCAAGTGGCAGCAAAAATAAAAACTGGTTAAACCAGGTATATTGGTAGCCACCCAGAATGGTAGGAAGGGGAGTTAACATGTAAGAGTTGCTTCCTTTTGTCTATATAATAAATATATATTTTTCCATCAGAGGCAGCAAAGAAAGTTATCCTAATGTAATGTGATCATGCAATGCAGAAATACCTTGATTCCTGACTATAATGATGTTCAAAGGAACCATAACAATGAGCTGTACTATACGCAAGGTCACCTTGATATTGGTTACTCTACATAGTGCTTCCTTTTTATACCCTTAATCGAAGAAACCACAAAATTGTACTCAATTATACACAAGGTTAAGTAATAATAGGGTAAATCATACAGTGCTCCCCCAGTATACTGTTATTCAACAAAGCCACACAAGTTTATTGTATTATATGTATGGTCATGTTCTAAGGGGGTACATTTTACAGAGCTCACTCTCGATAATGCTGTCCACAGCAGCCATAAAAGTGTATTGTTATAAGAGGTCATCTTATAATGGGATAAATTATATATATCTGGACTCCAGAAATCTGCTTACCTCACTCCCAAGACAAACTAAAATTTGGCTTGGCTAAGTTTTAAGTTTGATGTAAATATGATTTTCTTTAAACATTCTATATTGGCTTTATGATAATATTTTGAATTTAATTTTGATGTCTTGTTGTCATATATGTTATGCAAGCTGAAATCTCTCCGAGACAAGTTCAATTTTACAGTCAGTTGACTTTGAAGAATTTTATAACCCTGTATATAGCATTACAATTACAGTGTAATGTTGTCAATGACTATATCCACCATGTTGTACTGATGTGGCATACAGTAGGGGATCACTACCAGGATACAGGCCTCGAATGCAAGAGGTCGCAGGTTTTAACCTCTTTTGAGCCATTCCAAAGACCTCAGCATTAAGAGGTTATTCTTTGGAATGGTTGGTCTGGTGTCAGCATAATGTGAATGTGTGGGACATCATGCTACATGTCTGAGACATCACTATAAACTGCCACATTGCAGACATCATAGAGGTATGACTGCAAAATTGTTAAAGCTAAGATAAAAATTCAAAACGCTGTCAGGATCCAGCTATTACCTTTGGCAAAATATCTGCATAAAGCAAGGATTCAATCATTCCTATTATAACACTTAATTCCACTTAGTATTAATAGTAAAGGATCAATGATTCCTATTATAACATTGATTCCATTTAGGACTAACAGCAAGGGATCAATGATTCCTATTATAACACCTAATTCCACTTAGGACTAACAGCAAGGGATCAATGATTCATATATATAACACCTAACTCCACTTAGGACTAACAGCAAGGGATCGATGATTCCAATTATTACACCTGATTCCACTTAGGATTAACAGCAATGGATCAATGATTCCTATTATTACACTTGAATCCACTTAGGATTAACAGCAATGGATCAATGATTCCTATTATAACACTTGATTCCACATAGGACTAACAGCAAGGGATCAATGATTCCAATTATAACACCCTACCAGTAATTCCACTTACGATTAACAGTAAGGGATCAATGATTCCTACTTTAACTCTTAATTCCACATAGGACTAATAGCAAGGGATCAATGAGTCCTATTATAACACTTAATACCACATTGGATTAACATCAAGGGATCAATGATTCCTATTATAACACTTAATTCCATATTGCGAGAGGTCGTGGGTTTGATCTCTGGCCAAGTCATACCAAAGACTTCTAAAAATGGTATTAACAGCTGCCTTGATTGGTGCTCAGCATTAAGAGGTTAGTGTTAGGACTGGTCGGCCTGGTGTCAGAATAATGTGACTGGGTGGGACATCATGCTACATGTCTGTGGCATGATGCCCCAGTGCTAGACATCACTTTAAACTGCCACACTGCAGACATCATAGTGATATGACTGGAAAATTGTTAAAGCTACATTAAAAATCTAAATCACATACACACACACTTAATTCCATATAGGATAAACAACAAGGGATCAATGATTCTTATTATCTATTATTTAACAGCAAGGTATCAATGATTCTTATTAGAACACTTGAATACACTTAGTATTAACAGCAATGGATCAATGATTCCTATTATTACACATGATTCCATTTAAGATTAACAGCAAGGGATCAAAGATTCCTATTATAACATTTGATTCCACTTAAATTAACAGCATGGGATCAATGGTTCCAATTATTCCACTTGATTCCACTTAGGATAAACAGCAATGAATCAATGATTCCTATTATTCCACTTAGGATTAACAGCAAGGGATCAATGATTCCTGTTAGAAAACTTGATTCCACTTAGTATTAACATCAAGGGATCAATGATTCCTATTATAATACTCGATTCCACTTAGATTAACAGCAAAAGATCAATGATTCCTATTATAACACTTAATTCCACTTAGGGTTAACAGCAAGGGATCAATGATTCCAATTATTACAAATGATTCCACTTAGGATAGCCATCAATGGATTAATGATTCATATTATAACACTTGATTCCACTTAGGATTAACAGCAAGAAATCAATGATTCATATTACTACACTTGATTCCTCTTAGGATTAACAGCACTGGATCAATGACTCCTATAATTAAATTAGATTCTACTTAGGATTAACAGCACTGGATCAATGATTCCTATTATAACACCTAATTCCACTTAGATTAACAGCAAGGGATCAATGATTCCTACTATAAGGTTTGATTTCAATTAGGATTAATAGCAAGGGATCAATGATTCCTATAATAACACTTGATTCCACTTAGGATTAACAGCAAGGGATCAATGATTCCTATTATAACACTTATTTTCACATAGGATTAACAGCAAGGGATCAATGATTCCTATTATAACACTTATTTCCACATAGGATTAACAGCAAGGGATCAATGCTTCCTATTATAATACTTAACTCTATTTATGATTTGAACATACTTCAGTATAAGGTCACTTCACTTTTAACATTATTTGAACATACTTCAGTACAACGTCACTTCACTTTTAACATTATTTGAACATACTTCAGTACAAGGTCACTACACTTTTAACATTATTTGAACATACTTCAGTACAAGGTCACTTCACTTATAACATTATTTGAACATACTTCAATACAAGGTCACTTCACTTATAACATTATTTGAAAATACTTCAGTACAAGGTCACTACACTTTAACATTATTTGAACATACTTCAGTACAAGGTCACTTTAACATTATTTGAACATACTTCAGTACAAGGTCACTTCACTTTTAACATTATTTGAACATACTTCAGTACAAGGTCACTTCACTTTTAACATTATTTGAACATACTTCAGTACAAGGTCACTTTAACATTATTTTTGAACATACTTCAGTACAAGGACACTTCACTTTAACATTATTTGAACATACTTCAGTACAAGGTCACTTCACTTTTAACATTATTTGAACATACTTCAGTACAAGGTCACTTCACTTTAACATTATTCGAACACACTTCAGTACAAGGTCACTTCACTTTAACATTATTTGAACATACTTCAGTACAAGGTCACTTCACTTTAACATTATTTGAACATACTTCAGTACAAGGTCACTTCACTTTAACATTATCTGAACACACTTCAGTACAAGGTCACTTCACTTTAACATTATTTGAACATACTTCAGTACAAGGTCACTTCACTTTAACATTATTTGAACATACTTCAGTACAAGGTCACTTCACTTTAACATTATCTGAACACACTTCAGTACAAGGTCACTTCACTTTAACATTATCTGAACACACTTCAGTACAAGGTCACTTCACTTTAACATTATTCGAACACACTTCAGTACAAGGTCACTTCACTTTTAACATTATTCGAACACACTTCAGTACAAGGTCACTTCACTTTAACATTATTTGAACATACTTCAGTACAAGGTCACTTCACTTTAACATTATTTGAACATATTTCAGTACAAGGTCACTTCACTTTAACATTATTTGAACATACTTCAGTATAAGGTCACTTCACTTTTAACATTATCTGAACATACTTTAGTACAAGGTCACTTCACTTTTAACATTATTTGAACATACTTCAATACAAGGTCACTTCACTTATAACATTATTTGAACATACTTCAGTATAAGGTCACTTCACTTTTAACATTATCTGAACATACTTTAGTACAAGGTCATTTTGCTTTTAACATTATTTGAACATCAGTACAATGTTACTTCACTCTGAACATTATTTGAACATACTTCAGTATAAGGTCACTTCACTTTGAACATTATTTGAACATACTTCAGTGTAAGGTGGTCTCATTATAACATTGTTTGAAAATACATCTATATGATGTGGACTAACTCAAAAACATTATTTTAACATACTTTAGCATAAAGATTATCTCATTTCTAACACTGTTGGACTATATTTCAGTACAAGATGACCTTACTTTTAACATTGTTTGAACATACCTCAGGACAAGATGACCTTACTTATAACATCATTTGAACATACCTCAGGACAAGATGGCTTCACTTATAACATTGTTTGAACATACCCCAGCACAAGATGACCTTACTTATAACATCATTTGAACATACCTCAGGACAAGATGGCTTCACTTATAACATTGTTTGAACATACCTCAGCACAAGATGACCTTACTTATAACATCATTTGAACATACCTCAGGACAAGATGGCTTCACTTATAACATTGTTTGAACATACCTCAGGACAAGATGGCTTCACTTATAACATTGTTTGAACATACCTCAGGACAAGATGGCTTTACTTATAACATTGTTTGAACATACCTCAGGACAAGATGGCTTCACTTATAACATTGTTTGAACATACCTCAGGACAAGATGGCTTCACTTATAACATTGTTTGAACATACCTCAGAATAAAATTGCCTCGTTTATAAGATGGGTCAGATTTATAGCTTTCCTGAACAGTATTCAAAATTAGAGACACCTTACTAAAAGCCCCCTAATCTGAGGACTGAATCTAAGGCTATATATAAACTCTTAAGTTTATATAAGAAGAATCTGATAGAGAAGATGAATTAAGCCAATCAGAGTATCCCTGTCTCTTTCCAAAGCAAACTGATAAAGGAAATGAATTAAGCCAATCAGAGTATCCCTGTCTCTTTCCAAGGCAAACTGATAAAGGAGATGAACTAAGCCAATCAGAGTATCCCTGTCTCTTTCCAAGGCAAACTGAATAACTTTGCCATCTCTCTGAAAGAAACCTTGAGGTTACTGTAATACAATTCCAAACTGGTTACTTTTTTTTAGCAGATGAATATGCAGCTAAATATGCAAATAGATTATCGTGATGAAATATAGGTGCTAATAATAAAATCATACAACATTCAAATAATCAAATTAAATGCCTGCTCTTTGAATTCTGTATGTTATTCCCTTTGCCTTAGAAGAAAAGGACTGAAGAAATGATTTAGTTTTGACAGCTACTACATAAACTGTGACCAGTGATGACACATAATCAAGACCATATGATGTCAGTAATAAGGGTAGTTATGAAATAATAAACATCAGCTTTTGAGGCAGCTTTAAAAATGGCCATGATTAATAGAACATGGAACACACAAAAAACCAATACATTCCAACTGAGAGTTAAGCTGATATAATTCAGAACCTACTTATTAAAGACCAAAATCTGCTCAAACATCCAAAATCCACAAAACTGCACAAATATTCTAATGAATTGAGGACTGAAATCATCCAGACATTCAAATACAGTGGAATCTATTCAATATAAAATTTATGTAACATATCAAAAGTTTTATTCCGAATGGAAATTTGTTAACCAATAGATATACTTTGCTATTGTCAGTCAGATATAAATTGTTTTCTTTCATGCAACAAAGACCCGTCTCCAATGACAGACCAAACTGCCTGCAACATAAACAGTATATTCTTATAATTTTGTCCTCCTCAGGACAGGCCACCCCTTATTTATGGTCACCTTTTCATTGCAATGGGGTGAAACAATGAGAACCATGCTATCCTTACAAACATGTTCCATAGTAATAAATATGCACAAAACAAATGACTGAAAAGCATAAAGTGCAGACTGGTTTACCCACCTGTTAACAGTAAAGTGATGCCTAAAGCAAAGAAATCTGGATACGGAGACAGCCCCGATACACTCATGGGAACATTCTCCTTGAAGTAGTTCTGAATTTTGTTGTCAATTAGAGAGTCAAAGTAAGAACTCCAGGCTCGAGCTACACTGGCAGTACCTGAAGAAAAAGAGCAGCATCAACATGTAGACACGAGTACATATGCATGTGGAATAACTACTATTGTATATAATCATGTGCATTTGAGTTGTCTCCCCTGATAAATAAATTGATCTGAAAGGCCAGTGAAACTTTACTTTTATGCTAATAATCCTTAATAAGGCCATACAGTTTGTGAGTTTTGTAAGTAATGCAAACAATAATGTCATTCAAGTTGTAAGTAATACAAACAATAATGTCATTCAAGTTGCAAGTAATACAAACAATAATGTCATTCAAGTTGCATAATCAAATAGAAATTTAACATTCAAAGTTGTTTTTCATAATCAAACTTGTCCTAGAATTTGACAATGCAAGCCTGTACCTCAAGTTTGATTTCAACCTGTGTAAAAATTAAGCCTCCAGAAAGGTGGCAAGTATTTCGTAAAAAAAACCACAAAGGACATGTACATATGGATGTGGTTCCATACCACACACTTGTTGGGCTTTCGACTATAGGAAGCATTGAGGAGCAAATTCAAACATAGTCCTTTTTCAGTTCTATGAATTGCTTTTACAATTTCAAATCAGAACTCACAACAAAAAATAAAACATACCTATAACATATTCTAAAATAAGATTCCAGCCTATGACAAAAGCCATCAACTCCCCCACAGTGACATAGCTGTAAACATATGCTGACCCAGTTCTGGGAACTCTGGCCCCAAACTCAGCATAACAAAGACCTGAAATTCAAAGAAAATTCCTTATGATGCTGTCTTTAATATCCAATGTGCTGCTATGAAAGAGTAAAACTATTAAAAAATGTTGATAATTTATTATTATCAACATCATCATCTGCATGAATCCAATTTTCTCACATTACACAATATTCAATTAGTATCAGCATTCTACAAGTAATACTTAATGCATATAGTTGAGTAAAGAAAAAGTTTGTGACTTGAGAAAATATCATATACCACACAGTGAAATAATCTTTGTAAAAAAAATCATTTTACCATTATGAAGGTATAAAAATAATATTCCAAGCAGTTTGCTTTTGCGTATATTAGATACCTGCTAGGACTGAGGCAAGAGCTGCAATGAGAAATGAGATGGTGACAGAGGGACCAGCTGTTTCCCTGGCAACCTGCCCAGCTACCACATATATCCCAGCACCAAGGGTACTTCCAATTCCTGTTGAAATTTAAAATACAATAAGTTTTCATCTTGAGTAGACTAAGGTATAAGTGTTAAAAACCAACTTCTAAATAACACATCACTCCTAAATACCACCTGGTGACCTTTGGTACAAACTTTGATCAGAATTATTTTTTTATGCAGTTAACAGTGAAAAAATAAATAAAATGACTAAAGGAAATTAAACAGAAGACATAGTATGATAAACAGCACATTATATGCTCACCTTATGCTTAATGAGTAATCTTACCATGCAGAAATCATTAATATTCCACCAGGTGATTTTGACCTTTGGCCTTTTGAGTCCAAAATTTGTTGAATTCTTTTTAAATCCACATGTGAGCCACCCACAAAGTTTGGTAAGACCAAAAAGAAAAATATGTGTTTCCAGTTGGCCAACCATCCATGTTTTTTGTTCCCTACCCTACTTTTTTCCCCCAGGTTAAAAGAAAACATTTTTTTAACATTCCATAAACTGATATGAGCATCTAACTGAGCCTGTTTAGGCCAGTATTTGAAGCACTTAGTACAGTGCTATCCAACCCACAGCCCGTGGCCCGCATGTGACCCACAGGCTGATTTTAAATGGCCCACCAGAGCTCGAGCAGCTATATAGTCATTGCTTTTCAGTTTTCTGCTGCGGCCCTTGGCTTCAAGAAAAGCATTTTTCAGTGGCCCATGGTGTCAAAAAGGTTGGACAGCACTGACTTAGTACATTATATATACTAGTCCTTATAATATATATAGTGTTTTGTTTTTAAAAAAAATATAAATAAAACTAACTACCTACCCTAATTTTAAAACCAGTACTCAGTCAATTAGATGTATAATTAATATGCATGGACCAAATTCATTATCATGGTTGTTGATATAAGCCCATATTCAGAGTCTGATTGAAATTCAACATGGAATACAGATTAATAACAAAACAATTGTGGACAAAAAGACAGTGGATGACACATGATGGACAAAAAGACAGTGGATGACACATGATGGACAAAAAGACAGCGGATGACACATGATGGACAAAAAGACAGTGGGTGACACATGATGGACAAAAAGACAGTGGATGACACATGATGGACAAAAAGACAGTGGGTGACACATGATGGACAAAAAGACTGAGGATGACACATGATGGACAAAAAGACAGTGGATGACACATGATGGACAAAAAGACAGTGGGTGACACATGATGGACAAAAAGACAGTGGATGACACATGATGGACAGAAAGACAGTGGATGACACATGATAGACAAAAAGACAGTGGGTGACACATGATGGGCAAAAATGATGGACAAAAAGACAGTGGGTGACACATGATGGACAAAAAAACAGTGGATGACACATGACAGACAAAAAGACAGTGGGTGACACATGATGGACAAAAAGACAGTGGATGAAACATGACAGACAAAAAGACAGTGGGTGACACATGATGGACAAAAAGACAGTGGATGACACATGATTTGGCCAGCTGAGCTAAGTACTGGCAAGTAGTTTGCACCATTCAATCTGTACACATGGTTTCACCATGCAATCTGTACACATGGTTTCACCATGCAATCTGTACACATGGTTTCATTAAATCTCATGATATTCCACTAGAACCATAAACAATAATCCAGCATATCAAATTTGTAAAAATCTGATCAGAACCATAGATGGTAAGACGCTCAGTCAAGCAAATGCACCTCATTAATGTTGCTCACAATTTAACTCTGAGATCTTGATCACATAAAAAAGAAACTCCATGCAGAGTCCTAGAATTTCACTTTTATTATAAATTAACTTTCATTTGGCAATAACTAATACCCAATGATTTCATGTTGCAGATTTATCTTCATTTATCTTCAAACACAAATTGTTAAAAAATATACTAAAATGTATAACAGGATATCTGTATATTAAACTATTGATGCAATCTGCAGTTACTTTTAACACTGTATTCGTAATAAGAATGAGAACAAAGAAAATATATCTTCCATCACAAAATCAAATTTCACCTTCTGAAGCCTTGTCAGTTAGCAACATAACACCAGGTAAACAACTCCATGGAATAGGGTTGCAAATGTTTCTTTTATCTTGTGTGCGAAACAAATTTGTTTCTAAAATGCATCTTCAATACAGGAGGGTCAGAGATGATGCAGTATTCCAGTAATCATATACATACTGGTTAGCATGACAATATGGTCTGCTGCACAGACCTATTTTACAAAGTCCCCTGAGTTACATTAAATTTTTTTTACAAACAATCAAGAAATTAGGGATTCATTAGGAGCAAAAATTGGAGTGTAATTCCCAGCTTCAGTTAAATCTTTATAAATATTTCTTATAATTTTTAATTTTCTAAACATTCTTCAAAGAAAGTTGAAATACAGTTTTATTGAATCACTAAAGTGCAGCAGTCAAGCATGCTCTCTTTGCTTCTTTGTGGTCCATGGTTCAATTCCTTATTATGGCAAGTGCAAAGGTATAAGTGATCACCTATCTAAAGCTAGTAATTTCTTCCAGGTGCAATTCAGTATCAAAACTGAAGGAAAATAATCCAGTGTAGTAATACAGAATATGGAAAAACTCTGATTTACTACAATAAAAAATAAAAAAGTAAAAATGTTTATTGAAAATTGAATAATTAACTAAAATAGTCACCAAGAGCTGTGAGATCAAGTGTGTTGAGGCATCTTGCAAGCTGTGTATCTGACACATGACTGATGTCTATATATTTCTTTCGAGCAAGTTTCTGAATAAAAGAGTTCATTCTGCACTGAGAAGAGATTCCCTTTCCTCTGCCAATCTGAAAAAAAAGATGAAATTTTAGCCTGGCATCACAGGAAATGGCCAACACTCAGTTTAGTCAGCCTTACATGGGGTCTAAAATCTGTTGATAATCTATAGATATTTATTGAGTTCTGAAGCATTAAAAGAAAGAAAAAGCGTTAAAATTATGTTGTTGTTGTTGTTGTTGTGGATTTTTCACATACCCCAAATCGCCAAACCTGAGACAAAATTAATCAATATAGAAGAGGTGAGATGACAGCGATTATTACAGGTGAGTGCTTTAGATCACTGGACAGATCAGGGCTACCCTTTATCGTTATGAACTGAGTTAAAATAATTTCAGTACTACATGTATGTAGACATGTATAAAAGTTCAGGAAAATTATGAACTGCTGTCGAGTTCTTAACTGCTATGATAGTATCTGTCCTCTTTCTACCTTCATCTTACCTTGGCCAGTTAACTCCAGTATACAGTGTGAGTTTATCTGATCTTTCCAGGTCAGTACACAACTATATAATTGCTGCTTTAGTTGTTTTTTTTCCCTCAACACAGACTTCAACTTCAATCACTTATGTACATGTGGCATTTGACACTGTATTTCCAAGCTTCATCTTTACATTAAGCTATATCACTAACTATTCAGCATAATTTATTGTGTTGTGGGGGGGAAAGGTTTACATTTTTGCAAGCATACTTGAAGCTCACTGTTTCTGCTGCAAATTAGATACAACCAAAGGTATAATACACCATTAAAATTTAAATTACTATTATTCTGCCTGTTCTTTCAATTGTCTTTTTCAAACATGACTTAATTGCTTGTTGGGCACCTCTCTTTCCTAGGAAATCGAATGGTCTACTCCCAAACTTTGTTAAGGCATTGAACTGTATAAACGACAGTTAAACCGTATGTCACAACGGCCGGTTCAAACCATGTTACAATGGTATTTTTTGTTACAGCAATGCTAGGAAAGTAAAGATTCCATTTGACAGGATTATTTGGCAACTGCATTGTCAAAATACCATTACCACTGGATATGTCAGGCATATACAAGTGTTTGCAGAGGCATGTACATATGTATGTATGTATGTATGTATGTATGTCTGTATGTCTGTATGTATGTACATGTTTATGTATGTATGTATGTATGTATGTATGTATGTATGTATGTATGTATGTATGTATGTATGTGTGTATGTTTCATGAGCACAATCATAGATAAACAATACTATATTAACCAAAAAGGTAGACAAAGCAAAGACAAAGGCCATAAAATAGACAAATCCTGAGCAAATGATTACCTCAATTGGTTACCTCTTGTGATAAGCATAAGGGTGCATCAGGCCTATTCTACCTCCCTGCGCCTAAATGGGAGAGTCTAAGATCAAATAGTCAGACTGTAACACTTAAGGAAGAATGAAAATATGACTCATGTCAGCCATTTCTATTAAGAAGACCCTGGTTAGGACAGTTCTGTTCTCCTTTGTGGGTGATGGATGTATATTTTGTCTAGAGCATGGTTCTCCAACTGTCCAAAAAATTATTAAAGTTTCAGTCTAGGACTCCTTCACTGAAATCAAACTTGGAAGTCAGAGTCACAGAAAAAGAGTCCTAAAAACAAGACTCTTTCTTTCCTTGCAATAATTCAAGGAATTATGTGCATACTGTTCTGTCGCCAATGCAAACATCTGATTTCAATGTGACATTTATTACTATTATAATGGATAAATATTTATGATAGATGAGAACAATGATAAATGTGATGGTGATGTCACAAGCTACAACTATAATAACCAAATAATAATAACAATAATAATAATAATAATAATGAAGACTTTGTATGGTGCGTAAGCTTTTAGATGCTCTTATTAAGTACTTAACAACATTAGAAAACAATGATATGATTACAAAAAACAAACACCATGAAATTAGAAAACAGAAAACATGCTGAAAATATTTAAGGTGGGAAACCTGAGGTCTTTAAGTTTGTTCTTGCAGTCGAAGTGAGTTTTGAGAGCACTCCTGAATGTGATCACTGTGTCTTTGTGTCTAAGTTCAGTGGGCAATTCATTCCAAGTTACTGGGCCCTGCTATGCAAAAGAACGTTGTCCATATGACTTTGTTTTCATAGTGGGAATAATGAGTATACAACTGTTAGAAGAGGAGTGTAAGTATCTTGCAGGTGTGTACACATGGGTGAAGTCGGATAGGTATGTTGGACTAGAGTCTGTCATTGAAACGTAGCACAGAGAACAAATTTTTTGTTTGATTCTGGATCAAACGGATAGCCAGTGTAGGGTACAAGGGGGAGGTGTGCTCTGATCGTGGTACTCTAAGTATGATCAGAGCAGCTGTGTTTTTAACTTTTTGGAGTAGATATTGAGATGAACCAGACAGAATTGAGTTACAATAGTCCAGTCTTGAAAGTACTAATGAACACACAAGTGTTTTAGTGGCATCAACTGAAAGATATTTGCGAATGGAGCTGATGCGTCTCAACTCAAGATATGCAGCCTTGCATATGTTCATGACATGTTGGTGCAATGTGAGACTACTGTCCAGAGTAACACCTAGGTTTCATACTGATTGTGTGAATTTAATGTTGGTGTTGCTGATATTTATTATTTGAGGTAAAGATGTGAATGAGAAAGTCTTTGTGTTGTGATCAGAATGGCCTCAGTTTTATCATCATTCATCTGCAGCTTGTTACATGTCATTCATGATTTCAAATCAGAAATGCACCTCTCTACACCTTGGATGGTAGCATCAAATTCAGCTGGGTGATTAGATTTGTATATTTGGGTGTCATCAGCATACAATTGGTGAGACACTGGATGATGATCTATGACACTTGAGAGTGGCTGAGTATAAAGAATGAAGAGAACAGAACCAAGAACAGACCCCTGTGGAACATCACAACATTGATCAACTGGGCTGGAGCCTATTGCATTTGTGGATATAATTTGTGTCCTGTTGACCAAGTAGGACTTTTTGAACCACATTAAGGCTGTATCATGAATGTCAAATACATGTTGGACATCATGTGAAGTAATATATCATGGTCTATTGTGTCAAATGCTGCAGACAAATTAAGGAGGGTGTCACAACTGTAATCTTTCCACTATCCAAAGAAGAAAGAATGTCCTTAACTACTTTTAGAAGAGTCACAAGTTTCAGTACTGTGGCATTATGCAGACTGTACATTGCTAAAAAGACTGTTTAAATTCAGATGAGATACAAGTTGAGATAGAACAACTTTTGCTAAGATTAGAAACTGGGCGTTAGTTCTTTCAAATCATTATGGTTGAGTTTTGGTTTCTTCAGCAGAGGCTTTACAATGGCAGTTTTGAAAAATGATGGGAATTCCCTGGATGAGAGAGAGAGGTTAATAACATCAGTTAGTGAGGGCATAACATGTCATTGTTAAATTTTGTCTACAGCTAGAACTAAATGAGGAAGAGATTAATTCCACATTAATTTATTTAACAAGCTTAAATCATTCCACTTTAAATAACAAATTTGTTAAGACATAGGAAGAATAACAAGATGACAATATTCTATTGACCTCTTTTCATTTAATCTGTTTGCACCACAGTATACTACATTCACTTTTTTCTTAAACTTGAACTTCAGTACAGATTTAGAATCACAGTAGCACATGAGATGATCCTGTCAGACATCATGCCTGGTCAATGTGGCCAGTTGCAAGTTCAGTGTTCCAGGGATTACCACTAAATGTTTCCTACCACACTCATAACACCATGCATTTAAAAGCTAATAATGTCCAATTGTTTACTTATTTTGTGGCCCAAAGGACATATATGATATCATGGTTCATTCCACAAAATCTCTGTCTCTTAGGCATTTTGTGTTCTTTATCAAAATTAGATACATTATCTACTTTATTATTAGATACATTATCTACTTTATTATCTACTTTATTATCAGATACTTTATCTACTTTATTATTAGATACATTATCTACTTTCTGTCAGCAAATCTCTTGATGATTTATAATTACCCTAAAATGAAAGTATATGACACCAAAAATCAGCTGATCATACGAATATTCATGATGATCATGATAAGTACTTATTTCTCACCCAAAAAAAAGTTCCTAAAGCAAAGTACTACTTTTCTAAATATGGCTTATGGTAAAATGCAAAGTGTTCCAAACATCATGTAAGAATTTTAAGTATGATGACTCAAACATATAGCCTGTCAGCCAGAAACAGCCTGCCAGACTATTTAGTCCGGCCCAGTGTGAACTTTGTATGCTTATCATAGTCCATAATATGTGTGGTCCAAGTGAAGCATATTAATATCAAATATGGTTCACCATAGCAAATGAGTTTCAGTCTGGCTTAAACTGTCCCGCGTGATGCTGCTCATTAGGGAAATATGCAGGTGCATTTTGTCTTTTAATGAAAATGATGATACGTCACGAATAGGGCCAGGGGTGACAGGTCTTCAGAGGTATAAAATAAATCACAGCTAAAGTAATTGTACATAATTACTGTATATATCTACCCTTCATATGGAAAGTTTCCTGTATACCTCTTCCTCTTCCAAGTTAATAGAATGCAATCAATCTACAATATCTGCAGACAACTGTCTTACCATTCCACTTTTCCAATTACTTTCTCCAACGTAATATCTTGAATCTCTTCCACTGCCTGTCTATCACTCTCTCTCTCTCTCTCTCTCTCTCTCTCTCTCTCTCTCTCTCTCTCTATATATATATATATATATATATATTGACATACCAACAACACATACTTCACTTCCATACAAAATATGATTGGCTAACCAATACCATTTGAGGATCAGGCCGTATAGACCATCCAATACCTAAATAGACCATCCAATAACCAAACAGACCATCCAATAAGCAACTGCTGCGCATTTTTTGCTTAATATGACCCATTTCACAAGATTAGCGCTGCTTCCCTCCAACTCCACCCCCACACCACAGAACTTCTATCTCTTCTACTGCCCATGATGTTCTGTTAAGTTTAGATATCTGTCATAATATAATGTGTCATGCTAAATAAACAATCTTTAACAACCAAATTCATTGATATGCTTGTGTTTTAAAAAAATGACTTTCAGTGATCTTAAAAAACCCTGTTATTTTCAGGAATCTTAACTGCCACCACCACCCTGACCTCAATGAAATGCCCAAAACATGCAGCATGTATAGATAATAAACAGTCTTGTTTAAAGCTAATGTAAAACTATCCATGGGGATTTTATACAGCTAATTTTCATAGAGACAATTAAAAGGTAAGGTGGTCTGTTATGTATAAACACTATAAACAATCACCATTCATACATAATTTAATTGACTTACAATAGCTAGGGTGATGTGTCAATTCTTTTAAGATTGTTGTGGCGTTGCCAATGATCCTAATTTGCATAGGCAAAGAACACAAAGTGGAACAACAAAGTCATTATAAATCATAGATGAACCAAAAGATCAGTGCTGAAGAACAAACATTCTTACACATCAATCTTGCCTTGAATGAGAATGTTTAGGCCAACTGTATGAAAGATATTTCACAAGTTTGTAAACACTAGGCAACATTTCTTTGAAGTCGGATTTTATGCCACATATTAAAATGCAAAACATGACTATTTCAGTCACTCAAATAGTGTTTGAGCATGATTCCTTTTCAAGGGAAAATGTATCAACACATTTTCTGAGAATCAGGAAACAATACGCTATCAGCAAGCAAGGAAAGCCCTACAAAATTAAATTTCAGAACTCCCTGTTGACAGTTTTATTTTGTAAGCACAGCATTATAACCCTCTCTCTCCCCCTTCCACCAGTCAAATGGTCAGTACTAAATGTGATGTACATATGTATTAAATTTTCTAGCATATTTCAGGGTCAAAATTCATCAGACACAGATCTCACAATGCTATTACGATATGGACTGTAAAGACACAGATCATACAATGCTATGATGATATGGATTGTAAAGACACAGATCTTAAAATGCTATTATGATATGGATTGTAAAGACACAGATCATACAATGCTATGACGATATGGATTGTAAAGACACAGATCTTACAATGCTATGACGATATGGATTGTAAAGACACATCTTACAATGCTATTATGATATGGATTGTAAAGACACAGATCTTACAATGCTATTACGATATAGATTGTAAAGACACAGATCTTACAATGCTAATATGGTATGGATTTTAAAGATACAAATGTTATAATGCTATTATGGTATGGATTGTAAAGACATAGATCTTACAATGCTATTATGATATGGATTATAAAGACACAGATCTTACAATGCTATTACGATATGGATTGTAAAGACACAGATCTTACAATGCTATTATGGTATGGATTTTAAAGATACAGAAATTAAAATGCTATTGGTTGCGCTCTACAGTTTCATATTTTGCATAGGGTTAAAATTTAAAAGAAAAAGAATTTCCCTGGCTTTCCTCACTGGTTATACTGGCTATTTAAAAAAGACCTTGTATATCTTAGGTATAATTCAAAGAACCTTTAATTCCCTTTATTTTCATGCATGATTGATGGGTGTAATATGGGTTATAGAATGTACAGCTTGGTCTTACTCCAGATGTACACCTTTCAAAAAAGTACTAGCTCCACTTGGTCATTTTCACTTCCTGAACTTAGAGGTAAATTGTATATAAAAAGCCAATCACTTTTTTTTTACATTTTTTATATTTGGTAATTCATTCATTGCACTTTCAGAAGCTGGTATTGTCAAGTCTGGCAAAATTCATTTTCCCTATTTTAATAGCTGCTATGTATAGTGTACTTTAGACTAATTCTGGCTGATTTTTTAGCACAAGGAAGCAATTATTTTAGTTAGCAGTGTGCTTATATCATGTGCAATTTCCAAAAGTACAATATCCAAAGAAATATCATCCACATTACATTAATATAGCACAGAGGTATGCCAACTTCACCTTACATATGTCACTCTCTCAAAAGTACATAATAACTGGTGAGCACCCCCAGATACAGATCTTACAATGCAATTATGGTATGGGTTTTAAAGATACAGATCTTACAATGCTATTACGATATGGATTGTAAAGACACAGATCTTACAATGCTATTACGATATGGATTTTAAAGACAGATCTTACAATGTTATTATGGTATGGCTTTTAAAGATGCAGATCTTATAATGATATTATGGGGGTGCTCACCAATTAATATGTACTTTAGAGAGAGTGACGTATGTAAGGTGAAGTAGTTTTCATTTAAAACATGCACAATGGAGAGAATGTTGGCATACCTATATGCTACAGTAATGTAATGTGGATTTTAAAGATACTATCTTTAATGCTATTGGTGGCGCTATACAGTTTCGCATTTTCCATAGGGTTAAGATTTTAAAGAAAAAGAATTTCCCCGGCTTTCCTCATTGGTTATACTGGCTATTTAAAAAAGACCTTGTATATATTAGGTATAATGCAAAGAACCTTTAATTCCCTTTATTTTGATGTATGACTGATGGGTGTACTCTGGGTTATAGAGTATACAGCTTGGTCTTACTTCAGATGTGAACCTTTCAAAAAAGTGCTAGCTCTACTTGGTCATTTTCACTTCCTGAACTTCAGAGGTAAATTGTATAAAAAAGAGTCGATAACTTTTTTACATTTTACATATTTGGTAATTCATTCATTGCACTTTCAGAAGCTGGTATTGTCTAGTCTGGCAAAATTCATTTTCCCTATTTTAATAGCTGCTATGTATAGTGTACTTTAGCCTAATTCAGGCTGATTTTTTATCACAAGGGAGCAGTCATTTTAGTTAGCAGTGTGCTTAAATCATGTAAAATTTCCAAAAGTACAACATCCAAAGAAATATCATCCACATTACATTACTGTAGCAAATAGGTATGCCAACATTCTCTCCATTGTGCATGTTTTAAATGCAATTCAATGATATTTTGGTAAGGATTTTAAAGATACAGATCTTACAATGCGATTATGGTATGGATTTTAAAGATACAGATCTTACAATGCTATCATGGTATGGATTGTAAAGATACTGATGTTACAATGCTATTACGAAATGGATTTTAAAGATGCAGATCTTAAAAATATGGTATGGATTTTAAAAATACAGATCTTACACTGCTATTATGGTATGGAATTTTAAAGATACTATGTTACAGTGCAATTATGGTATGGATTTTAATGATACAGATCTTACATTACTATTACGGTATGGATTTTAAAAATAAAGATCTTACAATGCTATTACTACATGGATTTTAAAGAAACATGTTTTTACTTAATGTCATTATGGTTGTGATCATGTGAGTGTTTGCAGATATGTGATGATACAATGCTAAATCTACCTACTATTTGTTTTCCTTGAAAGTGTATTATGCTTCAAAGAGAACAGACAAATTATTTTCTTTCATTCAGATTTGAATTTGTAAATTAAAAGATTACTTATGCTCAATAGGACATAACTTTTTAAGTCATGTGCACTCCCACCCCATTGTGATCTCAAAACACTTTTTGAGTCTCCCAAAAAAAATCTACACTGTCTAGAAATATGGCAGGCATAAACTTTACCAATTTCCTCAACCACACTGATGTGAAACCTGTTAACGATAATTGTTTATTCAAATTATCCTGGACAATTTAAACTTACACAACCTTTTTTAACTTTTTTGACCTAGTCACTGAAATATGAACATAGCGAAATGTGTGTGTGTGTGATTTTCAGATTTTTAAAGTAGCTTTAACAATTTTTCAGTCATATCGCTACGATGTCTACAGTGTGACAGTTTATAGTAATGTCTAAGCACTGGGGCATCATGCCGCAGACATGTAGCATGAAGTCCCACCTAGTCACATTATCCTGACACCAGGTCAACCAGTCCTAACACTAACCTCTTAATGCTGAGCACCAATCGAGGCTGTTGTAAATACCATTTTTGTAAGTCTTTGGTATGACCCAGCCGGGGTTCGAACCAGTGACATCCCGCATCTGAGGTGGATGCTCTAACCACCAGGTCACTGAGGCAGTACCATAGCAAAATTTCTCATATGATTCCCATTCCACAAGCAATGTCTGTACTTTAAGATTAAAACAATGATCATAATGAATATATGCAGGGTCTATTCTATGATCGACACAGTGCGCAATTTGCACTTATTTCTATAAAAAACATCTGATCACATGCACAAAAAATCACACATTTATTTTCAAGCTGTAACTTGATTTGTATATTAAAATCGCTCTATATCCAGGAAAAAATATTCCACTCTTTTTTAAAGTGGGGGGGTAGAGGGGGAAAAAAAGATCACTAGGGTAGGGTTTATGAATGGGCCCTGTACATCTGGATGGCTGATTCAGTGATTGGCTGGGAGTTAGTCCTACCTGTAAGACCCGACGCTGATATTTATGTTACAGCACCTTAACAAAATCAAAATGTGCTATGTCTTACATGTAGGACTAGCTGGGAGTATACAAAGGAGCTTGTATCGCTGTTTAAATATCAATAATACATGTACTATATAACCACTCATATATATCTGCATATACTACATGTATTATTTATAGGTAAGTTTTAAACAATAATACGATTCCCAGTGGGCGAGTGACCGAGTCAAACTGTCACGCCTATTTAGGCTATTATGATGATGATGGTGGTCGTTACCTGCCATTTTCGCTCCTTATTGTTTAACGTTCATTCATGTTAAACCTAACAGGTTTTTAATAATAAATTGAGGAACATGGTATGTACACTGAGGAGTACTTACGGTAAACCCCTGGAATTAGAAATCACCGTTAAGTCCAAGCAAATTTTTGCAACTGAACTTCCTCTGCCAAGTTAGTGTCATATGACCCAAATTCACGTCTCGTTGTATTTAGTCACTGCTGTAAAACTGATAACAGTCTTTAAGGATCTTGTTGAACAATATCGAAAACGGATGCACATAGCGTACATAGACTGGTGTCATAAACTCTCTGTCAGATGGAAAAATAAATGTAAACAAGTCTTTTAAAAAATATAGAGATATTGCATGGTGCATTTAACAGATCTGTAGTTGGTGCAAAATTCAACGACACTTTCGTACGCCACGTAATGTTCATGTATGAGGTTGGTCCGATAAATCAACCACCCAAATATGTGTTGATACTGATGAACGACATAGGGGTCTGATGTCACCAGTTCATTCAAATGTGCAATTTTGCTCTACACAAATCTTCCGGAACAAACCTGCGAACAGGTTAGACAGGGTTATGGTAACAGCCGTAACTAGCGCGAAATTCAAAATGGCAAGGGGCTAGAGGGTTGCGCATTTCCACGTGGATTTACAAGTCGCCAGCCATAGGATTTGCTACGGAGATAAAATGTACATGTCGAAAGAAGAAAAAAACTCTAGCCGAGGGCAGCTCCACAGCCACAAGAAATACAGATAAGTGTATAAAATGTAGAAAACCGATGTTTGCAGTCAAGATTGGCTGTAGAAGTTTTGCAGGTAATGAATAGGAGATATCAGCCCGTAAAACGCCAGTCACATCACGGTTGTGAGGCTGATTTATCGTCCTAGTGTGGGGTATTTCACTTTTTCAATAATATTAAAAAAGATAATAACATTTACACTTCTTCTATTATACAACTGTAAAGGTTCTTCTTTTATACTGTTACTAAATAATTTTCATTGGCACCATTGATATTTATTGGTCATTTAAATTTATTGTTGGCCTCTCGGCCGCGCTTGTCTGCTGTCCAACAACTATTGGAGAATCGCTGACACATTCATTTTAATCGCTAAGATTGTCTGTAGATTCGTGCAGGTTTTAATCAATAGGCGATATCAGCCCATAAACCGCCAATAAATGCCATCTTGGGTGAGAGGCTGATTTATCGGCCTAAATTAGTCGTACTTGTGTTATTTGAATCACTGCACTATACTAAGGCGCCATGTAGTTAGGGGGCCTTGTCAGTTTGCATTGCGCAGAACACGTGCTCGTTTGCTAAATTAAGCAAGGCATCGTTTTCTTTTTAATTTTTATAACCATTCATTTATTTTGGAGATAAATAAATGCTAGTGGACTTTTTTATTAGTTTGACGAAATCCAATAAATCCTGCCACACTTGATCTACAGTACATTTCTGTAACTTCGTTATTTAATACTATTCCATTATTAACTAGAGTTAAGTTTTTTCAATTAAAAAAATAACTTTTTATTTTCTTATACTCTATTGGCCAAATCAGATCTGGTTTGTCATGACCCTGCCTTCACTAAACCATGAAACTATGCAAGAGTTTAAAAAGTGGACAAAAAGAATTCTGCATTCTGTATCATGTTTATAGAACGATAGTCTGCATTTGTACTCATTGTCAGGAAAGCTGGTTGTTTGACAGGTTGCGAGATTTTCGTATCTTTAATATCCTGCAAGTAAGATCCCATTTATATAATATAACCCCGCTAAACAATATTTAACATGTACAAATTAAGAACTGCACAGACTATTTTCTTGGATTGATATCTCTGTTTTCTGTGTTAAGCTAAGACTAGAAAAGCTGTAGAATATCAAAAAGTAATTAGACTTCCTAAGGGTTACAGTTAGAAACTACGTCTCAAAAAATCCGCTGTAAAAGCTCATGTCTTTATTTTGCCAATTTGTTGAAGTATTAACCCAGAGTTTAAATTTATCAATTGACTTAGGGACATGGTTTTTTTTTTAAAAAAAAATAGGGGAAGAGTGGAGGTAATAGCACATTTATAGATTTTAAACTGAGAATTGAGTGTTCTTATCGATTTCAGATAGTTAAGAATTATTTTGAATTAAAACAGTGTATTTGGAGAAAGTAAAAATAGGATCGACAGTAGCATGAAAATATTTGTAAATATCTGTTTGGAGACAAATGACAAGGATTGTACACGATTTTCTTATATTCTGGCATATTTATTTATTTATTTTTACCACAGCAATAGAGTAGACTTTCAAATACCCGTGTTCCAATAATATATTAATATGAAAGAAATATTAAAATATGTGAGGTATTGTTTTGGAAGACGGATTTTTATTCTACTAATTTTACTTTTATATTTTTTCATTCTACTTTCATTTTATTTTTTATTTTGTCCTTTCATTTTCTTTTCTTCTCTCATTAATGCCTGTTTTCCTTTCTGCCCGTCTGCATTTATTTTTGTTTCGTCTACGTTTTCTTTAAAAAGCCACACCCACATTATTCATTCACATAATAGTTTATCTTGATCTATATAACACCATACGTTTTCCAAATATAACCCAATATTATGATTTAAGGCTTTGAATTTTAAGAAGAAAATTCGGACGTGTTCGTTTGTAAACATTTTCTCCGTGGTCCTTGGAAATGCAGCACTCACACATGTACAGATTAAGCCGAGGGGTTTCATCCTGGTCGCAATGAATCGTCGAACTCCAATGTTACAGTGTTAAATACGATAATATTATGATATCATCCTTCGAATACACCATTTTTTTTTAATAACTAGAAGTTAGTGTACACCCACGACATCGATAATGTGTACTTTTAGATACAGCAACTCTCTGTCAGTTTCTGTCTGTCTGTCTCTCCATTAAAATGTATTTTTGACAGTTACAGTTTTAAAAAAAAAAGAATCATTTGGCAGGTAAAGATCAATTAATTATCAGCTGTTCAGTTTTCATATTGTTTTCCTCTCTGCTTGGAAAGAGAACACAGTAGTGCTTTTTTACCGATAGAAAATAGAGGTTAAGAAGAAGGTTGAGATTTAAAAACATCATAAAGATCTACATGCATGGATATCAATATCAACGATTTAAAAACATCATAAAGATCTACATGCATTTGAGTTTACTCAAGATTGTTTAAAAGAAAGCACTGACCCCCTCCCCCGACAGTATAACGAGTAGCGCGAATGGCACAATATATGCCCACTCAGTGTTCAATAGTTTTTATGCCTAGTAGTGCATGGTTGACTCTAGGGATCATTGACTAACGGATCACGACAACCATGACTTTTGGTCAAGGTGTGTGATATTGAACTATATTTAAAGTACAAAACCCGTTATTTTCTTATATGACTAACAATGACCATCACCTCTGACCTGTTGACCCCATAATCTAAGCGCAAGACATCCACAAAGCTGGCCAAGAACATACCTTTTGCTGAACTCATTTCTTCTTGGAGCCACAATGACATTGATATTTGAACTTTTGACCCCAATCTTTAGGCCTCTTCTACGTGTAAACTGCTAGCCATATTCAAGGTCAAGGTTAGTTTTCTTCCTTGGGGGCGCTCACCAATTATGTACTTTTGAGAGAGTGACGTATGTAAGGTGAAGCTGTTTGCATTTAAAACATGCACAATGGAGAGAATGGTGGCATACTTCTATGCTACATTAATGTAATGTGGATGCTATTTCTTTGGATATTGTACTTTTGGAAATTGTACATGATTTAAACACACTGCTAACTAAAATGAATGCTCCCTTGTGCTAAAAAATATCAGCCTGAATTTGTCTAAAGTACACTATCCATAGCAGCTATTAAAATAGGGAAAATGAATTTTGTCAGACTAGACAATACCAGCTTCTGAAAGTACAATGAATGAACTACCAAATATATAAAATGTGAAAAAAAAAGTTATCGGCTCTTTCTTTTAGACAATTTACCTCTGAAGTTCAGGAAGTGAAACTGACCAGGTGGAGCTAGCACTTTTTTGAAAGGTGCACATCTGGAGTAATGCCAAACTGTATACTCTATAACCCATCTTACACCCATCAATCATAAACCAAAATAAGGGGAATTAAAGGTTCTTTGAATTATACCCAAGCTATACAAGGTCTTTTTTAAATAGCCAGTATAACTAGTGAGGAAAGCTGGGGAAATTCTTTTTCTTTAAAATCCTAACCCTATGCAAAATATGAAACTGTAGAGTGGCATACTTGAGACACAGTGATCTTGATATTTGACTACCCCCAATGCTGAAAATAAACTCCACAATTGGTTTCTTTCTTACCCAATCTGCAAATCATCCACAAACATTGGTTAAGGTCTTTGGTCCATAACTGAAATCTTTGTACACATACTATTTTTCTTTTTTAAGTCAGTGACCTTGACCTTAGTCTATCATCCTCAAAGTTTTGTCTTGGTCTATGATGTAGAGTTAACATTACTCTATGTGTGTTGATGTGTGTGTGTGTGTGTGTGTTAGTCTGTGTCTTTGACCTCTGACTTCAGAATCAATAAGTTTATTTTTCTTAAGTGCAAGCCTGCCACAAAGACTGGTCAAGGTCTTCAATACAGAATCAATATTGTGCAGAGATCATTTGTCTCCTTTCAGTCAGTGACCTGGACACATGATCTTCAGATCCCAAAATTGACAGGGTTCTTCCTTACGCTAATTGCATGACATCTGCAAAATATGGAAGCTGAAGATTACTAGTTACTAGAGTTATTGTATGGAAATGATTTTTCTTCCTTCAGAAACAGTGACCTTGGCCTTTTGAACATCAAAATGTATAGGCCTCTTTCCCAACAAAAATGCAAATGATCTACAAAAGTTTCATGACTGCAGATGGTAGAGAAGTCAAGTTATTATACAGAAGCAAATTTTCTAGTGACTTTGACCTTGAACTTCAACCCTGAAATCTACAGGATTCCTCCATTCCCCAGAGTGCAAGCCATTCACAAAGTTTGGAAGCTGATGATGGTGGACAACTCAAGTTGTTGTGGAGAAATGAACATGGTTACAGACAGATGGTCACATATCACTGCATAATAATTATTGTGCGTGCATATATTTAAGAACACTAATCATTATGTTAAACCAATAACTCATTACTTTGTTTTCAGAAAGGTGTTGTAAAGCTGCAATCATATCCCTCAATAGCTCAGCCAGGAAATGAAATTCATCTTGTGCTATATTTACAATGCTATTTTTGTTCTTCTCTTGAATAGAAAGATTTCAGTTCAATGTGGAATTCTTTTAACTGAATAATACAGCAACATTTACTTAATCTTTGACTTGAAGTTGTCTCTAATATTACAAGTTTGAATGTTGTAACAGTACAATCTGAAAATGTATCATTTTAAAAATTGCACAAATGCTGCAACAAAAATCAATCCAGTATAGTGAGGTCTTAAAGAGAATTGCAGTAGAGTTGACTGTGAACCTGTCTATAACTAAACAAAAGTTGATATGAAATATTATAGTGGGGTCATTGAGTGCATTCCTTATTTTTTTTAACAAAGCATAGCATTGCCGCTGTCATGTTCTTGAAAAGCTCAGTCTGCATGCAGAAATGTACTAGTGTTTTGTAATTAGGTTCAATAATTACTCAATAAAAATATATCAGTTTAAAATTATGTAGTGGAGTCATCAAGTGCACTGTAGTTCAGTTAACAACAAATATACCAATCACAGTATAAAAACTTGTCATTGCAGAATTATATAGTGGGGTGTCACCCAGTGTGTTGCAGTAAAGTCCAAAATTAATCTACCTATCACCATATAAAAAGGAATTTAAATAGTGGGGTCATCGAGTGTGATGGAAAGAAGCCCATAATCAACATACCGGTACTTTTACCCTACAAATATGTATCAATACAGAATTATATGGTGGGGTCATCAAGTGTGTTGCAATGAAGTCAACAATGAACCTACTTTTCACCTTATAAAAATGTATCAGTGCAAAAATATAGCTAAGTCATCAAGTGTATTTAGTAATGTTGACTGGTTTATTGCTCTATATTAAAAAGGACACCACATTTTTTCAGTTTGTAGAGCATCGGGTTTGTAATTCATGGGTAGTGGATTCAATACCAGCCTGGGTTGACTGCATCAGGTTTGTAATTCATGGGTAGTGGATTCAATACCAGCCTGGGTTGACTGCATCAGGTTTGTAACTGTGTTGACTGTGTCACACTTGTAATCTATGGTTTGTGGATTCAATACCAGCCTGGGTTGACTACATCAGTTTTTTAATCCATAGGTTGTGGATTCAACACCAGCCTGGGTTGACTGCATCAGACTTGTAATCCATGAGTTGTGGATTCAATACCAGCCTAGGTTGACTGCATCAGACTTGTAATCAATTGGTTGTGGATTCAATACCAGCCTGGGTTGACTGCATCAGACTTGTAATCCATGGGTTGTTGATTCAATACCAGCCTGGGTTGATGGCATGAGGTTTGTAACTGGGTTGGCTGCATCAGACTTGTAATCCATGGGTTGTGGACATAATATCAGTTTGGGTTGACTGCATCAGACTTGTTATCCATGAGTTGTGGATTCAATACCAGCCTGGATTAACTGCATCAGACTTGTAATCCATGGGTTGTGGACTCAATACCAGCCTGGGTTAACTGCATCAGACTTGTAATCTATGGGTTGTGGATTCAATAATAGTCTAGGTTGACTGCATAATACTTGTTATCAATGGACTGTGGATTCAATACAAGCCTGGGTTGACTTCATCAGACTTGTAATCCATTGGATGTGGATTCAATACCAGCCTGGGTTGTCTGCATCAGACTTGTAATCCATGGGTTTTGGATTCAATACCAGTCTGTGTTGACTGCATCACACTTGTTATCCATGGGTTTTGGATTTAATATCAGTCTGGGTTAATTGCATCAGACTTGTAATCGATGAGTTGTGGATTCAATACAAGCCTGGGTTGACTGCATCAGACTTGTAATCCATTGGATGTGGATTCAATACCAACCTGGGTTGACTGCATCAGACTTGTTATCCATAGGACCATGTGTTGTGGATTCAATACCATCCTGGGTTGACTGCATCAGACTTGTTATCCATGGGTTGTGGATTCAATACCAGCCTGGGTTGACTGCACCAGACTCGTAATATACAGGCTATCATTGTATAAAAATGAATAAATACGGAAATAAATAGTGAGGTTATGTATAGTCATATGACAACTGATGATGGTGTTACATGTATAAAAAAGCCAATATGTCACTCAAAACAATTTTTTCTTCAGTTTCCTAATAAAAGTCCTCTCCAGACCTTAGCAGCAAATTAATCAGAGAAATCTGAATATGTCTTGTCAGAAGAAAAATGTTGGGGTGTTTCTTATTCTTTCTCAAATACCATACTAATTCAATATTGTGTTCCTTCATGATATTCAAATAAGGTTAAATTATTCTGTTTGAAGATCTTCAATGTTATATTTCTTGTACATGCATATTAATAAAGTAACAAGTATTACAAAGAAGAATTTGCTGGAATATGCTGAATTCTGTCTAATCTGTGATTGTGTTTAGATTACTGTCCTTAAAGATTATACTGAATTCTGTCCCATCTGTGATCAGGTTTAGATTACTGTGCTGAAAGATTAATACATGTATGTTGGCAATATAGAAATAATTGCATATCAGGGTATGAACATTGGAATACAGCTATGCTTTACCAACCTTTCAGTTCTTGATCACTTCTATTATCACATGAACTGCTCTGGTGACCTTGTGGTTAGAGCCTCCACCTTGGATGCAGGAGGTTCAATCCTTGGCTGAGTCATATCAAAGACTTACAAAAATGGTACTAACGGCTACCTCACTTGGCACTCAGCATTAAGAGGTTAGTGTTAGACTGGCTGGCCTGGGTTCAGGATAGTGTGACTGGGTGGGACATGATGCTATATGTCTGTGGCATGATGCCCCAGTGCTAGACATCACTATAAACTGCCACACTGCTGACATTGTAGCAATATGACTGAAAAGTTGTTAAAGCTACGTTAAAAAGTCCAAATCACACACACACACACACATATTATCACATGATGGTATTACTGAAATGCACAGCATCAATCAGTTCTTTTTACCCTACCCACCTTTTTCCATTCAAATGATCATACCATTATTAATATTCAAACAGTATTGATTCGACTTTCCAAAGCTTTAGATCTACAGTTGTAATTAATAGCTATTATATTCTCCGCTTTGATAACTGTCGGAGAAAAACATACAATTTAATTATTATTCCCCGTTTTATGGATACCATTTAAATACATTCAGTTAGTTTTTTGAGATTGGGTCAAATTGTAGCAGGGCATTTTTGTCATCTTTTTTATGTCTTTGTAAAGTAGTATCAACCTGACTTTCAAACCATGTCAATGTAAAGGTTTCAACACAAGTTTTTTTTCTTCTCTTCCTAATAATGAGAAATTAGTTCAAAATAGCCACTAATGTATAAACCAAGTCTTAACTTCACTGAAAATAATGCTGTAGCAACCCAAAAGTGATACCACTGTCACAGCATGCCTTTGTTTAAATGCAGGTATGAAAAATAACACATATCCATCAACGACTCCACTATAATAAGCGTGCCATATTTAAGAACGTGAATGATACTGTAGCATACATCTTGGGTTACCTCATACAATTTAGATAATGAGCTTAGCTTTTGGACAGGAAGTTATTTTGTACAAGATTCTTTCTCTTAAATTTAACATTAATTAGCAGCTGTTTGAGCCATTGTTATAGCAATTTTCTTTGTATCCCTATGGAGTTGGAACAGCACTAATATAACCACAGATGATGCCTGCATTGTTGTACATCAAGTTTCATTTAAGTATACATGGTACCCATAAAATTAGACTTTAAAATAATAAATGGTAGGAACTCGAATTACTCAGTGAATTATAACTGCATCGGTGGGTGATTGTTCCAAACTGGGTCCGAAGTATGTGCAACTGTCCCAACTAAATCCCAGTTCATTTTGTTCACCTTTTGTTCACTCACATGCAACTAGAATAGAGATTTAGAGAAAAAAAAGGCCTGTCTTTTGGTGAAGTAGCACTACAATCATCTAACATTTTTGTTAAAAAGTCAGCAAAATAATCATACCACAGGTATTTTGGCCAATTTATCTGATTATAAGAATTATGAAAAAGTGGAAGACAATAGAAACTACTGGCTATGTGACAACAATGACTATTTAGACAATCTGTGATGATCTGAACATTTCTGGATCATGGACAATTTAAGTCCAGATAATACTAAAAAGGAACTAAAAGGGAGTAGAACTAGTGAATGGTAGATTCTAGACACATCTATTTGACATAAAATTACCATGCAGTAGTTACAATGCTGAATAGTTCTGTTGATCTTAATGATTTACTTATGAGCTATGCAAAGAGTTTTGCAGTTTGTGTTGTTGTTGTTGCTGTGGGGCTAAATGCCATTTTTCAGCATATGATAGGCCATACATGGTAGCCGGTATAACTCATGAGAGAATGTAATGTAACGTTGTATGCTGGACTTGATCTTGTCCGAAACTGAGTTTATTTCTGACCCGAATTGACTTTTTTAAAAATTTTATTCTGTAAACAACTCATAGCTAAAATATCCTGTGTGTATGGGTTTAAAATCAGAATTATTATTAACAGAATATGTTTATTTGGGTCTAGGTCTAGGTTTTGGAATTTCATTAATGTATTTGACATAGTCCAGGTTCTGGTTTCTAATAATAAGTAACATTTTTATTTTGTAACATCGGGATCATTCTAGAAGGCTATTTCCCATTAGGTAATATTTTTTTTAAAATATAGAAACGCTAATTGTGACCTGAGGTCAAGTAGAAGACTATATAATCTTGTCACTGAAGGGAAAATTCATTCATGCATTAAGTTCTACACAATCAAGTTGTATTACATGTTGTGTCCAGTATTATTTTGGGCTGGAATATATCTTTTCCAAATTGTTCAATTAAAGTGATTAGTTTCTCTGGAAATAAAAAAGTGCTCTGATAAAATTCTTTGACAGAGTCATTCACTGGAATTTATAGTGAATTCAAACCTGGAATTATATTACTGTGATTCAACCAAAGACTGTTGGCATATCAATACTCTACAAGCTACCACAGATACATCATCACCTTCAGTTTTGGATTTAATTTAGACTTCTACTGAATTTTATTCAGGACTTTAAATTATTAGTATTAATAAAGTCTGTAATTCTATGATTATTTGGGATTTAATTCGTAATAATGTAAGTTCCTTTTTATAACATTTTTTGCTTCATATTCTAGGGAAACAAATTATCTGCTGAATTTTGCTAAGCTTGTTGCTTTTCACTCTTATCTGTTACTTTTTCTAAGAGCAAAGACTCGTAATAAATGGTGAGCATTTAGACCACTCAGCCACCCAGGGCTCCTACAGTTTGTTGTTGTTGTTGTTGTTGTAGGGTTTAATGCCATTTTTCAGCACATGATAGGCTATACATGGTAGCCAGTATTAATGGTGGAGGAAGCACTCGGGAAAACCCTGGAAAGAACCACCGACCCACGAGAAGCTACTGGCAAGCTTTCTCACATACCCACATTAGCCAAATCCGAGACTCAAACCCACGCAGACAGAGGTGAGATGGCAGTGATCTGTAATGAAGAGCACTTTAGACCACTTGGCCACTCGGGGCCCCCCTACAGTTTGTAACCCTAAGCTTTGTGTGAGTGCTTTCCATGTATATCAAACATTTTAGGCTTTAGTGTTTTATTCTGTAAGGCATTTATGTAATATGTGAATCTGTAAAAGATTCTGCTGAAACCATGAATAAATGAAAGGCACTGACCTTTGACCTTCTGACCTCAGATTCAATAAGTATCCACTCTGCTCTAATACATAAACCATGCATTAAGCTTCCTCAAGCAGCAGAAGTTGTAATATAAAGGAAAAATATCTTCAAGCTAATCTTTTGTCATTCAACATTATGAGCCACACCAGTCAACACACGGCAAGTGTCCTCTGACTCCATGTCAAATTCCTCACAGTTTGGGCCACACCAGTCAACACATGGCATGTGTCTTCTGAATCCATGTAGAATTCCTCACACAGTTTGAGCCAAACCAGTCGACACATGGCATGTGTCTTCCGAATCCATGTAAAATTCCTCACACAGATTGAGCCATATCTGAACTAAGAAATCAGTGGCATCATACAAACACTTTTGCATCTTCAATAGTCCTTGCTGACCAGGAACTTTGACTCCAAATCAAAAGACTGCTTCTCTATCCTAGTTATTTATCACAGACAAAGAAATCTGATCAGGCTACCAAAAAAAATCAATTATCCTGCCAAAGTCAAACATTTTCTACATGGGCTGATGACCTTTTTAATTTTAATTTTTGAGCCCAAATCAGGAAAATATTACCCCTTAAGTCCAAGTCAGAAAAACAGCATACTTTTACACAATATGTTCTTGCTCAGATAAAAGGAAAGCCAAGGTAACAAAACTAAAATACTTTATTATCACAAATCTAAGTCACATAAAAAATCTTCACTGTCTTCACTTTTTAGGTAAACAGTACGTGTATTATTAATTTTTAACTCTCTATTTTCCCTTTTCCTCTCTTCATTCTTCTCTTCATCTGTTAGAGGCTCCCCTTTCGTCATTGAAAAATAGAAGAAATGAAACATTTCTCCAAATGTCTTTGTTTGCACAGACCATTTGTACCTTTCTCTAGCATATAATGGTTTTCGGAAGTGAGGCTGTGAAAATGTTATTGATATGAATTTACCACCTGGCTTTAATACTGCATTGACCTGTAAGTAGAAATGTACAATGACTTTAATACTGCACTGACTGTAAGTAGAAAAGTACAATGACTTTAATACTGCACTGACCTGTAAGTAGAAAAATACAATGACTTAAATACTGCACTGAACTGGAAGTAGAAAAGTACAATGACTTTAATACTGCACTGACCTGTAAGTAGAAAAGTACAGTGACAAATACTGCACAGATCTGTAAGTAGAAAAGTATAATGACTTTAATACTGCACTGACCTGAAAGGAGAAAAGTACAATGACTTTAATACTGCACTGACCTGTCAGTAGAAATGTACAATGATTTTAATACTGCACTGCCCTGCAAGTAGAAATATACAAAGACTTTTAATACCTCACTGACCTGTAAGTAGAAAAGTACAATGGTTTTAATACCTCAATGACCTGTTAAGTATAAATGAATGTACAAAGGACTTGCAAGACTTGACCTTTTGGGGTCTGCAAAGTATGTATGCCCAAAATGTGGTATGAAGCCCAACATCATCACATTGTGCTCTTGATGATCAATGAAAAACATACAATTTGCTGTATGTTGATAATGTGCATAAAAATGTAATTTTGTATGGTTCAATGATACAATTAGCACGGAGCAAATGCTAAATAAAAAAATCAGTCTTTTATAAATAAATGTATTTTTTATTTGAGAATATGCATTAATTTACCCATTTCTAATACACCGTAAGTTTTTTGCCCTACTTTGAAAAATCCAGTTTACATAATCAAAAAGCCAATAAAACCTTGGCGATTGTTCTACTTATCTCCCTTGCCATAACCTTTTAACATATTTATGATGCAAAAACATTAAAGAGGATTTCTTTTAGACTTTAAAAAGGTTTGAAATTAGATAGACAAACTAATATGCTGAAAGGAATATCTCTCTGTCTATGCAAACATGAACAATATCACTTCTTCAGTTTTTTCCCATACTGATGATGGCTTCATAATGCATGTATTAAGCTGCCACATTCTCTGGATTACGAAATGGGGATGTTGCCAAAATGTAAAGTACTTTTTTAAAACCGAATTCCAGATCAAGGAGTCATTTTTCTTTCAAAATTTACTCATTCTACTGTCACACAATTATACTCTTTATTACAAGGTTTGACAATATTTTAGGAATTCCTTATTTAATCTGGCTGAAATGAAATAATTTCTGTTAAACATCATAATAGCTGTCCTTTTTATACAGTCTAATTAAATGAGAGAGAAAATAGACTTTATGACCCCTGGATATATTTTCAGTGCAGCTATTTACAAACTTATCTCTTCCTAATTGGGCCCAACAAAGGCATGTCCAAACTGTACAGCTTGTACAGTAAAACACCTATTATCCAAAGTATACGCAATATCTGTACTTTTATCATATGGATGAAATAGCCTTGGTCAGGGTAAGCCCATAACGTTTACTGGAGCCTGCAGAAATAAAATTAAGTGAAAACAAAAATAAGGCACCTCACATTTTAGGGTGTTATATGGTAATATGAGTTTTGACTATGGTAAGTTATTTAATAATGAAAATAATTGTGCTGATTTGCAACTAATGGTAAACTAACGTAAAATTAATAGTACTTAGAACCAATACTGTAAGATCAGTTTAGTTGCAGATTTGCTGTGCATCATTTTTATGTAAAAGCACATAATTCTGGGGCAAGAAAACACTGATTCCTAGGTCAAAGTGGACAATAAAATCTGATCCTAGGGCAACCACATGTCTGACAAGTCATAGTACTGGGTTCAATAACAACAGTTTCAGGCTGTGGTTTATAACAAGTTTGATTCTAATTAAAGATGACAAATCAACTGAGCTGGAAAAGCATAGGTCTGTTACTTGTTATTGATTCCTTGTATTAATGTTTGCTAAACATCTGCTCCCATTTTCTACCATCACTCACTAGTTCAGGACAAGTCATAGCACTCCCTGGTTCTGGACTTGTCAATGCTAAATGTTAAGCTTACTAAAAGTAGCATGTTTATTTTCTGTCATAAATTAGTGTATTGCATAACAACAACTACCCAACATGGAGACACCAGGAACAAATCATTACTCAAAATAATCATGTACTCTTGGATCCTCACATGCTCAGATTCTGGCTGTTTAACAGCCCCTCCATATCATGTAAAGCACCTTCAGCTTGGTGCTTTGATATCAATATCTCAATAATACAATTACTCTTTCTAAATCGCAAGTCAGTCAGTAAAAATTATAACTACTTAATCTGCTTTAATGAGTCTGTATTTATAATAAAAGTATGAGTGATAGAAAATTTGAAGTAAAAATAAATTCATTAACTTGCATAATATATTCATATAAAAGAAGGAAAATAAATATCTTCAAATGTATAAAATAAAATTTTATTAAATGATGCAAAAATTGCAATAAATTGAACAAAAATGTTTATTTCGCATACATTAAGTATTTGTATCTTGAAAAATTTTTGCAAGCATTTGAAAATAATAGTAATGCTGACTTTATAAATAACACTTACCTTATATACATGACAAAGAAAGATTAGTTGTAAAAGTTGAGAGATTTGATTGTAAAAGTTGAAAAATGTTACACATACAGGATACAGTGGCATAGCAACTGTCCACACAACCCCTGCATCAGGCCCATGACAGTGCCCAGTGTAAGTCCAAATTTCCCTTCAAACAACTTTTTTCATTAGAGGGCCCCATCATTTCTTTATTTGGGGGGTGTGTGGTAGAATTTCTTACAACACCAATGACTGGATAAATTACAAAATCATTTCTACTTTAGAACCAGGAATTGGCTCTTTTCCATTAATGTTAGACTTCCTTTGTGCTCTAAAAGCGTACTGGGAAATAGGTGAGTCATAATTATTAAATGGGTGAGTCATAATTATTAAAATCCTTATGCTGATTAAATCATGATTTTTTATTTACTTCATTTATTGACAAATGAAGTCAACAGTCTTATAAGACCTTGGACAACATAAGTTTTAACTGTAATTTTATACAGATTTATATTAGAGCAATTTTAACTGGACATCAAGATAATTCTGCTGGGCAAACAGATTTCTCAGTCTGGTTGAATGTCCAGTAGGCAACCATACTTTCTGAAAAATATTCTACCACTGTTATGTTAAGATCTTGGAGATGTCAACACATTTTAGAAGGATATGATCAAAATGTATCCAATTAATGTCAACCATCCACATGGGGATATGTTGTTTTTGCCATATGTTCTTCAAATTCTATAGGCATATACAGGTTTGGCAGTCCAAAACTATGCAGATACGATCATGGGCAGGCTGAAGCTACAGAACTAATAAAATGTTCTCTATCCAGACAGAGTCTAGGTAGAATGAAACTTTATAGCAGGTTGTGATTATATATACAGTCTTGCTAGGCAGAGACTATACTGATAGTCTTGAAAGGTTGAGACTAAACATGTACAAGATGATGCCAATAGAGTCCATACAGGCCAAGATTATACAGATACATTCTAGGCAGGCTGAAACTATACAGATACAGTCCGGGCATGCTGATACTATATAGATACAGTCAGGGCAAGCCAGAGCAGACTGAGATTATACAGATATAGTCGCAACAAACTGAAACCTTGCCGATACAGTCAGGACAAAATGATATTATGCAGATACAGTCAGGGCAAGCTGAGACTATGCAGATACAGTCAGGGCAAGCTGAGACTATGTAGATACAGTCAGGGCAAACTGATACTATACAGATACAGTCAGGGCAAGCTGAGACTATGCAGATACAGTCACGGCAAACTGATACTATACAGATACAGTCAGGGCAAACAGAGACTATGCAGATACAGTCAGGGCAAGCTGAGACTATGCAAATAAAGTCAGGGCAAGCTGATAGTATACAGATTCAGTCAGGGCAAGCTGAGACTATGCAGATACAGTCAGGGCAAGCTGAGACTATGCTAACATAGTCATGGCAAACTGATACTATACAGATACAGTCAGGGCAAAATGATACTATACAGATACAGTCAAGGCAAACTGAGACTATACAGATACAGTCAGGGCAAGCAGAGACTATGCAGATACAATCAGGGCAAGCTGAGACTATGCAAATAAAGTCAAGGCAAGCTGATACTATACAGATACAGTCAGGGCAAGCTGAGACTATGCAGATACAGTCAGGGCAAGCTGAGACTATGCAGATACAGTCAGGGCAAACTGAGACTATGCAGATACAGTCAGGGCAAGCTGAGACTATGCAGATACAGTCAGGGCATGCTGAGACTCTGCAGATACAGTCAGGGCAAGCTGAGACTATGCAGATACAGTCAGGGCAAACTGATACTATACAAATACAGTCATGGCAAGCTGAGACTATGCAGGTACAGTCATGGCAAGCTGAGACTATGCAGATACAGTCAGGGCAAGCTGAGACTATGCAGATACAGTCAGGGCAAGCTGAGACTATGCAGATACAGTCAGGGCAAGCTGAGACTATGCAGATACAGTCAGGACAAACTGATACTATACAGATACAGTCAGGGCAAGCAGAGACTATGTAGATACAGTCAGGGCAAACTGATACTATACAGATACAGTCAGGGCAAGCTGAGACTATGCAGATACAGTCAGGGCAAGCTGAGACTATGCAGATACAGTCAGGGCAAGCTGAGACTATGCAGATACAGTCAGGGCAAGCTGAGACTATGCAGATACAGTCAGGGCAAGCTGAGACTATGCAGATACAGTCAGGACAAACTGATACTATACAGATACAGTCAGGGCAAGCAGAGACTATGCAGATAGTCAGGGCAAACTGATACTATACAGATACAGTCAGGGCAAACAGAGACTATGCAGATACAGTCAGGGCAAGCTGAGACTATGCAAATAAAGTTAGGGCAAGCTGATAGTATACAGATACAGTCAGGGCAAGCTGAGACTATGCAGATACAGTCAGGGCATGCTGAGACTCTGCAGATACAGTCAGGGCAAGCTGAGACTATGCAGATACAGTCAGGGCAAACTGATACTATACAAATACAGTCAGGGCAAGCTGAGACTATGCAGATACAGTCAGGGCAAGCTGAGAGTATGCAGATACAGTCAGGGCAAGCTGAGACTATGCAGATACAGTCAGGGCAAGCTGAGACTATGCAGATACAGTCAGGGCAAGCTGAGACTATGCAGATACAGTCAGGACAAACTGATACTATACAGATACAGTCAGGGCAAGCAGAGACTATGCAGATACAGTCAGGGCAAACTGATACTATACGGATACAGTCAGGGCAAGCTGAGACTATGCAGATACAGTCAGGGCAAGCTGAGACTATGCAGATACAGTCAGGGCAAGCTGAGACTATGCAGATACAGTCAGGGCAAGCTGAGACTATGCAGATACAGTCAGGACAAACTGATACTATACAGATACAGTCAGGGCAAGCAGAGACTATGCAGATAGTCAGGGCAAACTGATACTATACAGATACAGTCAGGGCAAACAGAGACTATGCAGATACAGTCAGGGCAAGCTGAGACTATGCAAATAAAGTTAGGGCAAGCTGATAGTATACAGATACAGTCAGGGCAAGCTGAGACTATGCAGATACAGTCAGGGCATGCTGAGACTCTGCAGATACAGTCAGGGCAAGCTGAGACTATGCAGATACAGTCAGGGCAAACTGATACTATACAAATACAGTCAGGGCAAGCTGAGACTATGCAGATACAGTCAGGGCAAGCTGAGAGTATGCAGATACAGTCAGGGCAAGCTGAGACTATGCAGATAGTCAGGGCAAGCTGAGACTATGCAGATACAGTCAGGGCAAGCTGAGACTATGCAGATACAGTCAGGACAAACTGATACTATACAGATACAGTCAGGGCAAGCAGAGACTATGCAGATACAGTCAGGGCAAACTGATACTATACAGATACAGTCAGGGCAAGCTGAGACTATGCAGATACAGTCAGGGCAAGCTGAGACTATGCAGATACAGTCAGGGCAACCTAAGACTATGCAGATACAGTCAGGGCAAGCTGAGACTATGCAGATACAGTCAGGGCAAGCAGAGGCTATGTAGATACAGTCAGGGCAAACTGATACTATACAGATACAGTCAGGGCAAGCTGAGACTATGCAGATACAGTCAGGGCAAGCTGAGACTATGCAGATACAGTCAGGGCAAGCTGAGACTATGCAGATACAGTCAGGGCAAGCTGAGACTATGCAGATACAGTCAGGGCAAGCTGAGACTATGCAGATACAGTCAGGACAAACTGATACTATACAGATACAGTCAGGGCAAGCAGAGACTATGCAGATAGTCAGGGCAAACTGATACTATACAGATACAGTCAGGGCAAACAGAGACTATGCAGATACAGTCAGGGCAAGCTGAGACTATGCAAATAAAGTTAGGGCAAGCTGATAGTATACAGATACAGTCAGGGCAAGCTGAGACTATGCAGATACAGTCAGGGCATGCTGAGACTCTGCAGATACAGTCAGGGCAAGCTGAGACTATGCAGATACAGTCAGGGCAAACTGATACTATACAAATACAGTCAGGGCAAGCTGAGACTATGCAGATACAGTCAGGGCAAGCTGAGAGTATGCAGATACAGTCAGGGCAAGCTGAGACTATGCAGATACAGTCAGGGCAAGCTGAGACTATGCAGATACAGTCAGGGCAAGCTGAGACTATGCAGATACAGTCAGGACAAACTGATACTATACAGATACAGTCAGGGCAAGCAGAGACTATGCAGATACAGTCAGGGCAAACTGATACTATACAGATACAGTCAGGGCAAGCTGAGACTATGCAGATACAGTCAGAGCAAGCTGAGACTATGCAGATACAGTCAGGGCAAGCTGAGACTATGCAGATACAGTCAGGGCAAGCTGAGACTATGCAGATACAGTCAGGGCAAGCTGAGACTATGCAGATACAGTCAGGACAAACTGATACTATACAGATACAGTCAGGGCAAGCAGAGACTATGCAGATAGTCAGGGCAAACTGATACTATACAGATACAGTCAGGGCAAACAGAGACTATGCAGATACAGTCAGGGCAAGCTGAGACTATGCAAATAAAGTTAGGGCAAGCTGATAGTATACAGATACAGTCAGGGCAAGCTGAGACTATGCAGATACAGTCAGGGCATGCTGAGACTCTGCAGATACAGTCAGGGCAAGCTGAGACTATGCAGATACAGTCAGGGCAAACTGATACTATACAAATACAGTCAGGGCAAGCTGAGACTATGCAGATACAGTCAGGGCAAGCTGAGAGTATGCAGATACAGTCAGGGCAAGCTGAGACTATGCAGATACAGTCAGGGCAAGCTGAGACTATGCAGATACAGTCAGGGCAAGCTGAGACTATGCAGATACAGTCAGGACAAACTGATACTATACAGATACAGTCAGGGCAAGCAGAGACTATGCATATACAGTCAGGGCAAACTGATACTATACAGATACAGTCAGGGCAAGCTGAGACTATGCAGATACAGTCAGGGCAAGCTGAGACTATGCAGATACAGTCAGGGCAACCTAAGACTATGCAGATACAGTCAGGGCAAGCTGAGACTATGCAGATACAGTCAGGGCAAGCTGAGACTATGCAGATACAGTCAGGACAAACTGATACTATGCAGATACAGTCAGGGCAAGCAGAGACTATGCAGATAGTCAGGGCAAACTGATACTATACAGATACAGTCAGGGCAAACAGAGACTATGCAGATACAGTCAGGGCAAGCTGAGACTATGCAAATAAAGTCAGGGCAAGCTGATAGTATACAGATACAGTCAGGGCAAGCTGAGACTATGCAGATACAGTCAGGACAAGCTGAGACTGCACATACAGTCAGGGCAAGCTGAGACTATGCAAATAAAGTCAAGGCAAGCTGAGACTATGCAGATACAGTCAGGGCAAACTGATACTATACAGATACAGTCAGGGCAAGCAGAGACTATGCAGATACAGTCAGGGCAAACTGATACTATACAGATACAGTCAGGGCAAACAGAGACTATGCAGATACAGTCAGGGCAAACTGAGACTATGCAGATACAGTCAGGGCAAGCTGAGACTATGCTGACATAGTCATGGCAAACTGATACTATATAGATACAGTCAGGGCAAAATGATACTATACAGATACAGTCAGGGCAAGCTGAGACTATGCAGATACAGTCAGGGCAAGCTGAGACTATGCAGATACAGTCAGGGCAAGTTGAGACTATGCCAACATAGTCATGGCAAACTGATACTATACATATACAGTCAGGGCAAATGATACTATACAGATACAGTCAAGGCAAACTGAAGACTATACAGATACAGTCACGGCAAACTGAGACTATGCAGATAAAGTCAGGGCATAATGATACTATACAGATACAGACAGGGCAAGCCAAAACTATTCAGATAGGGTAAACTGATACGATACAGATACAGCCCAGGTAGGTGGAAACCATACAGATACAGCCTGAGCTGAGCAGGCTTAAATTATAGGACCAATAAAATGTTTTTCATATTACAGTCTATAATCTGGAATCTTGACAATTAATATTCAACAGTAGATAAACTATTCAGTTGTAAATATTTAATAAATTGAACACTTAATGTTTGCACCCCAAGGATTGAGGTCCTTACTGACTAGAAAAAGTCTCTTCAAGGAAAAATGTTTGACTGGCCAAAAAGAATATTTGAATTCATGAGAAGTCAGTTTCTTCCCTCCTTTTAGCTTTTCAAATTTATTTGTTATTAAATCATCTTGTATCTTCTTGGAAGAAAAAAAAACAGCATAACAAATCAGGTAACAAATATTTACCTAAATATTTAAGTTGACTTGTTTATAAGATAAAAGAAGTACAAAAGTTGTTGTCACGGCCTTCGACCCTGAAACTGATATTATGGAAAGAAGATCAATGAATCATCCAATATATCATCAAGATATATTCAGTAAGTTTGGTTTAATCCATAATTAATTCTTTTAATACATCAAGTTACTAAAGATATTCTTAAGTTATATCCATTATCTGGGTTGATAAAATTCATGTCTCTTTATGTTAACATGCTCACAAGCCATCACAAATAAAAATCCATCGTAAGGCCACTGACCTCAAAATCAATGGCAGAGTGATAACAATAAAGTTTCTTTACTGAAAATCAAAGAAATATAAAGTCTGGTCAAATTTATTTGTATTAGTAAACGTCACTGTCTTCATAATCTCAATGCAATACAAAAATGCAAGCAGTAGCCCTGGAGGTGACCCTAACACCATCATGTATGGTTCTGAAACCTCTTCACAACAGCATGGTCATATGAATGAGCACATCTGCATGATTTTCGTTCAGGATTAATTACAAACTGACAAAGGTTAGTTAGTGAAAACCTGATGTGTGTGTGTGTGTGATTTGGATTTTTAATGTAGCTTTAACAATTTTTTAGTCATATCGCTATGATGTCTGCAGTGTGGCAGTTTATAGTGATGTCTAGCTCTGGGGCATTAAGCCACAGACATGTAGCATGATGTCCCACCCAGCCACATTATCCTGACACCAGGCCGACCAGTCCCAACACTAACCTCTTAATGCTGAGCACCAAGCGAAGCAGCAGTTAGTATCATCTTTGTAAGTCTTTGGTATGACTCAGCTGGGATCGAACCCACAACCTCCCACATCTGAGATGGTCGAAAACTTGATGTCAGTACCATCATTTTTTCTAGTGGAGTAGTGATAACAAGATTTTTTCAGATGATGCTGTTAAAAATATTTGCATCATTACTGATTTTGAAAGATATTTACTTGAAACACACTCAGATTTCAGCATTTGTCAATTGTCCAAAATATTTATTTTAGGATTAAAATGATGATGTGTGATGTCTTCTACATCATCAACCGGTCCATTAGGGTTACAAGACTGATTTGATTTTTATGCTTGGGATGGCTCAATGTATGGCTGGACACCTATACAGTTGACATATCAATAATGAAAATTAATTAAATATTCAAGAAGATATTGTACAAGCATTCCACAGAAGCTGATGTCTCACTCTTATAAGCCTCTGCCTCCAACCTTATGCTGGTAATTATACAGCAAAGTAAATATCAAGTAAATTCATTTCTTATTATGCAGAGTAAATGTCAATATGAACAAAATGTCTGTCTTGCCATTTCTGGACTCAGACTAACACATTTATGTTCAATTATAATGTAAATTCCCCTCTTGCCAAGCACATCAAATTTGTAATTGAAATTTTCAGAGTGGGGCTATGAACAGCAAGAGATCCCTGGGTCAGTGTTGGCTGCATATATGACTTGGCCTTTTCATGCAATGAAAGTGAATACATAGTTACAGGTTGCTATTCTCAGTGATTTTCCAAGAGAAGCCTCAAGTAACAGGCCAAAATAAGGCCTGATTATGTGAGTTAATTCCCCTTGCCAGACCAAGATATTTTATGAAAACTTTTTAGATGGGACTTTAAACAGTCTCTCAGTTTCTGTGACACTGCTAAAAGTGGCACAGTAGTTTTCGGGAAGCTGCTGAAAGAAGAGGCACAGGATTCAGTTGCTTGTTTTCCATTTTAAAACGGTAGAGATGTTTATCATACACTTACATGTCTCTTATATTTAACATACACTTACATGTCTCTTACACAACATACACTTACATGTCTCTTACATAACATACAGGGGCTCCAAGTGGCTGAATGGTCTAAAGCGCTCTCTGTTACGGATCACTGCCATCTCATCTCTGTCTGCATGGGTTCAAGTCTCGGATTCGGCCAATCTGGGTATGTGAGAAAGCTTGCCAGTACCTTCTCGAGGGTCGGTGGTTCTTTCCAAGGATTTCCCAGGATCTTCCTCCACCATTAATACTGGCCACCATGTGTATAGCCTATCGTGTGCTGAAAAATTAAGTTAAACCCTACAACAACAACAACATAACATGCACTTACATGTTTCTTACATAACATACACTTACATGTCTCCTACATAATATACACTTAACACTTACATGTACACATAACATACTTACATGTACACTTTCATGTACACATAATTACATACTTACATGTACAAATAACATACACTTACATGTCTCTTACATAACATACACTTACATGTATCTTACATAACATATGCCTACATGTCTTTTACATAACACACCTGTATCTTACATAACATACACTTACATGTACACATAACATACACTTACACGCATCTTACATAACATACACTTACATGTATCTTACATAACATACACTTACATGTCTCTTACATAACATACACATATCTTACATAACATACGCTTTTATGTCTCTTACATACTTTGATTGATATCCAGATTTCATCACCATATGCTTACCTGAAGCAGACAGCTGAAGACAGTGTGCTTAGGAAATGTACTTTACTATTTTTTCCAAATTGTTGAAACAATCTTTTTAAAAAATAACAGAATTTTCAGTGTTGGTAAATCAGTTACATTCTTACTACCTGTTTCAAAACTGTGTCCATCATCTGTTCTCCTTCTCCAGACAACTGCCATGGGTCTTTTTCATTTACTAAGAGTGCATCAAGTGTGCCCTTTTCTAGTACAATGTCAAAGGTCATTGGGTCAAAGGACATGTCCAAAATATCCATCACCTTCCAAGTCATTTCTGACAAGTTAACATATTTTTTCTGCATCTTTTCTATGACAACTTTAGAGTAGTCTATATTGGTGATATGCTTAAAACCATCGTTGTATAGATGTTCACTTAGCAGACTGTTTCCACAACCTAAAATGGGGGAATAAAATACAAAAATTAAAAATGATAAAGATGTGACTTCAACATATAGAATTCTCTCATTATAATACCATCCATGTGAAGCAGAATATAGAACCTTATAATGAAATACAGTATTCCCTCAATATAAATGGCATGTGCTTAGAAAAAAGATATCCAATGATGCCCTCTTAAACTGATCACAGACAATAAATTTAGATATGTTCTGAGACAGTAAGAAATTCAGTTGTGAAACATTTTTTGCCAATTTAGCACATTCTATTAGCATAAGCAATCAATTAGGCATTTACTAGACCTTTTAATGGTAGAAACATAAAAAAAAACCTAATCTGTTACATAACCACATCATGCTTTTCTGATTACACACAAACATGTTTAGATAAATCAAATCCCCAAATCTACACTGGAACTGATGGACGATTTGTGGGTATGATGTCACTTGTTCATTAGAATGTGTAAATTTGCTGCATGCAAAACTTTTTGGAATGCACCAGCACACAACTTAGACACTTAACAGTACTTAGTAACAGTCTAGCACAAACTACAAAATGGTCACAGGACATAGGGATCACAAGTCATCAAACAAAGAATTTGATCCAGAAATATCACTTCAATTTATTATTTGTTGTATACTAAACTCCTAACATCATAAAGCTAAAGTGACCAAACATAATTAAATCCTAATTATTAGGTACTGCCATGAATCATATCCAGTGTTTCCCTTAATCCTTATTTATGTATCAGAGCCCCATATTTTTCCCAGTTTCGACACCAAGGTTAGGATTTTACTCATTCTGAACCCCCATTTTGACACCAATGGGATTTTTTACTTTCAATCTTGCACTCCTAAGGAACAGGCTTCATGATGCATAATCATGAATCATATTGCTATATCGAATTTTAGCTCCAATCAGCAGTTTGCACACTGTAATATAATCTGGACCAAAAAAGCAATGATTGAGACTTGTTGGGCTTTAATCAGCTGATTTTGTTATTGCTTTTAAGTCCATCAAAATATATTAAGCAACACAATATCTGCCAGTTTGTCAATTGCCAAGAGTGCACAGAAATTAAAGTAACTATATAATTTGGTCCAGCACTGGATGGTAAATTCTAATAATGAGATTGTTTCAAATAATGATTGTCTTTGACAACAGAAACTATTGTGGAAAGATATACATCTGTATTTATCTAACCTCCAAACATTCTTAGACTGAGGTAATCCAGACTTTTCTTCAAAACGGCTCAAATGATTTCAACACTACACAACAACTCCAAATATGGTGATGATTTCTCTATATATGTAAATAAGGCAAATCACATGACTGGTTCTGGAATTTAATCATGAAATACCATTACAGTGTGACCCTGCTATAACACAGTAGTTGGGAGCCATAGAACCGGACTGTGTTATAGACCGAACCGTGTTATAAGCAACCAGGCCAGTTAGCTTAAGAAAATGATGCATGTACCCAAAAATATTTGCGGGGTGTATGTGTGTGTGTGCAGGTAATAAATGCGGGCAATAAAATACATGCTTCATCGGCACAGTTACCATCTTAAATCGATGCATATTAAATAGGAAATACACCTGCAGTGAAAACAGATAAGGCATACATAATATTATACTTAATTTAGAGAACAACAGATTGGTACATATACGTGTATACTGCTTATATATACATGTCTTATGTATAGCATGAATAAAGTATCAACACAGTGTACCCACCCACGAATCTCATAACATACATTGATTCCACAATACAAGTAATTCCATCAAAAATATGCACACACAGAAATTTAAAACATTCAATCATTTTGTCACAGGTCATTGGATAAACAAAGCACAATCATGTAATGAATGATGAAGCACATTTACTTTTCAGTACGTCCCAAGTCGGTAAAAGTTACGTTGTGTTTTAAGCTGCCACTAGTAGCATCCATAAGCACAAACTTTTTCCCTGCAAAAAGGAAACTTTCATGGCACAGTAAACGTGTTCCAGTCATGTTGGAAAATGGAAAAATCAATCAGATTCCATTGCTTTTATTCAAGTTTGGTACTGACTTCTTTGAAGAAAAGTTCATTATTTTTACTGCAGATTGTAGTCGTCTTTCCTTGATGAAATGTGCATGCATTATTGAAGTCACCGCTAAAGGCCAGCTTTGGAGAACCAAACAAATGCCTGTTTCTTATTGTTGCGGCAACATCAAATAATTGTATTGCATGATTGAGACTGAATTTCTTTCCATTTGCTAAGTATGTTTCCATGACAGTCAGTGCTTCAAAGGTAATGTTTTCTATGAAATTTAAGCAAACTATTTTATCTGGGTAAATTTTTAAAAAGGAATTGGCCATCATTCGGTTGATTGTAGTTTACAGTTCCTCCCTGCCTATTGAATAAACCAACATTTTAAAAAAAATACATTTGTGGTAGTGGAGTGATGCTGCCTTCCACTCAGTTGACAAATGGTCAACGGGCGATAGAGATGCAGGTGTTCTGGTCCGATGACAAGGATTAGTACAGAAAATGTAGGTGTTTTGAAGGATTTAATTCTGATTGGAAAGAAGAAGAATTTTACATATCAGTCTACGTAAATATATTACTTACTAGTGAGTGACCAATAATCTGATGAAAGATGGATTATGAGATAATGCCTCGTCCGGTTCATCTTTGCTACCAGAAATCTCAACAATAAGCGGATATCTCACAATACACAGTACTCAAGCTTGATGTCAACATAAGCGGATTATGATATAACAATGCACTGTTAAGATGGTTTATCAATTTGGACAAAGAAACTGTTTGTGTTGCTGTTGTTGTTGTGGGGTTTAATGCCTTTTTCAGCACACGATAGGCTATACATGGTGGCCAGTATTAATGGTGGAGGAAGAACCAGGGAAAACCACAGAAAGAACCACTGACCCATGAGAAGCTACTGGCAAGTTTTCTCACATACCCACACTGGCCGAATCCGAGACTCAAACCCATGCAGCCAGAGGTGACATGGCAGTGATCCATAAAGAAGAGCACTTTAGACCACTTGGCCACTCGGGGCCCCTATTGTTTATATAAAAATAGATACATTTCAGTGCATTTTATATCAGGTTTGCAGCATCCTTTCATGGGGCCTCTGAATTTCTTCACTCCAAACCTATGGTTGTATATACAAGTTTAAACAGGCAATAATGTTGCCAATAAAAATTTTTTTAAAAAATCGCCAGATGGTATATTTTGCCACCAATAAGGAAAATAAAATCACTGTTTGCGACATTAGTGAATCCCTATGCAATCCTAGAATAAACATTTTACACTTATTTTTCATACTTTTAAGAAGAAAAAACTACTTTTTTTGTGTATAAGAAAATTACATATAAAATTTCAGGAGTCACTCCATGATCGTCGTATCATACATGCACAATCTTTTCCCCAAGATGATAATAAATTTTTTACGTATTTTTTCGTACTTTTCAGAAAGATTTTTTTTTGTGTGCGAGAAAAATACATGTATATAAAATTTTGAGAGCCATGCCATGATCATGTTATATCAAAATTTGTGTTATAATGTAGCGTGCTATAGCAGGGTCACACTGTATTTGTACTGATACTCTAGTTATGAAGAATGGAGTCACTAACTGGGACAACCAAAATGATGTTACCACTGGGAAATATATCAAGGAATAAAACTGTGACAACAAGAACCTGTGAAATCTGCATGCCAGAGATGCTTACTTTATCAGAAATAAATGTCTACTCAGATTATCTGGAAAAGGGAAGAATAAAAATAATAACTTGCCTATATGTTTCAACACTTAATAACACACAAGTTGTTGTTGTGGAGTTTAACGCCATTTTTCAGTACATGATAGGCTATGCCTGGCGGCCAGTATAATTGGGGGAGGAAGAACCCGGGAAAACCACAGAAAGAACCACTGACCCACGAGAAGCTACTGGCAAGCTTTCTCACATACCCACATTGGCCAAATCCTAGATTCGAACCCACGCAGACAGAGGTGTGATGGCAGTGATCTGTAACAGAGAGTGCTTTAGACCACTCAGCCACTTGGGGCCCCAACAACACACACAAGTTAATCCACTTTACTAACAATCTGAATTGTCCACATCAAGTCCTATATCATAATGATTAATCACACTTTGTGGAATATGCCCACTGTTTTTACTGTTGCCTAATAAGGGAATTCAAAGCAGTTTTAATGTCTGATGGTCACCTAAGTTTTACAGTCGGATAGTCACCTAATCAATCATCTGTTTTTGAGTACAGAAAAGATATTCCTTAGTTTACAAACTAACTACTATATTTTATTTTTGTTGACATAAAAAAATAACTTGGGATTCTAGAAATTTTTTGTACCAATGTAAATTATTAAAATGTTTGTAAATACTGTGTCCAAAATATCTGACAGTCATGATATTATAAGTCAATGATGGTACACCTCTCCCTCGATAACTCGCACACAACGGGTCCACAAACATAGACCACACTATAAGTGAGGTGCGAGTTATTGAGGGACCTCCACAAATTGAAAAACACCGCTTTGACATCAAGAAAACCTTTGGGGGGGAGCAGCGTTAAGGATGTGGGCTGTTTATTGACTGAATCCTCATTTTACAATCACGTCGATAATAACTTTTAATAACACGCTTTTTCTAATGAAGTTGTTTATTATTATGATTTAATAACATTTATTTTCAAAATGTCTAACATATGAAAGATCGTTCCAACTGGTTTCACGTGAAAAATCTGTGTATTATGTCACTACTTTTTGTTTTCTTGATGAGCAGGGAACTAGACTAACTGTTGACCAAACAAGGTTCCTTTTTTTTCAAAAACATGCAACATTTTGTGAGACAATTGTCTATGTCGAAACTCAATTTTTGTATTTTTGTATTGTTCAGTTAGTACAACACTGATGTCGTGATTCATTTGGAAGTACATGTAATAATGAAACTTTTTATCATCCTTGAGGATATCTCTAAGTGCCAGTTCAAGAACTCTCTGAAACTTGCTTTACCACAATGGTCCGTATCTGTAAAGTCAAGCTCTGTATTTTACGAAGTGTTCATTTCTCTTGGTTGCCTTGTTATTTTTTTATCAAAGTGTGAAAGAGTTGATTAATTTAAGGTAGTTTATGTTACATACACAATAACATTATAAGTATTCAGTTGATCAAATGAAGAGAGCTCACCCAACATATGACCAGGCCCTCTAGATTTTAAGTTTGTATGATTTTGGTGGCTTTTAACTTTTCTTTTATTCCACCACCTTTATTTGATTCAAAAGACATAATTATCAAGACAAAGGAGGCCAGCTTTTAATTCAGTGCAACAATACAACAAATACGTCTGGAAGTCAGTTATCAAAACACGGTTGGTACTTAATTAGGTTCTCAGAGAAACGCTTGTGGACATAACTGTTATGGTAGATTGATGTACTTTACGTTTAATTACAAGAGGACACATGGCATTTATGATGATTACACTTAAAAGGAACAAAAAGATTAAAACTAGAACACAAATTTCAACTGATAAAAAAAAATTTTTAATTTTTATTTATTTATTAAAGTACTGCCTCCACTTGGCGTAAGTGACATTTTCATTGATCAACATTTCCTTACATATCATTAATTGAAGTGTACTAGAAATGTTGTTTTGGAAAGAAAATGTGAAAAAATCGTATGACCTATTTTTAAATTTGATATTTCAAAGTGATGATTAAAATTTCCAGGTCCATTACAAAATGGGAGCCATGCCTGACCCTGCATTTTAAGTGGGTTTGCGAGTTATCAGGCGCGAGTTATCGAGGGAGTGGTGTATATATAAAATTCTTTTTCTCCATTATACCCAGCATCAAAATCTGATGATTTTCCTGTAAGTCCTCCCTCAGTAAGTGTCTGAAGGTTTTGAAGTCAGCAAACCAATCATAAGTCTCTTCAGATTCAAATCTCTTGTCCCAGTAATTCCTTTCTCTGTAATCCTCATTCTATAAAATTAAAAGATATATAAAGTAAATACATTTGGATATATCATACAAATGAACCATTTACAATTGGTCAACTAAAATAAATCTGCAATGTGTGTATTATTGTAGACACAGAATGGTATGAGCCAGTTTTTTGGAAAACAATTTGTACTATTTTATACTAAATAAGAAATAGGTTAGAAATTATCAATTACTTTAGATGAAAGAGTTATGTCATTTTCAGGCACTAAACAAAAACAAAATTAAATTTCTCAATAATTATGATCATCTTCGATTCATTCTTTTGGTTTGTTTCCACCATTTACATGGAAGATAAGCTCAATCCAAACTTTGCCCCAAATAGCTACCATAACTATGTTGTTGTTGTTGTTATTGTTGTTGTTATTGTGGGGTTAACGCCATATTTCAGCACATGATAGGCTATGCATGGCGGCCAGTATTAATGGTGGAGGAAGAACCCGGGAAAACCCCGGGAAGAACCACTGACCCATGAGAAGCTACTGGCGAGCTTTCTCACATACCCACATTAGCTGAATCCTAGACTCGAACCCACACAAACAGAGGTGACATGGCAGTGATCCGTAACGGAAAGTGCTTTAGACCACTCGGCCACATGGGGCCCCCACCATAACTATGCTGAACCTTTATAATTTACCCCAAATTCTGTCTTATGACTGAATCTTTAGAAACTGCCCTAAATTTTAGCTCATGACTACACTGAATCTTTACAATTTTCCTCAAATTGTAGTTCATGAGTATACCGAACCTTTAAAAACTGCCCCAAATCGTCACACTGGATGAATGTTTACAATCTGCCATTGAAAATCCTGTACTCCAAACTAAGCTGAACTTACAGAACTTGTTAAAATCCTGTACATCTAACTATGCTGAACTTATAGAACACCCTTACATCCGGCATGACAACAAATCAGCCTCTCGATTTACCTTTAGCATTTTAATCAGGCTGTTATTAAATATTCTCATGGCATAAAGAAATTTATGGTCAAATTGGACAAGTACATAAGGACAACTTTGACTATTTGCTATAAAAAGACACCTAAACATGCCCCAAAAGTAAAAGATCACTTCCACTTAGCACTGAATTCGCACCATTCTCCTCCCACCGCTTGTTTACCATATTAATCTTCCTTAATCATGCGAATTGGGTAATGATGACAATTGGAGTCAAATATGTGAGGTTAAAATACCACTTATAAAAAAGCAGGATTTCTGACATCAAAAACTGTCAATGACCAGGACCAGTTGGACCAATTCCAATGTGGGCTGGCTGATCAGGTTTGCTTTCCAGATGAGGACTAGCTCGGGGAAGAGATGATAGTTAGTATCTGGAACTGGCAAGGTTTCTTACACCCCCACAATGGCCAAGCCCAAGAATCAAACCCATATGAACAGAGGTGAGATGTCAGTGATCTGTACAGGCAAGTGTCTGAGACCAGTCATCTGGTGCCACAGTTGTCAATGTGCCCAGTCTAGGATATAGCACTAGAATTTGTGATTCTAATATATGTCATGCTACTGATGGTCTTCCATGGCCACTGAAGCTGACAATGACTTAGATATGCTTTTCTTGGTGATACTTGATAATTCACATTTACTTGAGTTGAAAGCCATCTGAAAGTTTTACTCCAACTCCTGGAGATTGACAAGGTCCTTTTGAATGGTAGTACAATTCACAGTGAATGGACAATTCTGCACAAAATGCAGTCATCTGCAAAAAAGTCTAATTGTTGATAATGTACATTCTGTCAGGTCATTGGTATATGCCATACAGCTGTGAAGGAAGTTCTCAATCCAAGTACACACAAGTATATGATGTTCCTTACACTACAGTGATGCTGTCTTAAAGAGGGTGTTAGTAAGGTTTTTGACCTAATTTTCACACATATTTTGAGGCTAAATCATTTATTACATAATAGTTAGACATGGTTTTCAACAAGTTGTACAATTTTCTTATTTATGTGCCCAGTGATTTACAAAAACTGTAAAGGCAGTCCAATGAAGATGTACATCTAAGACACAATGATGTCTGCCATTATTATCCCTTGGCTAGTTCACATAAACTGATTTGATGAAAATAATAATGCAAAAACAGCAGTTAAAACCTTCAAAAATATAAATTTTTAAAGAGTCTTCACCAAATCTTTTATGAAAATGAACAGTCATTGAAAAAGACATATGTGTTTTAGTTTCTGAACACAAGATGGTAAGTCTTCATTGTCAAATGAGATCTTGTGGAAATTGGGCAGGGAAAGAGTTACATGTAATGATCAATCAGCTATTAAAACACAGGCCTGTCAATGTGCAAGAGTTTGTTTTGCTGGTGCAATTTTGATATGAACACCTGCTAATGCCACATGCAATACATTTTGCTTTGGGCTATAAAACTTGTCTGGGTTGAGGGAAAATTTCAAAGGCCATAAACTACTGTTACTTCGTGTAAATCTAAACAAAAAATGACTGGATGAAATAATGTTCACTTTCCTAATAGAAGAAGATGAATTTACTTTTTTTTGCAACTCAGTTGCCAACTTCACCTGGTAGACTGACCCCTTGGTACTCTGTTGTTGTTGTTGTGCGGTATAACGCCATTTTTCATCACACTATAGGATATACATGGCGGCCAGTATTAATGGTGGAGGAAGAACCCTGGAAAACCTCAGAAAGAACCACCGACCCACGAGAAGCTACTGGCAAGCTTTCTCACATACTGACATTGGCTGAATCCAAGACTAGAACCAGCTCCGACAGAGGTGAGAAGGCAGTGATCCATAACGGAGAGCACTTTAGACCACTCGGCCACTCGGGGCCCCTACTTACTCTGTAAAAGGCCTTGAAGAAATCCAACAGGATGGCACTGACATGTTAGTTTTTATTCAAACCCTGTCCTGTTTGGAGAAATTCTGGACACATGACCTTCCTTTCTGATCTCCATGCTGACAGTCACAAAGTATATAGTAACATTCCGAGTGTGACATGACCGAAATGTGTATAATGTGTTACAGCGTCTTAAATATGATGGAAGACAGAAATATTGGCCAAAAGTCTGCTGGTGTAGAATAATTTACATTTTTGTAGACTGGTCTAAGCAGAGTAAATTTACCATCACCAGGAATCCTATCACTGTCGACGATGATTTGGAAGAGTCATGTAAGACCAATTTATAATTCTCTGGCAGCTTCTTTCAGTAATCTAACTGGAATCTGGTTTGATCATGCAAAGTAGCTTCATACAGACTTTTGTTTAGTGACAATATTGAGAGACATGGAGGTTATATGACCAGTTCCAGGGTCTGGTTGGTGTTTTGTGTCTTTTTTATTATAGAATTCTGAGGCAAGTTGTTAAGAAATGTCTCCATCTTTTGAACCATTTTGCTTTTGGCGATCCCAAAAACACAAATATCAGGGGAGGCATCTTATATTGTAGTCCTGTATTAGAATAAATACTATCTTAAACCCTAATGTGACTCTTCCCTATTTTGACACATTGTCATAAACTCACAGTTCTTGAGAGAACGTGTCTCTCCTTGATGTTATAACCACAACATATATTTGCGCTGATCAACATTGAGTCATGATGACATAAACATTGATCAAAAAGCCGAATATTATCACTATAAAATGAAACATGTGTACTAGATGCATTTTAAGTAAATTTAATCATCGAGTGAAAATGATTTAGGCAATCAATGAATTTTTTCAGTACATTTACATCTAAAAATGAAACATGCATACTAGATGCAGTATAAGTAAATTTAATCAATGGGTGAAAATGATTTAGGTGATCAATTAATTTTTTCAGTACATTTACATCTAAAAATGAAACGTGCATACTAGATGCAATATAAGTAAATTTAATCGTCGAGTGAAAATAATTTAGGTGATAAATTAATTTTTTCAGTTCTCTTAGATGTAAATGTAATAAAAAATATTGATAATACTACCTCTACAAATTTTTATGTCAAGAAAACTAATATCCCCCAATATGTGGAATATTCTTCATGTCATCCCATGTCACATAAAAATGGTATACCATATAAACAAGCCAAAAGATACAGACATATTATTTCAGATGATTGTCAATTACAAAATTGGTTGAATGAATTAAAAACATTCTTCTAAAATAGAAATTGTCCTACACATATAATTGATTCTGCATTGAACAGAGCCCATTATCTTACTCAACATGAGGCTTTAAACACAGTAAAATGTACAATAGAGAAAAATATAATTTATAATTCCTTTCACAATACAATATGATCCTTCATTACTTAATATAGACCTTATAATCAACAAATATTGGAGTCTCCTAAATGTATCAAATAAAAACAGCATAAAAACACTTTAAAAAAATAAACCAATTCTTGCTTATAGAAGACCCAAGAACTTACAAGATTTTTTAATTAGAACTAAACAGACAGAAAATAAAAAAGATATTTTTCTTTGTCTAAATGTAACAGACATTGGTGCTCTCAATGTACAAAAGTATTTATTTTATTAGCGCCAATACAAAAGAAGTATTTTCTCTACATTATAACACTAACTGCCAATCAACTGAATCGATGTGATTCATTTGATAACCTGAATGAATGATTGCTTTCATATAAAAAAATTATAGAGATCCTCAGTTCTCCTCTAATGTTTCAATACATTTTAATACAAATAATCACTCTCTACTTGATTTTTCTTTCATGCCAATAGATATTGTGCAAGGTAACATGAACAGACTGATAAAAGAAAGTTATTGGATCATAAGTTTGATACTTTGTATCCTAATTGCCTTAATACCAAGGCACTATAAAAAAAATTGTATAAAATGTTTATTAAAAAATTGATATAGTGCATATGTTTGTCTCTATTTTATTAATTTAATTAATTTACTGATTCAGTTTTCATTAGTGACTTACGTATCTTTTCGAACCTGTCATATATATATATATATATATATATATATATATATATATATATATATATATATATACACATACACATATACATATATGTTATAATGATACATATCATTTATGACGTTACGTAAATGATGTAATTGTTATTTTAAATATAAAGATGTCATCTGTTTCTTTGAAAATATTTTGTGCCTGAAGAAGCATAAAGTAAATGCAAAACTAGTTGCACACAATTATTGGCATTTGTGTTGTTTTTTTTATCCCGATTCCCATATCTGATAAATAAGAAATTTAACCTTCATAATAAATTTTTCAATCAGACTTAAAGAGAATCTCGATATTTTACTTATTTTAACTATTTTTTTTCATAATTTGGTTTAATAATGAAAAGAGTTACAACAAATGAAAATAAAACCATCTCTTGTAACATTATGTCTTCTTTCTCTTATTATTTGCACTTTTAGAGACATAAGTTATGAAGGATGCAAACCAGTTTTAGAGTTAAAAAAAGAAACAGTATATTCAAACACTGAGGTTCTGTACATTAAAAATACCAATTAAGCTTTCAAAACAATTATACACTAAATTTAATTGCTTTTTAATCATAAAGAAAACAGTTTTATCATGAAACGAGCATGATTTTCCCCAACAGGATTATTTTAGCTTTTGCAACAAACTCGGTTTCAAAATGAATATAATAGATATAAGAAAAAATTTAGGAAAGCTATATAAATCGTTTTACTCTAATTTTTCCTATAAAGTTTTGTTTTCTATATGTTGTTGATGTTATCTCCACCACTGCCGGTCCCAAGCCTGGGTGTAAAAGGAGGAGGGTTGGGCATGGGGCTAGCAACCTGACCCTGTAAAACCCAACTTGCTACAAAAACGCCAACAGAAGAAAAACCAGAAACTGAAAGCCTGAGGGAGGAAGGGTCTTCTTCTGGAAGATTTATGATGCTACATGGTGAAAACCGCGAGCCCGCGTAAGCCATAAAGCAGACCACCCTTCTATCAAACAGGAGAATTAACAGCGCAACATGGCATGTGAGGACAATGTATCAGGCAGGAAAAACAGCACAGGTAGCAGCAGAGATGAAGAACTACAACCTATCCCTACTGGGCATTAGTGAGACAAGATGGACTCAATCTGGACAAAGAAGACTGATGACAGTAGAGATGCTACTGTATTCAGGACATGAGGAAGACAATGCGCCTCATACTACACAGGGGGTAGGGCTCTTGCTGTCAAAGCAAGCATATAATGCACTGATAGGATGGGAAAAACATGGGCCCAGAATCCTCACGGCAATGTTTAGGACCAAGGAGAAAATAAAGATGAACGTCATACAGTGCTACGCTCCAACAAATGACGCTGAAGAAAAAGATAAGGACCAGTTTTACAACAGACTACAGAATATAGTAGACAACTTCCCAGACAAAGTCATCAACATCCTCATGGGTGACTTCAATGCCAAAGTTGGGTCAGACAACACAGGGTATGAACAAGCATGGGCGAGATGAATGAAAATGGAGAGAGATTCGCAGACCTTTGTGCACTGAACAACCTGGTCATTGGGGGTACCATCTTTCACCACAAGAGAATCCACAAGAACACATGGATATCATCAGACCATGTGACAGAAAATCAGACTGACCACATCTGCATAGCCAAGATCCCTGCAAGATGTGAGGGTGAAGAGGGGAGCAGATGTGGCATCTGACCACCACTTAGTTGTTGCAAGGCTGAAACTAAAGCTGAAGAAGAATTGGATGGGTACAAAAGAGAAGAAAACAAAGTATAATATCAGTCTGTTGAAAGATGCAAAAACTAAAGAAGAATACAGATGACGCTTAACAACAAGTACCACGTGCTACAAGAGCTTCTTGAAGATGAGGAAGACAATGCAAACAACAGATGGCAGAAAGTTAAAGAGGCAATAAAATCAACATGCCAAGAAGTACTAGCCCCATAAACAGAAAAAAGCAGCAGTAAATAGCAGTAGGACAAGAACTGAAAAAGTAAAGATACAAAAAGAATACACTAATGCCCACAGAGAAGTGAAAAGAAGCATCAAGATAGACAAGAGAAACTATGCTGAAGGAATGGCAGCAGAGGCAGAAGAAGCTACAAGAAGTAGAAACATGAAGAAGCTGTATGACATCACCAAGAAGCTGTCCAGCAAGTACAGCAAAACAGAGAGACCCGTAAAGGACAAGCAGGGAAAGACCATAGCAAGTACAGAACACCAAACTAAGAGATGGGCAGAACATTTTGAAGAACTGTTGAACAGGCCAGCCCCACTAAATCCCCCAGAAATCCACCCAGCCAATGCAGATCTCCCCATAAGCTGTGACAATCCCACCAGAGACGAGATCAGGAAAGCCATCACCCAGCTGAAGTACGGCAAGGCAGCTGGACCTGATGGCATCCCTTGCAGAAGCCCTCAGAGCAGACTTAGATGCTTCAGTGTTAATGCTATCTCACCTCCTTGAGAAGATCTGGGAGGAAGAAAAAATACCGACTGAATGGAAGGAGGGACACCTCATCAAGATCTCAAAGAAAGGCGACCTCGGCAACTGCTCCAACTATCACACTCTTATCAGTACCAGGGAAAGTCTTCAACTGGGTCCTCTTGGAGAGGATGAAGGAGGCCGTTGACCCACAGTTACAAGATGAGCAAGCTGGCTTCTGGCAGAACAGATTGTGCACAAACCAAACAGCTACTCTTTGCATCATAATCGAGCAATCGTTGGAGTGGAATTCTTCACTCTTCATCAACTTTGTCGATTATGAGAAGGCATTCCACACCATGGACCAAGATACACTCTGGAAACTTCTTCGCCGCTATGGCATCCAAACCAAGCTGGTGAACCTGATCAAGAACACTTACAACGGAATGTCCTGTTGAGTCATTCATGCAGGACAGCACACAGACAGCTTCCTAGTGCAGACTGGCGTGAGGCACGGCTGCCTGCTGTCGCCGTTTCTCTTCCTTCTCGCCATCGACTGGATTATGAAGACGTCCACCAATGGGTGGAGAAATGGGATCCAGTGGACATTGTGGAGTCAACTTGAGGATTTGGACTTTGCTGACGACCTACCACTCTTGTCCCATAGTCAGCAGCAAATGCAGGGCAAGACCGATGTATTGGCAGCCACATCAGCACAGGTTCGCCTCAACATCCACAAAGACAAGACCAAGATCCTCAAGAGGTGGAGTCCTTCACGTACCAGGGCAGCATTATCAACCAGCAGGGTGGCACAGACGCAGATGTCAAGGCAAGGATTGGAAAGGTGAGAGCAGCTTTCATACAGCTCAAGAACATCTGGAGCTCCAAAGAAATTTCCTTAACTACCAAGATCAGACTGACTTTTCAACTCAAACGTTAAGTCAGTCCTACTGTATGGAGCTGGGACCTTGAGAACCACCAAGTCGACTGTAAAGAGAGTTCAACAGCTGCCTAAGAAGAATTCTCCAGATCTGCTGGCCAGACACCATCAGCAACACCAACCTGTGGCAGAGAACCTCCCAGCTTCTGGTAGAGGATGAGATCAAGAAGAGAAGGTGGGGTTGGATAACACACACCCTACGTAAGCCGCCAACCAACATTAGCAGACAGGCATTGAAATGGAACCCTCAAGGCAAGCTGAGAAGGGGATGACCAAGAAACACCTGGCGATATGATCTTGAGGCGGACATCACTAAGATGGGTCACACCTGGAGTCAGCTTGAAGGGATGGCATAGAACAGAAGCCTCTGGCAATCTTTTGTGGGCAGCCTATACCCCGGTAGGGGTGACAGGCAAAACTAATGTTGTTGATGTTGCTCTGCAGTAGGCCTATATTCACGGATCATGTGTACAATAGTGTCTGGGGTAAAAATATATTTCTTCTAGATGCATCAAAATGGGTGACATACTACAAGATCTTTACCTTAGGTGGTCGTCTGGATCAAAGTTCATTATGAGGGAATATATCATTTATATTTCTTGCCCATACTTTGCTAAAATAAGTAATGTTCCCATGTTCATGAGAGATATCACTACGATTGAAGATATTTCTAAAAAGGTGAAAGTAAGTGCTTAAGTGCCTCAGGATCTGGTAGTCCAGACAACATACGACCACGATGATAAGACAGGATTTGATGAGGGAATACAATCAGCACTAATTCTCTTGCAAGCAAAATACTGCTGCTGCCTAATTCCGTCCTGCGCAGATCACAAGGGGCTTGTATCATTGCTTACCATTTACCTGTCATGGTACAGGCAATTTGTAAGCAACGATACGAGCCCATTTGGCGCAGTTCAGCTGAGCTAACTGCTAGCACAAACGCTAGTCCTACAATATTTTTGTTCTGATATCACTGAAACAAAACCAACGTGTGATATGTCTTACATTGTAGGACTACTGAGCACATACGCAAGAAAATTAAATATATGGGGGGGGGGTATTCTGAAAATATAGTCATTTTACAAGGAAAGCCAACATGCAGATTTGTGTACATTACATACATTCTGACAAAAATGACGATTATATTTAATTTTTTTAAGCGTTGATAGCTATATTATCAAAATAATGTAGATTTCCTGACCGTGTCCGGCAAAGCTGATCTGTTCATTTTTTTCTCCTTAAAATAAAAAGAGTTATCTCCCATAGTTTCTGAAATAAAATGACCGAATTATTGTCGAGAATAACGTTAAATTTGTAAAATTTAAAGCAAAAAAATAAGTTTATATTTAAATTATCAAATAATAAAATAAATTCATTGTGAAATTTATCTCATGAAGCAAACAACTTTTCATTTAAATATTTCGTTTCGTCCTTTGTAGATTATGTCATGATACAACTTTAGGAATTAACTAGGGGTTTTCCGTATTTGTTCCTACACATAGAAGTTTGGCCTCTGTATTCTGCCAAATATATAATCTCATAATCAGTATAGAAAAACTTAATATTACAATAATACTGAAAATAGCTGCTGCCACTGTCTTACTAGTATTCCATTTTAAGAATTTTAAACATTTTATTGTACAATCCTGTATGCCAATTTTTTAACACCATTTTATAGTTGTCATCTAACAAGTCATTACATGTAAACAGTATTCAGCTTAAACTTTGCATCATTTCTGATACGTATTTGCTATACTAATTTGGTAGCTAGTATTTGATACTTGATCAACAAAACAGTGCAATATTCTATTTGAATTTTCTTATTATTTTTCAGGATTAACTAACAGGTATAGAAAGTGTTCTGATTCTATCATAATATATGAATATCTGAACGTCACCATAACTATTTTGTTTATCTACTGATATTTCTATATTGGGGCCCTGAGTGGCAAGATCACTGACATCTCACCACTGTCCATGAGGGATTGAGTCTCGGGCTTGCCAAACACATGGGCTCGTGTTGTTGCTATAACAATTTACTTGTCATACATGCACAATACATATATAAATTTACTTGTCATACATGCACAATACATATATATATATATATATATATATATATATATATATATATATATATATATATATAATAAAAATGATATGGCAAATAGCAATCCTTTCAAGTGCACCAGATCCAGCAAGGGATCATGTGTGTCGGGGATTGATTAGGACAATGCAGACAATGAAGAGTGAAACTAGTATCTATCTAGCCTGGGCGCTTTTGACTCTTTAATGAGTCTTTTTCAAAGGTAAATACAAAACATAGACAAGACAAACAAATAAAACAGAAAAGCGGTTATCTTTTCAATACTTTACATGGCTGTATCTACAGGAATTCAACTTTTTGACTTTATTATGTTTCAGCTAGTTAATTTCAGCTTGTTGCTGATACTGGAAAATATTTTATATTGACCTAGAAATTGATGACCCTTAACGACATCTGTTATTTTATATAAATTTATGTAAGTGTAAATCATATCCCAGATATTTCATTGTTATAATAGTCATAGGTTATTAAGCAAATTTAGAAAATTATATATATAATCATAAATATACACCAGACAGAACGGAAAGTGCTATCCCTGGATTCCTATAGAAGAATGCTTGATAAAAGTAGGCAGAATTAATACAGATAATACTATCGTACAGGTTAGAGAATTTAAATTCATACTCTACAGAGATTTGAACCCAGGTCCGTGGGTAAATGGCACTGTGTAGATACATGAGAATTAATTACTAGGTTGTCATGCGAGTGTGTCTGCTACACATGATTGCATATAACACTGATTGAGTAGCATCATTTTTTGGTGATGCACACAGGCGGTTGCAGGTGGGGCAAGGGACACCAGTAGTTGGGGGTGGCTGGGATACAGTTCTGTGACGTCTTTCACAAGCTGCAGCAAGATGCTGATGGTGGTCAACTGCGAAGGTGGAACAGGCTTTTCTGGTGAGGGCTCGCCAGTGGCTTCTGTCTGAGGCAGCGAGCTTGAGCTGGTGGAGTTGAAGGTCTGTCCATTTGATGTGCTTCTTAAGATTGTCTTTGTAGCTCTTGCGAGGGCGGCCTTGGTTTTGGTTGCCCTGGGCTAGCTTGCTAAAGAACAGCTGCTTTGGGATTCTGTTTTGATCCATGCGGATGACTTGGCCAGTTCAATGAAGCTGAGCCTGGATTAGTTTGGCTTTGATGCTTGTTGTGTCGGCTCTTTCAAAGACTTCCTGGTTGGTGAATTGGTCCTGCCACTTGATCCACATGATGGATCTCAGGAGCGCTGGTGGAATTGTTCCAACTGACTGATATCCCTTCGGTCGACAGTCCACGTTTCACAGCCGTACAAGAGAGACGTGAGGACAACTGCATTGTACACTTTCACCTTTGTTGACAGGCTTATGTCCTTGTGCTGCAAGACCTTGATTCAGGGTTATTTGAGTGCTTGACTGGCTTTTTTGGATCCTCGCAGTGATCTCTTTGTCCAGGGAGCCACCACTGGATATTGTGCTGCCAAGGTATTTGAAACCATCCACATTCTTCAATGGCCAGTGGTGTTGCAGGGTTCTAAAGGGACAGTGTTTGGGGTGTGCTAGAAGAGGACTTGTCTTTTCCAGGCTAATTGTAAGTCCAAATAGGTTGGAGGCTACAGAGAACCTGTCCACGATTGCCTGTAGGTGAGCCTCTTCTTAAGCCATGAGAGCACAGTCATCTGCAAAGAGTGCTTCAGTGATGAGTCTTTCTAGCGTTTTGGTTTTTGCAGCTAGGTGACGAAGATTAAACACTGATCCATCAACACGATATCTAATGTAGATACCAAGGTCAAGGACACAGATGCCATGGAGCAGTACCTGTGTGAAGAAAAGGTTGAAGAGTACTGGAGCAAGTACATAGCCCTATTTGACACCCTTAGATATGGGTAATTTCTCAGAGGGTTCACCGTTTGAGAGAATGTCTCCAGTCATGTCATCGTGGAAGAGCCAGATGAACCAGAAGAGCCAGATGGTAAACTTCTGAGGACACCTTGGCTTCTTGAGTTCTACCCACAGTATGTCTCTGTTATCAAAAGTCTTTGTCAGGTCCATGAAGACGGCATACAGATTTATGTTCTGTTCAAGACACTTCTGTTGGACTTGTCTCACAGTGAAGATCATGTCAGTGGTGCTGCGGTCTGGGCGAAAACCACACTGAGACTCAGAAAGGTTATCTTCTGACACTGCTGCAGTAAGATGGTTGAGAATGTATTTTGCCAGCTATGGAGACCAAGGAGATGCCTCTGTAGTTACTGCAGTCCACATGTGTGCCTTTATTCTTATAGTGGCACAATTGATGTGTCGCGGAAGTCGTCTGGCATCTCCTCTTTCGTCCAGATACTGATTAGCACATCCTGGAATGCCTCCAGAGTCTGTTCATTGAGAGCCTTGTACACCTCCACTGGGATACCATCCTTTCCAGGTGCCCATTTCATTTGTTTAATGTATATATAGCACATGTATCTCAGGTAAATTGCAAGCAACAATACGAGCCCATGAAAACGTGGGAAAGTTGCCCCCCATGGGTTGGTGGTTTTTCCAGGGTTTTCCTGAGTTGTTCCTCCCCCAAATTTACTGACTGCCATGTGTGACCTATCATGTGCAGAAAAATAGCATGAAACTCATAACAACAATTTTATTGTCTATAATGCTACATTTCTGTGATTTTGTTTTCGTCCTGTATTAGTTTTGGACTCTTGTGGAATCAATGTTTACCTTTTACAATATAATGCAAAGCCTATTATTGGAATTGAACCATTTTCTAGTGTTTCCTATGACTATATAAAAAACTATATAACTATTTAAAAAGTATAGAATAAAGTGTTTTGTTAATTTCATGTGCATTTTTGACAAGTTAATTTTCTATGGTATTTATGTATTTTGTTTTGCCAAAAGCATATTGTCATTGATGAAGTTAGATATATTTAATTATTGTATTTTTTTTTATGTTATTTGATGACACACACATTATAAACCCACTCCGGGCAAATTTTCCCTGACAGATTTAGAAAGGTCAGAATACTAAGTTTATAGGCTGTTGGTTTAAAGTGTCCAAGAGAATGGTTTACTTATGAAACTTTCTAACAGCCAGTGCGACATCAGTCAGAACTGTAAATGAAATACTTTGGTGATAGCATTGTTTCTCAGAAAATAATTTCAAATTATATCTGGAAAAGTTAACAAGATATATTAAAATACCATTTAACCAGTGCTAATTCAGATATCTCAAGATAAAAATTGTATAAGCTATCTTATAAACTTTGTATAATAATTTATGTGAGATCTTATTAAGTTTGTGATGCATTATGTTTTTAATAAAATTTATTCCAGCTAGATAGCGTATACACTTTATGAGATTATTTAGACACATCATAAGATATTCTATAAACAATATAATATATTTTGTATACAATTTTAATATAGTCATATATCATATAAATTTTAGAAGGTAATTTAATGTTGTTTATAGGACAGCATATACATGTATAATATTATAAAGTTATATTTTTTCATAAGATCATATGGTTAGAATAGGAATATATCAAAATTTATTTGTTATGTTTAAAGATAAAAACTTGATAAGATAAAATAATCTGATGAAGATAGTCTGATGAAGTTAGCAAGATAATCTGATGAAGTTAACAAGATAATCTGATGAAGTTAGCAAGATAATCTGGTGAAGTTAATGATGAAGTTAACAAGATAATCTGATGAAGTTAGCAAGATAATCTGATGAATCTGATGAAGTTAACAAGATAATCTGATGAAGTTAACAAGATAATCTGATGAAGTTAGCAAGATAATCTGATGAAGTTAACAAGATAATCTGATGAATCAGATAAAGTTAACAAGATAATCTGATGAAGTTAACAAGATAATCTGATGAATCTGATGAAGTTAACAAGATAATCTGATGAAGTTAACAAGATAATCCGATGAAGTTAACGATAATCCGATGAAGTTAACAAGATAATCTGATGAAGTTAACAAGATAATCTGATGAAGTTAGCAAGATAATCCGATGAAGTTAACAAGATAATCTGATGAAGCATCTAAGAGATTTAATAAAATAATAAAATCTTTTGTAAGTGGTCAATTCAAATGTCTAATTGTTTTATATCTTATTGTAGAAGAGCATCTCTTATAACCCTTATAATGTGATGTGATTTTTATTTTTAACTTAGCTTTAACAATTTTTCAGTCATATCGCTACGATGTCTGCAGTGTGGCAGTTTATAGTGATGTCTAGCACTGGGGCATCATGCCGCAGACATGTAGCATGATGTCCCACCCAGTCACATTATCCTGACACCAGGCCGACCAGTCCTAACACTAACCTCTTAATGCTGAACGCCAAGCGAGGCAGCTGTATAACCCTTATAAGACATCTTGAATCTTTTTGGTTATAAAAATTGTATAAATGTAATTAGATATTTATTTTTTACATATTAATCTATAAATACAACTTATAAAATACACAATATATCTTATATAATTAATAATTTTATAATAATTATATATATATATATATATATATATATATATATATATATATATATATATATATATATATATATATACATAGTTTATGAGATGTCTAGTTTCTCAGATAAATACCAATTTGGCTGGTCATATATAACGCATTTCATAATTCCTGAGATGACGGTTGCCTTTTTCCCCCCCCTCACATATATGCACTTTTGATTTTCAGTTTCTCTTCATTTTTCTAGTTCTCAAAATGGATGATAAAAACAGACAGATACTTCGACAAAACAGAACATTCTTAGTCAACAATTTGCATGACATTCATACTATCTGTGAAGACCTCTATTCATGTGACATTCTCACGGAAAGTATGCGTAGTGAGATAATGGTAAGGACACATTTCTTTGACATTAAGGCATATATAAGTTTCCATTCCAAAGGCATATATGTTTCCATTAAGAAGGCATATATAAGTTTCCATTCCAAAGGCATATATAAGTTTTCATTCCAAAGGCATATATAAGTTTCTATTCCAAAGGCATATATAAGTTTCCATTCCAAAGGCATATATAAGTTTCCATACCAAAGGTATATATTGCTTTCCATACCAAAGGCATATGAAGGTTTCCATACCAAAAGCATTTGCTGCCACTAAAAGTGCATTTGTCCATATTTCATGGCAACTTCTTCAGAGCTACTGTGAAAAGTAAATTAGTTTTATGGGGGTCTAGATTGTGCTACAGGAATACATTATAGTTGCTTATTATTTATGGTACCTATTAGGAATAAATACTTTGAAGGGCAAGAATGGCTTGTATAAATTATCAAGATTTTAATGAAATGTGTTATGCAACATATGACAGACAGTTATATCAATTGCGGTAAATACAAAAGTAAGGACTGCTCGATCACTATTATATTAAGCCGCAAAACAACAACAATATACAGTTTGACCCCGTTATAACATGGTGCTTGTGGTCCATAGAACCCAACTGTGTTATAGACAAAACAGCATTATAACCAGCCAAGTCAGTTATGTGAAAAAAATTATGCATGTGGGGTGGGGGTTATAAAAGTGTAGCAAAAATGCATCCTTTGGATTAAATGAAGACAAACTAGTCTGAAGTACACTTGTATATTGACAACTTACATTTCTGTAGTACAATTCATAATCCATCAAGTACTATACATGTACATTTATAATATAAGTCCCTGAATTCTAGTGTAAATCACATGTTATAAAATCTATATATTAGTCACATCCCATTAGAAAACACAAATAACACATATATATAAAACAAATGGTACTCCTCATCTGATCTGTATCCAATTGACATTAAACAGTTCACTGGATATTGTCGTGTGTAGCATGTGGCTATAGTTGTTCACATACCACAGGTGCATGTACTTAAATTGGGCCACGATTTTGGTAAGCTGGAGACAGATATCATTCTGCTGAGGCTACCCAGGGGATGAGGCTATTCATAGGGAAATGAAAACATGTTAACAAATTAAAAAAGTTTAACAAACATCTTTGTGAGATACCCCATCATCAATAAAGTTGACAGCCAGATATCTATCATTTCAAAAGCGTGGAAATTTAAATTATGTTTATGCCACCATTGGTACTGATTATAAGCATAAACTTTTTGCATGTAGAAGGGAAACTTTCACAGCACAGTAAATGTGTTCCATGCAACTATCCATCAGATTCCATTGTTTTTTAAAAAAAGTTTGGTGTTGACTTCCTTTGATGAAAGGTTCTTTTTTTTCATTGAAGATTATAGTTGGCTTTCTTTGATGAAGGTTGCATGTGTTATTGAAATCACCGCTAAAGGATAGCATTGGAGGACCAAATTAATGCTTGTTTCTTATTGTGATGGCAACATCAATTAATTGTAGAACATTGATTGAGACTGATTTTTTAATTCATTTTCATACCTTTTATACAGAATGATCGGTACTTAAGAGGTAATCAGTTTTCTTTGAAGTTCCAGCTAAACTAATTTTTCTGGGTACATTTAAAAGAAAAGGAATTAGCTATTGTTTGCTCAGTTGTAGCAGTTACTGTTCCTGCCTTCAAAGGTTGGTCGATTCTTGATAGTCTCGGTAGCATGACTATTGAAGTGTATCGCAGCATACATTACTCAGTCCAAATGTCAGCATAAGTGGATTATGATATAACAATGCACTGTTATGATCGTTTGTCACTATGAACAAGGATTTTTTTTTATGTAACAATAGGTAGATTCCAGTGCATTTTGTATCAAGTTTGTTGCTTCTGTGCTTGGTGCCTCTGAATTTCTCCACTCCAAACCCAAGATACAAGTTTAAATAGCCTACAATGTTGCAGAAACACAATCGCCAGATGGTATATTTTATTGACAATAAAAAAGATCACATTTTGTGACATTGGTGAAGCCCAGCACTTTCAATGTGTGCACTTTTTAATGTTATTTTTTGTACCTTTAAGAAAAGAAAAAAATATTTGTTTATGTGTGATAAAAAACATGTATTTCAGGAGTCATGCCACAATCATCTTATGTTAGAATTCATACATGATCTCTTTCTCAAAATGATAATAAAATTTTTACACATTATTATTGGTACTTTTAAGAAAGAAATATTTTTCTTGTATGAGAAAAATACATGTATATGAAATTTTGGGAGCCTCGCCATGATCGTATTATATCTGATGTTTTATTATAATCAAGTGTGCAATAGCAGGGCATACTGTATATGGTAGGGCTAAAATTTATACATGATTAGGCCCAAATGTATACATGGTAGGACTCAAATTTATACATGGTAGGGCTCTAACTTATATATGGTAGGGCTCAAATGTATACATGAAGAAAGAGGTTAATTACTATTAGAATATTTAATAATTGTCTTTGTTTTTCTGTAGAGTATAATTGCCAGTTAAAAATAATAAACTTAAACCTTTCAATCAGAATTTTAAAGGTCAAGTTCACTCAAATGTATGAATGGCAATCCGTGTTGTTGTTTAATAAATTCTGTTAACCACCTCTATAATGTTATGGTTAGGGTCCACAAAGTGCCTCTGCATTATATAACATGAGGGCAGGATGGTGCAAAACTGCAGGATGCAGTGACACATCTACCAACTTAAACTGATGCATATTAAACACAAAATACTTTAAAAACAGTAAATACATATGACTGTTTTGTTTAGCACTGAACCATGAATTGGTACATATGTATAGAAATATTGACAACTGAATAGTAATTCTTTTGAAAATGTGCAAAAGAAACAATTTTTAGAAATTGTAGATTCCATTTGATCCCAAATACTTAATTTCTTACTAATACACTGAATTTTCAAAAACATTTATACATATTTGACATGTCCAAAGCGACCAATTTATAACCAACAATAAAATGCGCAAATCCGACATTATGAGTTTGTAAAGAAGGGACTGATACTTGTTATAAAATGCATAATTCAGATGATCTTTTTTTAAAAGGGACTATTTTGATTGACAATTACATGCATAAATCAGACATTGAGAGTTTTTAAAAATGGACTGATTTTTGAGTGATAATTACATGCATAAATCAGACATTGGGAGTTTTTAAAAATGGACTGATTTTTGAGTGACAATTACATGCATAAATCAGATATTGGGAGTTTCTATCATGAGCTTATATTTCCACTTGAACAATACATTAACTGAAATTCATATACTGGTATTGACCTTGTAATGTACTTGAGATCATTAGCTAAGACGTATAATACTTCCTCAACTAATTTTGGGAGTAAACCATTTGATATCATGTGTAAAGTGTGATCTCCAAAAATCACATGAATCATTTTCAAAAAGATAAATAAAAATACATAAATAATAAAAAGGACAAATAAATAAAGCCATATAATCATTCAAGCATAAGTTGAAAACTATTGCTTTGCACTATTGCAGAGCAAAAAACAGGGTGTAGTATGGTTCATTATAACAGTCAGTCCCTCCACCCACACAACTTCATTGGCTCTGTTCAGTTTTCAAGAACAGTAATTTTACAAATAAAATAACAAGTGGACTGTGTACGTCTGAGAGACTTAAAACTGACATTTTTGGAGGGGAGGGTGGCAGTGACAGTACATGCCTTTGTAAATTTGGGAATTAAAATTTATTTCAAAAATGACTTTGGTGAACAGGTGTAAGTTGTAATATCACAATTGATTGAGCAGGCATTGGTTGTCTATTTTGTTCCCTCAAAAGGTAGGTAAATTAATTGATTTATAAATATGAGTGAGAAACATTTTAGACTCATGCATTTCTTGGTACTTGGTTTGAGCAATGATGGGAGTGAAGACTGTGTGTGTGTGTGTCTGTGTGTGTGTGTGTGTGTGTGTGTGTGAGGTAGTTAAGACACACAAAGAAAAATTCAAGGAGCTAATGCTTTTTAAAAATGAGGAAGAAGTAGACATATTTTTTTCTTCAAGAATACAGCACTGCTTGCCATTTAGTCACTCAAACTGTTATTTATTTTGGCATTAAAACTTTGTAGCACTTTAATAAATTGTTGAAATTGTTGTAAAAATGTATGGGAGCCAATTTTTTATAAATAGAGTATGGGACAGAAGCAAAGTCACTCTTGACAAAATAGTGGAAAAATCAATATATGAAGATAACGCTTGCAGTGAAAATGTCCATAGAAAATATGACTTGAAAATGTCAATGTAAAAAATGTAATTGTCTGTAGAAAATATGAACTGAAAATGTCAATGTAAAAAATATAATTGTCCGTAGAAAATATGAATTGAAAATGTCAGTGTAAAATATATAATTGTCTGTAGAAAATATGAACTGAAAATGTCAATGTAAAAAATATAATTGTCTGTAGAAAATATGACTTGAAAATGTCAATGTAAAAAATATAATTGTCTGTAGAAAATATGACTTGAAAATGTCAATGTAAAAAATATAATTGTCTGTAGAAAATATGAATTGAAAATGTCAATGCAAAAAATATAATTGTCTGTAGAAAATATGACTTGAAAATGTCAATGTAAAAAATATAATTGTCTGTAGAAAATATGACTTGAAAATGTCAATGTAAAAACTGTAATTGTCTGTAGAAAATATGAACTGAAAATGTCAATGTAAAAAATATAATTGTCTGTAGAAAATATGACTTGAAAATGTCAATGTAAAAAATATAATTGTCTGTAGAAAATATGACTTGAAAATGTCAATGTAAAAAATATAATTGTCTGTAGAAAATATGAATTGAAAATGTCAATGCAAAAAATATAATTGTCTGTAGAAAATATGACTTGAAAATGTCAATGTAAAAAATATAATTGTCTGTAGAAAATATGAATTGAAAATGTCAATGTAAAAAATGTAATTGTCCATAGAAAATATGACTTGAAAATGTCAATGTAAAATATATAATTGTCCATAGAAAATATGAACTGAAAATGTCAATGTAAAAAATGTAATTGTCCATAGAAAATATGACTTGAAAATGTCAATGTAAAATATATAATTGTCCATAGAAAATATGAACTGAAAATGTCAATGTAAAAAATGTAATTGTCCATAGAAAATATGACTTGAAAATGTCAATGTAAAAAATGTAATTGTCCATAGAAAATATGACTTGAAAATGTCATGTAAAAAATATAATTGTCTGTAGAAAATATGACTTGAAAATGTCAATGTAAAAAATATAATTGTCTGTAGAAAATATGAATTGAAAATGTCAATGTAAAAAATGTAATTGTCCATAGAAAATATGACTTGAAAATGTCAATGTAAAATATATAATTGTCCATAGAAAATATGAACTGAAAATGTCAATGTAAAAAATGTAATTGTCCATAGAAAATATGACTTGAAAATGTCAATGTAAAATATATAATTGTCCATAGAAAATATGAACTGAAAATGTCAATGTAAAAAATGTAATTGTCCATAGAAAATATGACTTGAAAATGTCAATGTAAAAAATGTAATTGTCCATAGAAAATATGACTTGAAAATGTCATGTAAAAAATATAATTGTCTGTAGAAAATATGACTTGAAAATGTCAATGTAAAACATATAATTGTCTGCAGAAAATATGACTTGAAAATGTCAATGTAAAAAATGTAATTGTCTGTAGAAAATATGAATTGAAAATGTCAATGCAAAAAATGGAATTGTCTGTAGAAAATATGAATTGAAAATGTCAATGCAAAAAATGTCATTGTCTGTAGAAAATATGAATTGAAAATGTCAATGCAAAAATATAATTTTAGAAAATATGACTTGAAAATTTCAATGCAAAAAATATAATTGTCTGTAGAAAATATGAATTGAAAATGTCAATGCAAAAAATATAATTGTCTGTAGAAAATATGACTTGAAAATGTCAACGTAAAAAATGTAATTGTCTGTAGAAAATATGAACTGAAAATGTCAATGTAAAAAATATAATTGTCCATAGAAAATATGAATTGAAAATGTTAATGTAAAAAATATAATTGTCTGTAGAAAATATGAATTGAAAATGTCAATGCAAAAAATATAATTGTCTGTAGAAAATATGAATTGAAAATGTCAATGTAAAAAATATAATTGTCTGTACAAAATATGACTTGAAAATGTCAATGTAAAAAATGTAATTGTCCATAGAAAATATGACTTGAAAATGTCAATGTAAAATATATAATTGTCCATAGAAAATATGAACTGAAAATGTCAATGTAAAAAATGTAATTGTCTGTAGAAAGTATGACTTGAAAATGTCAATGTAAAATATATAATTGTCCATAGAAAATATGAACTGAAAATGTCAATGCAAAAAATATAATTGTCTGTAGAAAATATGACTTGAAAATGTCAATGCAAAAAATATAATTGTCTGTAGAAAATATGAATTGAAAATGTCAATGTGAAAAATGTAATTGTCTGTAGAAAATATGAACTGAAAATGTCAATGTAAAAAATATAATTGTCCATAGAAAATATGAATTGAAAATTTCAATGTAAAAAATATAATTGTCTGTAGAAAATATGACTTGAAAAAGTCAATGTAAAAAATATAATTGTCAATAGAAAATATGAATTGACTAGAATAGGGACTAGAATAGCATTATATAACTGAAGCTAAGAAAAATATTTGTGTGTGTAAACAGTCCAAAATATTTTAGCTACCTTTGAAAATAAAGGGGAGAAAGTCATTTCTTGGAAAAATAATAACTGATTCAGTGAATTTGAAATACTAAATGAAATTAAAATATGAATGCAATTCTTTATGAGGAACTGAAAATCTTTAATGGATATTGTATTTCACCTCAACACACCTCTGAAAAAAATGGAGAGTTCTGTACTGTACATGTATTGGACAAATGGGAAAAACATTTGAGGCATATATGATTATGCTAGCAAGATCTCAGATATATGGTATTTTATGTCTGTGATGTGTGTGTATGTATGTATGTGTGTGTGTATATATATATATATATATATATATATATATATATATACAGTGTGACCCCACTATAGCATGCTCCATTATAACATAAATTCAGATATAACACGGTCGTGGTGTGGCTCTCGAAATTTCATATACATGTATTTTTCTCATACACGAAAAAAAATTGTTCTTAAAAGTATTTTAAAAAAAGTGAAAAGTTTATTATCATTTTGGGGAAGAGATTGCATATGAATAATACAAGATGATCATGGTGTGGCTTCTGAAATTTTATATGTATTTTTCTCTTACACGAAAAAGTTGTTTTTTCTTCTTAAAAGTACGAAAAATAATGTGTAAAAAGTTTATTCTTGGATCGCGTAGGGCTTAGCCAGTGTCAAAAACTTGGATTTTTTCCCCCTTATTTGCAGCAAAATATACCATCTGGCAATTGTTTTTTATTTTATGTGCTGTGAAAGTTTCCTTTTTGCAGGGAAAAAGTTATGCTTATGAACGTTACCAATGGTGGCTTTAAATACAAACTAACTTGTACCGACTTGGGACATACTGAAAAGTAAATGTGCTTTGTCACTTGTTATGTGATTGTGCTATGTTTTTCCACTGAATTCAAACCAATATTACCTGTGACCAAATTATTGAATATTTTGAATCTCTTTGTGTGCATGTTTTTGATGGAATCACTTGTATTGTGGATTCGATGTATGTGATGAGATTCGCGGGTGAGTACACGGTGTTGATACTTTATTCATGCTATAAATTAGACATGTATATATATAAACATTATTCACATGTATGTACCAATTTGTGGTTCTCTGAATAAAGTAAACTTTTATATATGCCTTCTCTGTTTTCACTACAGGTGTATTTCTCATTAAATATGCATTGATTTAAGATGGTAACTGTGCCACAGCTCACTGTTTAATGGCTATCATGCATGCCTTATCATACAGCTGTCTGGTCATTAGCTGTAATGTTTGCTGTATCATACAGCTTACTGGTCATTGGACTTTAATGCTTGCTGTGTCACAGCTTACTGGCCATTGGCTGTACTGCTTGCCTCATCTTGCAGCTTAATGTCCATTGTATGTAATGAATGTTATATACAGCTTTCATGCCATTGGCTGTAATGCTTGCTATATCATACAGCTTTCTGGCCATTGGCTGTAATGCTTGCTGTATCATACTGCTTTCTGGCCATTGACTGTAATGCTTGCTATATCATACAGCTTTCAGGTCATTGGCTGTAATGCTTGCTGTATCATACAGCTTTCTGCTAGTTGGCTGTAATGCTTGCTGTATCATACAGATTTCTGGCCATTGACTGTAATGTTTGCTATATCATACAGCTTTCTGGCCATTGGCTGTAATGCTTGCTGTATCATACTGCTTTCTGGCCATTGACTGTAATGCTTGCTATATCATACAACTTTCTGGTAATTGGCTGTAATTCTTGCTGTATCATACAGCTTTCTGGTAATTGGCTGTAATGCTTGTTGTATCATACTGCTTTCTGGCCATTGACTGTAATGCTTGCTATATCATACAGCTTTCAGGCCATTGGCTGTAATGTTTGCTGTATCATACAGCTTTCTGGCCATTGGCTGTAATGTTTGCTGTATCATACAGCTTTCTGGTAATTGGCTGTAATGCTTGCTGTATCATAGGTGGCGCTCACCAGATAATATGTACTTTTGAGAGAGTGACGTATGTAAGGTGAAGTAGTTCGCATTTAAAACATGCACAGTGGAGAGAATGTTGGCATATCTCTATGCTACATTAATGTAATGTGGATGATATTTCTTTTGGATATTGTACTTTTGGAAATTTTACATGATTTAAGTACACTGCTAACTAAAATGACTGCTCCCTTGTGTTAAAAAATCAGTCTGAATTAGTCTAAAGTGCACTATACATAGCAGCTATTAAAATAGGGAAAATGAATTTTGCCAGACTAGACAATACCAGCTTCTGAAAGTGCAATGAATGAATTACCAAATATATAAAATGTAAAAAAAGTTATCGGCTCTTTTTTTATACAATTGACCTCTGAAGTTCAGGAAGTGAAAATGACCAAGTAGAGCTAGCACTTTTTTGAAAGGTTCACATTTGAAGTAAGGCCAAGCTGTATACTCTGTAACCCTTAGTACACCCATCAATCATACACCAAAATAAAGGGATTTAAAGGTTCTTTGCATTATACCTAAGATATACAAGGTCTTTTTTAAATAGCCAGTATAACCAGTGAGGAGAGCCGGGGAAATTCTTTTTCTTTAAAATCCTAACCCTATGCAAAATGTGAAACTGTACAGCGCCACCATACAGCTTTCTGGTAATTGGCTGTAATGCTTGCTGTATGATACAGATTTCTGACCATTGGTTGTAATGCTTGCTGTATTATACATCTTAATGACCAGCTTAGCATATCCTTTCAGTCTCTCACTGGTCTCTTTTTCATTTGCTGTTTTCATTCTTCTTTTTCAGGCAGAATCAACACTGATAAAACAGAGTAGAAAACTCTTAGACATTTTGCCTAAAAGAGGACAGCAGGCTTTTCATTCTTTCCTTGAAGCTTTGGTTAATAATGGTCAAAAAGAACTTGCTAAAAAACTAGATCCATCTTTAGTTGCTACACTGTTGTCAAATGACAACCAAAATCCACCCATAGTAATCCAGCAAGAGTCGACAAAACAACCTCCTGCAGATGAGGTCAATCAAAGCTCCTCTTTGATAACAAGTCCAGCTGGTGAAAATCCATCTGTTTCTGGTGCAGCTGGTGAAGAAACAGGATTTCAGGCTGTTCATGGACCCAAAGGAGTACAACCAGAAGATGTTAGGGGCCCGAAAGGAGTTTGTCGCCAGGAGTCAAGTTCACAGCCTCTCAGTATTAAAGGTATGTGTTCAGTATTTTCATTTATTACATGACTGCTTTATAAATTTCAGTTTGTTTTATGTGAGTGCAGTCAATGATATTTGATATAATTGATATCATTGACACATGAGAAAACTGAAAAGCAAATTGCCTTTTTATGTGAATGCAGTCAGTGATATCATTGCCATTTGAGAAAGCCATGAGTGCAATCAGTGACACTAAAAATGATTTCGTTGACATATGAGAAAGCTGAAAAGCAAATTGCTTTTTTATGTGAAAGCAGTCGGTGATATCATTGACATATGATAAAGCTGAAAGGCAGATTACCTTTTTAGATGAGTACAATCACTGATATCATTGATATATGGGAAAGCCATGAGGGACTAATAGAATCCTTCATATTTGTCAGTATAGGATAGGAAAATTCCACTGGACTTTCTGAATTTTATATTAGACTTGAGGCTGTTTTGCGTACCTGGTGCAAAACCTTGATCCAAATTTTCCTATCCAATACTGAATCATACTGAAAGTTTATTTTCTCACATATCTGAGCAAAAAATGAGAGTCAAAGTCAGAATAGTGTATTGTGAATACTGATGTAACTTCCAAACAGCAAAACTTTTACTAAAAATTTCCTTATCTAAAGATAGAGGATAAAACATTTGTTAACTTCAAATATTTTAAACGCATTTGAGCTTTTAAAGAACAGTGATCGACATGGCAGTGGTAATGCCAATACACAGTATTTAAACTGTGTACTGCATATGACATACACATTGATACAGATGTGTACTGTATATGACATACACATTGATACAGATGTGAAAGGTGAAAAAATTAAATCCATTCTTATCCATAAGATTAATCAAGACATGCAAAAATATAATGAAAAAAAATAATGAATTAAGTCATCAATTCAGCTTGGATGTAGAACTGATATATCCCTTAGAAATAATAATGAGAATAAGAATTTAAAACAAATTAATGCTCACAACAATGGCTATTTTGTTACACGAATTAACAAATGTATGCAGTTTAATCAGTACAAAATGGCCTTTTAATAGCACCAATTACTTATCCTGCCACAGTTGCATAGCTAATCTATTTTCGTAGCAAAATCTCACAGGCCACTCAGTGTGAATACATTCTTCCACAGAGTGGAGAAAAGTCAGTATGACCTTTTGCACACGACTCTGAATGTCACAATGTCATGTACGGAAGGTATATATTATCTGTCATCCTTTTTCATGGATGCCATACTGTGTACATGTCTGCCAAACTGTCACCCGAGAAATTATGCCTTTAGCAGTTTACTGCAAATAAAAAGCAAGTTGCTTCTGCATTTTTTAATTACACTCATTGTTACAACTGTCTGTTCCTTTTAATAAGAAATTGTATTATAGCCTAATTTCCCTCGTTAGAACTTAATTCTTGAAAGGGCCTTTGAGGCACATCATGTTCCATCTTTTAGGAAAAAGGTAGACAAATGTTCCTTGCATATACAAAAAACATTGAAGGTATTGGGTAAGTCCTTAAGTTTGTCTGAAAATGAAAATAGGCCTTTACATAACGTTGAGGACATCGTTTTCCTCTATCTTCAATTTCACATTGTCCACCAATTTATCTTTACCCATGCCGCATGTTGACATTGCATATGTATTTGCATGTTGCTTTAATAAACAAAAGTTCACTGGTGAATTATTTTATTTTTGTAAAGAAAAAATTACAGGTAATTTCTATGAGGTCAACTCTGTTGTTTACTTTCTGCGACACAGTGTTCTTAGTGCATACACAGATGTGTGTGTGTGGTGTGTGGTATGATATTGCATGCAAATAGTTGTGTTCCCAGTGACATAAATTCATTATTTCTTGTTAACAGGATAATAAATGGAGCTGTGTGTAGCTTATTTGGTAGAGCATGGGACTCACAATCAAAGGATCTACACCTGACCATGCCAGCCAATTTGTACTCCTAGCTAGCTGCCTTGGTGTGTCTTTGGGAAAGACACTATACTCTATACTTCCTCCTTCCATGTCTTACATGTTGGGACAAACATCTTTGGGGGACAGTAAAGCCCCTCAAGAAGTAGGGTCTAGATGTCCAAACATTCGATCAAATTCCCTCCTGTAGGGAGATGACATTTATCATGTCTCTAACAGCATGCATGCCTCAGTTGGTTACTCCCTCCTGTTTGGGGAGGTAGATCACTGTGATAGCAGGTTGCACCCTCCCATTATGAGGTGGAGCACGCAATTGTGAGTTGCACCCTCTCATTAGGGAGGTGGAGCACCAGAATAGCAGGTTGCACCTTTGTTGAAGGAAGTGGAGCACTGCAACATATTGCCCCCTTTTTTAAGGGAAGCAAAATACCACTCCCATGATGCTTAGATTGATAAATCAGTTGAAGAAGAGGTCTTCTCCATCTATCACTCATCATTCCCACTGTGTGGGGACATAGTAAGGACCAAACTGCCCCTTTTCCCCTTCTACCATCTCACCCTGTGCACAATTTGCAACCCATGCACACAACTCAGGCTAGATTCAGAGACCACATCAGTGTTCCCCCTTCCTGAATATACCTATGAATCCACCTCAGGGCCCATTGTCCATTATGCCCACAATAGCCACTTGACCTTGCCCTCACAGCTCACGTCCCACCATCACCTTTTCACCAGGTGACTTCCACTCAGAAGCTAAAGGTATTACATCATCTAAAGTAAGAGAGGAATTCGTATCTCCCCACTGTAATTTGTGATGAATCAGGGAGCATGGCGCTGAGTGCTCCTATACCCCATCCATCAGAGGACATAGTGATGCCCTGCCACTCTCCAATTCAGAGCATCCTTGACTCTGATGATGATGATGATGTCCTCTCTGTCCTCATGGTCTCCAATGAGTTGAGACAGAAGCTGCAGCATTGACACTTTCTCTCAGATGGATGATAAAGAAGAGGTATGGTCATTCGATTAGGCAATAAACAAGGCTTACCCATGGTCTTGTGCCCCAAACCATCAGGAACACAGTCCAAAAATCCTTTACATTATGGAAGAGATCTCAAGGGTACCAAAACAACCACAGATATTACTCTCTCACATTTATCCATGATTGAGAAAATATCTCAGAGGTTTTCAAAGGGCCAAAATATTGCTCAACAATGTAGAGGTCACTAGCCTATTCCTCCCTCAACATTGAGACCCCTTATTTCTTCTTCCAGCTACCGGGTAATTCCTACCAAACCTCCTCCTTTGGATGCCAAGGTGGGTATTTCTGCAGGAGTCTGCCATGCCATTGCATCAAAACAATTGATGCCAGGGAGCAGAAAACCCAATTGCATGTGATCATAGATTCACAAGCTAACCTATTCTCAGCTACATCCTAGCATGCACTCAGTGTTGCCATGTAATTATCATCAGAATTTCTGCACATCTGCCATGATGCTGCATTGGACTCATCAAAGGTCTTGCTTAACTACAGTAAAGGCCATCTAAGGGCTGCTCCTCTAGACCCTCTTTGGGAGCCTCATTCCTAGCATGGCTCCACAAGACTTTCTGGATTATCAAAATCGATCTTTCACCTCTATCAGAACTTTTCCATCTAACAGTTATCCTTTAGGAGGAATATAAGAAATAATACACTTAACTATTAGAAGGATTCAGTCTGTCACACTTAGCATTATTCCAAGTCCGCCTAACGTCCATCTGAAATACACCCTGAATCCACCTAAAATCCAGGTGGAATCTGCCTAAAGTCTATCTGAAATACACCCTGAATCCACCTAAAATCCAGGTGGAATCTGCCTTAAGTCCATCTGAAAATCACCCGTAATCCACCTAAAAACCAGGCGGAATCTGCCTAAAAATTTTGTACAGGATGATGTCATTTTAATTTCCATCACAGTAATTTGTTTATTTTAGGTTGGGTGGAGAAATTAGATATCGCATTTGGAAGCAAAGATTTCAGCATAACTCCATTGGATGACTCAAGGGCAAGAAATCTGCCTCAATCCCAGAAGGTACTGCTCTGTATTATAAAATAGTAAACATCAAATATATCTTAAGACATGTATTTCATATAAAATGTATCTCAAGACATGGTGTGTAGCTCAAGGCAAGACATGTATTTCATACAAATGTATTTCAAGACATGGTGGGTAGCTCAAAGCAAGACATGTATTTCATATAAAATGTATCTCAAGACATGATGTGTAGCTCAAGGCAAAACATATATTTCAAGATATGACATGGAGCTCAAGGCAAGACACATATCTCAGTCCCACAAATATCCAAAGGTACTAGTGTATAATAACAAACTATTTGTGTGCATAACGTTTATCTCAAGACAGAAGGTGTATCTCAAAACATAAAATGTATCTCAAGACATACAATTTATCTCAGGACATAAAATTTATCTGAAGTAAAGATATTTGTCTTAAAATATTAACTGCACCTCAAAACATTGATCTTTACCCTGAGATGTGGTTAAAGCTAATAATAGATATCTCACCTTTTAATAATAGATATCTCACCTTCTAATAGTAGATATCTCACCTTCTAATAATAGATCTCTCACCTTCTTGTCAAGATGTTTACTTAATAGCTAAGTTTCATTAAAGTACCAGGTTTTACTCTAGGAAACAAATTAAAGTCACATAATTATATTTTTCTCTAAGTGACACCCCATCTAGTCAATATTTATATTTGGGCGAAACTGTAAGTTATGGTCTAGACACATTTCATTCATATTATGTAGAGTTTCATTTAACCATTATGTTGTTATACAGCCTAAATGGCAATTGTGTTTCCTTAAATTGACCCTCAGCAGCACAATATATATGCAAGTATAGCATGGTTAGTCCATACTGGGAAGGAGTCCAGATTAGCATTCCACAACAAGTCATCATAGCAAGTATAACATGGTTAGTCCATACTGTGAAGGAGTCCAGATTGATATTCCACAACAGGACATCACTGCAAGTATAACATGGTTAGTCCATACTGGGAAGGAATCCAGATTAGAATTCCACAACAGGACATTAAAGCAAGTATAACATGGTTAGTCCATACTGGGAAGGAGTCCAGACTGACACTCAGCAACAGGACATCAAATCATGTATCACATGGTTAGTCCATTTGGGAAAGGAGTCCAGATTGACATTCCACAACAGGACATCAAAGCAAATATAACATGGTTAGTCCATACTGGGAAGGAGTCCAGATTGACATTCCACAACAGGACATCAAAGCAAGTATAACATGGTTAGTCCATACTGGGAAGGCATCCAGATTGACATTCCACAACAGGACATCCGTACTGGGAAGGAGTCCTGATTGACATTCCACAACAGGACATCATAGCAAGTATAACATGGTTAGTCCATATGGGGAAGAAATCCAGATTGACATTCCACAACAGGACATCAAAGCATGTATAACATGGTTAGTCCATATTGGGAAGGAGTCCAGATTGACATTCCACAACAGGACATCAAAGCAAGTATAACATGGTTAGCCCATACAGGGAAGGAGTCCAGATTGACATTCCACAACAGGACATCATATCAAGTATAACGTGGTTAGTCCATATGGGGAAGGAGTCTAGATTGACATTCCACAACAGGATGTCAAAGAGAGTAATAACATGGTTAGTCCATATGGGGAAGGAGTCCAGAATGACATTCCACAACAGGACATCAAAGCAAGTATAACATGGCTAGTCCATACTGGGAAGGCATCCAGATTGACATTCCACAACAGGACATCATAGCAAGTATAACATGGTTAGTCCATATGGGGAAGAAATCCAGATTGACATTCCACAACAGGACATCAAAGCAAGTATAACATCGTTAGTCCACACCAGGAAGGAGTCCAGACTGACACTCAGCAACAGGACATCAAAGCAAGTATAACATGGTTAGTCCACACCAGGAAGGAGTCCAGATTGACATTCCACAACAGGACATAAAAGCAAGTATAACATTGTTAGTCCATACTTGGAAGGAGTCCAGACTCACTCTCAGCAACAGGACATCAAAGCAAGTGTAACATGGTTAGTCCATACTGGGAAGGAGTCCAGATTGACATTCCACAACAGGACATCAAAGCAAGTATAACATGGTTAGTCCACACCAGGAAGGAGTCCAGACTAACACTCGGCAACAGGACATCAAAGCAAGTATAACATGGTTAGTCCATACTGGGAAGGAATCCAGATTGACATTCCACAACAGGACATTAAAGCAAGTATAACATGGTTAGTCCATACTGGGAAGGAGTCCAGACTGACACTCAGCAACAGGACATCAAAGCAAGTATAACATAGTTAGTCCATACTGGGAAGGAATCCAGATTGACATTCCACAACAGAACATCAAAGCAAGTATAACATAGTTAGTCCATACTGGGAAGGAGTCCAGATTGACATTCCACAACAGGACATCAAAGCAAGTATAACATGGTTAGTCCATAATGGGAAGGAGTCCAGATTGACATTCCACAACAGGACATCAAAGCAAGTATAACATGGTTAGTCCATATGGGGAAGGCATCCAGATTGACATTCCACAACATAACATCAAAGCAAGTATAACATGGTTAGTCCATACTGGGAAGGAGTCCAGACTGACACTCAGCAACAGGACATCAAAGCAAGTATAACATAGTTAGTCCATATGGGGAAGGAATCCAGATTGACATTCCACAACAGAACATCAAAGCAAGTATAACATAGTTAGTCCATATTGGGAAGGAGTCCAGATTGACATTCCACAACAGGACATCACTGCAAGTATAACATGGTTAGCCCATGCTGGGAAGGAGTCCAGATTGACATTCCACAACAGGATATCATATCAAGTATAACGTGGTTAGTCCATATGGGGAAGGAGTCCAGATTGACATTCCACAACAGGACATCACTGCAAGTATAACATGGTTAGTCCATACTGGGAAGGAATCCAGATTAGAATTCCACAACAGGACATTAAAGCAAGTATAACATGGTTAGTCCATAATGGGAAGGAGTCCAGACTGACACTCAGCAACAGGACATCAAATCATGTATAACATGGTTAGTCCATTTGGGAAAGGAGTCCAGATTGACATTCCACAACAGGACATCAAAGCAAATATAACATGGTTAGTCCATACTGGGAAGGAGTCCAGATTGACATTCCACAACAGGACATCAAAGCAAGTATAACATGGTTAGTCCATACTGGGAAGGCATCCAGATTGACATTCCACAACAGGACATCCGTACTGGGAAGGAGTCCTGATTGACATTCCACAACAGGACATCATAGCAAGTATAACATGGTTAGTCCATATGGGGAAGAAATCCAGATTGACATTCCACAACAGGACATCAAAGCATGTATAACATGGTTAGTCCATATTGGGAAGGAGTCCAGATTGACATTCCACAACAGGACATCAAAGCAAGTATAACATGGTTAGCCCATACAGGGAAGGAGTCCAGATTGACATTCCACAACAGGACATCATATCAAGTATAACGTGGTTAGTCCATATGGGGAAGGAGTCCAGATTGACATTCCACAACAGGATGTCAAAGAGAGTAATAACATGGTTAGTCCATACTGGGAAGGAGTCCAGATTGGCATTCCACAACAGGACATCAAAGCAAGTATAACATGGTTGGTCCATACTGGGAAGGCATCCAGATTGACATTCCACAACAGGACATCAAAGCAAGTATAAAATGGTTAGTCCATACTGGGAAGGAGTCCAGACTGACACTCAGCAACAGGACATCAAAGCAAGTATAACATGGTTAGTCCATATGGGGAAGGAGTCCAGATTGACATTCCACAACAGGACATCAAAGCAAGTATAACATGGCTAGTCCATACTGGGAAGGCATCCAGATTGACATTCCACAACAGGACATCATAGCAAGTATAACATGGTTAGTCCATATGGGGAAGAAATCCAGACTGACATTCCACAACAGGACATCAAAGCAAGTATAACATCGTTAGTCCACACCAGGAAGGAGTCCAGACTGACACTCAGCAACAGGACATCAAAGCAAGTATAACATGGTTAGTCCACACCAGGAAGGAGTCCAGATTGACATTCCACAACAGGACATAAAAGCAAGTATAACATTGTTAGTCCATACTTGGAAGGAGTCCAGACTCACTCTCAGCAACAGGACATCAAAGCAAGTATAACATGGTTAGTCCACACCAGGAAGGAGTCCAGACTGACACTCGGCAACAGGACATCAAAGCAAGTATAACATGGTTAGTCCATACTGGGAAGGAATCCAGATTGACATTCCACAACAGGACATCAAAGCAAGTATGACATGGTTAGTCCATATTGGGAAGGAATCCAGGTTAGAATTCCACAACAGGACATTAAAGCAAGTATAAAATGGTTAGTCCATACTAGGAAGGAATCCAGATTAGCATTCCACAACAGGACATTAAAGCAAGTATAAATTGGTTAGTCCATATTGGGAAGGAGTCCAGATTGACATTCCACAACAGGACATTAAAGCAAGTATAACATGGTTAGTCCATACTGGGAAGGAGTCCAGACTGACACTCAGCAACATGACATCAAAGCAAGTATAACATAGTTAGTCCATACTGGGAAGGAATCCAGATTGACATTCCACAACAGAACATCAAAGCAAGTATGACATAGTTAGTCCATACTGGGAAGGAATCCAGATTGACATTCCACAACAGGACATCAAAGCAAGTATAACATGGTTAGTCCATAATGGGAAGGAGTCCAGATTGACATTCCACAACAGGACATCAAAGCAAGTATAACATGGTTAGTCCATATGGGGAAGGCATCCAGATTGACATTCCACAACATAACATCAAAGCAAGTATAACATGGTTAGTCCATACTGGGAAGGAGTCCAGACTGACACTCAGCAACAGGACATCAAAGCAAGTATAACATAGTTAGTCCATATGGGGAAGGAATCCAGATTGACATTCCACAACAGAACATCAAAGCAAGTATAACATAGTTAGTCCATATTGGGAAGGAGTCCAGATTGACATTCCACAACAGGACATCAAAGCAAGTATAACATGGTTAGCCCATACTGGGAAGGAGTCCAGATTGACATTCCACAACAGGATATCATATCAAGTATAACGTGGTTAGTCCATATGGGGAAGGAGTCCAGATTGACATTCCACAACAGGATGTCAAAGAGAGTAATAACATGGTTAGTCCATACTGGGAAGGAGTCCAGATTGACCTTCCACAACAGGACATCATAGCAAGTATAACATGGTTAGTCCATATGGGGAAGGAGTCCAGATTAACATTCCACAACAGGACATCAAAGCAAGTATAACATGGTTAGTCGATACTGGGAAGGAGTCCAGATTGACCTTCCACAACAGGACATCAAAGCAAGTATAACATGGTTAGTCCATATGGGGAAGGAGTCCAGATTGACATTCCACAACAGGACATCAAAGCAAGTATAACATGGTTAGTCCATATTGGGAGTAGTCCAGATTGACATTCCACAACAGGACATCATAGCAAGTATAACATGGTTAGTCCATATGGGGAAGGAGTCCAGATTACATTGCACAACAGGACATCAAAGCAAGTATAACATGGTTAGTCCATACTGGGAAGGTGTCCAGATTGACATTCCACAACATGACATCAAAGCAAGTATAACATGGTTAGTCCATACTGGGAAGGAGTCCAGATTGACATTCCACAACAGGACATCAAAGCAAGTATAACATGGTTAGTCCATGCTAGGAAAGAGTCCAGATTGACATTCCACAATAGGACATCAAAGCAATTATAACATGGTTAGTCCATATGGGGAAGGAGTCCAGATTGACATTCCACAACAGGACATCAAAGCATGTATAACATGGTTAGTCCATATTGGGAAGGAGTCCAGATTGACATTCCACAACAGGACATCAAAGCAAGTATAACATGGTTAGCCCATACAGGGAAGGAGTCCAGATTGACATTCCACAACAGGACATCATATCAAGTATAACGTGGTTAGTCCATATGGGGAAGGAGTCCAGATTGACATTCCACAACAGGATGTCAAAGAGAGTAATGACATGGTTAGTCCATACTGGGAAGGAGTCCAGATTGGCATTCCACAACAGGACATCAAAGCAAGTATAACATGGTTGGTCCATACTGGGAAGGCGTCCAGATTGACATTCTACAACAGGACATCAAAGCAAGTATAACATGGTTAGTCCATACTGGGAAGGAGTCCAGACTGACACTCAGCAACAGGACATCAAAGCAAGTATAACATGGTTAGTCCATATGGGGAAGGAGTCCATATTGACATTCCACAACATGACATCAAAGCAAGTATAACATGGTTAGTCCATACTGGGAAGGAATCCAGATTGACATTCCACAACAGGACATCAAATCAAGTATAACATGGTTAGTCCATACTGGGAAGAAGTCCAGAGGGAGAGTGCAAGTATAACATAGTCCATATTGGAAAGAAATCCATAGAGAAGGTGCAGGTGTAACAAAATTAGTCCATATTGGAAAAAAGTCCAGAGGCAGGAAGTGATAGGTATTAGTAATATCATAGACTGGGTGAACAAAAGTAGAATTTGATTTGACTGAGTATTGCAATATCAGGGTTGAAGTTTCCAGTCAGATTTCAAGAACACAATACTTTGGTTAAATATCTGGGTCAAAAACCAGAGCTTATCAGCCAGGAGCCAGGTGATTTACCTGGCTACTTTTACTTTACAGCTGGCTTCTTTGGAAAATACCTGTATCCCCTTTGGGGAGGTCTCCCTATCCCCAACCTCCTTTGGCAAGTCACCTTCCAACCTTATATCTAATGGAAGGCCCTGCAAATATTTGGTATATAATCTTGGTATGCATGCTTTACAGGGTAGAAGCTCTGATGGTGGCATATTGAACTGCACTAAATTATTGGCATACTTTAATAGTTCTTGTATTTTGTTCTTGGCATTGTAAGCTATGAACTCAGTTTTGCCCTTGAGTTCTGTAAAGAAACCGACTCAAAGTTATTTTACTGTTATGTTGTAGTACTACTCCATGCCTCACAGGCGTAATCGGGGCCGTGTGCTCATAATAAGCAACACAGACTTTAAGAACAAGTTGCCAGAGAGACCGCATCAATGCAACAGTTTGGATTCTTCGAGGTTGATCCAGATGTTTGAGGATCTACAGTTTAGAGTGTTACCAAACAAAACAAATTTGGATTTAAAGGTAAAAATATTTTTGTCTCATCTACCTAATGAATTAAGGGTATCAGATATCTGGGAAAGTTTCCTTTATGTTTGTCTAACCTAGATAATGAGGCAAAGGTATCTCATCAGGTCAAGTTCCCTTTAAGTTTGTCTCACCAAGATAATGAGGCATGGGTATCACCTATCTATTCAAGTTTCCTTTCAGATTGTTGTTGATGACTTCCTGGTCAGATGCTGAATTGATGTACAATCAAACCTGTTAAATAGTGCCTGTCCTTAGGGATATGAAAGCTTGAATTTACAAAGACAATGCATGATAATTATGTTGGGGATATCAAAGCTAGAATTTACCAACACAATACATGGTAATTATGTTGGGGACATCAAAGCTAGAATTTACCAACATAATACATGGTAATTATGTTGGGGACATCAAAGCTAGAATTTACCAACACAATACATGGTAATTATGTTGGGGATATCAGAGCTAGAATTTACAGTCTATTCATGTTTTGTATGTTTCTTTACTTCAAAAAGTACATCTACAGTCTATTCATGGTTTGTATGCTTCTTTACTTCAAAAAGTACATGTACTGTCTATTCATGGTTTGTCTGCTTCTTTACTTCAAAAGTACATGTACTGTCTATTCATGGTTTGTTTTCTTTCTTACTTCAAAATGCACATGTACTGTATATTCATGGTTTGTATGCTTATTTACTTCAAAAGTACATGACTGTATTGTCTATTCATGGTTTGTATGCTTCTTTACTTCAAAAGTACATGATTGTACTGTCTTTTCATGGTTTGTATGCTTCTTTACTTCAAAACTAATTGTACTGTCTATTCATGGTTTGTATGCTTCTTTACTTCAAAAGTACATGTACTGTCTATTCATGGTTTATATGCTTCTTTACTTCAAAAGTACATGATTGTATTGTCTATTCATGGTTTGTATGCTTCTTTACTTAAGAAAGCAAATGTACTGTCTATTTATGGTTTGTATGCTTCTTTACTTCAAAAGTACATGATTGTATTGTCTATTCATGGCTTGTATGGTTCTTTACTTCCAAAGTACATGTACTGTCTATTCATGGTTTGTATGCTTCTTTACTTCAAAAAGCATATGTACTGTATATTCATGGTTTGTATGCTTCTTTTCTTCAAAAAACACATGTACTGTCTATTCATGGTTTGTATGCTTCTTTACTTCAAAAGTACATGTACTGTCTATTCATGGTTTATATGCTTCTTTACTTCAAAAGTACATGATTGTATTGTCTATTCATGGTTTGTATGCTTCTTTACTTAAGAAAGCAAATGTACTGTCTATTTATGGTTTGTATGCTTCTTTACTTCAAAAGTACATGATTGTATTGTCTATTCATGGCTTGTATGCTTCTTTACTTCAAAAGTGCATGTACTGTCTATTCATGGTTTGTATGCTTCTTTACTTCAAAAAGCATATGTACTGTATATTCATGGTTTGTATGCTTCTTTACTTCAAAAAGCATATGTACTGTATATTCATGGTTTGTATGCTTCTTTACTTCAAAAGTACATGTACTGTCTATTCATGGTTTGTATGCTTCTTTACTTCAAACAGCATATGTACTGTCTATTCATGGTTTGTATGCTTCTTTACTTCAAAAAGCACATGTACTGTCTATTCATGGTTTGTATGTTTCTTTACTTCAAAAAGCACATTATACTGTCTAGTTTTTATAATAAGTACTATTTAAAACTTTAAGTAATGCCTAAAAGTGTGGAAGCATTAAGAAAAGAAAATGATAATCACATTTTGGACCTTTTGAAGCACACATATCCTTCTGTAACTTTAACAGCAGTTTATTTATCAGACATGGATCATGAACATACTGTATTATCTAGTTAGACATTTTGTTATCTAGTTAGAATCTTTGTTATATAGTTAGACTCTTTGCTATCTAGGTAGACACTGTTATTTTATTAGATTATTAACTAGTTAGACTGTATTATCTAGGTAGGCACTGTGTTATCTAGTTAGACTATTATCAAGTTGGACTCTGTATTATCTAGGTAGATGCTATCTTAATTAGATAGACTATTATCTAGTTAGACACTGTATTATCTAGTTAGCCTGTTACCTTGTTAGACTATTATCTAAGTAGACACTATTATCTAGTTAGACACTGTATAACCGCTCCAGTGTCCTAGTGGTTAGAGTGTCTGCCTCAGATGCAGGAGGTCATTAAAAAATCCAAATCACACAGACACTGTATTATATAGTTAGACCCTGTATTATCTAGTTAGACTATTATCTAGGTAGGCACTGTACTATCTAGTTAGACTATTATCTAGGTAGACACTGTTTTATCTAGTTAGACTATTATCCAGGTAGACACTGTATTATGTAGTTAGACTTATCTAGGTAGACACTGTATTATCTAGTTAGTCTATTATCTAGGTAGACACTGTATTATCTAGTTAGACTATTATCCAGGTAGGCACTATATTATCTAGTTAGACTATTATCTAGGTAGACTGTATTATCTAGTTGGACACTAGTATCTAAGAGGACATTTACAAACAGAGTAGATATACTAATATGCTAGCAATTACAGTGTGACCCCACTATAACATGTTAGTTGGGGGCCATAGAACCTGACTGTATTATAGACTGAACCGAGTTATTAGCAACCAGGCCAGTTAGCTGAAGAAAATGATGCATGTACCCCTAAATATTTGCGCGGGGGGGGGAGGTAATAAATGCAGGCAGTAAAATACATGCTTCATTGGCACAGTTACCACCTTAAATCGATGCATATTAAATGAGAAATACACCTATAGTGAAAATAGAGAAGGCATTTATAATATTTTACTTTATTTAGAGAACCAAGGATTGGTACATATACGTGTATACAGTTTATATTTATATATATATATGTCTAATGTATACATGAATAGAGTATCAACACTGTGTTCTCACCTGCGAATCTAATCACATACATTGAATCCAAAATACAAGTAATTCCATCAAAAATATGCACACACAGACATTTAAAATATTAAATAATTTTGTCACAGGTAATATAGGTCTGATTTCAGTGGGAAAACATAGCACAGTCACATAATGAATAATGAAGCACATTTACTTTTCAGTACGTCCCAGGTTGGTAAAGTTAGTTTGCATTTTAAGCCAATGTTGGCAGTGATTGTAAGCATAAACATTTTCCCTGCAAAAAGGAAACTTTCACAGCACAGGAAACATGTTCCAGTCATGTTGGAAAATGAACAAGTCCATCAGATCCTATTTCTTTTATTTAAGTTTGGTACTTACTTCCTGTGAAGAAACGTTCTTTGGTTTTATTGAAGATTGTGGTTGGCTTTCTTTGATGAAGGGTCTGTGCGTTATTGAGGTACCGCTAAAGAACATCTTTGGAGAACCAAACAAATGCCTGTTTCTTGTTGTGGTCGCAACATCAAATAATTGCATTGCATGATTGAGACTGATTATTTTTCCATTTGCTTGGTACGTTTTCATAACAATCAGTTCTTCATAGGTAATCTGTTTTCTTTGAAATTTCAGCAAACTATTTTATCTGGGTACATTTAAAAAAAAGAATTGGCCATCATTTAGTCGATTATGGTTACTGTTCCTTCCTGCCTATTGAATAGACCAACAAGTTTTTTATTTTTTTTATAATATTTTTGCTATCGGAGTGATGCTGCCTTCCACGCATGCATCAGAAATTTAACAAAGGGTCAATGGATGATAGCAACGTGGGTGTTCTGGTTTGATGATGGGATTATTACAGAAAATCTGAGTGTTCTCAAGGATTTAATTCTGAGTGAAAAGAAGAGGAATTTTGCTTACCATCCATGTACAAATGTCAGTCTATGTAAGTATATTAATTACTAGCGAGCAGCTGAAAATCCAGTGAAAGAAAGATTATGAAATAATGCCTCGTCCGTTTGATCTCCACTACCAGAAATGTCAACAACAAAAAATGCAGATATCCCACAACAGTATTCATGCTAGATGTCAACCTAAGCCGATTATGATATAACAGTGAACTGTTAAGATGGTTTGTCAATATAGAAAAAGAATTTGTTTATGTAACAATAAAAACGTTTCAGTGCATTTTATACCAAGTTTGCGGCTTCCTTTCATGGGGCCTCTGAATTTCTCCACTCCAAACAATATATACAGCCAACAATGTCGCCAATAAAACAAAATCGCCAGATGGTATATTTTGCTGCCAATAAGGAAAAAAATTGCAGTTTGCGACATTGGCGAAGCCCTACGTGATCCCAAAATAAATATTTTTCACCTTATTTTTTTGTACTTTTAAGATTATTTTTTTTTGTGTATGAGAAAAATACATATAAAATTTCAGAAGCCACACCACGATCATCTTGTATTATTGATGAGCGATCTCTTCCCCAAAATGATAAACATTTTACGTTTTTTTCATACTTTTTAGAAAGATTTTTTTTCATGTACGAGAAAAATAAATGTACATAAAATTTTGGTGGCCACACCATGACCATGTTATATCCGAATTTGTGTTTTAATGGAGCATTCTATAGTGGGGTCACACTGTACCATGTTTGATTCAACTTTAGTTCTTTCATGAATTCTGAAAGTGTCCACTACATTTTTTATTCTGTTCACAAGTACTATTATTATTCCACTAAGTAATAGAACACAATAGCACATTGTTATTGCAAATTATATTTCATACATATCATCAACTGCTGAATACTAATTAGCAGATCATTCACAATTACTCAGAGCCTATTTTAACTACTCAGAGCCTATTTTAATTACGCAGAGCCTATTTTAACTACTCAGAGCCATTTTAATTACTCAGAGCCTATTTCAACTACTCAGAGCTTATTTTAACTACTCAGAGCCTATTTTAATTACTCAGAGCCTATTTTAACTACTTGGAGCCTATTTTAATTACATATATTCACAATGTTGGGAGATAATACATTTTGCATTAATTGGCTAAATAGGGTTGATGTTTTTCAGGTTGATTGAGACCTTATCTGATAGAATATCCCCACTTTCCTCACTTTGATTCAAGTCAGCACTTAGCTGGAATAGAGGCCGACCGAAACTAAATTTCTGGTTTAGGCTGAAAACGAAACCAGATGGAAAGTTATAAATTGACTTTTGGCTGAAACCGAAGCCAAAACCAAATGTGTAACTACACCTTTGGCTGAAACAGAAACCGAAAGATAAACCGAAGTTGCCGAACACAAGATTTATTAAATAGGCCTGGGTCATGATGCAATGCTACACTTCAGCAACTGAGTGGGGTAACATGTCGACAACGATAAAGTCCATGATGCACTTATGAATTCGCTGAACTGCAATGTGCTCATCAGGCCAGACCATTCTGCTCTCGACCACTGATGTCAAGGACGTCTGCACAAAATTCGGTAATGCATGTTTAGTCGCTTTCTCTTCCATCATCATCTTTTTCGAGGCACACTCTGCTCCATCGTTCTTGGACCTCTTGAGATACGTACCATGGAGCTCCTTGTGGCAGCTGGCCAAATGACCTTTCAAACCTGAAACTGTCTGAAGTCTTGGTTTATCGCTGCCAAATGGCATTTTTCGACATTCTTTGCAGTGATTAACTAATCCGTTTATTATTAACTTCAATTTTCTACTTCACACAGATTAATTCAATACAGTTTAACTAACTGAAATTATCAATATTGTCAGACTTCGAAATCTCTGTATTCAGCACGTGAGTAGACTGAAATGCAACAGTGCCTAGAATTGCCTAGCACTGACTGACCGGCTGACAAAGCAGAGTAATAGACACAGCACTAGCGTTGCATTCTGAAAGTTAAAATAGACCTTCGGCTGATGACCGAAAGTCAATATCAGTTTCGGCCAAAACCGAAAGCAAACTGAAAGCTAACTTTTTGGCTTCAGCCAAAACAGAAACTATGCCAAAAGTGGCCATTTGCCAACTTTTGGCACCGAAACCGAAACCAAATTTTGGTCAGCCTCAAAGCTGGAATGAATATAACTTGTCAGATGGTGACTTGAGCTCATTTTGGAGATTTTGTTGACACATAAATCTTGGGACTCTGTGCATGCTGCTGGCATATAGATATACAATTTCTGTTACTGAGACAGCAGCCTCTCCAGGCAGTGTATTTTGAAAACAAGGAATAGCATGGAGCATGGAATACTTTGAAAACATGGAATACTGCCTCCTCTTTACACGGACTCATTACATTAGGATTTTCAGTACATGGAAAGGATGTTGGTCATTTTTTGTGATGAAGATCTTCAAATTTCTGCTAAATTTTAGCAATAAATAACATAGCTAATTAATCCAATTAATAATTAATCCAATTACTGCAGCATGCATTAAGCCTTTGCTCAGATATGTGTAAAAGTGAATGAGAGTATAATTATTAAGGTGGATAAGCACATATGTTGAAAAGTGGTTATAAATTGTACATTTGGTAATGGAATATAAGAATTATGCATGTCTTTTATGGTATCAGTGTTTGCCATATCCTGACAGAGTCCGTATAGCCTGAGGTTGAAGGGTGAGGATTTTGATGCACTCAAGGGATTTGGCAGATATTGATATCAGAGAAAGCATCCATGATTGCCTTTCTTACATGCCAAATAAAATCAAACACTTTTACATTTTCAGATGCAATTAACTATTTACCTAGCGAAGGCCTTGCTTGACTAAATCCATTTTAGGTGCAGTGTGCACTGACAATCATTGCATGTTAAATGGTCAAGCATCTCACAATAGAGCCAGTTTCAAAGCTCTATTAAGAAATAACCACCTTTGCAATTTGCTCAGCATTATAGCGGTTATATTTGAGAAATAAAGCAACTACTATCTATTGTCACTGTACTTAACATGACAGAAACCACTGACATCTGGATTGCCTATTATCACTGTTCATTCATAGAAAAGAATCATTTACATCTGGTTTGTCTGTTATCACTGTACCTCCATTGACTGGAATGATTGGACATCTGGACTATCTCTCATCACTATCTCCAGTGAAAGGAATCATTAACACCAGGATTGCCGCTATCATTGTACCTTCATTGACCGGAATCAGTGACATCTGCATTGTATATTATCAATGCAGTTCATTTGACTGGAATCAGTGACATCTGTATTGTATGTTGTCACTGTACCTCCATTGACTGGAATTTACAGCATCTGGATTATATATTATCACTGTACTTTAATTGACTGGAATCAATGATATCTGGATTGTGTAATATCACTGTACCTCCATTAACTGGAATCAGTGACATCTAGATTGTATAATATCACTGTACCTCCATTGATTGAATCAATGACATCTGGATTGTATAATATCAATGTACCTCCACTGATCGAATCAATGACATCTGGATTGTATAATAACACTGTACCTCCATTAACTGTAATCAGTGACATCTGGATTGTATAATCCATTAACTGTAATCAGTGACATCTGGATTTTATAATATCACTGTACCTTCATTGACTGGAATCAATGACAGTCTGGATTGTATGTTATCACTGTACCTCCATTGACTGGAATCAGTGACTGACCAATCATTACACTAACCTCTTAATGGTGAGCACCTAGGAAGGCAGCTATTAGTGCCATTTTTTATAAGTCTTTGGTATGAATTGGCTGAGATTCAGACTGATCTGGTGGCCTTGTGGTTAGAGCATTTGCTTGGATACTGGAGGTTGTGGGTTTGATAATCGGCCAAGTCATACCAAAGACTTACAAAAATGCTACTAACAGCTGCCTTGCTGGGCATTCAGCATTAAGAAGTTAGTGTTAGGACTGGTCGGTCTGATGTCAGGATCATGTGACTGGGTGGGACATCATGCTACATGTCTGCTACATGACGCCCCAGTGCAAGACATCACTATGAACTGCCACATTGCAGATATCATAGCGATATGACTGAAAAATTGTTAAGGCTACGTTAAAAATCCAAATCACTTTACAACACACAGCTGGGATTCTAACCTGCAGTCTCTTGTATCCAAGGCAGATGCTTTAACCACTAAGTCACCAAAACAGTCTGTTATTACTGTACTTCCAGTGATAGGTGTGTGGATTATATAATATCACTTTACTTCTAGTGATTGAAATCATTAGCATCTGGATTATCTAACATTAGTTGTACTTCAATTACTGGAATCACTGACATCTTTATTGTCAAATGTAGGTTCTACTTCGAGTTACTAACTTTCTGTTACTGGAATCACTGACATCTTTATTGTCAAATGTAGGCTCTACTTCCAGTTACTAACTTTCAGTTACTGGAATCACTGACATCTTTATTGTCAAATGTAGGCTCTACTTCCAGTTACTAACTTTCAGTTACTGGAATCACTGACATCTTTATTGTCAAATGTAGGCTCTACTTCCAGTTACTAACTTTCAGTTACTGGAATCACTGACATCTTTATTGTCAAATGTAGGCTCTACTTCCAGTTACTAACTTTCAGTTACTGGAATCACTGGCATCAGTAATATCTAATGTTGACTATACTCAGACAATGGAATAACTGATGTCAGTATTATCTAATGTTGGCTTTATTCCAGTTACTGAAATCACTGATATCTGCATTATCCCATGTTGGCTATACTTCCAGTTACTGAATGCATTGACATCTGTACCATCCAGTGCTGGGTATATTTCCAGTTACTGAAATCATTGACATCTGTATCATCCATTGTTGGCTATACTTCCAGTTACTGGAGTCACTGAGATCTGTATCATCCATTGTTGGTTATATTTCAGATCACTGAGATCTGTATCATCCATTGTTGGCTGTACTTCAGTTACTGAAATCACTGACATCAGCATCATCTAATATTGGCAATATTTCCAGTTGCTGAAATTATTGATATGTGTTGACTGCAACATATTGTACTGATGCATCTTCTAAGTACAATACCCATCCACTAAAATATGGTCACTATCATAAGATATTCATTTTCCATAAACTAGGGTGCATGCCACTATAGATGCAACATTACTATTCACTTAAATTTTCAGTGGCACCTCCTCATAAGATGCCCCTCTCTCAATAGAGGTCATCCTTTGCATAATGCCACCTTGCCTGAGTCATTTTGTCCCCGTTGTGAAAGGACATTAGGCTGGCTGCATTTTTATTGCTGCAGTAGAATGGCTTCATAAGATGGGGACAACTGTATAATTCTTGATACGTCTTTGTTATAAAGTATTTAAGAGAAGAAGTCATGTGTTCTCGGAATTTTAAATACATCTTTGTTATAAATTAATCATTACGACCAAAATAGGCTGTCCTTCCACAAATGTCAACACATTTTTTTCCAGGAAACAAGAGAGACACTGGAAAATGAGGCTAAGAAGGACCACAGCCAATTTGATTGTTTTATTCTTGCCATCCTTTCACATGGCAAAGGAAGCAGCATATACACAGCCGATGGCGAACTAATTTCCATTCAAGAAATTGCAGAAATATTCAATGACACAAGAGCACCATCTCTGAAAGGAAAACCAAAGATCTTTCTAATCCAAGCAGCAGAATACAGTGGTTAGTATTTTAAAAAAAAGCATGCTGATTTTTAAATAGATATATTTTGTCATTTTATGAGTTCAAGATTCAGTTAGATCAGGCCACCACAAGTTATACAGTTATCTACCAAAAAGGATATTGTACCAAGTGTTAATAGTATTGCACAGTTCATTGTAAGGCTTTATATAATATGATTGTTAATAGGTGACAACTCCAGATTTTTAAATTACAAACTTTTTTCAAGTAATACAATTTCATTTTCTTGTAGGGTATAAATTTTCATGGATTTCATGGCTGCTAACAACCACAGATTTAAATAACCAATGAAGAATGCTCCTTCTGTGGAAATGATAGCCAGTGAACAAAGCTCCTTCCATGGAATGCTCCTTCCATGGAAATAATAGCTAATAAAAAAATGCTCTTTCCATGGACACAATATTCAGTGAACAGTGTTCTTCCTTAGAAATAATAGCAATGAACAATGCTCCTTCCAGGGAAACAAGAGCCAATGAACAATGCTCATTCCAGGGAAACAATAGCCAATGAACAATGCTCAGTCCATCCATGGAAACACTAGGATCCCTTCATTAATTGATGAATTTATAAACTTTAAAAAAAACCCTGCCTTTATCATATGATCTTGAAAATTATTCCTCCAAGAACATAAACAAATTCTTAGCATTTTGATTTCTTTTCTGTTCCCCATAAACATCAGTTCTTGAACTTGACTCACGAAGTGTGGATCAGTCAGCTGGCAGTTGTAACAGGTGGGACATAGAGCTTGAAGAATTTGTAACCTCTGCAGTTGTTCTTCAGACTTGTACACCTTATATTTAGTGACCCCAGTGACTGTGTTTAGTTGTCTTTTGGATGAGTAAACCAGATAATTTTTTGAAACTCAACCAAAGTTGGATAGGGAATCACCAGTCTCAGTAGGAACAAGATCATGCCATACCATCATTGATCAGAAAGACACCTTGGAAATGGTATGCATGTGCGTTGTTTACAAAAAGATTATGTTACAGAAATGATGTTATTATGAAGGGATGGGCCAGCATCAGTTTGCAAGGAAAGGATAATAGACAGATAGACTGAAGTCCTTTTGGAATAAGCACCTGATATATAAGTCTGGATTTGTATTCCTTCGGCCATCTTGATGATCTCTTTCAACTTTAAATGGCACTTTGTGTTTTATTACTGTTGAATCCGAATATTCATCAGGACTATTTATCGACTGATGCATTTTATTCTTCGTCAAAACAGTTATAAATTTCTCTTTTTAAATTTAATCTGAAGTTTTTAGAAAATTTCTTTTATATTTTTTAGGTATTTCATGAAGTTTATGAATAAAATAATGTGCTTTTTATGGTTCGGTTCTGATTTTTACACTTGTCAAGCATTTAAGCATTGCCAAGTTCTTTTTCTTTTTCAAGTGATTCTCTGATTTCATTTTTTTAGCTTTATGGATTGGCCTGTTATCCATCATCTGTATCTCAGTCAGCTCAAGTTTGTTGTAAATACACCTCCTTAACCATTTGGAGGTTACCATAAAACCTACACATTCATCCCGTGGTCTTGTTGGTCCTAATGAAAATAACGTCACTTGGACATCCAGTGTGACCTGCACAGTGACCATCTTGAAAATCTAGTTGTTGCTACTACTAATGGATGGTCATATCAGCATGGGGTTTCACTAACGTCTTTTTATGAGGTCTATTCAGTCTTAAATGAAAATTGTGCCATTCTAATATGCAAGATGGCTACCATGGCAGCCATCTTAAACATTTTTTCATACTTCTCCTCCTGGAAGGATAGTCGTATTAACATGTAACTTTTACTTGAAGATGTCTTATGATGTTTAGTTGGGCTCAAGAGAAAATGCACCATTTATTCATCCAATATGCCCACTATATAGGCCATCTTGGAAATGTTCAAAGCATTTCAGAGGTGGATTTTTGCTATAAAAGCCACAAGGTGTTCTAAATGCACATATCTTTGGTGAGATTGTACCCGGAAGTTTTGAGACCCAAAAGTCCTAAATCAGTGAAGCCTGTCTATAAGGACACCCAGTAAAATATTGCCCTTTGTGGAAAGGTGACCAATATATACAGGAGATTGAAGTATTTGAGCTTACTTAAGGTAAACTCACTTTTCATAAATGTTATCGTTTGTGAACAGGCAGAATTCATTGTACTTTATTGGGTCCATTCAGTCATTGAGAAAATGTCTATGATAATTCTTCATTGTGACCCATATGCATGTCATAACAGTGACTTAATTATTTTATCTAAGAGTCCATATGCATGTGATAACAGTGACTTAATTATTTTATCTAAGAGCCCATATGCACGTGTAAACTGAATAATTTTTATATCCATGTACTCCTATGCATGTGGCTACTAAAATGATATCATTGTTAAATCCAAGCACCCATATGCACTCTCATTAAATAAAGTTGTATACATGTGGCAACTGTGGCATAACTTTATATCCAAGGGTCCATATGCTTTTAGGAAGTGTGACATAACTGTTAAATCCAAATGCATATATCCATGTCACAAATGTGTCATAAGAATGTGGTAACTGTGACACAATTCTTCTGCAGTTTTTGAGAAATAGTCTTGTGGCTACCTGAGACCATAACTGTCTGTTACCAGGTTATAGGGTGGTATGAAATAATTACCACAGAGCTATAGAAGCGTCTTTTTTGCTCTTGTGAAAATATTAAACCTGCATGTGGTGTATGAATACAATATTCAGCTTACTTGGTTAACAATTAAAGCTGGACAGTTTATTTAGTTTGCAAAACTAATTAATAATATAAAATCATGACTTTTCTACTGTCGCTGTAATTGGAAATGGCTGGAGAACATAGTAGTGGAGTTTCTTTGTTTAGTGTTTCATTTTAACAATCCATTGGAAACTATTTGATCTGAGTGATCTGAAATACTATAAAATATTCCAGTGTTATGGGCTTTAGTGTTAATCTTGAGAATCCAAGAATCAAAAAGTTAACATTTAGTTCTGTGCATCCTCAAAATTACAAAATACATCCTTCAATAACATTCATGTGGTTGCATTATTTCACTGTAACATGGCATAACAAAAGAATTATTCCCTATATGACTGCTATCACGAAGAATAACAACCTGATATATAAGTCTGGATTTGTATTTGGCCATCTTGAAGATCTCTTTCAGTTTTAAATGGTAAAACATCCATGTAATGTAAGTATGTACAGAAACTAGAACACTATATATGAGTATGTTGTGTTCTGTATATGGAAAATATGTTGCTAGTGGGCCACAGTAACTCAGTCAGCCAAGTGAGTAAATCTTAGCATATCCCAATCATCTAACCGAACTAAAACATACACCATGGATAATAGTGTGCATGGTGATGGGACCCATACTGTAAATTTAAAATTAAAATGCAACATTGTGTATGCACTTCCATGGCAGTAAGTTTTGAATAGTATATTGCATTGGAACTAACTTGTGACAACCTTATTTCAAGAACTTCAGTATCATATGTGTAATTGATTTATTTCTCAACCCTGAAATGCTACTCTTTATCTCCTTTCATTTTAATAAAAAAAAAAAATATTATTTTGGGGCAGATGTTCCTTCTGGGATGATGTGTAAATACTTCATTTTCATGATCACATTAGATATGTAAATCTAAATAACAAGAAGAACTTTGTACAATGAAGTAATAAAGGCTTCCTTTTCAGAAGGTATGAACAGACATGACAGTGTTTCTAGTGACTTAGTGGATCTCAGTGACAGGCTGGCAGATCTTAAAATGGGTGCCCCAGTGAATGCAAATGTAACTGACACAAAGCAGGATGTGCTGGATCAGCCCAGCTCTCCAGATATGTTGGTTGTCTTGGGTACAGCAGGTAAGTCATCTCACTTCTGTGAGGCAGTGGCAATAAATCCTGATATTTGCATCTGCACAGATAAAAGCATGTGTGTATAATCTAGGTCAGTGTGATCTTTGTTTCATGTTTTGCTGACTTTGTTTAATAGTTTTTGTTTAAGTGTTTTCCTCAAACTCATCAAAGTATGTAATTGTATATTTCTATTAGTATCACACTCGTACGATAAAGGAAAGTCCCTGTGACCTATGTGTCATATTTAACTGGTTCTAGACTTAAGTTTTTGCATTTAGCTTGTGACCCAATGATGTTGTGTGTGTGTGTGTATATATATATATATATATATATATATATATATATATATATATATATATATATCTATATATATATATATATATCTGAATCAGTGGGTGAGGGTAAGCATCTAAATGAGTAATGAGTTTGGAAAAAATTTGTGGTTATACTGTTATACTTAGTCTAGAATGGGGGTATGCATCTTGACGAATACTATAGCTTCATTACAAAAGTAGGTCATTGTTTAGTTGCAAGCACTGTTTATGCGAATATTATTGAAGTATGTGACCTACATTTAACATTTTACTGGCTTATATTAGGTTCTTGCATTTAGCTCACATGTACATTGGTGTGTTATACATCACATGTACATTGGTGTGTTATATATCACATGTACATTGGTCACGGTGTTATGTATCACAGAATACTGTTTTATCTGGAAACATGAAACATGGCAACAGGTCAATCATGTTGATGTCTACTCCATTTTATTTGTATAAGTCTAATTGGAGGATAAGCTGAATGAGCAAATTTTCCATCCTTCATCCATATATAAGTTTATGCTGAGTAGAAGACGAAGCCAGATCAAGACCTCAGCTTCATCTTTTTCACTTTATTCCTCACAGCATCGCAAATTTTATCCTGTCTGTATGTAACTCAGTAACCTTTCTGGCCTTAATCAGTATATGTAACTAATAGTACCTAATTTCTTTCACACAAAGTATTTTAAATGTATTATGTACTTTTAGCTACCTATAATGATGTTAACCTGAAAATTTACCATTTACAGATAGGATAAAATTCGCAGTGCTATGTGGAATTAAACTATAATAATGTTCGGTTTTATAAATATTAAAAGTATCAATGTATGCAATTTCAGATTACCAGCAATAGGGAAATTGCATCATTGATGCTAATATGCCTTTTCCACATTTTGGGCAGAGTGGGTGGGTGGGTGGGAAAAGAGAGATACAGAGAGAGATGCATTTATTCCCTCGCATTTTACTTCTTGCACTCATAATCAAAATAAAATATGGCCCAATATATATGAGAGAGAGAGATTCCAGGTCTTTGTGGTTTATTTTCTTCACCTTATTGCCCCTATTTAACTGAAGCTTTTGTCTAAGAGAAGAAAACATAATAAATAGTAAATGTAAACTATGAAAATGCATACCATACTCCTTCAGGGTTTGAATATTCACAACAGTTATAATTATAGACTCCATTTACTAGGTTATATCCCAAGAATTACCCTTTTGCATGATGTATAATTTTCTTTGCAAGAATAACGACCTCTCCATTCCCAACAAACAAGATTATTTTTTCAAATGCATGTACTTTTTCTGTACTTAAGCAGCAATTGCTTTTGATCTTTACTTATGCTATATGTTACTTTTAATTACTGTTAGTCCTATGGGGCAAGTTCAAAAGGTGTCACTGGTTGAGAGATTTACATGAGTAACACCTGGCATTTCCTTTCATTACATGGTACCATATTCATAATACCCATGGTTAGCCTCATTTCCCTATTGGTAGCCTCACTAATCTGATCTGGTCTGCCAAATCATGGCCTCAAACAGGTGTTAACTCTGGAAAACCTGACTGCAGCTGTAGCATATTTAATTAGCATATACATACCACTACAAAACCACATGATTCTTGAACAATGGAAGTGACAACTAAAACTAGAAGGAATTGCTTACCAAGTGGTATTAATTGATAATGAAATATGGTACTGCACATATGTACATGAGTGTAATCAAAGTCATCATGTAAGTGAACAATGAAAGATTACTGTACAATCATAAATACATCTCTCTCTCTCCCTCTCTCACACACATAACAGGGCATAATTTTTATTTGATCATGAGGTACAGTAAGAAAATTGTGATGCAATATCTGACTATGTCAAGGTTATTTATCTTCTAACTTTTCCTTTCTAACGCACCCATATCAGATTTAAACAACATATATTACAAACAATGTATATTACTAATTCAGGCTGCTTTAGTGCAGTTACATCTGATATAAGTTATATTTAATACTGACGGTCATGTAATTGTTTCAAGTCCTCAATTTGGAGTCCTGTATTTTTTCATACATGATCTCTACCCCAAAAAGAAATATGTTTTTACACATTTTTGTTTTGTACTTCTGGAAAACAAATTCTATACGAAACATTATGTGACATGCGATAAAGAATCCATATATAAGTAGATTTGGAGCATAAGACGAAGCTAAAAGTTTCTGGTCAAAAAGTGTCATCTTGTTGACTGGCAAATACATTAGTTAACTTTAGAAAAAATATGCTCTGTCAGTTAAACATTGACGATGGTATTGCAACAAAAATAAGTTTTAAATCATAAATAAAACAAACAGTCAAGATTATTTTCCAAATAAAAGAAATACAAATAAACCTGCACAAAAGAATGTAATTATGTTTAGCACATCAAAGTTTTAATCATTGCTGATTGCCTCGTAAAGACCAAAGTTACAGACAAAAGTCAAGGAAGCCATGATCACTGTATAGACACAAAGAAATATAAAATATTTTGATTTAGGAAAAGAAATAAATCTAAAATCAAGTTTATTTTCCAAGAAAATAAAAGAATTTGCTAATTTCATACACTGACTTTTTATTTTGCTTCACACTATGTGTCAATGTTGCCAGAACAGATGAATCATAGTTGTGAAAAAAAATGTCTGTGATATGTTTCTTTGATGATAGCATTAATACTGTTTGAGTTCTAAATATTTATATTTCAATTCAACTATGATTTAAAGAAATTTTAAATTAAGTAATTTATTAGATCTCAATAGTTGTTAAGTATTGAAATTTTATGGATACAGTAATCTTATTTGTTTTATGGCAGTGCTGTACTTTGCGCCACTTTAATGCAGAAAAGTTAACAGTCATGTACATGTATTTTACAAGGAGTGAAGTGATATTAAGTGGGTTAATTACTTGACCCTTACATCAGAGCAACCTGGAATCAAGTGTTTTATTCTTCTGAAAATAGCAAAATGTATCCTATGCATACCAAATTAAGGTAGGTAAACATATTTAATCAGTAGCCACATAAACAACAATACAATTTATTTTGTTTCTAAAACTTCCTCAGAAATTGAAAGCACATGTGCAGGTATCTTCACACCAAGATGTTCACTGATTCAAACCAAAGTGGTCACTGATGTTACAGATGAGTAACTTAAAGTTTAGAACTATATATTTAGGAGGTTAACTGAAAACTAAATATGATGCTTTTAAACTTAGTGAACTTAGTTGCTTTTTGATGAAGTTTTGATAACTTGATTACAACAAAAATTAAATTCCTTGTTCTTTTTCAGTAGCTTCTTCAGGGTTGGTAGTTCTTTCCGTATTCTTCCTCTTCAAGGGATTTTCTCAGGTTCTTCCTCCACCAGTTATACTGGACACCATGTATAGCCAATCTTATGCCAAAAATGGTGTTACAACAACAATGACATCATCTCCTAAATGTTAAAATGAACAGTGATAAGGACATCCATGAATATAATCCAGCAAAAATCTTTAAACTTGATTGCAACCTCTGAAATTCCCATTTCCAACCTTTATTAAATGTTGTGTGATATTTCAGTTGGTGGGATTCTGGTGTTTTGGCATTGGAGTGGTTTTACGTCTCAATAAACTTTAAAGATCAAAGTCAAACCGACACAGTTTTATGCCACTTGAGTAATCCATCTCTAGATCCCTTTTGATCATAAGTAGTATCTATCTGACCAGCATTAACCACTGAAGCAGAACATACCTTTTGGAGAGAATCAAAGTAATTTGTACAGTTTAGTAACCCAACCATAATGAATGTCTTTCGGAATTCATTCTTCTCATGCGCAGGATAATCCACTGTTAGAGACTGCAAACAATGGGACCACTGGTTGCCTAGTTGTTAGAGCATCCAATTCGGATATGGGAGGTCACGGGTTCAAACCTCAGCCAAGTCATATCAAAGACTTATAAAAAATTGTTACAAACAGCTTCCTCGCTTGGCGCTTAGCATTAAGAGATTAGTGGTAGGACTGGTTGGCCTGGTGTCAGGATAATGTAACTGGGTGGGATATCATGCTATATATCTGTGGCATGATACCCCACTGGTAGACATTGCTATAACTGACACACTGCAGATATCATAGCAGTATGACTGAAAATATGTTAAAGCTACATTAAAAATCCAAATCGCACACATACACACACAGTGGTGTCAGCTAACCATGCCAACAGGATCAAAAGGTGAAATTAGCAATTACATTATCTTACCATAAATATACTACACTGGAACCAAATGTGAAGAAAAGCACAAACATTTCACTAAACATTTTGCGTAAACAGGAGATTCCATTGAGTGATTGGAGTTAAGAGAGACACCTAAACTCAGGAGAAGAACCCTCCTGTCTGAGAGGGTCATGTGTAATTTGCTGAACCTACCACTGTATTTCCGATTGTCTTTTCATTACACTATAATCATCAAAATATTAGACTACTACAGTTACAAGAAAGATTCATGCATGTCATTGAGGTGATTTGGCAGCTGATTGGCTGAGCTTCTTGACATGGTAATGACTTAACTTCTGGTCATATTTATTTCAAATTTGATAGTCTTATAAAGATATATAACCCGTTTTATTATGAACAAGATCTTTGTGTATTATTGAGTCGATCTTGTGAATGATTGGTTGACCTTCTGAGAGATTGTATTTCTGACATAATTTTAATGAAGTTGGTTAATCGGCTAATATCATCAATGTCTGAACATTGTCAAGACCTTTGCATATTTGTGAGGTCCTTTTGCAATGGATCAGCTGAGATTTATGCCACTTGAGGGACTGTATTTCATATAGAAATTTTATGAGACTTGGGGGAAAAAATTGCTTGTTTCATCCGGATGTTAGTTGAGTATGATTAGGAGTGAAATTTATTATAATTTAATTGGTTTAATGTAGTTTAAGTAATACACAGTGCATTCTTCTCTGGCCTCTTGCTGGGCCCCTCTTTGTCAACTATTGTTCTCTGCCCAGAATGTTGTCATTGCAGCCAATATATGTTAATGAGCTATAGTAACTAAATTTAGATACATTGTCATGTTCAACCAATCAGATGACTGAGTTGAAGCATGTGATCAAACATTGTCAGTTAGGCGTTATTCATATAACTGATACACCAATAGAGATGCATTCGTTTCAGTGCAGATGTTGCATTTAATTTTTAACATTAAATGAAGAAAGAAACAGTCCTTCTTATGTTTGCTGATACCACATGTTACTTTCCATCATTTGGGAATCATGTTTATTCAACTCACAATGGCTTCTCATAGATCAAGACAAATTGTTAATTGTTTGGCCAGCGTTACCAGTACATAATTTAACCAGGGCGCTATCACTGCAACAAATTCAACTTGGGTGGACATTCCAAAACATGGGACTGCATCAAAAATTGGTTAAACAGTTAGCTGAGAAGAACTTCAAGGTCTTAGTTTCAATTGGAATCTTCTTCAACTGTACAGAGATAATGTGCAGCTGACGGCTGTTTCTTCGTGTTCAAGAGCATCATTACGTGACCAGATGGGTGTTTCATGTTTTCAAACAGCATCGTCATGTAACCTGCAAGCAGCTGATACACCACATGTTCTAAACATGTCAGACATGGCAGCTGTCAAGCAAACTTTAGCCGAATTACAATCATCTATCGCCATATTGACACAATATTCCACAACAACTGCCATATCACCGCAAGGTACAACACCTTCACAGTCTTCATGGAGTCTGGGAGAGCCTCATGGTTTGACAGGTATGTGCTGGTGGCACTGCAAAAATATGGCGGTTATGTTAGCCAAAAGTAATCACTCCTTGATGGACTAAAAACATATTGGCACGAGGGAAGCACGGATCCGCAGGACACACTATTCTATAGTCATGTAGAATCATTGCTGCCGAATATGGCCCCATCCTTGATAACAGTGCAGCGCTAGAGGAAGACAACTTCCACCCCTTCTGTGATGGTCACAACATAATCTCAGACCTATTTGGCGTTTGAGCTAACTGCAAATTTCGTCAAAACAATCAATGGATACGTGGCGGAGTCCTTGCCATTCATGGAGATAGTGCGCCAAATTGTCACTAACAAATTCAAGAAGGTCCACAGATTCTTCCAGGATGATGCCACTGGCTTAGCGACCTACTTTCGGCCATATCACAAGATCACCAAGGAGGTTGTAACTATGCATTGAAAATGCCTGGATGTGAAAAAGTACCCAGTTTTCCGACCCAACCTATGCATAAGAAATCCCAAAACAGGACCCAGAACTACCAACATTAATAGACAAGGAGTAGTATTGTTTCATTTTACTATTCCATGTTCAATGGAGGCTTACAGTTCAGGACTTTTCCTTGTCTTTGGAAAAGGCCTGCCATGATTGACTCACAATGCCTTCTGTGTAGTTCTATTTAAGTCTATTTTTCAACTTGCATTTTGAGCATTCCTGTGAGTTGGGGAATGACAGTAAGATAACTTGGTTGCAGAATCCCAAACTTAACTTCAGTTCTCTCAGGTTCAGATCAGTGACAATGGTTTAGTTGTTGAGTTTAAGCATTAAAACACTCCAAGGGTACCCTTTATTGCCTTAAGTGTCATAAACACCCCCACCCCACCCCCCAATTTACAAGACCAGAGCCCTGGCCATGCGCTGCTTTAATATTTACAAATGTTGGGTTCTCATATGGAACCACTCTTTCTTACCTGTGAAAGAGTTGCCCATAACTATACAGGAGTTCAACCAATCCTTGCCCACATTGCTCTTTGTGGTTTTAATCCTCAATTATTCAAGACTCATAGTTCTATGATTGGGGCAGCAATAGAGGGTGCTAAGCAGGGTCTATCAGACAGTCCCTATTTGGGTCTTAGGTAGGTTGCAGTCTGATGTCTTTAGAATACATCCACCTGAATTACTAGTTTGTAATTCAGTGCTGACTTCAGTTTTGTTTTTTTCTACACATTACTATAGCACTTTCTACTGCCTGGTTCTGCTTTCCAATTTTTTCTGATTTTAGGTTTCATTGGTGCACAAATCCATACAGCCGTCCACATCATGCAGGCACTGCACTTTATATGGGTTCATTGAAGACATGATCTTCTTTCAACACATTCTTCCACATGTGAATGCAAGCATTTCTGGATATTGTGTGCACAGTTCGGCAGTCTCGTGGGTGCACAGACCGATAGAGCCGTCCATATCATATGGCACTGCTCTTTATATGGTTCATTGAAGAGCATTTCGTGTGGGTTCATTGAAGACGTGACTCTCTTACAACACTTCAATCTCCCACTGGCATTCTGTGACATGGAATACAGATGTTTCTGGATATTGTGTGCACAGTTTGGCGGTCTCGTGGGTGCACTGACCAACAGAGCTGTCCATATATGGCACTGCACTTCATATCAGTTCATTGAAGAGGACTTCTTATGGGTTCACTTAAGATGTGACCGACTTAACAGCACTTCAGTTTCCCACTGACATTCTGTGACATGGAATACAAACATTTCTGGTTATTGTGTGCCCCCTGACTTCAGAATTCATGCTATTTATAGACAACATGTGCAGGCATTTGTGTTTTTCTATGTATGTTAACTAGGTCAGTGTACAGAACTGGCTTCAGTTGTTTGTTGAAATGTTTGGCAACGTCAGGCATTGTTGCTCATTCATACTCTTTACATGAACTCTCAGATGTTTTGATTTATTTCGTCATAGGCTGTCACACCAGCCTGCAGCTGCAGTATTCCACAATTAAGCTGTACCTTGCAGGAATTATATTCCATTACATACAGTCTGGTCAAAGTAACTATTTCAGGAGTCAGAGAGGTTACAGAGTATACTTTGTGGGATAAAAAATGAACAAAATATCATAGTAAGTCCAGATTCCCTATTACATACAGGATGGTGGTGCAGTTGTCAAACCTATGTTGCGAGAGGGAGTTAACAGACTGTGGACTTGTTGCTGCAGTGCATGTGTCTAGTGGCATTTCTTGGATTCTTGCGATATGGTGAATCTACAGTTTGAGCATTGCAGACAAATGCCACATGCAACTGCCTGAGGATTCGAGATGTGATTCAAAAAAAGAAAAAAATACCCCATTTAATGCTAATGTCAACATATCAATCCTTCGGAACTCATGGTTGTGTCAGACTAATTGTACACTGGTCTCATTTGCTTTGTTGCAGTGTGGATAATATGCTATTTCATGGAGCCCATTATTTCGGCAACAAACAGTCAGTGTATGCCAGACATGATATTTCATATGGATAAACGCCTATTCACTCTGTAGAGCATCTAAGAATGACATTTTCCATCAAGGTGTGGATATCATATTAATGATATGACCTATGATGTCCTTGTTTGTCCTTTCCAGGTGAAGAGGAAATTCCATTGTATTCAGATATTAGCTGGAGCTTGCCTTTGTGATCCACTGTTTCTCGTGGACAATGCTCGCGCCTTAAGTAGAACTACTATCCTTATCACTACCAATGAGGCTGTTTTGCTCAGGTTAGGTTATGATTCACATCACTATAATGTACATACCTGCCACATTGCAGCAGATACCAGTGCTGCTAAGGCTGGAATTCTGTATCATCTGATCCAGCCTTGGGTCAATGGTCCTTTAATGTATCTTGTATATATATTCAGGTGCACTCTTTGTGTTGAGGCATATATCACAGTGTGTGCCTCACTTGTCGGTGCACACTTGTGTCAATTAAGGCACTATTCCGCTTCTTTACTTAGTGATACCATCATACAAATTTGGAACACATCAGAGACGTTGTATAGCTGGCTGTTCTTGCCAGTCATTCATTTTCACATCCTTTGCTACATTGTCATTTCAGCTGTATCTTCTATTAGTGGACATGTGAATTCCCAACTGGTTATCAAATACATATATCTAATATTGATAGCTTTAGGCACATCACGATTATCATGCAGTTCGAAACTTAGTTCATGCATTTTCCATGCTATTGCATTATCAATCATTATTATCTTTATCCTTACATTTCCTTAAATTGGGGGCCTTCATTACAGTCGCCCTGTTCCATAGTCACAGAGCTCCCTTCACTTTGTTTGGGCCAGTGCCAAGTATCATGCTTTCACAACTTTGCTTTTGACCCCCAATTTGTGTCAGTACTTAAATGTACTCAACTATTATGCCCATATACCTCATTCCTGCTTCCTACGGTGCATGTATGGAGTATCAGCTGATGTTTGTTACCATAGCAATCTGCAGGATCAGGCTTATCGAGTTTCAGTTATCAGTGTCCCTATATACTTCATATCAGCCCCTTGCAGCTCCACATACAGGTGTCAGGCACTCTTCACAATGCTACATACTCCCCCAAGTCTCTCTTCCTGAGGTATTCCTATAGCTGTTCGCTAAATAGTTTGTCTCTGTGATAACTTCTGCAAGTGGAGTGTGGATTTCAGTTTGCTAAATAGTTTGTCTCTGTTATAACTTCTGCAAGTGGAGTGTGGATTTCTGTTGGCTAAATAGTTTGTCGCTGTGATAACTTCTGCAAGTGGAGTGTGGATTTCTGTTGGCTAAATAGTTTGTCTCTGTTATAACTTCTGCAAGGGTAGTGTGGATTTCTGTTTGCTTAATAGTTCGTCTCTGTGATAACTTCTGCAAGTGGAGTGTGGATTTCTGTTTGCTAAATAGTTTGTCTCTGTTATAACTTCTGCAAGTGGAGTGTGGATTTCTGTTGGCTAAATAGTTCATCTCTGTGATAACTTCTGCAAGTGGAGTGTGGATTTCTGTTTGCTAAATAGTTTGTCTCTGTTATAACTTCTGCAAGTGGAGTTTAGATTTCTGTTTGCTTAAATAGTTTGTCTCTGTGATAACTTCTCTAAGTGAAGTGTGGATTTCTGTTTGCTAAATAGTTTGTCTCTGAGATAACTTTTGCAAGTGGAGTTTGTATTTCTGTTTGCAAGTGGAGTGTGTATGTTTGGATTTCTGTTTGCCAAATAGTTTGTCTCTGTGATAACTTCTGAAAGTGGAGTGTGGATTTCTGTTTGCTAAATGGTTTTTCTCTGAGATAACTTCTGCAAGTGGAGTGTGGATTTCTGTTTGCTAAATAGTTTGTCTCTGTGATAACTTCTCTAATTGAAGTGTGGATTTCTGTTTGCTAAATAGTTTGTCTCTGAGATAACTTCTGCAAGTGGAGTGTGGATTTCTGTTTGCTAAATGGTTTGTCTTATTGATAACTTCTGTAACTGGAGTGTGGATTTCTGTTTGCTTAAATAGTTTGTCTCTGTGATAACTTCTCTAATTGAAGTGTGGATTTCTGTTTTCTAAATGGTTTGTCTCTGTGATAATTTCAGCAAGTGGAGTGTGGATTTCTGTTACCCTCCAGACATTCATTTTGTGTAAGAGTTGGTAGGGGATTAAACATGAAATACACAAATGTCATCATTAAAATAATATTTGTGAAAAATTGTTTTAAAAATGCATTTGTTACTGTAGTAGGATGATATATAAGTACAGACTTCTAGATTGTCATGGTCTGGCAGGAGGGGGATGTGTAATAAAAAATGTGGGGTTTGCCATCATTATTATTGATATTATTATAATTATTATTAATTTCATTATTATTATTATTATTATTATTTCAGGTTACTCCACATTCCATGGTTCTTACTTTATTCAAGTCTTGGCGAGTCACATTTGTAAACTTGTTTATGAGTGCCACCTGGAGGAAATAATTAAAAAGGTGAGTGTGGCAAGAAATGACATAAGGCAGAGAGACATGTCTCTTCTTTTAATATACAATAAGTGTAGGATATCTATCATGAAGAATAATCATATGTGATTTTATATATATATATATATATATATATATATATATATATATATATATATATATAGATATGATAACATTACTTGACTGCATCATTTTTCGAAGAAACATGCCCTTTTCGTAAGTTCATGCGGCTGTAAGGTCCAGTGAGTTTATTATATGCACCAGCCATCAGCTGTTGTTATTTGTAACTTTTTCAAAAACCACTGGACCCATTTCAACTGAATTTTGCAGAAGACATCCTGGCTTGAAGGCCTTTCATGTTGTATAGATGGTTTTGATCTGCCAGTCAATATGGTGGGCATTACTAAAAATAAAAGAAAACAATACACAACTTCATTTCTAACATGCTTAACAGATATTGGCCATTTTTGACAAAGAGCATCCTGGCCACTGTGACAGAAGAAAAATACTTTAAATGACTTGTCAGAACAGCCCAACAGAATTTGATAAAATTAGATAAAAAGCATCTGCATGTGAAGGCCAGGTATGGTGGCCATTACAAAGATGACTTCATCCAAGAAATCACTCAAATTAGTTTTATATTTTACTATTAATTAATATATCCTCTGTTGTTTGTTAACCCATTTCTAGATTGGTTCTGATCTGTTGTTTGTTAACCCATTTCTAGACTGGTTCTGATCTGTTGTTTGTTAACCCATTTGTAGATTGGTTCTGATCTTTTTATGCAATAGTAACACGAACCCTTTATTCACCTTCAGTCTACTTGATAAAACTTGTATAGTAATAGAGTGCATAAGTATACTGTGTGCACTGATCCACTTGTCGATGATTACACTTGTCAATGTTAAAGCATGCTGGAAGTCCATGTGTAAAATCATTAACAATGGTGAGTGTTAAAGAATATAAAAAGTCCAAGATTAAAATAAACTATGATCCTTATCATATATGTAATAAAATGTTAACATGACCTACATTTGTATGAAATAATTCAGAAAAGGAGATTTATATGTCAGAGATTACATAATTTGACAAAAACATGGAAGAAAGGCAATGTGAATTTTAGGAAAAATAATGCATTTCTGCCATGTAATACTAATGAATATACTATACAAATATCGAAAAGGCTTCAGATAATTGTTTTAATAAATAATCAGCAGAATTTTAAGATGCTTCTGCAGAGAAGACAGGTGATGCTTAATAATTTATGCCAATTCAATTTACAGTCAAACCCACTTATCTCGACCTCGGTTATCTCGACAACCCGCTTATGTCGAGCATTTTGGTCCGGTCCCGAAAAAATTCTTCTTTGTTATGCTATTTTTTACCCGCTTATCTCGACCTCTGTTAAGTCGATAACCCGGTTATGTCGGGCATAAGTTTCGGTCCGAAGTAACATGTGGACCCGCTTAATTCGACGAAATGCAACTTTTTAACGTCAATCTCACAGAAATTGTACAAGAAATAGTCAGCAAAAGCGATCGATTTTCAGGCACAATTTTGGTCCGTTACGGCAGTAGTCACATGTTTATTTCATATTCTTTCTATTTTTGGTTCGTAAGAGTAGCTTAATCGATTAGTTTATTAAGAATATATCATGTTCACTACATAAAATATTCAAGGATTCACAAAGACAAGAGTGTGTACAAATTACAATGTAACTTTATTTTACGAAAACACAAAAATATACGGTAAAATTACCTACATGTACATGTACAATAAACGCATACTATATATGAATAAAAAAATGAATACTTTTTTCACTTTGAATCTATACATCTATAAAACACACAAGTACATAAACATATCATAATGTGCACTACATTATTTTTGTAGAAAATATGAAGTAATATCAGTCTGCTTTTGTTTACTCCGGTGCTGATTTGTAACGAACGATTCAAAAGCACTTACGTTTTCATACATGTGCTCGGCACCGTCGACACTTGCCACAAACAATTTCATTTTTTTAATGCATTCAGCCATTTCACTGTAGCTTGGGATAGTGATAGGCTGATCATCATCATCATCATCATCATCTTGCTTGCATGATTGTATCTGCTTCGTTGTCACCGATTGGATTATTTCCTCATCAGTAAGTTCACCATAGGCATTGGCATCATCATCCACGTGAACATAATTAGAAAATTCATCCCGAGCAATGCCTATGGAGTCCGCAATCTCATCAGCCATCGCTTCAAGACCTATTTCTGATTGAGGCTCTTTAATTTCTTGTGCAATTAAACACTGCTGGTGAAATTCTTCATCAGAAATTTCCGGAAAAATACAATGGAACCAGCAGTTTTGAATGGTTTTCGGCGATACACTGTTCCAAGCTGCACGGGCATACATGATGGCGTCTAGCAGAGTTGGTTTATAGGATCGCTTTTCCTCAACTGCAAGCAAATAATTGCAAACTAAAGCTTTCCGATAATGGATTTTAAAAGCCTGAATTATTCCTTGGTCGAGTGGCTGAAGCTTACTGGTAGCATTGGGAGGAAGAAAATACACTGTGATTGCTTGTAACCCTTCTACACGTGGGTGAGCACGGCAGTTGTCTATTATCAATGCGATCTTTCGTTTTTCAAACTGTAAGTGGCGATCTAACTTGCGTAACCAGCTGGTAAAGATATCACCTGTCATCCAGCTATTTGACTGGCTTTTATAGTCAACGGGGAGAGAAGACCTATTCAGGTTTTTGAAGCAGCTTGGATTTTCTGATTTTCCTATTATTAATGGCTTGATCTTGTCACTTCCATCCATATTTCCGGCCAAAAGCAAAGTTACTCTCTCTTTGGATTTTTTTCCTCCATGGCATTTGTTTCCTTTGAAATCCATCGTCTTGTTAGGCAGACATTGCCAAAATAGCCCCATTTCATCAGCATTGTATATATCGCATGGCTTGAACTTGTCTAAGATTTTTGGCAAAACTTCTTTATGCCATTCCTTAACAGCCACATCTGAAACAGATGCACTCTCTCCACACACGGTTTTAAAACACTCACAGTCAATGTACATGTACATGTACATGTATTTTCAAAAACATTTATTGATCTTTATCTGCGAGATACTGTCATATATTAACCTGGATATAATACAATCTTGGTTATTTTGCACCTAACACCGCGTTATGCATGAATGGCGGGTGCCTGAAAGCAATCGGTGGATGTTTCTCTCTCACTCTCTCGTTTGTGATTTTCTTTGATCCATTTTTCAATCTGATAACATATTCAAACCTCTGAGTACAACCAAACATGATTTGTTTTTCAATATTCACATCAATTATAAAAATGCGTCGTGTGTTATCTGACATAAGTGATGCACACTACAGTAATGGATGCATACGCTACGTGTGATATAAGGAGTTCATAGATATATTTTTTCTTTAATAAATTACTTATGATGATAAAAAAGGAATAAATGATAACAACACCAGGTTAGTTCATTTCATTTTATTATCAATTAAGCGTTTTGTTTATTTTATTGTAACATGCAGTGGGAGGGGATTCCAGTAAACACCAGCAAGAGACAGGAGTAATGCTCAAGGACATTTTTAAAATTACCGGTTTTTATGAACCCGGATATCTCGGGACCCGGTTATGTCGACGATTTTTTTACACCCCCGACGTAATCAAGATAACCGGGTTTGACTGTACTAGCTCAGATCTCCAGGCCAACTGTGTTTGCTCTTGGCTAATAGCTAGGTGTCATGCCGGTGAGTAATTGTATGTGCACTTTGGGCATCTTGTACTGTGATAAATATAGAATGAAATCGGATCACAAAATAAATTCTAAATAATTGAGTTATGTATTGCTGACTAAATTTCAGACTGCATGTTTTCATAATAATTAATTAACCTGCTGCCTGAAATTTTTTCTGCTATCTTTTCACTAGGACTACCAATTTTGGGGATAATAAAACATAAACAGCCACAATTAACCCTTACACAGAATTGATTTGCCATTGAAAACTAGTTCTATACTCTTTAAAAATCAAAGAGATGTGGCACTGTAAAGTAATCTTTTGAGATACCACAGTCCAGCTGCCATTGTGTTAGTTTTATTCTAGTAACTCAAAATTAAATGCAAAATCAATGGGGAATTTTTTTTATATGCACTTATGGATACAATTTTCATGATTAGAAGCTTATTGGTTTGATGTTAAAAGCAGAGTTTCTATGATTATATAAAATGATAATTTTTCTTTAAAAGAATGTCATATTTTGTTGGCACTAATTAATAAGGAGATCCACTAGACTTTGGCAAATACACTTCATTCACTTATCTAAAAGAGCAGCAACTATTGTTTTGCCTCCCTCTCCTACCCTGTCTTTACCTTGGTGGATTGATCATATATTTATGTGCTTTATCCTAGTGACATCTATTGGATTTTTAGTTGCCTCCCTTGGTATGTAATGCCAACTAACCAATAGCATGTAAGACATTTGCTTTGTATGTCAGCCAAAAATGATAAACACAATTGAAATATAAATACTTTTTTTTAAAGTTTAACATTGACAATATTACTATTTTCCAGATAGAAGCTATTACAGGATTATTTGTGGGAAATTATGTATTTGTACAAAACACCGACCAGCTGTGGAAAATTACTTATTTAGGAATCCGTTCCATTTATATGCTTCCCTTCCCTCAATCATGTAGGAACAGTGCTCAGATTTGAATATGTTGATTTGGATGCAGTGTTATGCTGCCACATCGAATAAAATTAACAGACCCAAAGCAGTTTGAGGTGCAAATAGGGTTAGCATATAGGAACATTTGCTAGCAAAGATGCTGTCCTACATTTTCTGGGAACTCTGAGGGCTTTTAGAGGGCATATCTACTATTGTATTTTTGTTTAGTTATTTTCTGTTTTTTATTCTGCAGGTGAACAGTATCGATGTTGAAGATAAAGACAAGGAATTGTGTGTCTATAAGAGCTCTCTGACGAAGGACTTTTATTTCTTCACATCTCCATAACATGGACTTTTATTTAAGAAAATAATGTCAATTTTATACACTATTACTTAATAACATTCTAATTATTTGCAAATTAGTGAATTTTGTTCAAAAAGATGATTATGATTTTGACTTGGCAGGTTTTAGCCAAAAAGGATCTTGAGATTTCCTAATATTCAACATTTTATCAGACACTTAAAATTCCCAGTATGCAGTACTTTCGTTTTACCTTAGATTTTCACTTATAAGTCAAATCAGCAGCAAAATGCATAGATTTAGGTTTATCACTGTCAGCTTGTCTGGGTCTGTGTTATTGATTCAGATTAATAAGTAGAAAAAATAACATAGACCCTGATATACTGGTGCATTATATGATGGCCATTTTTTACATCCATGGCACTGATGAGTTTGTGTTCAAAAGTACCCCTCAAGAAAGGCCAACCCTCTAATGCGACCAGCAGCCAATATATTGTAAAAATGTAAAAAATTACCCCTCACAAGCGGCCACATTTTATTATTAACCTATGTCCAGAACCAATATTTAATTCATATGGTAAGGTAAGCGATCCAGTTATCTTTCCCAATGTCTGTTTCCTGATGTCAGGTTTTCATTACTAAAAGAAGTGTTGGGCAAAGTACATGACTGTACCACAAAGGTTAATATTGTACCATTAATGCTGATGTTTACAGGAAATGAGGTCAGCAATGTTCTGATAGAGTTCTGGGCTTTTCACAGATGCTGAGTTTTTTCTCTGATGATTATGATGGACATAATTGTCAAGATCCTAACATGGAAAGCACAGGCTACAAATAGATTTTATGGATTAACACCACAGAGAGAAATTAACTTTGAACAAAACAGGGTACCAGACAAAGACTGAAAAATTACTTGACAGTACATGTATCACTTCCTTTATAAACAAAGCATTTCATCTCCACAAAGTTTGGTCTGTATAAATAAGTTGCAGTACTGAACAATTAGCAACATGGGATTAAATCGTTGCAAAACTTTAACATGCCATCATGTAAATGGAAAATTAATACTTTAGAAGAAAGAGTAAACTTTAAACGTTATTAGACTTGACAATAATGGAGATAGTTCAAGAGTTCCTGCTGAAAATGGTTTTGCTGGGAAGACTCTGATAAATAACATTTTAACAGATAAGGAGAATATTCTGCAGCAGTGGGAAAATGGAGTATATGGAAAGAGAATTATTTGAAATATGAAGCAATGTATGTACCAAGATTTAAAAAACATTTTTAACGGTTTTGCAATGTGCATGCCAACAATACCCCACTACTCACATTTCACACCAAACAATAAGAACTATTAAATATGTTACCTTGAAAAAGGCTGTTTTTTAAGACAAGAAGAACCTTTTAATTATTAATGCTACTTCCAAATAAAGATATTTTGAGCTCTAGGTTATATGTAGCTTTCTTACTATATACACATACTTGTCACAAATAGAGTCCTCCTCTGGAAAGGCCACCAATCAGGATATGGCCACTTTCCTGGTACAGAATAGGTAGCCATATAAGAAGGGGACCACTACTCAGATTCATGATTTTACTAACAGATAGATCACATGAATAAAACTGAAAGTTGCCATGGTCAGAATGCTGACTTAACTCAGAGAATAATCTTCAAGCACGGAAAAATTCCATATTACAGATGGAAATATTTGTTTCAAAGCTTGAACAATGTTAGAAATTTAAACAATATACATAACAATTTGTTATTACTTTATGTTTTTCACTATAAATCTATTATATTAATTGTAATCTCCTTAAGGCAATAATTAAATTGTTTTTCTTTTAAAGTTCAGTTAAAATAATGTTAATGTTGACTCTCTTATTACTGTACTGTTGATTGTAAAGTGGTAGCACATTCGGTTTGTAACTTTCCAGTTCAGTGTACAATCCCCCATTCCAATGTATGCATGGTGTGTGCTTGTCCATTCATAGTTAGTGGTTTTCTCCAGGTTACTCTTTCTCTTTTCACTAAGACACAGCATGATGGCTGACACTGAATCCTTTGCTAATACCTGAACCATAAAGGTTAATTTGAATTGGGGTTGCTGAATGGTTATCATGTTTCTAAGTTGTATTAAAAATAATCTTTTCTGTATGAACTTAAACTTATGGAAGTCGATAGGAGTCAGTTTTCTCTAGGAGTAAAACACTTTTTCTTGTCTCTTGAATTCCACTGTGTGAAGCGAGATGGAAATCAGTAAAACTGGAACACAATAATGAAAAATTAATTCACTGTAAATGATACTAGTTCAAGTACAAAATGCATCAATCGGGATGGAATAGTCATACATTGCATCCATGTTGGAAGAAAAAAACCCAGCAATATGGCAAGTTGCATAAAAATTTGACATTATAGTTTTGTTCATTGTGATTCTCTACAATTTTTCATCCGTGGTACTTACTTATAAATAACCAATGCCAACATGAGATTTGAGTTCTTATTTCATTGTACATGAAATGTTCTTTTGGTTCCAATTATTTGCACCTCTTGTAAGTGAACATCTAACAGGTGTTGATGTAGGTTTGGCCTCTGTATTAGTCTGGTTCTCAAATTGTGTTTACTTACCAGTATATTTAGTTAAGTGTCTTTAGTTTGTACAGCAGAGGACCAGACTAATTTACTCTCATGTTGCACCATTTCATGTAAGAAACTGGCACATGTATCTTCAACTTCAGGAATTGTGTCATTTGGCAATATATACAGAATATCATGTGTTTCAGTTGATTGACAAGCCCAATTGCTTGAAGTTTAATTATATGCAAAAGCTTTAGAAATTTGCATGAATATTTCTGGGACATCCAGATTTCAACCAGAAGTATGTTTACACTCTAGATAATGTGAATACCTTCTTTTGTGTCCATTACTGATAACCAGTGTATGGGTAAACACATTCAGGGACACATGATACAAAAATGTTTATGTATGTATTTGAGGATGTATGGATTAAAAAGCTTTTACAACCTTTGCTGTAATAGAAGTTATAGTGCTCTCAACCAAGAATTAAGTGTAATCAATACATTATAAATTTTATTATTGATAATAATGCCAAATGCATATTCCATAATAATTATTATTAATCTTATTACTAAACCTTTGATATAAATTTAGTCTAATAGCACCTAATTATTGCTTGTTGAATATTTTCAATTTAATTATTTACTAAGTTACAGAACTGTTTAAACATATGACATCAGCTTAAATTCAAGATTCCAATCCTGGAACCATACTGTGTTGTTAAACTTTAAAAACACTTTGCCCCATTCAAACCAATCAAAATTCACCTTATTCAAACATTTCTTCCTTCATTCTGTGTATTGTTCAGAATCTGTATATTTTTTATTTATTCTTTGAGTCCAATATGTGATTTCAAGTTTCATAATCTTTCTGACTGTAAGGCCAGGTTATCAACCTTAAGTCAGTAAGATTACTGGCATACTCTGGCTGTAGGGCCAGGTTATAAACCTTAAGTCAGTAAGATTGCTGGCATACTCTGGCTGTCTGGCCAGGTTATAAACCTTTAGTTAGTAAGATTGCTGGCATACTCTGGCTGTCTGGCCAGGTTATCAACCTTTAGTCAGTAAGATTGCTGGCATACTCTGGCTGTAGGGTCAGGTTATCAACCTTAAGTCAGTAAGATTGCTGGCATACTCTGGCTGTAGGGTCAGGTTATCAACCTTAAGTCAGTAAAATTACTGGCATACTCTGGCTGTAGGGTCAGGTTATCAACCTTAAGTCAGTAAGATTGCTGGCATACTCTGGCTGTAGGGTCAGGTTATCAACCTTAAGTCAGTAAGATTGCTGGCATACTCTGGCTGTAGGGTCAGGTTATCAACCTTAAGTCAGTAAGATTGCTGGCATACTCTGGCTGTAGGGTCAGGTTATCAACCTTAAGTCAGTAAGATTACTGGCATACTCTGGCTCTAGGGCCAGGTTATAAACCTTAAGTCAGTAAGATTGCTGGCATACTTTGAATGTAGGGCCAGGTTATCAACCTTAAGTCAGTAAGATTACTGGCATACTCTGGCTTAAAGCAGTAAGGTAAGTGGCTGATCACTAGTGCGAAAAGCATTGTTGTTATATACTTTGTTTGCACCTAGGCAGTAATGGGTTTTGTTTCCTGGTTCAAACAAGTACTGAAATAAGTGAATCTTATTTTAGTGGGCACTTTTTTAAACAAAAGGTATATTTTGAAACCAAAGATACATAATCAGTGATAGAATCTAAACTTATAACCCATTAGTAAGCAAAACAAAATAGATTATCACAGTCATATATATACTTTTCATAAACATAAAAATAAATTAAAAGAAGAAAAAAAGATTTTTTTCTGGAGAGAGGAAGAGTAAAAGAAAAGAGGAGAGCACCTTCTATATCTGTTTAGCAGGAGCAAACCATTGCTACACTAATTAAGCTGTTATTGCATTAAATTATTCATTAAATATTCATTAATATTATTTTCTTGGAGTTTCTTGAAGATGTGCTAATCAGTGAAGACTTGCATCTAGTAAAAAGCAGCATTAAATCCTATACTGAAAACCCAAGTTGAAAAATGGGTACCTTCATTCATGAAATCAAGAACAGACTAATATAAAAAACTCTAGTAGTACAGTTCTGGGAATCGGCTTTTGAAAATATTGCATAAATGTGTACATGATACTAATAGATTATAATAGAATTTGTGTTTGTATACTAAAGATTATTAATCTAAATTGTGATTGTTCTCGACTGTTTTGTATGATATGCATTGTTAGATTTTATTCTTAACAAGACAAGAAGGGACAATACTCATGGAATAAATGAGTTACCCTCTATACATAAATATTATTTTGTTTTGTTCAGTTCCAGCTTCAGTGCACATTAATTTGTTACATAGCTGAATAACTTTAACATTATTTAAAACTTCATTTGGATGCAAACCAATCGCTATTGCATGCTTGTTAATTTATTCTGCTTTTTTCACACTTTGGGTTCTGCTGTTCTAGTGTGAATAGAACACATTTTGGAAGTCTAGTCCTTCAAGTTTGATATGACCATGATGATTTTTTTTCAGGCACTGGTACCATGAAAAGTCCTTACTGACAAGAATTATGAACTCGAGACATTTCCTGATCATTTTATATATAAAAGAGTTTGACTTGTCCATTCAACATTATACAGAGAACTAGAATAAAAGGCATACATTGGTCTGCCAGGTTTGATTATTTGTAAGGATTTGTCACAACCCCGCTGCTGTATTATAAATAATGCTGATCCACTATGGCATTATAAATAATACTGCAGAAGGTGTGCATTAAAATTTAATGACTCATGAGCCCCCAGTCAGCAGTTCCGACTCTCTAAATACATATAACAACTCAAGGTTGGATAAATAACAATTTTATCAAATATACGAATGCAAGAATTTCATGGACATAAATCTTCAGCTCACTATATCATAATACAATAATGACCGGGTTGACCAAATGCCCTTTACTCTTTACTTCATCATAGAGAAATTACTGTCCTATTGTGAGAGAGTCTCTGTTCAGTGAGTTTTCCCAAGTACTCATCTAATTTCTCTTCTTTCCTCCTTCCTACCTCTTCCTCCTTCAATACACTGTGTCTCTTGTATACACACTGGAAGTCTCCACGGCTTCCTTCTTATTCTGTCGGTGTCGTAATGTTGTACACCCTGGAATATCTCAGCACCGACTCTCACAGCACCCTGGGAGCTTCCTTTGAGAAGCTTGTTTACCCAGTTCAGTTCCCTTCTTTTTATGAGTTAAGTCTCAGAGTGGCTTTTAGCTAAAATTCCCTCCTCAACATAAGCTTCCTGCTTTACTAGACAATACGTCTCTCTCTCCCCCGAGAATTAGCAGCTCACCAACGGGTCTGTGCATGTTTGCGACTAAGAATGAAGCATTTTTCCGCCTAAAGTATTGGCCCCTCCCAGTGGAAGATCTAGCTTCCCTAATTAGTCAACATGCCTATCGTTTGATGTTTTTTCCGCCTGGGTTCAGGTTTTTTCACACCATCTTGGCGTGCTACAGGGTATCCTGCCTGAATATGCTCATTGGCAGAAGCCCCGCTTGCACTAGGATTAAACACCTTTGAAGCCAATTTAGAGATCCAAAATTATGTAACTCCTAGTAAGACGTCCGGCCAACATGATCTGATTCTGCAAAATTCTGCCTTCGGTTCATTACAGGATTGTACTGATATTTTGGTTCCGAAGGTAAAAAGTTCCAAAGTTCACCATTATTAACAGTTTGTATATATTCTGACAGTTGGAAATGAACATGCCACTTTTTAAAATCATATTCCAGAGGGTGTATGCCATTGTTGTGGCAACTAATATCTATGCTGTTTTGTTTTTCTGGAAATGACTCATGGATTCTCAAACATTTCTGTCATTTCTGATTACCATAGGTATACTATAGGTAACCATAATGTGCTTTCATCAGATCCATTTATTGGGAGAAGAGAAGCACCATTGTAAACTTTCCTGGATTATTTTATTTCTAAAGCAAAAGCATGGGTGGAGATTTAGGCCAGAGATTACATTTCTGTTCTCCATCTTTTATCAGCTGAGTATAAAAAGGTATCTACATCTCTTTAAGGTGTTACTAAACTAAGCAGTTGGATTTACATTGTTCCTAAGAACATTAATATTTGTCTGTAATTTGTCCTAGAGATTTGCTGACCAGTGAAGAATGTTTCCTGTATTCAGTAAAAAGCAACACTCAAGCCTAAACAGAAAATAAAATTTACATTGAGTTCAGGGCATCCAGCCTGCAGTTACAGTTACACGATATGGAGTGGCTTCAAAATCGTTATCTGGCCCAGCACTCTGGAGGAATCTACACATGCCTGGCTTAGTATAAGATAGTCTTGGTGCATCTAAATTTATAGCTATTACACCGAATCTTATCAATTCTATGGAAGAATGAAAGAAATATACAAAGATCAGAAATAGTGTTACAGTAATGAAAGTGCTTACCCATCCAAAGTCAGCAGTTTCTGCATGCTCCTAGGTTTTCTTCAGTTCTAAGATCACATCTTGTCAATCCATGATCTGTTGCTTTATCAATTAGTTTTATTTTCTAGTTAAATTTGAGACTGACAGGATGAACAGAGACAAATAAGATATACTATGTTTTGATGATCATCACTTTCATGTATAATGTTTATTCAAAGTATATTTGTTAACAAAATATCCAGTTGCAAATTTCTTAAGCAAGGACTGAATTGTTTGACCACTTGTAACAATTTTAAAACTGCAAAAGTTCAGATAGTTCTTTTCAAGAGAAGTACATATATGTGGTCCTTCTTTCTTTCCTGAACGAAATACAATATTGTTTTGGTTTTTATTGAACACTACTCAGTGCATCGTTAACACAAGCATCATGAACCTTATTGTTTATTTCTGTGCTTGTCTTTCTTCTTCCTTGCTTTTTAACTACACACAGTATCTGAAATAAATTAGAGTCTCATCTCTGTTTCAATAGAGTTTTTCATCTGGTACCTCTTATTCCCATTGCTAGGGAACATTTTCTCCAATAATATCGTGACATCGTGAAGAATGCTTTGGTCAGGCTTTGCTGATATTGCTGGATGATGCAAATGTTAAAATAATAAAACAAAGATAGCTGATGTGATTTAATATTTGCTATGTTGGTTTTATTCCACATGTAAAGCTTTCTTTTGGCTTCTCATTTCTCAGTTTGATATTTAAATCAATAAAGATGACGTGGAGTTCACTACCATAATGCCAAGAATAGTACAATATGTGCTCACTGGAAATTGTCTGTTTGTGAAAAGTGATCCTGAACAGTGGTAGCAGGTGCAGACGTGCTGTGCATCCTGACCGTCTTGGAGGCCTGGTCCAGCTAGGAAAAAAATAGGTGACACTGAGGCCCGGTACAAACAGTTTGCTAAGGGGCCTGTGGTGATATAGTTACACCACTGGTCATGGGTACTGACTTCATTAGTTGGAAAGTCTGTGATTTGGTTACAACCAAACTGACTTTCCAGATGGAGGAATGGTTCATTAACAGGCGTCTTGTACTGATGGTCAGTACTAGAGTTAATCTACCTGCCGGCATTTTTGAGGATTAACTCCTCAGCTATCCAGATAACAACATCACAGAGCTTTAAGCATACTGACAATGTTAACAAAGTCCAAAATGTATTCAGTGTCACCGTTATTTTTTTTTTTTTGGGGGGGGTCAGTTTTCTTTCCTAAGGATTGTGCACAAATTAAAGTGGTGATTCTCTAGAGAGCAGTGTAGTTTCTGGATTTATTTTGAACACCAGAATTTTGTCCAGAGTGAAAATAATGCTTCACTTGACTATTATTACATTGTTATGTATATCTATATTTTTTGTAACTCCTGATACACGATTTTATTAAATTCTTATATTTATTCATGGCTGTAAATTGTACAGAATATATTTAGTTTTGCCTATGTGTCCTGAATCTGTTAATAAGATTGCATATTAGCTATATATGGTATTAATAATAATCTTAATAATAAGCCTTTGGCTTCATTTCTTATTGGCTGATGGGATTTAACAGTTCTAGGATTGAAGTAACTTCCCCTAGGTCACATGAATAGTCATGTTTGATGCAGAATGAATGTATTCTGTCACATTGAGTCTGTTGTGAAATACAGTTGCAATAGACCGTGTATGAGAACTGAGAAAGCAGTTTCATTTCGATTTTGGAATCATTCGCCTTTTTTGTGTTCCTGTTGTAAGTTGTACCTAGATAATATTCAAGAGGAACAACATTTGTTTCAGTAGAAAAATAACACCTCATTATTTTGTTATAAATTATTTGAAGGAATTCTTGATGTCATGGTTCTTGGAGGACCAGAGAATTTCTGCTTTTGAAATTTATAAGGAACTTTTCATTCATTTAGGACTTTCTTGAACCTTTATAGGGACTAGTTTGGATTCATTTTATAATACTGCCAGTTCCTCTCATGTTTTCATTTATAACTTTAATAATTTAACTGCTTTTTAAGTATTACAAAACTTGGCTTTTCTTTTTTCTGTTACTTAGTTTGTGACTTAGAGTCATAACAACATTGTTATACAGTATTAGAAGACATTCGGAAATTCTTGGATATGTAAGTCTGTATATAGTCCATGGCAGTGAAACTGCAATGCATCAATGATACATGGGGGCACTCTACAAATATGAAGTTCTGTAAGAGTGGTGGTTATAATGTAAAACATTTGCAACATGCACAGTGGAGAGAATCCTGGTATGCTTCAGTAGCAGAGAGGTTGAACAGACCTTTTGCTGAAACGTCATTTTTGAAAAATAAAGCTTCCTACGAAAATGTGAAAAAAAGGTAAATGTAACATCGCCCTCTTATTAAGAGGGGTGGTTAATTGGGTTTGGCTAGCATTATCTAGAGGATGATCTCCCTTGATATTATAGCCTGGCAGGAGTGAGAGAAGAATAGAATTTCAACAGAGAACTGAGTGAGAATACTGGGAAGAAATAAAGCAATACAAGCCCCTTTGACAAGAAAATAACAAATTTAATCAGAACAATATTAATAACGGCAATTCCAATTCAAGTAAGATTATGTCAATAGAATTTGAATTTATTTCATCATCATAACGAGAGGCGAAAAGAGCTCAATGTCCACGATTGATTTGCATCACCTTCCTTCATTGACCGTATATCAATGTCCTCCTAGTTCATCCTTCCTAAGCTCTTTACTTTGACCCTTCATGGACTGGTCCTTTTATTCTGACCTCGTCCTTCTTTTTACTCGGACTTCTGTCTTCAGACTGTCCTGCCTCTCTCCCAGAAAGCTGTCCCTTAAAGGACAAAATTACCCCTAAATTTCTGTATACTCCACTCCCTAGACTTACATAAAATTTCCTCACATTACTCAGAGCATTTTGGCTATCCACAGACTGCATAAATTCTGACTTAGAATGGTAGGGGATTGACCTCGCTTCCAGCAGCAGTTCTTAAATTACCACATGAGCGTCTATCGAATAGTACCATATTCTGTTATATATACTACTACATGTTAGATTACTATTGCATGAAATTTCACAAATTGTAACTCACAGCAATCCTTAACCTACAAGATTATTCAAACATTACAAAATCAGATATAATTAGGTAAGTATCATTAACTCAAAATAATCTGTATCGTCCTAACAAACAAAGGAAGTTATCTCATATAACCATATAAAATCCTACACATATGACCATTTGGATCACATGCAATCAATTCTACCAATGAAATAATTGTAAAATTTAAAGGTAAATTGCATAACAATTCTAGTATCAACACTTTCAATGAAATTGAATAAAAATAAATTGCATAATAACTCTAGCATCAACACATTTCCATGAAATTGAATAAACGATACATAATATGGAAACCTAGTCACAGCAAACACAGTTGCATAAAACAACAACAAAAAACAGAATATTATGTGAAGCTAAAATTGCTGTTCACTTTCAGATCTTTTTACAAGATGGCCACCTGGTCCCTTTCTTGTTTAATGAGGAGAGCACTATTCCCTTTAGGCTTCCATGAAGTCAAGACTACTTTTCCTCTTTCAAGAAATTCCAGACTAAATAATTTTGACTAAGGTCATCACTTTAAATTCTGATTGCTTCTAAGTGTACAATTTAATTTGTTCTGCCCAATCATAGTCAGCAGTCCCTAATTTTTCCCAAAGAAATAATTTCTTTCATCAGCTTTTGACAGCTCAGAATCTGTGAATGATAGTGCATAACAATTTCCCTTTGAAAAAATGATAGTTTGACATAGGTTCCTACCAAGAGTATAGGGTTGGTAGCACCAAATGTTTATTTTCTAAGGACCGTGTTAAGATGCCACGGTCATTTTCACTGAGTTGGAATGCTGCCCTTTAAATTTTACACTGACATGGGGGGGGGATAAATAAAGAAAGGTCGAAGTGACCCTTCACAAAGACTGTCTGGCTTAAATGCAATACAATTTTAATGCTTAATGCATTTAACTTTAAAGTTCACTACAATTTAAAATTCGACACTTCACAGTCAATAACGTCAAACCGAAGCCTCTAACAGACCAAGAGTTTCTTTAATTGGTTTAGTTTATTTTGTTACTTTATCTTAGTCATTCCTGTTTTTTTAAATTTGTATGTGGGTTTGTTTACCTGCCGGACATTTCACTGAGGTTGCACCCTCTTTGCTGATGTGATGTGTGAGTAACTAAATCATTATTGTATCAATAATGGAATCTCACACAACTAGATTAGCTGGAGAGCAACTAGAATCAATTAAGAAATATATCCCTGTTCATGATACTGTCAAGCAGCAACTACAAGCTTGTTAAGAGTCTCATGTGGATTTTGCAGAAGGTAACAGAACATTTTTTCAAACCAATTATCAAAACGACCAAGAAAATTGTAATAGCAACTGAGGTGGCTCAAGAAGCACTTGAGACATTGCCTTTTGATATTGCTGGCCATCTTCGAGCAGCTCAGCCACCACCCCAGCAACCTCCTCAACCACGACCTGAACCGCCAAAAGCTAGAACCAAGATAGTAGATAAATTTACGACCGAAGGTATTGCCGATATTTATGACTCGGACCAATTACTTAATATAGCTGCATTTGGAAATTATAATATAGATAAGTATGTAAAGCCCGAATATATTAGAACTCTAAAAATTACAGATTGGAGAAGAGTTGTACATTGCATCGCTACTGACACTCCACAAATCAGATCTGAGGGAGATGTTAATAATTTTAATATTTTTAACCAGACAGTGGATGCATTTATAGAACGAAAAAGAACAAGAAATGATACAAAAAGAAGAAGAAATGAAGTTTCAACTTGAAGAAGCTAAACAAAAACTGGATATTACGTTCAGCAACAAGTAAGAAAAAGCAGACAAAACAACAGGTATAGATCCTGACCCCAGCGCCACTGGAAGAGGTATTGTCACTCAAGGAAGTGGTCTTGTTACTACATGTCCCAATAACGTCCTTACTAACGTTGAAAGACTGGAAATTCTGATGGGAGGAAAATGTGCCGGAAATAATTCCCCAGTAATCATTAATGAAGCAGCTGATATTTGTCAACGATTATTTACAGGCGGTGTCATGGAAGTTAATATTTATCGGTCCCTCATCGATGATATCGTTGATGATTATCACAGTGATAGAGGGTATACAATTAGATCAGTGACAAGAAAATAAGATGATTAGACATAATGCTCAAGGAGGACCTGTAATGGTCAGGGTGATAAATTCACGATTACCATCATACAAAGTTACCTACAGAGTCGGTGATGTTGTTCAGGGTCTGTTTAGAAGGATTGCCCCAAAAGCAATACAGATTGCAAAACAATTATCAATGAAATATATTGATGTTCGTGAAAAAAGTATTGGTTTTGTTGGTGATACTGCTGGTAAAGCATTTTGAGCAATCAAGGATAGATTAGTGCAGTTAATACGACGAAAACCACAACCAGTAAAATTACCCAGCACTGAAGTTATGCCTGCAAATGTTAGTAAAATAATAAATCAAGCTGCAAATCAAACATTAGCAGAGTTGGCTGGTGTACTGGTGTCAGAAAAAGAAAAATATATAACGGCAAGTTTAATAGCAAGATAGTAATTATAACAAAATGTTAAGATGTGTATCTGATCATTCATTCTACATGGATGCACCAAGTCTCAATGATGAATATGTGCACGATTATCAATAGGATTATTATGATGCATGACAGCTAAATTAGCGTGGGCGAAATGAGCTGCAAGTTCAGGATACAAGTATATATTTCTTACCCGCTGAAGCATTTATTGAAGTAGAAGGTGAAATTCTGAAAATAGATAATACTGAATATGGAGCTGATGTTAGTGTTGGTTTTGTTAATAATGGTATTATGGCGTTGTTTGACAGCGCTACATATATCATCGATGGACAAAATATTGAATTAATTTAGAAAGATGTTGATGTTTCCATGACGATATTGGGTCTAGCAAGATATTCAGATGATTATATAAGATCAGCTGGTCCGTCATAGATTTTTGCTAAAGACACTTCTGACCACCCTAGCAGCATACAGGATAATATGAGACAGCCAGAAAACCATCCCGACAACGCTGACGCTGATGTGTGGCCTGTGGCTCATGGTGCTAATCTAGAATTCAACTTAGGATTCACAGCACATCAATGGAAGTAGAAGATTTTCATGTGCAATTCCACTGTCCCCCATCTTTAGATTTTAGCAGAAATGTCAGAAAAGTCATTTTCGGAGCCAAGCGAACAGTTGTGCTTGTAAGAAAGACTACTGACGATGATGCACTCTGACGCCCTGCTGGTGCTGCTGGTGATGTTGGTAAAGTAATGCTAACAAAACATTCATTGTGGATGCCAATAATGATACCATCGCTAACTGAAGAATAGTAATTACTCTCTTTTATGGACTCATGTGGTAAATCAACATTATCATGGTTGACAATAACCACAGATAGAGCTCAAAGTACCACTGATGGCTTATTGGCATGGCAGAGAGCATCACAACAAGGTGTTTCTGCACCATGACATATACATGTAATTGTTGCTTTCCAAAATATTAAAAGAATAAAATCACAAACACACCAACACCACTTTTCAAACACAGTTTAGGTCCTAAACTCCCTCTCCGCCGTACACTTTGTAAGCGAAGTCCACATGATTCGTTTACACAAGCTTTATTACAGGAGTTGTATAACCTATCATAGGCCATTTGCATTTATTCTTGGTTTGAATGGTTATAAATTATTTTAATTTAAATATAGTTTTGTCTTAAACATGATATGGAGTTTGAAAGATTATCTGCAATTAAACCTTCTAAATGAAGATTTGATCTTGATAGAAGAACCCCTGACTTGCCGAGTCGAGCTCTGGTTGATCCGATGGAAACTTTGATTAAAATTGTTCGTGATACTAAGGAAACATGTCTCATAGATAGTGCAACTCATGTGTGGTCAACATTTAGAATCATGCACAAGAACTAAGTCGTCGATGCTACAATGAACAAGCAACGAGCGGTGACGATTATTAATTATCTCGACAATTAAAGATATTTTTTTGAGAGTAAAATTTATTAAGGAAGTAGACGATACTTGGATTATGAATGACAAACGTGACCATATTCGATTACATCATGGCGTTGGAGATACTGTAAAAAAAAAAATTAAAAATCCAAACCAGGAATATTGACTGGTATTGACAAACTTTATTTAGAAAGAACGTATCCTGTAACCACAGTTATTTATGCAATATATTCTTTGAACGATAAACCCAGCATTAATGATCTAAAACGAATGAAATTTTCGAAAACTAATTGTGTAGCCGAAGGAGTAGTAGATAATTGTACAAACGCGATTCGTGGAAATGGTTTAACGGATCTAAGACGTAAAAAAATAAATGATTGAGCTGAATCAGTCAAGGCTAAAGGTGCTACAATAAACGATGTTGCTGAATTAGGAAAGAAATTAAAATTCCAAATAACATTAAAAACAATAACAGGAGAGATTTTTTTACGAATCGAAATATAAATCGATTGGAGCTCCGATAAATAGCATTGATCATAATGAGGATGTGTAGATATCTGCTGTGACACTATTTTAACGAGATCGAACTCTTAAATTATACCAAGGAGATATATTTAATTTAATAACAAAATAAGTAAAAGTGATCCTGTATCTGTATGGTTGTTTCAAAGCTCTGAAGATGATAGTGATCCGATAAGGCCTGATGGGAGTATCTGTATTGAAGAAAAAAGCAGATTTGATCAGTTGGAAGACCTAATGGTGAGATTTATCGAAGAGAATTTCTTCATACAAAAATGAAAAATCTTGCATCAAAATATACACATGACGATGTCATGATGAAAAGCTGCACAGTAATTGTTTTACGGTTCCATCATTCGCGGCTTATTTTGCTAGAGAGAAACATTCGTGGAATCCTACGATGTTTGATTTTCTCAATGATATAATATCAAGTTGTGTTGAATATGGACACGGTGGATTGTGGAATAGTAAATAAGATTATAAGGATGTTATCTCGTTTGATATGGCTACATGTTATCCAACATGTTATCCAAGAAGTTTTCTTGGAATGAAAGAATGTTTTAAGTATTTTGAGCGATTTGGACACCCAACACAAGAGATGAGCAGTGTATCGATAATTGGACCGTTACCATATTTTGACCTGACTGGATTCGCCTGTATCGAGTCATTTAAGGTTGCTGAAAATCTTCATCCAATTTGTTGTCTGGTTTGGAAAACACTTTTCAGAAAAAATGTGGGTACCAACAGTATTATTATGGTATATGCTCCATGTAAAAATATTAATATCGTTGATTGTAAATGAAGCAATTATACCATACAGTTCACAGAAAAAAAGTTTGGTTACCACAATAAAAGAAATAGCCTGATGATGATAATCTTGATATGACTGATTTTGAGAATAAAATCGCAAAAGATCTCGGCAGAAAAATAATCGGTAAATTTATTTAAGGAGGATCATATGGTAATAATCGACATTGTACAAGATTAATTATAGACGATGCTGAACTCGATTCTATAATTACTAATACAACGAATTTATTTATAAGTCTAGAAACAGTTTTCTTGCAAATGGAAGTAAATTAGGTACAATTGTAAGTTATAGTGATGGTAAGTCACCGCAGCTTACTCATTTAAGATCTTCAATGCTCGCGTATGTTTCGATAAATATATTATCGAAGATAAATAGTTTCTGAGTTTGCTGTCAGAGTCGCCACGGATTCATGTTATATCAATAAAAAATACAGGATTGCTAGAACAACTAGCTAGCACTTTTTCATCATGGGGTGTGAATGGAGAATAAACCAAGAAAATATACTTAATTATTCTGAGTCTGCCAACTTTGAAATTAAGGATATTTATTACCAAAAAAAATCAAATATCAAAATTGTCATCTGTAGCTAGACATAAAACAATTTATCTTAAAAATAACTCGAGTGATTTAATTATTTCGGAATTTTTATTGAGTTTTATTGGCAAGAGAAATGAAAGAAAGAAATTATTTTGGTGGAAGGGTAATACAAGGACTCATGAACGAATGGGCGAGAAATATATTCCAATGATTTTTGTTTGGGATGAAATATGTACAGTGCCGCTAGAAATACTAAAAATACTTCTTGATTGATTATTGACAAAAATACTGCTGTAATAATGTGTGGCGATCATGGTCAACCATCGCCTTTTGTTGGATTGTATCCGCACGAATGGCTAAAAAAGGTTGTAGATTAGAATGAAGAAATAAATGATGATCATAGAGCGCTTGATCCAGAATTAGGAGAGTTTAAGAAATTAATTAGACTACAACCGAATAAAGTTCAGTGTAAAATAATGCGTGCAATAATTTCAAAAACTCCTATTAACAATTTTTTGAATATATAGAGGCCAAATGATTTGATAGTTGCGAGTAAAAAGATAATTCGTGATACACTTCAGCAACAATTTCAAATCTACCCGTACCATGGTGTTATCGACAAATATATACGCGATGACAAAATACTAGGATCGTCCGAGAATCAAAATCTTGTGTTAAATGATATTGTTTAAGTTCCTGTCAGTGTTGTTGAGAGCGTGTTAACTATGGACACAACTCCATGGACGCTAGGGTACGCAATGACAATTCATTCATCACAAGGATTATCCATCTCTGATACAAATGTTTGGATCGTCGATGATCATATCGAATGGTCAAACTTAGTTTATCTCGCAGTGTCTAGATTTAGAAGAATATATCATCTGCGGGGGGAGGGTATCATAGACTTCACAGAAAGTAATAATCAAATTGAGGAACCTAACGATGATATAGTAAGAAATAAAAGTAGTTATAAACAGCCTGACAAAAGAAAATTTAAAAAAATGAGCGCGACTGTGATCTGCTTGCTAAATTTACCATGACATTGAAACAACGACAGAATAATCATTGTGCGAGCTGTAACACAGCAATGTTGTGGCAGCATTTAAATAATAATCCTAGATAATTTACCGCAGACAGAATTAATAGTAAGTTTGGTCGCACACGCGAAAATCTGATGCTGACCTGTCTTGAGTGTAATCGAATTCAAGGTGTTAGTTTACAAAAGTGAATGCAGTGGTAATTGTGTGTCTTCGGGAATTCCTTATAACTGCTCGCGTACAAATCCACGTCGAGGAGCAGTTGAATCTAATCTGCAGATTGCTGGTCTACCCGGAGATATTATCACGCTTAAAAGTGTATGGGTCTTCACTCTCCAAATATGATATGTCGCTCTTTTTTACCACCGTCAAGTTCATCGGGTTCATATAAATATCATACAGTCACATTACCAAGTACTGGTTGTTTGTTAAAGTCATGTCGTTGCATTGGTATATGTGTTTTTGGAATTGCATTAATGGGTTTCATAGAAATCGTACGAGTTATTTCATTATTTAATGCAACTATCACACTTGGTAATCTTGCAACCCATTCGCGAGATCTCATATCTTTATGAATTATTTCCTTTGCGTATGGATATCCAAACAAGCTATCAGCAAGTGTCCGATTAAATCGTTCAACAATTGACTGATCGCGATGAATTGCAGCATGTCCTCGCCTGATTTTGACATTATGTTTTTTCATCAACGATATATTACACCAAGAAATTCGTTGCCAGGATCAACCTGTAGCAACTGTGGCCATCGCAATTGTCGTTATTGATAAATTCGTTCAAAAGCAGATACAACTTCAGCTGCTGTTTTAGTTGATAGTGGTTCTGCTTCATTATATCTATTTGCAACGTCAACGAAAATTAAGGCGTATTTGTATGTACATAATTGACGTCTACCAATTGTAATACTATCGTGTGGTAAAAATAAAATATCTGCTTGATGAACTTCGTTAGGAGTGCTGATATCAAAATGTGCATGCTGATGTTTTTAAAGGGGTGGTAGTTAAATTTTCCATATTGCCTGTCGTGCTAACTACTTTGCAGCAATAGAACCTGTAATATTTGCTGCATCAGCGAGTTTACTAATCACTGCTCTATCCCTTCAATATCCTCTTGGGCTATAATAAATCGATTGAATTATTTTAATAATCGGATGATTAAATACCTGCCCCTAATACTAGTTTACGTTTCATCGCTGATCTTATCAACCAAATAGCTAACGATTCTCTGAAAGATTTATTCTTTTAATGGAATTTAACGAGTGAATCAACTTCATATGTGCAATATTTCGTTGTTGTAAATCATTATTTTTATATGCTACATCATGAACGTGACATGCTTGATCAATCGCATTTACCGGATACTCTCCAGGTCTTGGCTGATCTCGCTCGTTAAGTCGGATATCCTCTCGAGTTTCAGGACCACAATAATTATATCCAGGAAGATGTTTTTCTTCTAGGTATTTAGCCCATGGAGTTCCTAGTAATTTTCCTAATAAAGCAGCGATATTACCACCTGTCTTCATACGAGACGAAATAAATTTATATTTAGTTGTATCACATTTCACTCGCTTGCCTAGAAGTGCACGCTTTTTGTTTTTTTGTTAACATTGTTGTTAATCCACTTGTAGGGTTGGATGCTCTGCATCGAACACAATATAAATCCATATTGTGTATTATATTTGTATAACATGGATGTCATTGATTTCTCAGCGACACGAAGTCAAAAGGCAGTAAAACATCATCCAGCGCTACCAAATTCTATCAGAGCAATTGTCACAGGTCCATCTGGGTCTGGTAAGACGCAATTATTACTTAATCTGTTAATGAGATGGCTCAAATGGGATAAATTGTATTTAGTAGCTCCGTCAGTTGATGATCAGAGATGTTACAATGTACTTGTAGATTTTTATGAAAATGCTAAATTGTTGGACGAAGATGGTAATGATATTATTAATTTTATCACCGATATTGATGAAGCCCCATCTGAAGATGATGTCGATGGATTTATTAATAATCTCGTAGTATACGATGATGTAATGCTGAACAAACAATCAAATCCAGCTCGGATATTTTCTCGAAGCAGACATAAAAATGCAGACGTGATTTATGTTACTCAGCGATGTACAAAAATACCTAAAGTGATCAGAGATAACTGTAATATTTTAGTTGTGTTTAATGGAGTCGATGCACATACACTACGAAATATTCATCAGTCTTGGTGTTCAGGGGATATGGACATGATTAAATTCAAAAACTTCTTTTCAAAAGCACAAACTACCCCACACGGATTTATCACGATAAATTTACATAATCCTCGATCACGATATCGTATAGGTCTTGATAAAATCTTTGGTTGAGAGACTGATATAATAATGATTGAATTACTCACACATTACAGCGGCAGAGAGGGTTCAGCCTCAATGAAACGTCCGGCGGGTAAACGAACGCACATACACATTTAAAAAAAAAAACACGAACGACAAAGATAAGTAACAAAATAAACTTACCCAATTAGAGAAACTATCAGTGTTTAGTCAGAGGCTTCGGTTTGGCGTTATTGACCTTTTATTTTTCATTTTCTTAGGAAGTTTTATTTTTCAAAAGTGACGTTTCAGCAAAAGGTGTGTTTCTCTCTCTCTCTCTGCTGCCTCTATCTTAAGTGTGTGTACTGTGGCTGAAATTTCATTGGATAGTGTACTTGTCGATATTGTAAATGATCTACAAAGCTAACAAAACCATTGCTTTCTTGTGCTCAGAAACAGTATGAATTAGTCAAAAGCACACTATGTTAGAGAGGGTCCTATGTTAAAACGGGTCATGGGGGTAATTTAAGGTATATTTGTCGCTCTGTATGATTTTTGTTTCCTTCAGATGTTTTTTTCTCAGTATCAAGCTCGCGACGAACACTTGTGGAAGTAACAAGCTGTATCCTATATAACCCATATTACACTCATCAATCACATCCAAAATAAAGGGAAATAAAGGTTCTTTGAAAAATCTCAAAGATTTCCAAGGTACTTTTTAAACAGTATAACCTGTAAGGAAACCCAGTGAAATTTTCTTTTTCTTTAAAATTCTAAACACGAGGCTGGTGAGCGTCACCATAGCCCTCTTGGAAATCCCCATTTGCCCACAATCCTTAAGAAAAAGAGGAGTCAAAGAGGAGTCAAAATAGAATCCTCTGTATAGCTCAATCTGAAGCAGATTATGACTCATTGAATGTATTCAGATTCGTTACTAATACAAATAAACCCACCATTTTATCCAATAAATGAATAAAAAGATCGCTTATACTATATAGCTATTGCTGAATTTTTTATTGTAACCTATTTTTGATGTTGTCAAAACTGCAATACAACTGCAGCGAGGCAGTAGGCCAAATACGAATGTGATCGTAATCGATTGTAATCGATTGCACTATGAGCTGAAATCGTAATCTTGATCGTCATCATCAATTTCAGAAGATCTATAATCGTAATCATCCTTCATTAGCAGTGTAATCACAGAGTGTAATCATTATTACAACAACAAATCACTAATTATAGTCTTAATAATTGTAAGAATCATACACGTTTTCCATAAACGAAATACTGTGAATATTGACTACTACAATAAGGAATGGATAATTTTCGGTGGCCAATATGCAAGCTAAATTTGCTAAAAAAAATATACTGCATCTTATAATTTTATGTGATCATTTTTTTATTAAAAAATTCATGTTCAATTAGCAACTCTTTCATCAGTGAAGTAGATATCAAATAAATGTCTTATCTATTTAACCTTGATTACAATATGATTACAGAAGCCAAGTACTTTATACCCAGTTTTTACAGCTTAGGTGAGACGTTTAGAAGCCCATGTAAAAAAAAAAAAAAAAATGTGGTTCTGTCATTGCTCATTGTGAAGTCAATTATTCAACATGCCTTTTCCTGTGGTCAGCAGTAACAACTAAAATTGTTGGTGTGAATATGATGTAAACAGTGCTCATTTGATTTGTTAATTTGGACGTAAATAATTGTCAGTAAACATTTATATAGAGTTCAGATTGTTTTTCAGTTATACAATGTATGATATCTGTCAAAAATAAAACAAAATAAGCAAATGTAAAGCAATTGGTATCATACGTATAATCATCCCTTTGCAATCATAATCTTGGTTTCGAAATAAAGTCGTCATCATAATTGTAACCGAGCAGTAAGGCAAAAGTTTAAATATTTTTGTTCAGTTTTAAGCTGTACATTAATCATCTGATGTGAAAATATGAAGAAACATAAGTTTTAAATGAATATGTTCAACATAAATTGCGACTTTTGTCCACACCATTATCCCTATTTTCTGCCAACTTTGTCCAATTTGTGTCGGACAGACAAGTCATATCACTCAGATATTAGAGTGAAGCATTTAGCCATGGGACAAAATAAATATCAATTAACACATAATAGGTTTATTTTAATTGGTTCATAATGGTGTTATATGGAAAAGAAATAAAAGTAGATTTAGTACAATGCCGAAGCATGCACTGACCCTGGTTGATTTGATGGTGTGATTCAAACCAGTGGACCCTATCAGTCGCAAGTCTGGCATACTAACCACAGAGTGGTCGGAGCACCTGCCTGCCTGTAAGTGCTGTTCTCTTCTCTGCTACGGAAGCTTCATCCAGTAACAAGTTTGACATATGATGCTATGTATACCAACAAGTTGTTCTCTGACTTTCATTCTGATATTGCTGCCAGTAGGTAGATTATCCGCTACCAGCATTGTCAGAATGTGTGTGTGTGTGATCTGGAATTTTAACATAGCTTTAACAATTTTTTTCACTCATATTACGATATCTGCATTGTCGCAGTTTATCATATCATTACGATATCTGCATTGTCGCAGTTTATAGTGATGTCTAGCATGGGGCCATGATACCGCAGACGTATAGCATCATGTCCCACACAGATAAACATTATCCTGACACCAGGCCAACCAGTCCAAACATTAACCTCTTAATGCTGAGCACCAATCGAGGCAGCTGATAGGACCATTTTTATGTCTTGGGCATTCAAACCCACGACCTCCCGCATCCGAGGCAGACGCTCTAACTGCTTGGACCACCGGTGCGGTCCAGCAATGTCAGAAAAAAGTGGAAAACTACTTGTTGGTGTAGTAGTCCTACAATATAAAACGCCTCACCCTATAAACAATATAAATATCGGGTGAGTCATTATTGTAGGGAGAGGTGAGTTTTTGCACAAATCCCCGTTTGTTTGTAAACCCACCCACCATGGGGAGGTAGAGTCAGATAGTTGGTCAAGGTGCCAATGCTTGTCACAGGGGAATGTGTGTTGGTGCTTACAATTTACCTTGTCCAGAATTGATAGTATTCAAATTCATAGTAATTTTAGATTCTTTTCTGTTCTCCACGAACACAAGTTCTTGAACTTGACTTGATGAATGTAAATCAGTATGATAGCAATTATAACAAATATGGGACCTTGAATTGAGGAGGTCAAACCTCTGTACTTGCTATTCAAACTCATGCACCTCACGCTCAGTGGCTCTAATGGTCATGTTTTAGTGGTCTGCAGACTCAGAGGCTCTATAGGTGGCAGTTAGTTTATTTTAGATCAATGCACCTCGCACTCAGTGCCTCATTCTATAGTGTTTCGGATGGAGTAAACCAGAGAATTTGTTGAAAATCAACATCTGATAGTTAAACACTGGTACCAATAGGAACATGCTCAAAAAACCTTGGAGATATTACATCAGCTGTAATTAAATACACATGTACATTGGTTACTACATGTTGTTATGTCACATTGATTCATGATTTCCTTGCTGATAAATCATGTTAAGAAAACTGAAAGTTGCCAGGTTCAGATCACTGACTTGAACTCCTCAGATCACTGACTTGAACTCCTGTTTCTAACAGCAGAATATTCATGTGTTGAACAGTTTTCTATAATAGAGATATGTAGTTTGAAGTGTTGGTCCAGACTTGATCTCTTTATACATGTACTATCTCTTCTAGGTAATCATTAAATTGCTGTTCATTTCATGTACAATTATGAAGATTTTGATTTATGCAGGGAATTTGCTTAGTCACCCATGCTTAGTAGTTTTCTCAAGGTTACTTTATTTTCTCTGCCTTTTTAAAAAATCCATAATGGAACATTTGGACATAAATAGTTCTATTTTGTTAAAACATTTGGAGTAAAAGCCTCACACAGAGACCCAGCAAGACAGCTGACACAGAATCTTTTGCTAGTTATAATCTGAACCACCAATGTTCCTTTGAATTATGGAATGGTCATACATTTAAGGGTTTTATTAAAAATTACTTTCAAATTTGTGGAAGTCCATGTGAGATCACAGGTTGTTCTCAATGACACAGTCACTCTACGTGTCTGCTGATTTGTAGGATGAACATATTGTTCTACATGCAACACACAATTATGTCTATGTGATGACCATAGCCTGTGTCTCACACAAGATTTGAAGCTACATCATATACATTAAGGGACGGGAGAATGAGCCTACTCCTGTGTAAGGGAATGTAATTCTCTTGACCTCATATCGTATATAGTCGCTTATAGTCAACTTTTTGTGTACTGAAAATTTGATGCATGCAAAATAGGGGTTGTCTTATAAGTGCCACATAAACAAAAATCGATAATCAATGGGTAATGTTGGAAATGAGAGTTTTGCTGTACACAAAAATACTGTGAATTCAAATATTTTTACACTTTGATGCCACTATTCCCATTCAAAAATGTGTATATGATATGTACTGTATTTATCCCTTTCACGACGGTATTCATTGCACATTATTTGTATATGCAGTTATACATGGTTTCCATTTTCATGCAAGTCCTAACAAAATGTATTATAATTAATATTATGATTTGCTGAATAAACACTGTGTTTGATACAAAAATGTTTGACTTAAGTTGCATTTTCCTTTTCCGTAAGTTAGATATTTAATTGCAATGTGATATTTCCCACGTTTTCTGCCTGAACACCTGACCCGATAAGCCATTGGAATCTGTAAAGGCAGCACTCGTTTTCAAGTTGACATTCCTTTTGGAGTTGCGAATGTACATGTACTGCTTCACTGCAAAGTAAAATTCTATATCTTCTAATGAATGTTTGCAATTAATACCTTTTACCTTGTAAAGGCAGCATCCACTTTAATTTCCCACGTGACAACCTTATGATCGAGCCATGAATATGCCAAGTAACAGTGGTTGGTTATTTAGAACTCCCAGCGATCTTGCCACACAATTGACACTTGTTCGGTTGCGGTCTTTACTATATTTCACAAGACAACATGATCAAAGTGTTACTTACTGAGCCTACTGGTAATCTCAATCAATACATAAGCCCCAGCATATGACAGTGAAGCCAAGGAAATGGAGTCAGATAATATTTACGATGACTAGACCAAGACGATTTACTAGATGATAATGGAGGATTTCCCTACTTCAACAGACAAAGAGGACGAATTTGTTGCACTTTGTAAAAAATGACATTAGATAGGGGCTTTAATAGGATTCAGTGAATTAAACAAAATGTGGACTTAACTGTTACTGTTTATTCGTTAGACGTATGGGATTTCCAAATCATGGGATATTGTGAATCGGATAATTCTAAATGATAGATCCTGTGGATATCTCCCTGTAGCTAAATGTAAAGACGACAAACCTTGTGGCCATCCAATCCCAGTAGTTAGATCTCAATAAGATAGACCTAGTGGTCATCCACTCCAAGCAGTTACATCTAAGTATGATAGACCCTGTAGGTAGTCACTCCCAGTAGAACAATTTAAATCTCATAGACCTCGTGGACATCCTCTCCAGTAGTGCCTGATGTATGGACAGGATTTGGCATCAATCCCTCTTCACAATGAAAGATCATTCTTGTCTAGTTTCCACCTAGGTGTGTAGACGACGTTTAACTTTCGTTGCGAAATACAGTTGGGGGATGGGAGCATTGCTTTTGCAAGGTAGTGGTTGTACTCCTGCTGTTGTAGGATTGTGTAAGCATTACTGAATAGATTTTGTTCAAAATGGTATCTTCAAGATCTTGGATGACTTTTATATCAATTCCTAACAAAAGACATATATTATCTTGAATGTCAGTGTTTTAATTTACTTTTTGCCGATCACAAACATTAAGACCTATGATATCATAGCCCTTTGGTATACATGCAGTGCAATTTTGTGTAACAAACTGGTATATGTATCTAACCCTCCAAAGAAAGTGTAATTCTATAATATCACACATGCCAACCTTAACAAGACCATGTAAGTAAAGCAGTTGATTTTTGCCATAAGTTTGACCGGTTTTCACTAATGTGTAACAAAATATCATATACTGATTTTGTAATGTTGGAAAACATGCAATTTAATATGTTTTATAGTGAAAACATATGGAGCTATGGTAAACATTATGTTCTACTGAAAAGTTTGTAAAGTACTGTACATGTAGACCTTATTTACCTGTAGTACAGTTGTGTAAGCATCAGTTTCAAACCCTATGCACCTCAATGGCTTTTTGCCATCTCTCAAGTCGACGAAATTCTTGGAAAATTTGGGGGGATTTTTGGATTTCACATGATGATGGCAATCATATCTCCTGCCATGAGGCATATTTAAATCAACATGTGATGTCTAATAAATGTAATTGTGTCCCTTCCTGCCTTTATTTACAAGCATCTGAATATTCCTTTTTATTCTTCTGTACCGATTGTTAGCTTTTTAAGGTTTATTTTCCTTTTCGTTTTCAACATTGATCGCTTGTTGGACACCATTTTAAAAATGTATAACATCAACAGTGTGATCATGAATATGCTTTGCATGAAAAATGTGTGCAGTTTAAAGGGTAATGGGTCAGAAAGGACCAGTAAGGAAAAGGCCAGGGTTAAAAAGGCCCAGTCCATAAAGGCAAGTAACGGGTCAGAAAGGCACCGGACATAAAAGGCCCAGGTTAAAATTTGACCTTGAGCTTTTTTACGTTTTTTGATCTACACTAGGAAAACGAAGGCATGGAAATTATGAATTAACTCTGACAGCCACTGTGTGCAATTCTGTTGTGTTATAAGATTTTTTTTTGAAAAGTGAATATCTGTGTATGCAAGTTTTTATAGTTCGGTGATTATTTGTTGCTGTTATTGTAGAATTGCTTACTATATTTTACTGTTAAATTTATTTGACAGTCATTATGAGGAATATTGTAGTATTTGTAGATTTTAACATTCATGTATTAGCAATAATTCTTGTTCTTATTAACAAATTTATAAATCTGAAATGGCATTAGTGTCTGTTTGTCTTTAGTTGCTTATACTAGTTAGACATGATAGCTTTTCTTCTTTATGTCTTTCTCTCCCAGCATAACAATTTTTTGTTGTTATTTTTCATAAATAATCTCTTAATTTTCTTCCAATTTTGAACTGACTTTCCTTTCAATCACAATGCAATAATGGTGCCTACAAGGCACATAATATAACAAATGTCTATTTAAAGTATAAATTATAATCAACAATAATAAATTACGCATGCACATGTATGTGAAACAGAAAGAGTCAATAGTCTTTGCAAATGAAAATATTCATCCATCATTAATGAAATCATCATTACTTAATTAAGGCATTACCATGACAAAGTTGGCATGCACAAACCACACGTGGGTGACACTAACTCGTATTTGGTCATGATTTGTTATAACAATGATATTACTGATTCGCTTTACTTCCAATGTTTTCTTACACAATTATTGTTTGCCTTCTTTTAACTTTATCACATTCAGTAAATTGCATTATTTTCTTCTTTGTTCATTTTACATAGAACAAGTAGTAGTGTGTCATGATCACTGACGTACGACTGTGACATACAGCACAATGATTCTCTACTGCACATTATTTAATGACATTTCACAGTAAAACAAGGATTTGATATTTTACGTATTAGTTGCTTTTAGTAGAAATGATATTAGTAATTGGTTATTAATAAATAAATGTGCCTTTTTGGGTCGGGCCTTTTAGGCATTAGTCCGTTTTGGTTGTGGGCCTTTTTGGTACCAGTCTGTTTTGACCCTGATCCATTTAAAGCATCTGAGGTAATACTGTAAAGTTAGTCTGGTTCCCTGATTAACTCCATATAAATCTAATATTAAACGTGGAATCAAATCAAACAATTAACTAGATTTTGCTGCAACAATTTTATTTCTGTTGTTTTCGCTTTTATTACCCAAGTCCATCTATTAAGGGTCATTTTAATAAGGCATGGCAAAATCATAGTGATTGACTGGTTTGAAATATACACTGAATTTTCATAAGACATGGCAAAATCATAATGACTGGCAGGTCTGCAATATACACTGAATATTCCGAGTTACATTTGAAGGAAGAGTCAGATCTCTAAATTCTAGGAACATCCATATTATACTTGACTGAGGAGCCAAATATGTATCCATAACTCTAGGAAAATTGTTTATATGTGCATTCTAGGATTTATGGATAAAAAACAAGCTTTCATGACAGTTATTAGTTAATATAAATCTGTATTATCAATTAAATAACATCAATCATCAATAAAATTTATAATTTTTGATAATAGTGCCATATTCTACAAATTTCTATTATTAAACTTTTCATAAAAATTTTGTATAATGACACACAATTATTTACCAAGTCAATGAAAATGTTATTTTTGATATAGAAACCAGTCTTCTGTTTCACCAAACTGCTTAAATACATGACAAGAGCTCACTCGAAATTCCAAATTTGGAACCAAAAGTCACAACTTTTTAAAAACACTTTGCCACATTCAACCACCAAAAATACAGAGTCTGAAAAACTTTCTTCATTTATTCCGAGTCTGTAACAAAAATAATTAATATTTCGAGTTTAACTTCTGATTTTAAGCTTCACACTTTTACTCACAAGGCCTGATATTTCAGTAGAAATTCAGTAAGATTACTGACTGATTACTGGTGTAAATAGCAATGTTCTATTAAACCCAGTTAGCACCGTAGTAACAGGTTTGTTTCCTGATTCAAGCAAGTATAAGTCAGAGGTACCAAACTGTTGAAACGCATGATATAGTTCAGACTCAAGAATTCAAAATTAAAAAAGTTTCTACATTAATTCTGAGTCTAGTTGTTGAAAATAAAAAGAATAACAATATCGAGTCTATTTTAGGATCTTGAAGCTTCATATTTCTTTATTGTTTTTACTGGACTTGAAAATCAACCTGTTTTTTTTAATTTATAATTTGATGTCAAGACTTTTTCTGACAATAGAGTCTGCTTATTGACTTCAAGTCAGTAACATTACTGAGTCTGCTTATTGACTTCAAGTCAGTAATATTACTGAGTCTGCTTATTGACTTCAAGTCATTACATTACTGAGTATGCTTATTAACTTCAAGTCAGTAAGATTACTGGCTAATACTGGATATAAATAGCAGCATGGTAATGCACTCTATTTGCACATACACCGTAATTAGTTTGATTGCCGGTTCAAGCAAGTAAGAGAGTAAATGAGTAACACTTTTTCATAAATCATTATTATTTCTTTTGCACAAATGCAGCTTCTATACACATCAATATCTCACATGGCTGAATAGATTATGTAAGAGTTTAATGTTGTTTTTTCTGAGTTCATCGTGGTATAAACTGTCAGTTGCCGACTCACACGGCAAATAACGCCCGAATGGCATTATGTAAGCTGTGTGAGTCGGCAACTGACAGTTTATACCACGATGAACTCAGAAAAAACGTTAAACTCTTATAATTGAAATTTTAATTATTTGTTATGTTATTTTGTTTGCATCATTAAAAAACAGAAATCTTATTTGAGCGTAGTAATACATGTTTGTGGTTTTTCTGTTACGTAGCTATTTATAGCACTTGGGATGTCCAGCTTGATCGCAATAAGATCATCATAATACCAATCCTTCAACCAATGGAAGCCAATTTTTTTTCAATTATTTTTTGTTTGTGTGTTAGAATGTTGTTTTTCTTTAATGCTTACTTCATGTCTGCCTTAACTGGCGGTGTTTTTCTTATGCTGCACACGTGACTCTATTTAAAGAAGTGGAAAAGTAGTTCTCCTTACAGTTCATACAGAAATGAACGCAATTCGTTTTGGTCACGTGGTAACATTCTGACCAATGGAAATGTTACTTTCCTGTACCAGCTACTGACATTGCAATTATATTTTTTTTAAACACATACATGCAAACAATATGTTATCGCATACATTTTACTTTTGTTTTTTTTCATGCTTTCGGTACTGTTGTTCTAGTGTGAACAGAAAAGGTGGGTAGATCAGTTCTTCCAGTTTGATGGGACCAAGGTAATTTTTTCTGGTAATGGCAACATAACAAGATTAAAGCAACATCATTCTTGACAAAAACTGTGAACTTGGGACATTTAATGATCATTTTTTGTATAAAAGAGTGGTTTGTCCATTCAATGTGACATAAGAGACCTATAACAATATATACTCTAGGCTGACTGGTGTGGTTTTATACGGATTATACAAAAATGTTGGCTCTGATGGCATCAGGTTCTAAAATTCATCATTCTCAACTGTTTAAATATCTCCTGAAAAATGGAAATGAGTGTATGACATTTTTGTTTTATTCCAAAGCATGTATGTCCTTGTTAAGAAAACCTATATCTGTGCTGTTTTTTTAATTCTGAAAATGGTTTATGGATTTTCAATTTCTTATTAGTTGCATAGTGCACTCAGGTGATATGCTTTGATTAGATCCATTTATTGGGAAAACAGAAGTACCATTTTAAACTCTTTGGGGTATTTTGGTTCCAAAGCAACACCATGAGTAGAGATTTAGGCTACAATTAATTTTTTCTTCTATCTCCAATACAACCAAACTTTGCAGCCATACTTAAGTGCTGCTACAAATCCAGAAAAAGCAACTTATTGAATATGTACAACTTTTGTCATCTCTTCAAGGTGTTACCAAACTAATAAAGACAATCAGCTGGTTTTGCAATCTATTGTAGTTCCTAAGAAAATTAATATTTTTTTCTCTCATTTGTCCTTGAGATTTGTTAACCACTTAAGAAAATCACCTGGATACAGAAGAAAGCAGATTTAAGGCCTAAAACAAACCAAAAAATGTTTGTTGAGTTCAGTCTCTGAGCTCTGGTATAGAATGACAAAACAAAAAGGTGTTATTTGACTGGTTCTGAAAGTCACTTGCACAACAAATTCATTTTTAATCCAACCATTTCAAGAAAATGCAACATAACCTATGCTGAAATGCATAGATGTTGCACCTGGTATAAGTTGGTCTTGGTGCATCTGAACTAATCTACTAAAGTTTATTAAAGCTATGAAAGAATTAAATATATAAGGGACAAGATCAGTGGAGTGATATCATGATCTGTAAGTGTAGTGATATCATGATCTGTAAGTGTAGTGATATCATGATCTGTAAGTGTAGTGATATCATGATCTGTAATTGTAGTGATATCATGATCTGTAAGTGTAGTGATATCATGATCTGTAAGTAGAGTGATATCATGATCTGTAAGTAGAGTGATATCATGATCTGTAAGTGGAGTGATATCCTGATCTGTAAGTGCAGTGATATTATGATCTCTAAGTGTAGTGATATCATGATCTGTAAGTGTAGTGATATCACGATCTGTAAGTATAGTGATATCTAGTTACGATGTCATAGCCTCAACTTGATTTGTTGTGGTTGAGGCTACGAACTGATCCCATATCATGTATTGGAGCAAAAAAAATCATCACTAAAATCAGAAAAACAAACAGTGTAGAAATTAACTACATAAGTATAATCATGTTGTGAAAGAAGTTTGGCTTATTTTGAATTTATTAAGCCCTTACACGATAAAATAAATTGGCATGGTTACTCTAACCTTATCCTGTCCGCGATGACAGATAACGCGAGACTCTCGCCGTGACCCCTTTCTTACGTAAGGCTTGCCAGACCATGTTTAGGATATACTACACTATATTATTATCAATCAAGTGAGAATAATCGCTTCTTGGTGGAATTTCAAAGTTGCCGATAAACCGTATTTACCTTTAATGCGCAGAATTTCTGACCCAAACGGCGCCAAATTTTTACTACGATTTGTTTACATTTCCAAATAAGGTGTAAATGTCCTTATATGGCACACAAACAAACGAGGTTGAGAATGCAAGTAATAATTATTTCAAATAATATGGCGCACGATCTAAACGAAAATATCGGCTAAAAAAGGTAAACGAGATTTTACAACTATTTCTACAATGATTTTCGATACTTCCGGTATTAAATAAGAGGACTACTCAATTTATTGGATTATATGCAAGGAATATGTTTAAAGTGTTATTATTAGGCTAAAAGAGCGCCGGGTGTGAATCACACCCGGCTTGCTCCATTAACACGTATACGCTCATGTTAGTACCCTGTCCACGAGGTACGAGTAAGGGTACTAATATTAGTACTAAGTGATATCATGATCTGTAAGTATAGTGATATCATGATCTGTAAGTGGCTTCCCATTAGAAGTCAGCAATCTTCTCAGCATTACTAAGTTTCCTTTAGATCACATCTTATCAATCCCTGAGGTGTCATTTAATCATTCATTTTTATTTTCCAGTTACATTTGGAACTGATTTTTGGATCAACAGAGACAAATCAAATATACTACAAATGTTTTAATCATAATCACTTTAATATATGATGTTTTGTGCAAAGTATATTTGTTCACAAAATGTACAATGAATCATTTATTAGGCAGCAAATAATGATTCAAAATTATAATAAAAAACAAATTTATCTCTTCAAAAATTAAAAAATGTTATGTGGTGCTAGCATTTTTCCTTAATGAAAAACATTTATTTCTTAAGCAACAAAAAACATTGCAAAATTATGACCTAAATATGAATGTTGATTCGTATTTTTCTCCATTTTTCCGTTCAGTCACAAATATCCAAAATAATGTTTAAAAAATAAATCTGAATTTGACATGGAAACTTCACATGATCACCAAAACATACAATGTAAAACATGCTCCTTACACCTTGAACCCTCTTTTTCATGGAATATAGTCCTAACTTTACCAATTGATTCATGAAAGAACAATATTCTAGTTTGTAAAAACACTGTTTTCAATTTAAAATGCCAGAGTTAAAAAATCTGGTTAAAACCAAGATTGACATCAAGTAAGTAGGACTGACTGGCCCTGATAAAGGTTTATGTTTTGTTGACCTTTGGAATTCCCAGCCCACTTGTTTTGAGTACCATATGAAATAAATTGTTGCAATTTCATGTTACTGGAATTATAATAATCAGATACGTTCAGAAAGACCATTTTAATTTACTAAACATAAAAACTGCAGTCCAGTTAGTAAAATGAAAGGTGAAAAAAGTGACCTCTTATTGGTGTTCATCATATCTCTATGCCATGATCTCTTATTGGTGTCCATCATATCTCTATGCCATGACCTATTACTGGTGTCCATCATCTCTCTATGCCATGATCTCTGATTGGTGTCCATCATGTTTCTATACCATGATCTCTTATTGGTGTCCATCATATTTCTATGCCATAAACTCTGATTGGTGTCCATCATGTCTCTATACCATGATCTCTTATTGGTGTCCATCATCTCTCTATGCCATGATCTTTGATTGGTGTCCATCATGTCTCTATACCATGATCTCTTATTGGTGTCCATCATATTTCTATGTCATGAACTCTGACTGGTGTCCATCTTTTCTCTATGCCATGATCACTTAATGGTGTCCATCATATCTCTATGCCATGACTTCTTACTAGTGCCTACTATATCTCAATGTTGGAGATGTTGATTTTATTATGATTGAGATTAAATAGACTATAAGTACTATATCTCAATGTTGGAGATGTTGATTTTATTATGATTGAGATTAAATACACTATAAGTACTATATCTCAATGTTGGAGATGTTGATTTTGTTACGACTGAGATTAAATAGATTATAAGTACTATATCTCAATGTTGGAGAAGTTGATTTTATTATGATTGAGATTAAATAGACTATAAGTACTATATCTCAATGTTGTAGATGTTGATTTTATTATGATTGAGATTAAATAGACTATAAGTACTATATCTCAATGTTGTAGATGTTGATTTTATTATAATTGAGATTAAACAGACCATAAGATAAATCTGTTCTTTATACTGACACAAGTACACTAAGGCATTTAAGTTTGAATTCTGACCTATCTGAGCAGGTGTAATTTATATTGATGTGTTTGCCAAGAAAGGTTTCATTGCATACTGATGTCCACTATCCACTAAGATGGGGGTTCCCAACCTGTGTGCTGCATACCCACCTGGGGCAGCGGGGATATTCCAAGGGAGCCTAAAAGTACAGCTATTAGGGATTTACAAAGGAGTCCTCAAACTCCCAAAAGGCTGGGGACAACTGAACTAATATATTTCTCTTTAAATAATCCCTACTTGTGTCATCTTATAATTGGATAAATGGAAGTCAGATTCATGAGACTAGACAATATTGTGTGACCACTTATAACAAACTTAAAAATGGGATGCTTTTTAAAACATCAAATATAGTTAAGTTTTGATTCTCCAGATCAAATTATTGCGACTTTTTACTCATTAAAAGGCAAAATAATTTCCCCTGGCTATTTTTACTTCTTTGCCTTATCTGTTTTACGTGTGCCTTTCTGGGAGATGGCTAAACTTAATTGGCACTATAACGCCTGGATTGTGCTGATGTGCCATTAAATCTTATTGATAAATACATATTGAATAATCGAAACATAAACAATACAGTATAAATCCAGACCTGCTTTCATAAGTTCTTCATTCTACTCATGATGTTATATTAAAGATGTAGTCAACCATGATCTGCCAGCAGGTCCAGGTCACCACATTTTTTGTACCTGATTACAATGGTTTATTGATATGACAAATAATTACTGAGTCCCATCCATCATTCATAACAAACTGCTATTACAAATTTTTTTTATCAATTTACAATTACTGTGTATATAACAGTCCCATAAAAAAATCGACTTAACAGTTAGGGTAAAATCTAATTATTTCAATGTTATTTTTCTAGTTAAGTTCAACATGACAAAGAAATTCTAGATTGGAGAAGGAAAAATGAAGAAAAAATACTCCAGAACTTTTAATTAAATTCTACACAAAAATCTGAAATCTAATAAAGAAAATATACTGCAAAATGCAGTACATATAAAACAAATCAAGAGTCACAATGATAATGATCTAAAGTACTTTAGAAACTGATTAGCAAGAAAATCATTTTGTATGTGTTTTCAGATCTATCGAACTGAGTCATAAAATCCATTTTAATGCAATTTATCATAAGGCAATGGACCCTTGTGTACATCCTAACATGAATCTTAATCGTGTATCCATGAAATCTTGTATACATGATAACTTGCATCCTGATCTTGTGTCAATTGTCTCTTGTATACATCATAACTTGTATCATGATCTTGTGTCAATGGACTCTTGTATACATCATAACTTGTATCATGATCTTGTGTCAATGAACTCTTGTATACATCATAACTTGTATCATGATCTTGTGTCAATGGACTCTTGTATACATCATAACTTGTATCTTGATTTTGTGTCAATGAACTCTTGTATACATCATAACTTGTATCATGATCTCATATCAACTGACTCTTGTATACATAACTTGTGTCATGAATTCATGTAAATGACTCTTGTATACATCATAACTTGTATCATGAACTTGTGTCAATGGACTCTTGTATACATCATAAATGCATCTTGATCTTGTGTCAACAGACTCATATACATTATTGTCTGCATTCTGATCTTGTGTCAATGGACTCTCATATTGATCATAACCTGTATCCTGATCTTGTGTCAATGGACTCTTGTACACATCATGACTTGTACATGTAATTTGATCTTGTAACAATACTCTCATATACATAACTTGTATCTTGACTCTGTATCAATGGACTAATGTGTACATTTGGCTGCAACTCGAGCAAAACAGAGGCACAGAAAACTTCTTTTTGCATCATCCAGAAATATGTATTTAAGGAAAGATATCAATGATAAACATCCACATGTTAGTAATAGATCAGTAAAATATAAAAAGAATAAAGGAATGGTAAGGAATACACTCATGCAGCTGTCCCCATTCCTCTACCACATGCCACTTCTACCCTCATGATGGCAATATCTATCATAAATAAACATTGCATAACATGAAAATAGCATGAGTACTATGATTCCTCAACAGGTATATCTTCTGATGATGTACTAAGTTTCACATCATCCACTGAAAACTCCAGGATTTGTTGCAATCACAAAATTCTGTCATCTACTGCATTCTGCTTTAAGTGACAAAGGGCCCTAACTCTTACAGAAATCAGGGGAGACAAAAATTGGTTAATATCTACCACTTTCATGGCAATTCTTTAAAAATTGCAGGACTAATTGCACTAAGAGGATTGTGTGTTGGATAGAATGGCTGCTGAATGGATAAATAAATACAAGAATTCCTATATCCACTGCCTCAATATTGCAGGTATTAAAAAACAGGTTTGATTTTTTTTGCAAGGTTTTGGCATGAGTAACATGAAATAACATCTTTACTGCCTGGGTTGCTTGTAAATTATTTGCATAATGTCCAAAAAAATTCACCAATGTCCTCTTCTCAAACTGATTGTCTTCAGGTGCTAATTTTCTCAATTGCATCAACATCCTCAGCATCCAGCTTTTCTATTGTTTTGCCTTTAAAAAAATACAGCACATTAAAATACAGTTAGAAAGAAGACAAATACAACAAATTTATGGCTACTGCTAAGTTAGTTATAGACGTGGAATGGATACACTTGAAACAGGAAAAAATAAGCAATTCTGGGGTTTTCAAATGTTTAAAATGTATTAATTAATGGCCTAGAAATGTTCAAAATAAGATGTATTAATTAATGGTCTAGAAATGTTTAAGATGTATTAATTAATGGTCTAGAAATGTTTAAAATAAGATGTACTAATGGTCTAGAAATTTTTAAAATAAGATGTATTAATTAATGGTCTAGAAATGTTCAAAATAAGATGTACTAATTAATGGTCTAGAAATGTTTAAAATAAGATGTGCTAACTAATGATCATAATGATCTTGACGATACTCTGTCTCATACATGCATCCACATAAAACAAAACAGCTTAATAAAACATTTTCTTCTTTAGTTTGTTCATTAATCTGTATATTCATTATACATACTGTATTTGTGGCCTATATGTCAACATGGAGTAAAAGTCCAATGTCATTTTCTGGCCTCAATGTGGAGTAAAAGTCAAATTAAATAATATACATACCAAAAATTCTCTGGCCTATATGTTAATGTGGAGTATTAGTGAAATTCACTAATCTTATTAATTTTCACTCCTTGATCCATATACAAGTCAATGTGGAGTACTGGACCATGCCATATCAAAACCCTGGCTTTGTCTTTTTTGCAAGTAACTTCTGGTTTCATGAATATTAATTATATCACTATGCTATTCCAGATTAATCAGGAAACTGCAGTCACCAACACCTACATGATTTTTTTCCAAACCATTTTATTTTGGTGAGAGTAAAAGGGAGGTTTTAGGGCATTGTAATCTGCATTGTTCAGTTACCTGATAACTGTGATCTTCCTCATGTACAAGGGCACTACTAATAAACAATTCAATCTTGTTTTAAGTACAATATCCATTTTCACAAGAACCACATGACAATGCAGTGTTATTTACATGCTAATTAAACAGGCCCAAACATTTAGGCAAGTCGTTCAGCTGACACCTGCTTGCAGGCAAGATTTAACAAGATCAAATTAGTGATGATGTTAATAAGGAAATGAAGTTATCCATAGGGTAATGATAAATGTAAACAAAATGAATGACAACGACAGAAAAAAAGGTTATTAAACAATAAACAAATAAATAAAACTCATCAGCTGTATTTCAGCTAATGTTCATTTTTTTGTATGTTCTGAGAAGATAGATGTTATCATTTGTAGTCCTCATTCCACTTCAGATTGCAAAACCAGCATCATAACTGATGTGGATTAATGACAAAGAACAAAAAAATACCAATATCACCTATTACCAGTATCCAATGTCAATATCAGGGTTCAAACAGTTATTGTAACTGGCTTAGATTGTTGTCAAACACCAAAGACCAATCCATCAACTACAAGTATAATCAAAACAAAGACACTGAAACAACATCTTGTTAAGAATTCATTGAGGTGATATAAGGAGTGATCCATCTCACTATTGTGAATTTTAACCTATGTTATTGGCATTATTTAGTGAATATCTGACAGCTTTTGTGAATATATGAAAGTTATGTGCTTAATCTATATTTTATAAATGTTCATTGAAAATTTGAGTCATTAATATGGATTGCATTGCTCTGTAGAACCAGTTATATCAATGAAAAAAGATGTGCCAATATTCATTCGAGTGTGTAATATAAAATAAATTATCATGAAGAGACTTTCATAACCAGTCAAATCACACCTGTGTGTTTTGTCATTTATTGTCAGGAGAATAGGTAACTGGAGGAGGAAATACATGTAAATCCAACCGTTACTATCAGTATCCTTCAAGTAAAGTATAGCTGGAGTATTTATATGAAGGATACACCAGTCCCCTAACATAAAGGCACCAGAACCAATGACCACATATGTCCATACATGGGCAATGAGAAATAAATGATGTTTACTTACTAAGAAAATATCCATGTGAATCCAGCAAAAAGGGCTAAACCCAATCTCATGATGAGGTTGTGCTGTTGTCAAAAGAGCAGCAAAGACTTAGCCTACAGCTATAATTCTGGTGTCTGTGATATAAGATCTTAGAGACAGAACTCAAGATAGTCTCACTGTGCATGCAAGCCAATGGTTTTGATAATGTCTGCCATCAAAACAACATTTTCCAATGTGAAGCTCACTTAGATCAGTTGAATCACATGAACTGAAACTCTCATAATCACATCCTTTCTTGTAAGACCACAAAGAATGACAAGCATTTTACCCATGTCAGACAAAACCCACAGGATAGACGGCTCATATTCTCCATTCCAGTCCTCTCCAGAAGAGATATTTAGCCCCACCCGACATGCCAATGCTGGGGATTCAAAAAAAACATGCTTTATAATAGAGTAGCTTCAGTGAGGTACTGACAAGGGCTCAAATCTATTTAAGTTGGGTCATGTCTAAACCTATCAAAGATTTCACATAGTAAACAAGGTGAGTGACTGGGGCCTATTCATGTAAATGTTAGCCGACAAGTCTAATAGATCCATGTCATGGTCTATATCCTCTTTACCAGATGCCTGATTACGTTGGAAATCATGGAGCGGTAGCAATTGATAGTAACAGAAACTAGCCTTTTCTTCTCAAAAGGCCAGATAAAAAAGCACACCTGCTAATAAAATGAAGCATTCCGTGTGATGATAATGCTGCTCTGTACCAATCCCCTACGCAAGACACATTCCCTCGTTTGTGAAGAGTCTTCTAGGTCTCCATGACTTGGAGGTTGATATTTCTTTCTATTCAACTCCCTAATGAGCTAGGTGAGAAGGATAAGCATGAAACACGTTACCATAGTTGTTGAGTATGTTCAACCTCATTAGGATTTCCTGAGAATATCTGTCACTAAAATGAGTGGAGACGATTCACCCAAGCCTTGTCCCATCTAAGAATGGCTACCAAAACCTGGACCCACATTTTCTGTATTATTCTAAGTTCCAAAAGTGTTGGCGGACAAAGTAAAGTGTGCCCCCAACCCTCCCCAACACATCCCAACTGATAGAGCATCCATGGCCTAGGATTCTCGACCCAGAACTGGAAATGAAGATAGGCAGTTTGTAGTTCACCTTTGTCACAAAAATCTATTGCTGGACTACTCAAAACATACTATTTTACTGAAACCAATGGATGAATGGACCACTCAGAGTGATGGGTCTAGCTCCTCGACAATGAGTAGGCAAAGACACTGAGCCTGCCAGAAATCATTTGATCTAGACTGTGATCTTGAGCTGGGAACACCAGTGCATAGTCCATAACTGGAATGCAAAGGTCAGGTGATTTGATGCCCATTAGCTTCAGGAAATAGGTCAACACTACTGAGCTCTTCAATAGTATGAGAATTTCACTTTGCAAAGTACATCTTCCAGGAATGAAATAATTTATTATGGCTTTCATTTCTAGAATATTGATATGATACTTCTGCTGACAGTGATGAAGCTGTATGGTCCTTATCCAAGCTTGGTATGTCATCACTGTACTAGTTCATGTCCATATCCATGCTTGGCATGTTGTTGTTGTTGTTCTAGGGTTTAATGCCATTTTTCAGCACAAGATAGGCTATACATGGCGGCCAGTATAACTAGTGGAGGAAGAACCCTTGAAAACCCAGGGAAGAACCACCAACCCATGAGAAGCTACTGGCAGGCTTTCCCACGTACCCACGCTTGCCGAGCCTTGGACTTGAACCTACGCAGACAAAGGTGAGATGGCAGTGATCCGGAATGGTGAGCACTTTAGACTACTCGGCCACGCGGGGCCCCCCAAGCTTGGCATGTCAGCAATGTACTAGTTCATGTCCTTATCCATGCTTGGCAAGTCAGTACTGTACTAGTTCAAGTCCTCATCCAAGCTTGGCAAGTCAGAACTGTACTAGCTCAAGTCTTTATCTATGCTTTGCAAGTAGGTACTGTGCTAGTTCAAGTCCTTATCCAAGCTTGGCAAGTCAGTACTGTACTAGTTCATGTCCTTATCTATGCTTGGCAAGTCAGTACTGTACTAGTTCAAATCCTTATCAAAGCTTGGCAAGTCAGTCCTGTACTAGTTCATTTCCTTATCCATGCTTGGCAAGTCAGTATTGTACTAGTTCAACTCCTTATCCAAGCTTGGCAAGTCAATACTGTACTAGTTAAGTCCTTTACCATGCCTGGCAAGTCAGCACAGTACTAGTTCAAGGCCTTATCCATGCTTGGCAAGTCAGCACTGTACTAGTTCAAGTCCTTATCCATGCCTGGCAAGTCAGCACTGTACTAATTCATATCCTTATCCATGCCTGACAAGTCAGCACTGTACTAGTTCAAGTCCTTATCCATGCTTGACAAGTCAGCACTGTACTAGTTCATGTCCTTATCCATGCTTGACAAGTCAGCACTGTACTAGTTCATGTCCTTATCCATGCTTGACAAGTCAGCACTGTACTAGTTCATGTCCTTATCCATGCTTGACAAGTCAGCACTGTACTAGTTCATGCCTTTATCCATGTTTGACAAGTCAGCACTGGTCTAGTTCATGTGTGCGGTATCAGCAGGAAGAGAATAAGGACAGTAACTGGATATCTAAAAAAAAAGCCATTGAATTCCCTGGGTCCCAAATATTGTTTGACACATGGTAAGATATTTCTTTAATATTTGTCATGTGCTGAAGTAGAAGGAAGCTGAGGTATTTGTTGCCATTCAGTAGGAGGTAAGATTCTATTTATTGCCATTCAGTAGGAGGTAAGATTCTATTTGTTGCCATTCAGTAGGAGGTAAGATTCTATAAATCTCTACTGCTACTTTGAAACTAAACTAAGTATGCTCCATGGTAGGGTCTGTGGGAGTTGTCTGCATCAGGCATTGCTTCCATATTTGCAAAAATCCTTCCTAGCTGCAATGACAACCATGCCACAGTCCCTAAGTGAAGCACAGTATTTACTGACTTGATATACATGCACACTGGGCCCACTTGTATTGCCAGTAAAAATGGCTGAAAGGTCCAACACAAAGCATGCTGGAATGGGCAGCAAAACACAGATCTATTGACACAACCTATAACATAATGATCAGGCAGGGTTTGGTCACTAATCATAAAGAATGGCTAGTTGGATAAGAGGATTGACTGGTTGCCAATTAAAGTGTCATGGACATGCCCACTGGAAAATGGAAGAACAATCTCCAATCAACTCCAAGCCTGTACTGGATAGATGTGACAAACAGTGGGATAGAATCTCTCCTCAAGCCAGCACCCTGCATCATTGTTTTCTGCACTAATCTCTGCATTTGCAACTCTAGCAGTGCCTGGGAAGTGAGCAGCATGGTCATCTCTGATGTGTACTGATCTCCTCCAAATGTAACTGTTGCCGCAGGCATGGTTTGTGTGTGTGTATGCGTGCGTGCAGCAATTGCTTCTGATGACACCTTAGGGTCAAGACTCAAGATGTTGATATCGTTTGACTTTGACTTCACATGTATCTCTGCTTTTCAAACTCTTCTGCAATACCATATACTGTATTCCCTATGACCATTTAGCACAGGTACTTTTGCAATACCATATACTGTATTCCCTATGACCATTTAGCACAGGTACTTTTGAAATACCATATATTGTATTCCCTATGACCACTTAGCACAGGTACTTTTGCAATACCATATACTGTATTCCCTATGACCATTTAGCACAGGTACTTTTGCAATACCATATACTGTATTCCCTATGACCATTTAGCACAGGTACTTTTGCAATATCATATACTGTATTCCCTATGACCATTTCGCACAGGTACCTTTGCAATACCATATACTGTATTCCTATGACCATTTAGCACAGGTACTCTACAACGAAGCTGATAAATACTTTATGCAAGTGAGGTACATCTTACACCTTAAATCTCATGCAATTTGAACATCTGGTCACCACTGTTTAATTGAAACAAGTATGATAAAACCAAATGAAAATAACAACCCTTAGTGTTCTCTATAATATTAATGCAAACAGAAAGAAAACAACCTCAAAGAAGTGTACATAAAGATCACAACCATGACACCTTGTTGAAGTACAAGGTCCAAGTCCACATAATATAATCATGATACTATGTAACAGATACATTAATAAACAATACTACAAAGAGTTTCTTGATGGCTGGGTAGAACTGAAGCTGACTTCCCTGAATGTGATGCTGATTTCACCATTATAGACATTTAAATTGGTAAACTTCATGATGAGTAGCACCTTGTGGTGGTAAGGGGTTTCATTTTTTGTCTATTTTTGTCTTTGTCTTTCTGGAATGGCTTGATGAGTTGAGAGGCAATGAAGGTTAGTATTCAAATGTTTATGTGATCAGGTAATGTATTCTATGGAGAAAAAAAAATATATGCATAGTTTAAAGAGGTTCAGTGTGGTGTGAAATATAGCTCACAATGACCTAGCTTTGACTGATGGAAGTACACCTCATGATGCATCTTCATCCTGTCCATGTATTTTCACTATCGTTTCTTATCTATCTTTGGTATGTTCTCTCTTGTTTCCAAATGACACTACAATATTTCATCCTTACAGGATGGACCCAGTGCCAGATTAAGGTCTTCAATTAAAAGCTTTTAAAAAAAAGAAAACAAAAGAGGTTAATTTTTTAACTGTTTCAGGTGCCCATGGATGGGTTGGTGCCCTAAGTACATGCTTAGTGTGTTTAATGGTAAATCTAGCCCTGTATGGACCAATGTGATTTAACTAGTATTCCAATAATTAGGGTACTGAATACTCTTTTATTCCATTTTCAGGGTTAAATTTAAATGTAAAAAAAACAAACATCCAATGCATATCAAACATCCAATGACATGAAACCATCAGTGTTTCTTTACATATGTGAAAATTCCTTCTGCTTCACAAGTAACATGACTTAGCAAGCAGATGTGTAAGAGAAAATGTACCAAATGAAAACCTGAGAAAATGGAAACCCTAAAGCAAACAGAAATCATTTAACTATAAATGATAGATCATTGTGACCAAGTTTTCACTGATAACTGTAGCACTCCTCATCAAGCAGTAACATCCAAGTCAGGTGACTCTACAAGCAAAAGTGTCTGTGAAAATTACCTAAATTCAAACCCTAACATTAGCGCTGATGCCAGAGGAACTGATGGGACTTAAGAACAGACATCATAAATCAAACGTCAAAAGTTTTTTTCAAATGCAGCATTAAAGAGAAGAAATTTACTGTTAATGTTCCCAGACTCAAAAGTTTCAAATATAAAAGTTATGAACAACAAGGAAAGAAAAAAGACGCAAATGGGCTTTAAGTCATTTACCTATGGGCTTAAGCCAAAAAGATAAATGAAAGAGCAACTGGCCAAGTTATCTGGGTTAGCAGAATACTTTTGATCAAATCTGACCAAACTCTGTTGAACAGTTAATGACAAGTCATTTAATATATTTTTAAATTCATTGTTTTAGTAACATTGGCCATATTGGATGCTGGATTGAAATCATTTGCATTGAAATGAAGAGCTTGCAATCATGGATGCTTTCCGTCAAATATGGCCAAATTCTACAAAGCACATTTTCAAAAAATGTAAAAACTAGCTAATGTTGATGGACAATATATGTCACAAAGCCTACTAAACACAGGATTGTACTGTATTGTCAATGGGCTTTATTTCCAGTAAACTTAATGTCACAAAGTCGACTAAACACAGGATTGTACTGTATTGTCAATGGGCTTTATTTCCAGGTAAACTAAATGTCACAAAGCCAGCTAAACACAGGATTGTACTGTATTGTCAATGGGCTATATTTCCAGGTAAACTTAATGTCACAAAGCCGACTAAACACAGGATTGTACTGTATTGTCAATGGGCTTTATTTCCAGGTAAACTTAATGTCACAAAGCCAACTAAACACAGGATTGTACTGTACTGTCAATGGGCTTTATTTCCAGGTAAATTAAATACATCTGACCTTATAAGACCTTTACAAAATCTGACCTTACATTAGGGAATCACAAACAAAATTTATTTTGACTTCTAATCAGTATCTTACAGAAAATGCATTCAGGTCCCTCTTTATAATGTTGTTCAACGAGCCACAAAAATAATTGGCATTTTAGATTGGGATACCTTGTAGTGAGGTTGTGGTCAAACATCATTGTGTTAAAATAGTGAATTAAAATGCAAAATTAATTTTAATTTTAACCCCATTATTGTTGCTCTCATTTTACAAGAATTAAAACTGTGTGAATAATGAAACAAAAGTTTACCTATTTAATGGGATTCATGACTGTATTCACATTACAGAAGGCTGCATTATACTAAGGGCCATTATAGTGAGGGATCAGTGTACTTACCAAAATGTTGTTCTATCACTTTGAGTGTAGAGTAAGATCTTTTGTTGTCCACCATGTTGATTGCAAGGCCAGTCTTTCCAAACCTTCCTGTTCTCCCTATCCTATGTAGGTATGTTTCACAGTCTGGTTTTCCTTCCATAGTAATGGGCAGGTCAAAGTTCACAACCACTGTGACTTGTGTTACGTCAATACCTGCCATACAAAATGTGCAATGTTCAGTTTCCCAAAGTCACTCCTAACTTTCAATGTCAGTGACATCTCCAACACGAGATATCTCATGCTGGCATGTCATGAGTGATTTTTAAAAGATTCTGAATTATATGTGCACTGTGCAAAAAAATTCTTTATTTGTGAGCAATACATTATTGCATTCACCAAAGTAACACCCATGCACCTCTACATACAATTTCTCAGTCTCGTTATCTAATTAAATGCTATTTTGTATTCACTTTTGGGTAAACTGTTCATACACTGGAAAACTTCATTTCCAACCTCATGGTAGCTCTCAAAATCATCTGTCCCTCAGTTAATTTTTGATTACATGATTTGGCCCAAATCACTTCTAACTAAATCAGAGCTGAATGGATGATGATGTATCCAAGTTTGGATGCTTTAGGAGGTCTGGTAAATTTATTTACCAATTCAATGTCACACAGTCAATGAATACTTCCATTACTGCTATGCAAATGGGTATGTCAGTAGTGTTCAAAACTTTTGGCAATATATTGGAGGCATAAAAAAACACTAGTTACTTGGATGACCAGACCTTTTACATAAAAAAGTGTCAGGTTCTTAGAAATAAGAGTTATAACAAAATATTCAAATACTCCTCATACATTTGATATCAAATCTTAAATAACTCTAAGAATAATTTCTGTTATACTAAATTTTATTTATAGTAAATTGATTTATCAGATGTACAATAAAACTTGTTATTAGAGACTGTCCCTTCGGCTAACAAAACAGGTGGTCTCTCATAACAGGTTTGTACAAAAATACCACTTTAAAAGGTCCAGTTTCAGAACAATTTAATGAAAAATAACCACAATCAATGTACGTATATATATTATTCTTTTTTAATAGTTCTAGATAAAATATATTCATTCATATGAAAAAAATTTTTTATAGCAATAAAGATTAATGAAATAAAAAGAAATAATTATCTCATCTAGAAACAGAATGGCTTAATTCAAAGAAGACATATTAACTCTATCTTAGTGAACAAAAATCACAAGTGGGGGGAAGAACAAAAATCACAAGTCTTTAACGCTATCAATCGAATCCCACAAATGATTCTCTCTTGCTGGTATAATAGACAAAGACCTTATTCACCCCAAGGCAATACGGATTAACTCTAAAGACAAACGATATATGTGACCACTACGTCAATTTCAGCACTACAATGACAATTTGTGACATGTACATTATCCTGGTTTATGGACTGTAGCATCTATCACCGGTAGCCAGAATCCTTTTTCTCATTCTTTCATGTTTGTTTTCAATCAGAACAATTGTTAATAATTAAATGTTCGTTGTTAAAAATGATTACATATAGGTCAGTGGTGTCTATGTTCTCACAATATGGTTGCTAATAGGGCTACTGGGACCTACTCGTACATATGAACTCTAGCTACAATAAGGCTGAGAACCAGGCTAAGCGCAGGAATAATCTACATGTACTTTAGTCTGGTTCACAACAGAAACTATCAAACAATAAGCGTAGATATCAGTAGCCAGTCTATTTTATTTTACGATGGTGTAATGGGTCATTGTTACAGGGATAAAAATTTAAATAAAGGTTAGTGGAGTTTATCCTCGTTTTTGAGACGCAGTCATTCACAGCAGTGTCAAAATGCATATTCTGCCAAGATATCGTGAGTTGCTGGTCACATTCAGCAGGTGGTCACTCATGACGGAGTATTTATATAACCAAAGTCAATCTGTGCATTACAATTGTGGTTGGAAATGACAGGTGGTTGCTCATACCATAGGTTGTACACAACAGGTTTTACTGTATAATAATCCATGTCAAAACCTGCAGAGTGGTTGTGGCTAAGTGAAACAGCATCAGACTTGTAATTAAAAGGTTGTGGGTTTCATACCCACAAAGGCCAAGCTGGGTTTGCTGCCTTGGTGTGTCCATGGAATGAGGATTTTATCTCTCATTTCCAAGGCATGATGTGTTAAAAGTACCACTCAAACCAATCAATCAAGTCAAAACCTCAAGACCCTGTATGAAATTTGCTTGAAGGTTTCCGCTTGAGTAACTTGTGGATCCATGATGTAAGGATATCAACACCAAGGATTCATTACCCACCATTTTTTTAAACCTTTTCCTGGGCTGCTAGAAAACTTATCTTTATTGCCATTCAATTTAAAAGGATAATACTGTTTTTACTGTTTCTGGACACTTTTTTTGGACAACATACATTTTGCAGAAAAACAATAATTAAATACACTGTAATTTTCATACATTGCTTGACTATAACTGTTTTAGAGAATTATGTTTTTGGACACAATATAAGAAGCTCCAAACAAATTATTATCAGTATTAACAATGTTAGGTGTAATGATGGTAACTATAGAGTATATAAACTTAAATAACTTTTGATAGTGACAGGTATTCGATTTATACTTCATCATGTAATTTTTCCATGAGTGGTAGGTTATCAAAATGATATCATTTTCAACAGGTGTGACATTTATGGCTCTGTTCAGAAACCATGAATCCTGCATTTTCTCATTAAACAATACATGGAACTGTCATTTATGGACTAATAATTCCAACTTTTATGAATGGAACAAATTTTCTGCAATATTATTGGATGGAAATGGTCAAGTGATACTAATCTGAATTTTTTATGCATCAATAAATTCTGGGACTACTTTTGATTTGCAATATAAATAAACATTGCAGACATGTCATTATGAAACGACTATTTCATCTTTTAAATTTTTAATTCAGTCCTTCCAGCACTCCAACACTCAACTATGCAACCAACAGCACTCCAACACTCAACTATGCAACCAAACGAAACATGGCTGGTTTTGCGAGCAACTCTACATTGAACAACTGCACATTTAATTTCACATTAGATAACTATCACAGCAGATAGGAATGACTAAAATTGAACAAGAATGTTATTTTTCTATATAAAAAAGAAATGTGCTGACAATAAGGGTAGCCATTGCCTAAGATGTAAAGTATGAAGTTTTTGAATAAACGAACTATGACAATAGTCACGGTTCTTTTCACATTAGATCACTGAATGGTCTTGTTAAATATTAACACTGTTGAGAATGACGTAAGATTTTATTCCTGTATACAATTTATTTCATTGTTACCTTTATTTTAGCAAGGGATAGCATTATCTTGTTCATATTATCATGTTGTTCATTGATAAAATCCATTATGATTTCAGGTTTACATTGGAAATTTAATTTAGCACATTTGTTCAATCCGTATCAGCTGTTATTATATAAAATCATGGTCAACGGCGTAGCAGATGGGACCGACTAAAATTGAACAAGAATGTTCTAAATAAATGAAACCACGGGTAGCCATTGCTTAAGATGTAAAGTTTTGAATAAACGTAACTGTGACAGTAGTCAATCTGTTCTTGTGATTCTGTACCGGTTATGTATTATGGAGTGATGTGAAGCAGCAAATGAAAGGAAATTATGCCCTACTTAGGACGAAATTGGAACTATAAGGACTTTATTTACTTTGTGAGTGATTAGTAAAATTTACACATCAATAAATACCCAACCATGATCATTTAATCCTATAGTAAATTCCTTGGAATCATGCAACAAAACAAACCGATTACCCCTGGTGCATTATGCACCATAAATTAGTCATAGGTATTGTTCAACAGGTAACAAAACTCTTTGCAAATGACAAGCATTAATTGTGGGAGCTAAATTTTAAGTACATTGTGTAAGTTTTCACAAAACCAGGTGGCTGCCTTTTACTTTAAACACACCTGTCAAAGAAATCCCTGATGTATATTATTAACCGTGAGCACCTATAGTCACTGATATGCATCAAAACAATCTTTAACAAGCCGACTGTATTGAATCAGCAAGTTCTGCTCATATTGGAGCTACCCATTGCTAGGTTAAGAAAAAGAGAAGAAAAAAAAGAATGAACCATAACAAACTGATCACTATTTTTTTAAGAATGTAAAGTACAAAATCTGCCATACTCATGTCGATGACATAAAGTACAAAATCTGCCATGCTCATGTCGATGACATAAAGTACCAAATCTGCCATGCTCATATCGATGACATAAAGTACAAAATCTGCCATGCTCATGTCGATGACATAAAGTACAAAATCTGCCATGCTCATGTCGATGACATAAAGTACAAAATCTGCCATGCTCATGTCGATGACATGTTAAAAAGAATAAGTGGAATAAGTGTGTATGTTGACAGAAGTCCTAAGGCCCAAATTGAACAAATCCTTTGCTTTCTTATCATTTATGTTGACAAGCTACTAGTTCTGACCCATCCTTTGCAGGAAAAGGAAATTAACTTGATGCCTACAAAGGCTACCAACTGAGGCATAAAAAGGGTATTAAATTAACAATCCTTTCAAACTTGGTATCTGACCCAAAGATGTTTATGAAATTTTTTATTTTTAAAGGTTTTTTTTCTCCCTATGAATAGCCTTATCCCATTGGTAGCCTCAGTTAGCCTTCAGAGATTTCTTATGCAGACCAAAATATCATCCAATCTAAGTACAAGTGCATGTACAACATAAACCTGAACTAAACACTCAAATGATACTGTCGGCAACGAATATGGAACTGTAGTGCATTTAGTGATGTGTTTGTTGACAACGGAATAAAGATCAATAAGGAATGCCATTTTTTATATTGTATTTCTGTTTTCTAACCAAATCTGACTGATACATGAATTTTCTAACGTGTGACCTATAGTATTCATAATGCATTATGGGCTATAATACACAAATGTAAGTTGTCAATATACAAGTGTATATCATACTAATTTTAAACATTTTGTTTTCTTTCTTTAATTAAAATTTCCCACAGTGCTAGAAAAAATACTACTTTTACCTAATGGCAGCACATCACCATATGACCTAAAGGTAACCTCATTATGGTGGGGGTTGGGGGCAAATTTGCATTCCCTTGTATGTTTTCAGACACCAAAAAAAGAAATTTAATGTTTTTGGAAAACAAAAATTATTTTTTGCCTTCCAAAAACATACAATAAATGTGGTAATATTTCTTGCAATAAGACATTACCATCAGTTCCTAGGTGAAACCTGGAGATGGATCCTCACAAATGCCCACTTTAATAAATTTTGGTATCTGTATCCCACCAAAATGTGTGGCTGCATTTAGGATATGAAACTTCAAGAATAATTTCTAAATATTCTCCTTAAATATCATATCAAAATATGATCTTCCTCACTCAGTCACTGTAAATGGAGTTCAGAAGGCAAGGAAACATCCATATTACTTATGAAAATGTGCCTTTTGACCACATCCTATCTTTCCATGGAGGGGAGGACGCTGTGTTCAGAATCTATAACCTTTACTCATCCAACTAAAACAGTGTACCAAAAACAATCCCTCTCCCTTAATCTGTGTGATGGGAGCGTGGGTTACAAAGAAAATAATGATGTACAGGTGCAACGAAATCTGCGTGCATGGATGTAGTAACATTGGGATGGAAGGAGGGTTAGATGGAAAACAAAGATGTACAGATGTACCAAAAGCTGAATGCAAGGATGAAGTAACGTTGGGATTAGAGGAGGACATGCTCTGGCAATCTTTAAAAACTGAATTCCATGACTTTTCCAAGACCTTTTTACTAATTTCAAGAGTAACCACTATGTAAATTTATGACCGCTAATACTTACCTAAATTTAACATAAAAACATATTTTGCATGAACCCTGGGAGGATTAGAAAGAAAACAATAATGTACAGATGTACAAAAAATGAATGGATGCAGTCATACAGGGATCAAAGAAGGATCACAAAGAAAATGATGAACAGATGTACTCAAATCTGCATGCAAGAATGCATTAACATTTAGATAAAGGATTTCAAGAAAAAAGATGATGTATGGATGGAGCAAAACTGGGGTGGAAGGAGGGTTAATAGGAAACTTGTGATGAATATATTTAAAGAAAGCTGCATGCAAGATGCAATATAATTAGGATGGGAAGGAGGAACACAAGGGAAACAATGAAGTGTGTGTGTGTGATTTGGATTTTTAACATAGCTTTAAAATTTTTTTAGTCATATCACTACGATGCCTGCAATGTGGCAGTTTATAGTGAAGTCTAGCACTGAGGCATCATGTCGCAGACATGTAGCGTGATGTTCCACTCAGCCCCATTATCCTGACACCAGGCCAACCAGTCCTAACACTAACCTTGTAATGGTGAGTACCAAGCAAGAAAGCTATTAGTACCATTTTTGTAAGTCTTTGGTATGACTCGGCCGGGGTTCAAACCCATGACCTTCTGCATCCAAGGTAGATGCTCTACCACTAGGACACCAAATCAGTCGAGGGAGGGTTAAAAGGAAACTTGTGATGAATATATTTAAAGAAAGCTGCATGCAAGATGCAATATAATCAGGATCGAAGGAGGAACACAAGGAAAACAATGATGTGCAGATGCTCTAATATTGGGACAGGACAAGAGTTTGCTTTGTTGTCTTACTGATCAGCAACACATGCTGGTTATTTAGTGCCAAGGCTATAGACATAAAGTACCCTGCCCAGGACACACCATGGTAGCCTAGCCTGGGCTAATCTGATATTACGATTCGAACCTGCATCAATTCTGTTACTATTCTTCCATTCTGAGCAACTATGGATAGATAAAACCTATAACAATATATTAACAAAAGCACACATATAAATTGTCCAATAATTATTTGTGACAAATGAAGGTCAAATAAATGCTACAGTTTTTAAAAGTGAAATATCCAAAGATTTACTAGTTTGATATGACATTTGGTAAGGCAAAATATAACTGACATCAGATTTCATCAGTTTACTAGCACTTGTGGTAAACCAATCCTCACTGATTTCATTCAGAGAAAACAAACCTCTAGCTGTAACATTTGTTGTAATAAGAACTTTCTCCTTTCCATCACGGAATCGGTTGATAATGGCTGCACGCTGTGTAATTTCAAGATCACCACTTAGTAATGCCACTGCATGTCCCTCTTGTATCATCTTTTCAGCTAACCAGTGTGCTGTTTTTCTGGTCTGAAAATGTTTTCAAAATATTTACAACAATGTCTCCATCACAAAAAATATCTGTGGTTTATATACAAGAAAAAGACTCGACTCTAATACTGTATTACATGCTACAGAACACAAAAGAAGAAATAATGAAAAAGTGATTTTATGACAGCATTGATTGGTAGATATATATTGAACTTTGTGTATAAAATAGACCTTTGTGTAAGCATCACTTTATAATAGACTTTTGTGTAAGCATAACTGTGAATAATATACCTGTGTGTAAGCATCACTTTATAATAGACTTATTGTGTAAACATAACTCTGTGTATAAAAGACCTGTGTGTAAGCATCAGTGTTTATATAAAAGACTTATGTGTAAACATAACTGGGTCTATAATAGACCTGTGTGTAAGCATAACTGGGTCTATAATAGACTCGTGTGTAAGCATAACTGGGTCTGTAATAGACCGGTGTGTAAGCATCACTTTATAATAGACTTATGTGAAAGCATAACTGGGTCTATAATAGACCTGTGTGTAAGCATCAGTGTTTATATAATAGACTTATGTGTAAGCATAATTGGGTCTATAACAGACTTATGTGTAAGCATAACTGGGTCTATAATAGACCTGTGTGTAAGCATCAGTGTTTATATAATAGACTTATGTGCAAGCATAACTGGGTCTATAACAGACCTGTGTGTAAGCATCAGTGTTTATATAATAGACTTATGTGTAAGCATAACTGGATCTATAAAAGACTTATGTGTAAGCATAACTGGGTCTATAATAGACCTGTGTGTAAGCATAACTGGGTCTATAATAGACCTGTGTGTAAGCATAACTGGGTCTATAATAGACCTGTGTGTAAGCATAACTGGGTCTATAATAGACCTGTGTGTAAGCATAACTGGGTCTATAATAGACCTGTGTGTAAGCATAACTGGGTCTATAATAGACCTGTGTGTAAGCATAACTGGGTCTATAATAGACCTGTGTGTAAGCATACCTGAGTCTATAATAGACTTGTGTGTAAGCATACCTGGATCTATAACAGACCTGTGTGTAAGCATCACTTGTGGGTCTATAATAGACCTGTGTGTAAGCATACCTGTGTCGGTCACATATTTGCTTCATAGCATTTCCTATATGAAAGTTTAAAGAAATTTTTGAAAGCTTAAAAATAAACAAAAGTCCTCACTTGGCCTATCATCTGTCATCTAGAAATACTGGTGTGTCGAACCAGAGGTTTACCTGGCTCTAAAAGTAATCATTTGAACTTGTCTAAAACACTAATGATGAAGGTTTGTTCCACATGTTCAATCAAAATTTGATTAGTAATACAAGTACCATCTCAAAATTGGTCAAAAGACTGCCCAGTGGAACATTAGAATTAACTGCAATGTTAAATACCTTCATTACCGTAAGCTGCATCAAACTCTAATCTGATATATAGTTCCTAGAGTCAGTCAGATGCCAGGTCAGCTTGTTCATATTTACAGATCTCACTCGTAATCAAACTGTTCCAAAATTGTAATATACAAGCTCATTTTCCAAGTTTTGGTTCAAATTCAATCTAAAATGGGGTCAATGATACAGATGCTCTACTGTCCGAAAAGAATTTCCATGAATTTAAGACAAGACCATTTCTTCTTTTTAACTGTGAAGAGCTGAAACCACTTCTTTGGTTCTGGAGCTATAAGATTTTCAAATTAGCCATTGAGGCAGCTATAGCCGACATAGGATTGGTGCTATTTTCATTTAGAACAAACTAAACAGCATCAGAAGACTTGCACTAAAAAACCCTGACATAACAATCCATTCTAGAAAATAGTCACAGGAATTTTAAGATATTCATTGTGGTACATTTGAAGTCAGATTTCATACAGGACTAACTAGATATCACGATCATTTTGGTTAAAACCCCATGTTGATATGATTTTCAATTATGAGCAGGAACATCAAGACTTTTAAAATGTTTGCCTTGTCGATCATACTGGATATCTGACATTTTTCATTTAGTACCCCATATAACATCACAGGAAGTCATTCGCAAAAACCCAATGTTGATATGACCTCCCATCTAGGAAGAGCAGCGTTAAGATTATCAAGATGGCTGCTGTGGTAGCCATTTTGGATATCAGATAAACAAAATATTTACTTAAAATTAGACACATTAAAAAGTCTTTCAGTAAACACTTCATGCTGATTATGACCATCCATTACCAACTAGAAGCAATAACAATATTTTCAAGATGACATCTGTTGTGGCCATACTGGATGGCAGATCTGCATTTAAATATAGGATCAACTAGACATCATGATAAGTCTATGACCTCCATTCCAGTGGAGTAGTGATAACAAGATTCAAATGTTGGCCACTAGGGTGACCATACTGCATGTCTTCATAATATCAGTAAAAGAGACTTCCAGTGGAAACACCATAGCCATATCGCATTCTGCTCTGGAGTAGAGATATACAAACATTCAAGCTGGCTGTTGTGGTGGCCATATTGGACATTATATCAACATCACTTCATTTAGGATCAAGTTGACATCATAAAAAGTCTTTTGTTTATATGACTTCCATTTAGGAGGAGCAGCGATAGCAATTTCAACAAGGCCACTTATGTACATTTACTTTCACAGAAAAATCATTACTTGTTTGAAAATTATTAACTTTATATGGACAAATCCACAAAATTGTGTACCTCATAAAAAATTACGAATTCTCAGTACTTCAAGAAATAAAATAAACTGTTAATAAAAATCTCAATTCTGAAGATGAAAGTTAGAGAAAAATATATGAAAATTTACTTACTGCACAAAATATCATTGACTGTCCAATTGATATTGTTGCATACAGATTTGATACAGCCTGATATTTATCATCTATGTCCTTGCACTCAATATAATATTGTTTAATATTATCTAAACTTTCCTCATCTCTTCTGAGTTTTATAATTATAGGGTTGTTTGGGATGATGGCTTGTGCAAACTTCATCACATCTTCATCATAGGTGGCTGAGAATAATAACATCTGACAGGAAGGGGAGAGCATTCTGAAATAAAACAAAAGAGGCCATAGGTGGTACTGAGATTGCTGACATCTAGCATATGTGTGCGATTTCTATCCGTACAACCCCATTCTGTGTCCACTTGTAAAAGGTAAATTTGAGTTTTGCACTAATATACCAGCTGATGCCACATTAGAGTGGAGGCAATCATCAAGGGGTACTTTTGATCACCTATCTAACTTGCATGCCATTTTAAAATCCTTGGATTAGATATTTGGTATACAAGTTATTGTGCAGAAACAGTTTACCTTTCTTCCTTGATCCAAATGCAATGTTCTTATAAAATTTGTTAATTGTAGCTGGTGAAGAACTTGAATTATTGTCCAGAGATGAAATAAGCAATGTAAAAAACTAACAGCAAAAGTCATAGGATTTTATAGTAGTTATACTCTTGCTTTGCACATCTACTGTCTTGGGTTCAATCCTTGGTTTCAGTATGCGTGTTCCTCTTCAGTCTTAAAAATTTCTTATGCTTAACTGATCAGTTAATGCGAATATGAGCTATCGAGAGCATGTTAAGACATTAAACTTGCTTCACAATCATGTAATATAAACTAACTTTAATGTTTTAAACAAACCTTTTTATCCTAACTGACTGATCCTGGTGACCTTGAGTGGCAATCATAACATCTGCTTCATCTAGAACGAACACAACAATTTTCTTCAGGTCCACAGATTTAAATTTCAAGCACCAGTCACTGACTGTCCCTGGGGTTCCTATTAATATGTGATCTGTACACTTCTGGCCATGAGGAACTGAAAAAAAAAAAATGAAAAGATTATTATAAAGAATCTCTGCAATGGCATTTCCTATGCTTGGACTTTAATTTAATCAACTGCAAATCAATCCAGCATAATACCTATAAGAAATATCTGCTAATGAATTCCTTCACTAATACTTTAAAATCTGGATATACACATCATGTGAAAATAAGCGCATACTAAAAAATAAATAAATACTGAAAATAAATATACATAGGTCTGCAAGTTTATCTGTGGTAAAAGCAAGAGTACCATGAATGAACTGACACTCTTCTGGCTGAAAAGAATCTCCAGATATCCAAGATATGACCATTTCTTATTTTCAACTGCTGAGTGTTGAAACCATCAATGATATTCTCGAGTTATAGCAAGATTTCCGACTGGCTGCTGTACAGTTGAGATAAATATGTATAGTGTGAAAATGGGTCCACACAGGCCTTCAAGTATATCTGAATTAAAACGAGTCTCAAAGGATCTGAGGCTCTACAGACTGAAAAGCATTTCTATGTATTCAAGGTAAGATTGTTTCTTCTTTATAACTACCACAGATTGAAAGCATCTTGGCTATTTTCTAGAAACTCCAACACATCAAATGTGGAAACAAAATATATTTTTACATATGCGAGTTAACATGCTCACAAGCTACCCTGTAAGTGAAGGATAAAATTCTTTGTCATGGCTACCGACCTTGAACCTGATGTCATGAACAGAAATGATTCAACTTGTCTCAGACAACATCATGCTGTAATAGGTGTACTACTTATCAAGATGGATCCCACCATTAAGTTTCTTGGTAACATGCTAAAAACCTATGTGATCAAGAGCTAAAAGCAAAACTTAAACAAAGCCCATAAAGTGTGAAATACTGACCAAGGTAACCTTCCTTTGTGGCACTAACAAAGCTCTAGTTTCATGATTCTAGCACCAACAGTGCTCCTTCAAATATATTCCCTGATCACAATAATGCAAGAAGAATAGTTAAAAAGGGAAGGAATGCTGACTATCTGACCTATACATTGGGTATCCTTCAAATAAAATAATGGCTGGATTCCCCGCTAAACATAATCAGTTTGGCTAATCTGATAACCAACACAGCCTAAGTTCATGTGATCTGTGACTTGTACATCCGGTTAAGAATCTTCATACTGGCAAAGTTTCCCTGGTGAATCCAGCAAAGTTAATAGGATGAGTTGACTCTGAGAATTTGTCTCATGTCCGAGATGAAAATTTGAGAAGGCTGAATTTGCATGCAAGCCAACAACTTCTATTATATTGCGGATTGAAATGTTATGTTCAAACACGAGGCTCACATGGATCGCTCTAATCTCATGAGCTGAAATAGTCTGATCATCCGATACCTCAGCATCAGAAAGAGCCACTTGTGTGGGTCATGACTTGCCTCTGTGCCCTTCAAGTAGTTCTTGAGACCATGGCTGCTTGTGGATATTGTGTCACCTGTGCTTGTATGCTTCTGGATATTGTGGCATCTGTGCTTGTATGCTTGTCACTATAACTACTGTGTGTAACTTTCGTAAAATTCACACAAAAGTTCAACATCATTGACCTTAATGCTTTAACATGTAGATGATGCAGGCAAAAGAGGTGTTGGTGATGGGTGGTTTAACGCCATTTTTTAGCACACGATAGGCTATACATGGCAGCCAGTATTAATGGTTGAGGAAGAACCACTGACCCATGAGAAGCTACTGGCAAGCTTTCTCACATACCCACATTGGCTGAATCCGAGACTCAAACCCATGCAGACTGAGGTGAGATGGCACTGATCCATAACGGAGAGCGCTTTAGACCATTTGGCCACTCGGCGCCCCCCCCCCCCCCCCCCCCCCCCCCCCCCCCGGCAAGAGAGGAATTCTTCATTAGCGTCTAGACTTTAATATTATCCTATATAATATATATAATATTTAGCTGAATACAGCAACTACTATTCAAGATGAAGAAATTTTCACACAACGCTTTAACACTGTTTAAAATAATGGTACATATTTTCTTCTTTTACCAGGTGAGACAGGCAAAGTATACCAAATTAAAACTTTAGGTTTATTGTAAAATTGTACAAAGTTTCAGCTGAATGCAGAAACAACTGAAGATATATGACTTTGAACAACTTTAAAATGAAGCTTTTTGTTCCAAATACATGAATCAAGCTTTCTGCTTAACCAGGCAAGACAAACAAAACATAAAGTCTTTCGATATCATATATAACCTTTATACCAATAGTAATTATTATCACAAAATTCCATATGAATACAGTCACTTATTAAGTTCCAGTTGAGTAAAGTCATAGATGAAGATGTGTGAATTTCAATAATGCAATACTTGAACATTGCTCACCATGATGTGTAAGAAGATAAGACATGCATATTATGTCATAAATTTAAGTCCTATGGTGAGGGAGTTTAAATTAAATGCTGCAACTGATGTATATGTGGTTTATAAAACTTTAAATTTAAAAATGCTGCCGACACCATCTCCACAAGAAAAATGATTGCTGTTGACAATAACTTGGTTTGTTAAGAAGATGAAAAAGTAGATAAAATACTAGATAAATTTAACTTTACCATCAAAAGGTTGAATTATTACCTTGCACAAACATCCAATACATGGCCCTGTTTTCATGACTGAACCATAATCAAGTCAAACAATCATGATAAGAAACAGAATCTTACTTCTCTCGCCTCGGACAGAAAAACCAATTCTGACATTGGTCATGTGTTTGGCCATTTTCTTAGTGACTTCACCAGTCTGAAGAGCTAACTCATATGTTGGGGCCAAGCAGAGGCACTGAAAAATAATGAACATGATATTATTGGGTATTTTTATAAAACAACAAACATTGAAGCAAGAGCTCTAAATGTGGTTAAAATGATGAAGTTTTATTCATAATTCTTAACATAATATTTCTGATCTGTCAGTGTAAGGTTGTACTCGGAGAATCGGTACAATATACCTTATTTGATTAACAAGTTGATTTTTTTAAAAGTAAATTATGTATCTTTAAGAATACATTCCCTGGCACATTAATGTTAGGAAATTTATCCAACCAAAGAGATGATCTCTTTCCTTGTCCTTCTTAACTATATATATCACATATAAACAAAGGGAAGAAACTCCTCAAAATTACCTCCCATTTTCACCACTAGAAGCTATCCCTATACCAGATGTTTACCAGTTTAAGGTTGAGCAAAACAGCAATGAGGATGCTCACACTGCATCAGTGTGTGAGGGCTTAACAGTAATGTAATCAGGCAAATATTTTAAAGAAAAATACAAAAAAATACACCATCTCCATTAAATATGTTCCTTCATCACATGTCTGAAGAATACACAACAGCCTGAGAAAATTAATGAGCATCCAACCTCTTCTGCAGGTATCCTTCATGTGGGATCACTATATGAAGGATAAACTGCTCTCCTAACATGAAAGCAAAACAGGGACCCGAGTGGCCGAGTGGTCTAAAGCACTCACTGTTCGGATCACTGCCATCTCAGCTCTGTCTGCGTGGGCTCGAGTCCAAGGATCGGCTTGCGTGGGTATGTGGGAAATCCTGCCAGTAGCTTCTCGTAGATCGGTGGTTCTTCCCTGGGTTTTCCAGGGTACTTCCTCCACGAGTGATACTGGCCACCATGTATAGCCTATTTTGTGCTGAAAAATGGCGTTAAACCCTAGAACAACAACATGAAAGCAAAACAGCTGATGGTTTTGTACTCTTGATCCCCACAACATTTCACTCTGTGTTTCAAATCATGTTTGAAAGCATGGACTGGATCTTGCCTTGCTAAGAATATCAATCAAAGAGAGTCTATGACCAGTCTTGTTGCCCGACATCAACTTGTTCTTAGCTATAAAATCTGGTTCTGTCATTCAAATCATGGAACATTCTGATCTTAAATGGAGATAATTTGGGTCCACTGAAAGGGCATAAAACTCGGTCAGTGAATCTAGGGCAGATTTTTTAATGATAGTAGCTTCAATTAAGCTCTGGCTTTAACAAAATGAGTCTCTGCTACTGAACTGATAGGTCCTTTTTGTGGCCTTTTATCCCCTCTACAATGCTGCCTGAATGTGTCTAAAATCACGGAGTGGTAATCCTTAATGGAAACACGAGCTAAGCTTCTCTCCTCAAACAGCCAGAGAAACAAAGGTAGCCAAATGAGATACAGATAGATTCAATGGAATAAAGCTTTTGCCCCTGCATCAGTTCCCGAAAATGTTCTTCTCCTCCTAAAAATTTAATGTGGAGGGATTTCTAGCTCCTGACATCATTTCCAGGAATGAAGGTTATAATTTATTTCTATGCAAAGTCCTCCTGACAAGAGCAAACCAATGTGGAGAAGCCTGTCTGGAATGTAATGAAACACCTGCGACTGGGTTGTTCAACGGAGTTGGGCAGTATCAGGATTTTCCTGGGGATGTCCATCTCTAGGTCAAGTATATTGTTCCCTATTATCCTATCTAAATGGGCATGATTATAACTATTTTGCAGGTCTGACCCCATTTTTTGTCCTTACTCTTGGATCAGAACATTTGGAGAAAGGGTGTAGCCCCAAAACCCATCCTGTCTGACTGCCAGAGGATCCACAACCCAACTCTCTGTATCTGGAACTGGAGAGAAGAAGATGGGTAGTTTGTGGTTCCATTTCATCACAGAGATATTTATCACTGACAGAAACAAATACCAACCATGTTACTTCCATCCTGAAGTATTTATTACTACTGCAGACCGATCTCTCACCAGTCAAAGTTTGCCATTAGCTTTTGGCACCAGAAAAAGTCTTGAAAAAGATCTTGGAGAGTTTGGTTTGCAAAGTCTCTATACCATCTGCTTGGAGAGAAAATACCTGATCTCCTTCTGTAACATTTCTACCTTTCCACGACTGGCTGGAATATCTGTCATGGAAAGTGAACATGACTGTTGGGGGGGGGGGGGGGGGTTGGATAAACAATTTCGAAAGCCCCTCTGAAACAAGCTCAATCACCCATTTGTTATGTGGAAAAACGCTAATCCAAGATAGCCAAAAATGCACAAGTACTGTTCCCTATGGTGGATTTTCAGTGGACAGCAGGGTAATAAGTCACTGTTGATTGTTGGCAGGATTGGGGAAGGATAAACTTGGTTTATTATCCCCTTTGTTATATATTGCCTCCATGACTAATTTCTCCTACCTACCTTTATCTCTCTGTTGTATCAGAGACTGAAGCTGCCAGAAAAAGCTTTTAAAGGGCAGATCTTAAAGTAAAAGAATTTACTGCTGAATAAAATCAGTGATTTTTCCAGCATTTTCACACAAGGGGAATGCCTCTTCTGACAATTTCTATCTTTAAAGGCATGGGGGCAGTTTTATTCAAGATCAGCATTTATAAATAGAACCCTCACAGTATGTTTCAACAAATAACTTTAATATCAGTCAATGTTATAGGTTTTATTGAGGCAAATCAATGGCTGGACTTAATAAAATGCAATAGGAGTCATAATGAAACCATTTAGATGCATCTCAAATATTTCCAGTTGAAAAATATTAACTTTTTTATATCAATACCTGCTGAACTGCTTGTTAGTTACATGCATGTTTGAAACCTTGATGGTCAAGATAGATGACATTAAAGTGTTTTAATAAACATTTTAATTTCTCATTCGTATCATTAACCAAAAGGGTTAGTAGCATATTTTATTCAAAATCTTCAAGGGTTTTTCAAGATTTAAATTGTGTTTTTCAAGGTGCATTATTACATTAATTTTAAAGGATACATATAAGAAACTGTATGTAAACACAAATAAATACTTACTATTACTTCATATGAGGAACATTTCTTGCAAATTTATTTTTTAAAAAGAAAAAAAGAAAGTCAATAGAATGATCGTTGATATATTTCCCATTAATATTAAACATCCTACATTGGAGCATTAGAATAATGTAGTTACCGAACAAAGTTCATTTTAAGGGCCATCCATTTAGTAAGAACGCAAAAATCTGGCAAAGCTTGACCCCTCCCTGTACACATGCATACATTTTTACACCCGCACCTGCATATGTACGAGTCATGCACACACACACATTCTATAGAACAGCCTATATTTAATCCATGCAGAACTGATCAAGGATTAATAATATTAACATGTTTAATAAAACAGATAGTTCACCAACACTGAATGTCTGTTTGCATCATGGAAACAAGCTCTGTAACTTTAAAAAGTTGTCTAGTAAACCCAGTCAAACAGGTTATGTATTAGACAAATTATCTGAGGTTTTACCCTGCCCATTTTATGTGCATACGTACATTATCAGTAGACCACCCCATGCAATCACATGCATTTGGGTTAACCCACCTCCATGCATACATACTAAATGGATGGCCCCTTACACTGTCTAAACTACACTATTTACAAAGTCCAAAATATTTTATTGCAAATTTTTCAGTTCTTGTAGCTTGCCATCAAGCTGATTTTCAAAAGCTCCAAGTTTAGCGATTTTGTCCTTTTCACTTTTCCTCCAATTTTTCTGATGTCGCGATAAAGGAAATTTTGCTATTGATCTTTGCTTTCAATGCACAGTCATCAGCAGCAGCTGTCATTGTCTCATTTCCAGTACCTTCCTTTCTTCTTCACATCCCCATAAACAAAAAAAGTAAAGATATTTTTTATATTATTGCTTATTTAAAAACAGCGTATGGATATTTTAAACTATTTCATATTAGATGTATTGATACTTCTCTCAGCTTAGCTGTATTCTATATTTTTAGATTTATCATATTCATTGTAATTATCATCTGTTCTAGTCCCACAATGTAAGATATAGCACACGTTAAATTGTTTTAGTGCTACGTCTTACTACCCAAATAACGGGCTTGTATAGCATGTTCCGATGTCGGTTGACATCTGAACGAGTAATTTCAGGAATATTGCACACACCTGGCTGCCTATATCAACACTCTTCCAAAAATTGATATATAATTAATATACTCACTGTGCTGCTTTTATCCTGGTGGAATCAAAATCTGACTCTAGCAAATGGACACATCTGCATGTTCCATTGACATAAATTTGAATTTGTTGAAATGCTACAGTAGGCAACGTATGCCGAAGTATGTTCAAGTAGGTTCATGTGGGGGATATGTTTCATGAACGAAACGAAACATTGCTTACAGTTCCAACAGGCATAATATATTTTTTATTCCTTTCATTAAAGAACAATATTTTAATTTAACCTGATTTCAGCATTCTCGGCTTTCATCGCTTTCCAGCCAAATGAAATGTTGGCCAATGAAACTTGAAAACAGGTCCATTTCTTCTGTGAGAATTTGAATTTATTAGAGAAAAGACATCAGAGTAAGTCTTACTAAAACATTATGACTTTACTTTGTAGCAAAGCGTCATTACTTTAATTGCCAGTTTAGTGAGATATTCCTGAAAAATTGACTTTTGTTACAATGTTAGTTGACATCAAGACACGCTACAAAGTGCTATTACTTAGGCAGTTAGACCCTGATGGCCAAAACATAAATATCAGCATCGAGGTCTTACATTAAGGACTATAGTCTGTCCTATTTCCACTCAGTCCCAAAACAGAACCAGACTGAACTAATTTCATAATTAAGACTATATACAGTTTATATTTTAAAACTTGAATCTCTGTCTTCATAGACATACCTCTTTTGTCAGAAATGATTTCATGCTGAAGGCTTCTTGTTTTGCCTGTAGTAAGCATCGTTACAAGAGCTTAGGGATTTTTTCAGCTGCATGTGACTGTGCAGCACTCTCTACCATTGCATGCTTATAGTGATGTCTAGCACATGGGCATCATGCCGCAGACATGTAGCATGATGTCCCACCCAGTCACACTATCCTGACAACAGGCCGACCAGTCCTAACACTGACCTCTTAATGCTGAGCACCAAGCAAGGCATCTGTTAGTACCATTTTTGTAAGATTTTGCTATGACTCGGCCGGGGATCGAACCCACGACCTCCCGCATCCAAGTCAGATGCTCTAACCAATAGGCCACCGGAGTGGTCCAAGGCTTGAAGGAACAATTAATTTTTCAAGGCTTTTCAAGGTCCCCTACGGACCCTGAAAAACATATGAAATATGTTGGCAACAGCAATTTCCTTAATTGCAAACATATTAATTATCCATGCCAGCTGATGCCTTCAAATATATGTTCAGCAGGTGACATTAACTCAAAAGGTTTGTACCTGTGGGTAATTTTTGCTGGGATCCACTCGACTGAGCATAGTAAGGACAAATGCAGCCGTCTTTCCAGTACCACTCTGACTCTGAGCTATCATGTTGGCTGGTCTGACAAAAATAAATCAAGAAAGCATATCAGTAATGTAAACTCTTAGTTATACATGTATGGGGGAATCAGAGGAAATAACGGTACACTCTTATGTACACATGTATGGGGGAATCAGAGGGAATAATGGTAAATTCTTAATTATATGTGGACGGAGTATCAAAGGAAATAAATTTCAAACACTATTAACACAAAATTAGTAGTTGTGAAAGGCAGAAACTATTTTACTCACTGTCCTATGGACAATCATTATTTTTCAAATGGCACAGCTCAGTTCCTGAATCAAGAACCATGGTAAGAAAAACAGAGTCCCTTGACGGACTGATACTCTACTGATGAAAATGAATGTCCAGGAACTCAAGATAAGAACATTTCTTGCTTTAACTTGTTCTAGTGTTGAAACCACCTATGATATTCTTGAACCTTAAAATTTTCAAACCAGCCATTGTGGCAGTCATACTGAGTGTATGACTGCCATCAGTTATATCTAGGGCAAACCAGACACTACTGGAAAAATTTCGGGGAACACCCTTATGTTGATATACTTACTGCACATGTTGGGACACAATAAATTAATTTCTAAAGTAATTTTTGTCTGCACTGTATGTTCTGTGACAGATCTTTATTTTAGAGTAGTAAGTCCTGGGACATCTTTTCAATCGTAATATCAATGCTTATATGGCAATATGATTAATAAGGATATCAATTATAGGATTTCATAGTGAAATCATTTGAAACTTGCATCTGCAAAAATGCATTTAAACTTAAATTTTATTAAAAATAATAAAATATAAAAACCAGTCAGTATTTATACACACCTTTCTTCTCAACTGTAAACTTTGGAAGAACAAAATTTTATAAATGTATGTGCAATATTAGAACTGGTTTGCAGTACAGACAAAATACCTTAAATTAAAAATATTTTTATGTTATCATGCTACCATTCCCATCAAGAAATGCATACAGATGATGGCATGTACTGCATTTATTCAGGTAAATTTTCAATATTTTCACTATGGCAGCCATGTATGGGGTCAGATTGGCACCATTTCCTGTAGTGAATACCCCATGTCAATATGACTTCCCAGCTTGAAAATAGAAGCAACAACTTTTTAAGATGGCAGCTATGATGGCCAAACTTGATATCAAATCAGCACCATTTTCATTTAGTACGAACAAGGCATCTTAAAAAGTCTTCAAATCGAAAACCCAATGCAGACATGAATTTTCATCTACTAGTAGTAGCAGTAAGTTTATCAAGATGGATGCTGTGGTAGCTATACTGAATACCAGATCGACACAATTTTTATTTAAGACCAAATGGAAGCCATTAGAAGACTTCAAGTGAAAATACCATATGGACATGACTTTCCATTCAGGCAGAGTAGCGATAAGAAGATTTTCAGGATGGCTACTGTGGCCATGTTGGATATCAGCAGCATTTTCACTTAGGACTAACTAGACATCATAAGGATTTTTTTTTTAGTGAAACCTCCATGATAATATGACTGTCCATTCAGGAAAAGTATGATTTTAAAGATGGCCAATGTAGTGGACATATTGGATGGCTTTGTAAAACCATTTTCATTTAGAAAGAACTAGACGTTATAGAAGGTCTTCTAGTGAAAACCCCATGTCACTATGACTGTGTTCAGGATCAGAAATGACAACCAGGTTTTCAAGATGGATGCTACGTTCTGCCATAATGGATGTATGATAGGCACCATTTTCCATGTTGGAACAACTAAGCATCAGAAGTCTTTCAGTGACACCCCACCACCTCTGAGATGAGATAACTAACGACATCAACCCAATTACTGAAGTAGAAATTGAGCCTTTTTTAAAAAGTGATTGTCAGTATCATCGCTGACTGAGGTAATACATCAATCTCCAGTATTGATCATTTTTGTTAAAAAGAGAAATCTATGAAATTATGTACAGACAATTGTGTATTTCTGAACCAAAACCATGAAACTTGATACACACAAATCTACAGTGATTCACAGCTCCACATATAAAAGCACATCCTATACACAAGAAAAAACACACATTTTCTAACATATATGATATATATGTAGTGAAAGTGAGTTTACTTCTTCCAAGTTTTTTTAAAAAAATGAATCTGCAAATTATTTATAATATATGAGTTGACACCCTAACTGCCTTGACTTATCCATATGCAACATCGAACTGATTCTATCTTCCCAATGACTAGGAATAAAACATATAGTTTTGCTTATGTATATTCTAACCTTCTTTAATAAATGCCTATGACTGTTCATTACCTAGTTCAAAAAGAAAAGTATTTTTTCTAAAAATGTAATACTTACGGATCAGCAAGCAATGCAGGAAGGGCAGTCTCTTGAATTTTGGATGGAGCATTGAAACCCATATCATAAACACCTCTGAGTAGCTCTGGTTTCCTGGAATAGATAACTATATAGATATAACCAAGACTCAACACTTCATTATAATGTACTCTGTTATTATACAACTGACCAAAGGAATTATATAGTATGTACTGTATCAGCAATCCATGCTTAAGTCCTTTATATAGACTCTAGTATATGGTTGACTCTGGAGATCAATGACCCATGGTATCATAATCAGCTCAACTTCTGGGTCAGGGTGCATAGTCTTTAATTCAACTCAATGTGCAGAAATCATTAGTTTCTTAAGACTTATAATGAGACATGACTTTTAGACCCCCGAATCTACATGATTCTTTATTACCCAAAGTGAAAGCCTCCTTATTACTCTAAAAGAAAGCCATCCACAAAGTTTAGTCAAGGAAATTACTAACAAAAACTATTCTCAAAATACCAATTTTTCTTTCAGCCACAATGACCTTGACCTTTGATCTTGTAACCCCCAAATCAACAGGCTTCGTCCAGATCATAAGTGCAAGTTCTCCACAAGCTTTGGTCTAGGTGCAATTTTGAGAGCTAAAGTTCTGTCAAGACCATTTGTCTTCTTTCAGTCACAGTGAACCAGATCTTTGACATTTTTACCTTAAATCCAATAAGGTTCTTTCAGTCACAGTGAACCTGATCAAAGACATTTTTACCGTAAATCCAATAAGGTTCTTTCAGTCACAGTGAACCTGATCTAAGACATTTTTACCCTACAACCAACAGGCTTCTTTCAGTCACAGTGAACCTGATCTAAGACATTTTCACCTTAAAACCAATAGGCTTCTTTCAGTCACAGTGAACCTGATCTAAGACATTTTTACCTTAAAACCAATAGGCTTCTTTCAGTTACAGTGAACCTGATCTAAGACATTTTTACCTTAAAACCAATAGACTTCTTTCTCACCCAAAGTAGAAGTCATCCAAAAATTTTGATCAATGTGTCTGATCTATAACTTAAACTTTTCTGCAGAAAACTGTTTCTTCTTTCAGGCACAGTGATCTTCACTTATGACCTTTTGACCCCAAAATTCAACATGCTTCTTCCTTACCCAAAGCAAAGCATCCAAAGTCTGGTCCAGGTCTTCATTTAAAAACTAATGTTATCGTGTATAAATTTTCTTTCTAGCAGTGACCTTGACCTTTTACTGTTTGACCCTTAAATCATGAGGCTTCTTTATATAGTTATTGTGCAGAGACCATTATTCTTTTTCAGTCATAGTGACCTTGCCTGTTGACCATGACACTGATATGGTTCATCCTTACTTCAAGTACAAACTGTCCACAGACTTTGATAATTGGTTGAGAACTCGAGTTAATGTTCTGAATCCATTGTTGTTCTTTCTTGACCCATGACTGCAAAACATCTGTAAAGTCTGGTAACTGTACATCATGAACAACTAAAGTTATTGTGTCGAAATGAAATTTGTAACAGCCAGACAGATGGATGGTAACATCAAAACATAATATCTTAGTAATACTTAAATGTAGTAACTTTAATATAGTTGAATGGGTATAAACTTGTAAAAAATTTTTATATATAAATCAATAACATAATGTGAAAGTTATATTTCTGTGCAAAAATAAAATGGCAAAAAAATAATGTGGTCATTGGAGTTTGTAACAGGCGATGGTAATAAACAAGTTTCTGAACTTAAATGAAGTTTTATTTACCTGGTACATACATTTTAATGCCTTCAACCTTTTATCTGTGCAAAGACATGCTGCATTGTTTTATGTTATCAAAGACAAGAGTCACTGTTTTTATGGGACCAAAAAAATGCCTGTTTTATGGGACCAAAGACAAGCCTGAATTTTTATGGGACCAAAGACAGGCCTCACTATTTTCTGACCAAAGACAAGCCTCAGTTTTATTTGACCAAATTCGAGACTCACTGATCTATGTGACCAGAGGCAGGCCTCATTGTTTTATGTAACCAAATACAAACCTCAATGTTCTGACATAATATAATTTTATAATGAAGTTGTTTTCTAAAATATATCTATTATGCATGTGTTTTGTCAATGTTAAACTTCTTATTTTTTGTTTTTTATCAAGTTGTCTTTTTATTTTAAATTTAAAAACAATTACAGTAACTATCATTGTCTAAAACAACACAACACTTTCTTCATATATATATACACAAATGGTTTATGTAATATTTCAGCAAGTTCAAACACTTACAGATTCAAGGCCTCAAATGTTTTGACGGAGTACAGGGGAGAGTTGGGATCCTTCTGAAGGATCTCTAGGTCTGCTTTTGTGGATACCAGCTTAGAGTTAATCAGCTTCCTCAGCAGAGACTCCTCCTCTTTGGAAACTTTTGTGATGAAAAGAAAAATAGAAACTGAATTGGTTTGACAACAGAAATCCCTAGGAGTTTTACCTAATATTCCAAACCCCCACCTATTACTCACACTCACCCCTAAAAAGCAATTCAAGGATCATAATCCAAAATCTATCACATACACGATGTGTCTTACAGCTGTGATATATGAGGTTTGCTCTTAAAATATTAGAAAAAGTCATGATAATGACATTTTTGCACACCTCACTTTCAAACCTTGTGAACATTGCAGTACACATTACCACAAACCCACTCCCATGGACCCAAAGGGCAGGGAAAAGGTGAAACCCACTCCCATGGACCCATAAAGCAGGGCAAAGATGAAACCCTCATGCATATGATTACCACAAGAACAATGCGACTAAGAAGTTTTGTAATTTTCTGATCAGAAGCTTAAAAGGTGATATAATAATGGACAGACAAATTGGGGATATCACAATAAGAGATGTAACGGACAGACAGATGGGAAATATCACAATAGATTTGTTAATGGACAGACAGATGGGGAATATCACAACAGATGTGGTAATGGACAGACAGATGGGGGATATCACAATAGATGCAGTAATGGAGAGAGAGATGGGGGATATCACAACAGATGTGGTAATGGAGAAACAGATGGGTGATATCACAAAAGATATGTTGTAGGTGACAGATGGACTGACAGACATCTGTCAAATGATAACACACTGAAACTAACAAAGGCTGCCTCACCAATGCAAATGATGGCTAGGTATCAGTGTTACACAAAAACAGCATGGTTAAAAGATTGTTGCATGGCTTGTTGGTGCAGCTATAACACCTTCATGATTTGCCACTATGTAATAAATACAAATTTAAATTGTTATGACTTCAAAATGTATCATCCATTATCACATAATTCTTGGTGTATACTGAGATTTCATCATACTTTACATGGAAGGTATGTCATAATAAAGACTTTCAAATTTACCTAAATTGCTATCCCAATGAGAAAGCAGTACTTTTTCAGCTTTTGCGATCCACCAACTGTTAACGATGTCAAACTATGCCGCTCATCTAAACACACTACATCATCAGCATGGGTTATTCAGTTTGGCAGATAACTTAAAAGACAAACTCAATTACCACTTATGCTTGTGGCTTCATTCCCAAATGCAAGGTATTGAAATTTACATGAACACTTTGCCATTTTCAGTTGCATCCAGGGGGTAACATCCAAGGCATTCCAAACACTTTATATACTGAATGTAATCAACTCTTGGAACATATCTTGGAAACACCAAGCGCACAAAAAAAGCCATCAGGTAACAAGAAGAAGGCTTAGAATAAACAGAATGTTTGATTATTGATTACAATAATCATTCCCTATAGAGCTTTCGGTAGTCGCTAGCAGTTAATCATTAATCATCATGCAGAAAATAAAGTCAGGTTAAAAAGCAACCATGAGAATGAAATGTTCGCCCCTATTCTAACTCGTTTTATTTTAATATTTTGAACTACTGTTTTAGCGCCTCATGTTTGAATCAGCACTACATGGCCAGTTTTGTGCTGACATGACATTAAAAACATTCTTACATAGATACATAAATACACATATATACATACATACATATTTACAGTGACAGGCATGAAAGACATAATAAAATAAGAACATCCTTTCCATAACAACAAAACAGCAATACCATAATAAGCTGATAAAGGCAAAGATATAAATTTAGTTTTTGTTGTTGTTTTTGTCTATCAAAAATATTTTAAAAACCTAATAAAGAGCCAGTATCATTGTCATCCCCTAGAAGACATATTTTACTGGGTGAAAGTCTGACTTTTGATTTTCTTTGGAGCAACAGCCTGCAAAATTCATGCATCAGTAACTACTGTCAACTTAATGGAAAATTTCTTTTCTGGAACTGTCCAGGGTCTGAATCAAGACTGTAGCTCTAACTCAAAGTTACAGATATGTTTACAATTAATAATGATCTGAATATTTAATCTATACTCAGAGAGAAATATTAGCTATATATTATGTTGTTTGCAAAACAAATGCCACTGGCCAGGTAGACCATTAACTTGAGTGTGGATGTGGATGTGTGTGTGAGATTTGGATTCTGAATGAAGCTTTAAAAAAAATCAGTTATTACACTATGATGTCTGCAGTGTGGCAGTTTATAGTGATGTCCAGCACTGGGGCATCATGCCGCAGACATGTATCATGATGTCCCACCCAGTCACATTATCCTGACGCCAGGCTGAGCAGTCATAACACTAACCTCTCAATGCTGAGCACCAAGCGAGGCAGCTGTTAGTACCATTACTGTAAGTCTTTGGTATGACTCAGCTGGTCATCAAACCCATGACCTCTTGCATCTGAGGTGGATGCTCTAACCACTAGGCCACTGGAGTGGTTCAATTTTGGATGAAAATCAATTACAAAAATACAGAATGACACCTTTGAATATCTTAAAACACCTTTTTACTATATACAAAACCTTTAATAATTACAAAACTGAAGAGAAGGTGGCAACTAAATATCCAAATGTAGTAATCAAATGCAATCCTAGAATGCATTCAAAACCTCAGCACAGCTCCAGCCAGCCAGATATAAAGGGATGCTATTCCCACCACACACAAACTTGTCCTGAATCCCCTCTGCTACACCCTTCTAGGTCCCTCAAATTTATCTTGCTCTGGGGTCATTAAAATAATAACCATCTTAAATTTTTATTTTATTAATCCTATATATCTTTATTTCTATTTGTTCTAGGATATATGTTGAATTGTGTTTTCATTTGCTAATTCTTCACAAAAAAAGAGAGACCCAAGGAAGTCTGACTTAGCTCATCTGCTTATGTAACTTACCAGTTGACCATTCCACTAATAAAACAACCTAGTATGTAAACTATCTTTAAACTCTATTGTGTTGATTTTATCGTGTTGATTTTCAGACTCTTCTCAGTGAACAGCCTTAAAGCTGTCATGTGGGACAGTCTCACTTTGTTGATTGTTGCTCTTTTTTTCTTTTTTTTTGGAGGAGGGACTATCCCTATGCACGTCATAGGAATGCTAGTTATGACATACCTTTATCTTCAGACTCTTCTGAGGCTCCTCCTGCAGCCCCACCCTCTGCCCCTCTAGTTGGGGCAGAGGCAGAAGCTGATGCCTCCCCACTGGCTTGAGCTGGCCCAGCTCCCACTGACGTGGCTGGACCTTTTGATTGCCCTGCCGTGACTGTTAGTCTCTCCACCTATTAAAAAACAAGTAAATGCAGATTCTGTTATGAATTATTGATATCTTACATAAAACATATTCAGGCACAGAGATATGCACATAAACTGGGGCACATCAACCATATATTTGATGACATGAGGAGAATAATTAATTATGATTATATTACTGTCACATTTTGGACTGTGATGTAATGCAAGTTGTTCAAAAAACATTAATGCACAATGGATTCACTTCAATTTATTACTTTCAGCTACAACATGGATTCAGAGCTGTTCAGTTAACCTGTCCAAAAGAAACCACAACATCAGAGAATGAAAATGATAAACCTGAATTTATCAAAAGGATATAGAATCAGGAACCTTTACAAGGTGTTTTCATGTATTTACACCTACAATATGGCTTCCATAATGACAGAGGAACATACTATATGTTTTTGCAAGTTTCTGAAATCTTTATGCATATCAATCAATATAGATTTAATGTATTCATTATATTTTTTAATGTGTACAACCATATCTGACTAGAAGGGGTAGGTGGTTGAGGGGGTAGATTCTTGGCTCCTGACAACAATGTTATAAAGAAGGCAGTAAAAGAACCTTGAGTGTATTAATAAACTAACATTTCTTTCTTATTGTTACAAAAAGCAGAATTAGTGAATTTTCATTTTGAAAATTTAACAAAAAAATATTTTCATTTATGATCAGATGAGCAGAAATTAGACCTAAATGAGAAAAAAAAAACACATTTTGGTTCAGAAACATTTTGGTAAAGCAAGCTTTACCATTGTACATGACAAAGTTTAAGCAAGACTTGTTCAATCTATGGTCTATCACTATTTTCTCATCACTGTTGCTGTGTTGTGGTTGTACACAGCAAGAAGTATTAAACCTACATAGGTGACTAGTCCTGTCTGCTTAGACCATCCTTGAATATATTGGAAATTTTGAATGATGCTACACTTTTCCTCAATGTACTGACAAACCTGAAAAAGTCCCTCACTCAGCACTTCAGCATATATGTAATTTAAAAAAATGCTGAAATGAAACACTGACCTAGAACAAATAAAGCATTTAAAGACAATGGTCCCTCAAATGGGATTGATGCTCTATTGACCTAGAACAAATAAAGCATTTAAAGACAATGGTCCCTCAAATGGGATTGATGCTCTATTGACCTAGAACAAATAAAGCATTTAAATACAATGGTCCCTCAAATGGGATTGATGCTGTATTGACTTGGGACAAATGAACACATTAGGCATAAAAAGTAAACAATTTTTTAATTATATCTTTCTAAATAATTCAAAGAAATGCTCATACCTTTGAAGAAAGAGAATTTTCTTGTGCATCAACTTCTGCACCCCAGTCTGCCATACTTTTTTTTATATCACTGAATCTGAAGGAAGGACAAAAAGTAACTCAAATGAACATATATATGGTTTAAAGTATCTGCACTGGTATATGCCCGTTTGTACTGCTAAAATTTGTCCCTGTACTGGAAAAAATGAGACTATCAGTATTATTGTACCAACACACTGTAAAATGTTGTTTTAAGTGTTGAAGGTTAACTGTCTTGTATCAAAGTCTGTCAGAAGCCAATTAATCTTTTGATGCAATTGTAATTCCATATCCTTGCCAAGTTTGATCAGTGAATGACAGCACAACAAAGCACCAGAAGAAGAGTGTGCTTATCCCTTTGATGAATTCAGATGGCATAATGGTCCATACATATGGTATAATTCTGTCTCCCTAGTCTGTTAAAACAGACAACATATAGTTAGGGCTACAGTTTCCAGTTACCAAATTAATGAAACATAGTATTGGATTGCTGCTGCAGCTAAACAAGAAAGGGAACCAGACTAGAAACCAGTTTCCTCATGTGTAGTTGCAGTCAAAACTCAAATCAATGCCTAAAGTCAATGAAGAGATAAGCTCACTCCTTCTGGTGCTGTTGTTTGTGACTAACTGCTGTTCCTCGAAGCAATGAAAATAAAAGCACCTACATTTCTGCTTTGTAGATGTTAATACAAGCTTTTATTTCTTTTTGTTCAAAGCAAATTAATAACCACATTTATCTGCTGATGGATCCGCCTGGTTTGGATATTGCTGTTTATTTTGTGTGGATTTAGTTGGTGACTGACAGTGGAATGGGATTATCTAGTCGGAGTTTCCTCTAACACTTCCCATTCAAGTTTAAATATTTTAATGTTTATGTTGGGCTCTGGAAACTGAGCTAATCGGCTATCCAAAACCTGGAAAAAGCCAAATTCATTAAGCCTAGATCACTTGTCAGCGAGCTTTTAGTTTGTGTCATGTGACTACTGCATTGACATGTGCTCGCTGCTTGAGGAATCTGTGTTTTTGTCAGGCTGTTTGTGACAGTGACATATTTTATTGACAGGCTGTTGTGAGAATGACAGGTTTTATTGACAGGCTGTTGTGAGAGTGACAGGTTTTGGTCATTGTTCTTGACATAAATATGTTGAGAATTAGTATGCTTTAGTTTATTTTGCAAACATTATGTGACTTTCATTTAATAGTTTTTAAAGATGTTATGATCATTCTATGTAATTATCATTCGATATGATCATTTTATGGAATTATCATTAGATCTGATCAGTTTATGGAATAATAAGAAGATACTGTTTGATCATGTTTGAATAGACATGTTTGGTGTATGGAATTGCCAGTAGATATATATGATCAGTGTTTGAATGGTCAAAATATATTATCAGTGTAAACATGGAATTGTCAGTACATTCTTTATGGAATTGTCAACAGTTCTGATGAATGTATTTTTCATCAGCATGTATGATGGTACATTAGGTTCAAAACATAATACATATATATCGTATGACACATACAATGACACTGACTGTTATGCTCAAAACATAATACATGTACAGATATTATATGACACTGACTGTTATGTTCAAAACAATACAGATGTCAGGCTGTGGAAATGGCTTTTTGTTGCTCATGGATCTCTAATATCATAGACATGTATTACTGTAGGTTGAGTGATTTATTCAGTCATGTGACTAGCAATGCAAACAGATAGTACCAGGTTATATTTTCATCAATACCGTAGTTTCATCTCATCTACCACTAATTACAGGCATAACAGATATTAGAATTGCAATTTTTTAGAAAACATAATTTTTCTATCGATGTCATGCAGGTATGGATTGGCATAAGGTTGTTTAAGTTTGCTAGGCCTGCTATAAGCATCCACCCTAATCTGCCATATTGCCATGGCATTGAATTCCAATGTTTGTCAACAAATGTCAAAATATCAAAAATGACGTGGGCAGGTTAAGAGGAAACTCAGAGTAGAGAATTACACTACTGGCATGGTATTGATTTGTGATGTCTATTATCAAAGCTGCTCCTGTTGAGGTCAGAAATGTATTAATTTCATTTACTTTCAATAAAATATCATTTACAAGACAATTTTCTAATCTTTATACATCATTATGCAAGTGATAAACCATACACAGATGATAATGGCAGATCAGCATTTGTACCAGTAAAATTTGGCCTTATACAGACTTTTCATGACTTTGCTGGTACTAAGTACTGGTAGTTATGCAACCCTATTGGAATCTCTGTTATCACTGATTAAAATGGTTTGATCTAAACAAATACGATCAACTCCGAATCACAAACAAGTTTAATTCAGACTCAAATGGATCTTAGCCAGCCCAAATGGAGACTTAAAACAGCAACTTATAAATCATACAGTTTTTAAAATCGCAATCAGTCACCATTTTGACTGCTTCCATACATACTGTTGGACAGGAACCAGGTTTAGAATTGAGTGCTACAAGATAATACATCTTTATATATGTTGATGGAATATCTGTATTATGTTTTGGACCTAACAGTTAGTGTCACTGTATGTGTCACACGATATATGTATTATGTTTTGAACCTAATGTACATGTACCATCATACATGCTGATGAAAAATACATTCATCAGAACTGTTGACAATTCCATAAAGAATGTATTGACAATTCCATGTTTACACTGATAATACATTTTGACCATTCAAACACTGATCATATATATCTACTGGCAATTCCATACACCAAACATGTCTATTCAAACAGGATCCAGCAGTATCTACTTATTATTCCATAAACTGATCATATCTAATGATAATTCCATAAACTGATCAGATCGAATGATAATTACATAAAATAATCATATCTACTGAAAATTCCATACACTTACCACATCTAATGATAATTCCATAAACTGATCATATCTATTGATAATCCCATACAATGATCATATCTACTGATAATTCCATACAATGATCATATCTATTAATAATTCCATACTCTGATCATATCTATTGATAATTGCATGCACTGATCATATCTATTAATAATTCCATACTCTGATCATATCTATTGATAATTCCATACTCTGATCATATCTACTGATAATTCTATACAATGATCATATCTATTAATAATTCCATACTCTGATCATCCAGTTGATAACTCTGCATCATACCTGATAATCAAATCCAAAACAGTGATGTTTGTTGACACTCAATATCATTTTGATTATTTTTTTAAAATCTATGTTTTGATGATAGCCACTAAGGGACTGTCCATTTTGTTATATCCATTGTTGAATGTTGAGTGTTTGAGTAGGGTAGGCAGGGATCCGGCCAAAAACTGGATAAAAGATTTTTCCTATGGCTTTTAAGAGCTGAAAGCCCCATACTGGAAATATTAAATTCTTTCCAGCATAGTCAAACAAGAAGCTTTTGATATTAAGTTGGGAAGGTCCTATCCAGGCTTTAGAGTCACCAGTTCTTCCCATAAAGGGTTATAACCATAATGCCCCAGCATTCTTTAAATAATATTATATCCACACAGACATACAAAACAACTGTCCAAGAATGGCAAATCAAATCAAATCCAATGAAATCAAAATGAATATACCCAATAGCACAATACAAAACTTAATAAAATAATCAATGAAATCAAAAAAGCAGATTGATATTCAGCATGTCAGCACAAAGACCAGTTCTCAGCCAATGTGGGTATGTGAGAAAGCTTGCCAGTAGCTTCTCGTGGGTCGGTGGTTCTTTCCGGGGTTTTCCCGGGTTCTTCCTCCACAATTAATACTGGCCGACATGTATAGCCTATCGTGAGATGAAAAATGGCGTTAAACCCTACAACATCAAAGACCAGTTCAGATGATGGTGTAGACTTCTCACACACATTTATCAGCTACATGTGCCTTGAAAGATTGCATTTGACAGTAACTCCAATAGAGCTCTGAATCAGTATACTTAATCTTCTCTTGAATGCATAAAAGGATATACCTTTCCGTAATAACAATAAATTACAACTTCCTGATGACTTTTGTTGTAAATTTTTTCAATTTTTCCAGACATTTTCAAGACCCAGAAAGTCAATTACAACTCATAAAGCACTATGAAATACTAAGATTTGCTGTAATCTCACATGGATCTCATAAAGCACACATGGATCTCATAATGCACTATGAAATACTAAGTTATGTTAAAATCTCACATGGATCTCATAAAGCACTATGAAATACTAAGCTATGTTAAAATCTCACATGGATCTCATAAAGCACTATGAAATACTAAGCTATGTTAAAATCTCACACGGATTTTTTCATAATGCACTATGAAATCCTATGTTAAAATCTCACATGGATCTCATAAAGCACTATGAAATACTAAGCTATGTTAAAATCTCACATGGATCTCATAAAGCACTATGAAATACTAAGCTATGTTAAAATCTCACACGGATTTTTTCATAATGCACTATCAAATACCAAGCTATGTTAAAATATCACATGGATCTCATAAAGCACTATGAAATCCTAAGCTATGTTAAAATATCACATGGATCTCATAATGCACTTTCAAATACCAAGCTATGTTAAAATATCACATGGATCTCATAAAGCACTATGAAATACTAAGCTATGTTAAAATATCACATGGATCTCATAACGCACTATGAAATACTAAGCTATGTTAAAATATCACATGGATCTCATAAAGCACTATGAAATACTAAGCTATGTTAAAATCTCACATGGATCTCACAAAACACCTCTGAAATACTAAGCCATTTTAAAATCTCACATGGATCTAAAAAAAACACTATGAAATACTAAGCTATGTTAAAGTGTAGCATGGATTTTGTAAAGCCCTCTGAAGTACTAAGCTATGTTAAAGTCTAGTGTGGCTCTTGTAGAGACCTCTGAAGTACTAAGCTATGTTGAAGATACTGAAAAATTTACCTCTTTGTAATGGTATGGGAATACAACACAGCCTGACAGGGCCTGATTGGTTTTTGGGTTTGAAATGTAGCACTTGTCCAGGTAGACAAATTTGTATTGCAGCTGAGTCCACTGAACCAAACTAGGAATGAAAATGATAATAGAATGAAACACAAGTAACAGCAACTGCACACTACACGTATACATTAATCCTATATTTAATAGTCCTCTAAGTAGATAAATGTTTTTTTTTTATGTGCAGAAAACATAGATCTGTCACTGTCACCATGACCGTTTGACATGAAACATCCTTACTGGACAGTACGTGGCAGTGAACACAAGTACTGTGCAGAAATGATGATCAAAGACTTGGTTGTCCATCACAGTAGTCTAGAGCAGTCTTTATTGTGGGACATGATCGAAGAGCTTGGGGATATCCAGGATCATCACATGTAGGCCCTTGTCTAGAATACGTTCAAAGGGCTAGGAGATATCCAGGATCATCACATGTAAGCCCTTGTCTAGAATATGTTCAAGGGTCTTGGAGATATCCAGGATCGTCACATATAGGTCCTTGTCTAGAAACATGACGAAAGAGCTAGGAGATATCCAGGATCATCACATGTAAGCCCATGTCTAGAACATGATCACAGGGCTAGGAGATATCCAGGATCATGATATGTAGGGTCTTGTCTAGAACATGATCAAAGGGCAAGGATACATGTATATCCAGGATAATCCCATGTAGGTCCTTGTCTAGAACATGATCAAAGAGCTTGGAGACATCCAGGATCATCACATGTTGGTCCTTGTCTAGAACATGATCAAAAAGCTTGGAGACATCCAGGATCAGCACATGTAGGGCCTTGTCTAGAACATGATCAAAGGGCTTGGAGATGTCCAGGATCATCACATGTAGGTCATTATCTAGAACTTGAACAAAGGGCTTTGAGATCTCCAGGATCATCACATGTAGGTCATTGTCTAGAACATGATCAAAGGGCTAGGAGATATCCAGGATCCTCTCATGTAAGCCCTTGTCTAGAATATGTTCAAGGGGCTTGGAGATATCCAGGATCATCCCATGTAGGTCATTGTCTAGAACATGACGAAAGGGCTTGGAGATATGCAGGATCAGCACATGTAGGTTCTTGTGTAGAACATGATCACAGGGCTTGGAGATGTCCAAGATCATCCCATGTAGGGCCTTGTCTAGAACATGATTAAAGGGCTTGGAGATATCCAGGATCAGCACATGTAGGGCCTTGTCTAGAACATGATCAAAGGGCTTGGAGATATCCAAGATCATGATATGTAGGGCCTTGTCTAGAACATGATCACAGGGCTTGTAGATGTCCAGGATCATCCCATGTAGGTCATTGTCTAGAACTTGAACAAAGGGCTTGGAGATGTCCAGGATCATCACATGTAGGTTCTTGTGTAGAACATGATCAAAGGGCTTGGAAATGTCCAGGATCATCACATGTAGGTTCTTGTGCAGAACATGATCAAAGGGCTTGGAGATATCCAGGATCATCACATGTAGGTTCTTGTGTAGAACATGATCAAAGGGCTTGGAGATGTCCAGGATCGTTACATCGTTCTGTAGACCATTCTCTAGAGAAAAAGACGTTCGGAGCTCAAATTGTAGAATTAAGTCTTGAAACATCTTCTCACTCAGATGTCATACAATCGGTGATGATGAGGTGGTCATCCAAGTGCTTCACTGTTTTGCTGACAATGTGTTGCAGCATTCAGTAGCATATGCAGATGGATCTAAATTGATCCAAAGGGACTTAGAGGAAAACAGAAATGTATCCATTCAAATAAGTCATTGTACCCATTCAAGTCATTCAATGTATCCATTCAGACAAATCAATGTACCCATTCAAACAAGTCAATGTATCCATTCAAACAAGTCAACGTACCCATTCATTCAAATAAGTCAATGTATCCATTCAAAAAAGTCAATGTATCCATTCAAATCAATCCATGTATCCATCTAAACAAGTTGATATATCCATTCAAACAAGTCGATGTATCCATTGAAATAAGTCACTGTATCCATTCAAATATAAGTCAACAAACAGGTTTATATCATATGAATTTGCACATGTGACTGATAATGCAAAGCCATATTTTGAAGATGTTTCTTTTTCCTTGATTTCATTCTCTGTAAAAAAGATCAGCAGTTGTGGCTTATATTTTATACTTCCATTTGATGGTAGATTCATATCTTGGCGTTTTTTTTTCTTTCTTGTATTGCTTTCTCGCAGGCAGTAGATATAGTGGGATTTTTAAATAACTTCTGTCAGGCAGTGGATATATTGTGATTTTTAAATAACTTCTGGCAGGTAGTGGATATATTGGGATTTTTAAATAACTTATGGCAGGCAGTGGATATACTGGGATTTTTAAATAACTTCTGGCAGGCAGTGGATATATTGGGATTTTTAAATAACTTCTGGCAGGTAGTGGATATACTGGGATTTTTAAATAACTTATGGCAGGCAGTGGATATATTGGGATTTTTAAATAACTTCTGGCAGGTAGTGGATATACTGGGATTTTTAAATAACTTCTGGCAGGTAGTGGATATACTGGGATTTTTAAATAACTTCTGGCAGGCAGTGGATATATTGGGATTTTTAAATAACTTATGGCAGGTAGTGGATATATTGGGATTTTTAAATAACTTCTGGCAGGTAGTGGATATATTGGGATTTTTAAATAACTTATGGCAGGTAGTGGATATATTGGGATTTTTAAATAACTTATGGCAGGCAGTGGATATATTGTGATTTTTAAATAACTTCTGGCAGGCAGTGGATATATTGGGATTTTTAAATAACTTCTGGCAGGCAGTGGATATATTGGGATTTTTAAATAACTTATGGCAGGCAGTGGATATATTGGGATTTTTAAATAACTTCTGGCAGGCAGTGGATATATTGGGATTTTTAAATAACTTCTGGCAGGTAGTGGATATATTGGGATTTTTAAATAACTTCTGGCAGGCAGTGGATATATTGGGATTTTTAAATAACTTCTGTCAGGCAGTGGATATACTGGGATTTTTAAATAACTTCTGGCAGGTAGTGGATATATTGGGATTTTTAAATAACTTCTGGCAGGCAGTGGATATATTGGGATTTTTAAATAACTTCTGGCAGGCAGTGGATATATTGGGATTTTTAAATAACTTCTAATAATAAGAAACAGCTGATGAGCAATTCTGCTACTTCAAAAACTAATGAAAAAATAAAATACATGTCAAGTAGATAGAATAAACCAGGATTTATTTAAAATTATATAAAATTCAGTCAAAATTTTGATTTGTTATAAACTTTATAATTCAAGCAAGCCTGTTGACCATCTAATTGGAATCTACAAATTCTGCAAATGAAATAATGGGCATGATGTGTATTTTTCAAACATGTAGTATTTAAAAAGAAATCAATATTAAAATCAAACGGTATCAAGATTTTCCCGAAAACTTAGTTATTCTTTCTAAGATATGAAATAAATGAATAAAGTGAAAAAGAACTCAAACACAAGTAACATTACATTTTTTTATGCTTGAGAATAAACTGGCAAAGGTTTCATTCATATACCTCACCTGCACAAAAAGAGATAAGTCGTTTACACAAAAGTAGATAATTATGCTGATTGAAGAGCAAATTCTAAAGGAACTGAAAGGTTTCACTTTCATCAGAAATGTTCGTTATAACTAGAAGGCAAAGTCAAAATAAACTACACTAGTACATCTCCATTTTTTTCACAAATGTCAAGATACTTGTACAAGCTGTGTAACTTTGTTTTAAAAACACAGTGGTATACAAATCAAGTACTGTAATGGCATTACGTCAAGCACTTGGAAACCATGGTAGCATGACAACGAGAAAGTGAGGTATAACCTTGTATAATTCTAGTCCCAGAAGGAAAGTAAATACCATACTGGTAGGTAACAGAAAGTAATATTATAAACTATCTTAATATTACATAAATGTTTAATCCATTTTGAAACTATGTGTGAAAACTGGGAAACCTAAATTAATGCATTTCAATGTAAGGATGCAGCAAATGCTAAACAGAATCTTGCCTGCTTGCCCCAGGTCAGGAAAAGCATGTTTCTCCTGATGTGAAAACACTAAATTTGGAATGCTTGCTGTTTCAGACCATGTGAAATAATAACAGCAATGGAACACACCTCCGATTTATTTTAGTAGTTATTACTCTTTTTGGAAAACACAGTAAGAGAAAGTAATATGCTGATTTTTGTGTCTTTAATTCAAGTCACATAGTTCATCTTTAGATTTCCTTTTATAAACATTATCATTTCAATATTATAATAATTAAAACATAAAATTATTTCTTGAACTAATGTTTCATTAATAAAGCCAATCTGGATGACTTTCAACATTATCAAACAGTAATATATATAAACTGACCCACATCTTTTACTGCTTTAATTCAGACAAACCAATTTCTTCAAATTATATATTTTAAAAAATAGCGTAAATAGTTAATAATGAATACCATAATATTAAAACGTACTTTACTCGTACTGCCGAATCTTTATCCTTTAAAATCTTGAACCATTAAACCAACTTATTTCATTTTCAATCAAACCTTTGAAAATGTAGCAAATATTAATGAGCAAATATTTCATTTAAAGCAATATTAAATCTTATTTTCAGAATAGATACTATATTAATACATTTAGAATGTTCTAAATATTTAAGTTGCATTGTTTGTAAGTTAGTTTTTTTTCTTTTTCTATTTCATTATATGCTATGGAAAAATGTATTTTTGTTGTCTTAAGAAACTGCTAATTGTAACCTAATGTCAAGTAGAGGACTATATAACCTTGTTTACCTAGAAACTGCTAATTGTAACCTAATGTCAAGTAGAGGACTATATAACCTTGTTTGCCTAGAAACTTCTTATTCATGCTTTAAGGTCTGAGCATAATCAGCTGTATTATTGTTGTGACTAGTATTTCATTTGAGCTGGAATTTATTTATTTAATTCAAAATTATTCTTCTCTGGAATCAAAGACTATTCAAAAATAACATTCATAGAAATAGGGATCTGGATTTATAATGAAATTCAAATAAGGAATATTCCTGGAGTGTATTAATGTGATTCAACAAAAAGTCTGTTGGCACATCATCAGGACACAGGCCATCAACACTTTCTGCTTTGGATTTACTTTGGAATACCACTAAAGCTTATTCGGAACTTTAATATTTAGGAATTCCGTTAGTAGTTCTAGGATTATTTACGATATAATTTGCAATACCATAAGTTCTACTTTTGTAAAAATATTTTCACATTTGCATTTTCAAGGGAAATAAATTATTTGTTTAATTTTACAAAGCTTTTTGCTTCTCACTCTTTTCTATTTTGTTTTTTTTAAATTATAGTCGTGCTACTATGACATATTATGAATTAACTTACATCAAGTTCTTACTGCTCCAGTGGCCAAGTGGTTAGAGCATTCGCCTCGGATGCAGGAGGTCATGGGTTTGATCCCTGGCCGAGTCATACCAAAGGCTTACAAAAATGGTACAAACAGCTGCCTAGCTTGGTGCTCAGCATTACGAGATTAGTGTTAGGACTGGTGGAACATCATGCTACATGTCTGCAACATGATGCCCCAGTGCTGGGCATCACTATAAAATGCACACTGCAGACATTGTAGTGATGTGACTGAAAATTTTTTAAAGCTATGTTTCAAATCCAAATCACACATGCATCAAGTTCTTAGTATAATATATAATAATTTCCATAAAACCAGAGTTTACAAAGATATTTAAAGACAGCATTATAATTTGTTTTCCAGAATGGTAGATCCAGTAAAGTGGAAAATGACAATAAAGTGCTTTAAATATAACAGCACTGATCAAATGTATTGCAAACTGACTGTCAAATGACTTTACTATTACTGTCTTCAAGTCCATGTAAATTAAGCAAGCAACTGTCAAACAAAGTATTAAAGAGGTGGTGATCATGCATGTATGTTTAATTATAATGACATTAATCCAACAGGTTCTGCATACTGATGGTCAGATAGTATCATTATTATTGTCTGCACTTAAATTAAGGGCATACTGAGAAAGCAAAGTTTTATATTAAATTAAGGGCATACTGAGAAAGCAAAGTTTTATATTAAATTAAGGGCATACTGAGAAAGCAAAGTTTTATATTAAATTAAGGGCATACTGAGAAAGCAAAGTTTTATATTAAATTAAGGGCAGACTGAGAAAGCAAAGTTTTATATTAAATTAAGGGCATACTGAGAAAGCAAAGTTTTATATTAAATTAAGGGCATACTAAGAAAGCAAAGTTTTATATTAAATTAAGGACATACTGAGAAAGCAAAGTTTTATATTAAATTAAGGGCATTCCGAGAAAGCAAAGTTGTATACAGATTGAGACAATATTTAGATACAGCACCATCAATCAATTCTGTGTTACTAATTTGCATAAAATTAAAAACTGAATTATGAGGAAACAATTGATATACAGTTCATTAAACAAAGATTAGTAAAACATATTTCATTTCCAGCAGAGATAACACCACCTTTTTCAATATGTTATCATTTCCTTTATTATAATTACCGAGGTCCACAAGATTAGCAGCATATAGACATCTGCTGCTTTATTTAATTAAATCATCAATGTGAATGGTTGATTTACAGTTCATAATTTATTTTTTTGTAAATTCCTAGCTGAAACCAGAACAAAACAGATATGAGACATCAAATTACCTTTTTCAAATCCCCAAAATGTTTGTCAAAGTTTACAATAAAGAAAACATAAGGTCATCCCTTGAATTAATATCTTTTAAAAATGTTTTGAAACTTTTCATCAATAAGACCATTATGGCCAAATTACAATGCTATCAAACATTCATGAATATAAACTTAATCATGAACTTAAAACGCATATGAAAACACACTTTAGTGCTAACATTTAATTTTTAGCTTGTGATAAGATCACAGATGAGTAAACCAACTTATTCTATTTTCATTACATATGACACTGCAATGATTTAAAAGGACCCCATTAAAGACCTGTGTTGGGGTTTGAGACATGGTGCCCTTCTTTGCCACAGAGAAAAGTTTATATGTCAGTTGCCATGGCGCCCTAATTTGCCACAGAGAAAAGTTGTTATGTCAGTTGACAAGCTCCCTCCTCCCACATATAAATATAAATTTTGTGAAGATTTTACCCCACTATTGCAAGGCAAAGTGGAAAAACATTACAAATTTAAACTGCCAAAAAATGCTCTTCATGGCACCCTCTTTGCCTGGCACCTGTGAGCAATAAGCCCCTCATGCCACTGAAGCCTACCTTTACTTTTTTAAGGATAACAATTTTGTTAATGTCATTATTTTTTTAATACTGGTCCATGAAACAGTATAATAAATTTTTTTACATAAATCTAACAACATCCTTATTGACACAGACTAGATAAATAAATCTAACAAACATCTTAATTGACACAGACAAGGATAAATAAAGATAACAAACATTTAATGTATGAGCTTTTTCATGAATGATTTTCTTTGCACATAAAATCAAATTATACATTAATTTTTTTTAGAGAAAACAAAATATACAATCCTTTAAACAATGATAAGTAAAAATATGTCATCTTTTTATTGCATTTGTCCTGTATTCACAATTTGTTGTATTTGTTGGGAACTGTATTATTTCTCAATGAAATAGTGAATTATTTAAATTTTTGAGCTTCTCTTAAAGTATTTTAATTTTAAATTGGCAATGCAAGATAAAATGTTCTATTTTATTTCATCTGATTTTGTGTACGGAACTAATGGTTTCGTTTCCTTAAACGCAGTTTTGAACTGACCAACGTACAAGGGAATACTGAGAAGAATATTTGAAACAACTGCAGACGCTACATTTAAATCTAAGACCAAACTTAAATTTATTTCACAATATCCAACCACTAATTTAGCTCGATTCAACCTGGCTTTTAGTCAGAATCAGCCTGTACTCTCATTTGGACCTGGATTGATTTTGTACAGTCTCGACCCTTTGATTTCTTTAATACAGCGACATATTCATTTTATTTACGTCAGCTTATGTCCAAGTATAGTTTTGGTTATTAAATAATCATCTCATTCCTTCATTTAATGTCAATATATACATGATTCGAACATAAATTATGTTTAGGCCTAGTCCATTAGATCTTACCCACGAGTTTGTTTCTCTTCTCAGAAATGTCTTTGTAAAATTATAAAGAAGTGAGCGATTCGTATAAAACAAATTTGCACCATATAGATGTTATCAAGTAATATATGCAAAAATAATTTCACTGGATTTCAAGATACATTTGAAAAATATAATTTATCAGAAAGAAATATTCAAACAAATTGGCACAGTATTTTGTCCAATCCTGTATCAACTACGTTGATATCTTACAAAGGATAGCTTTGCATTATTATTCTAGAAAACGATACTGCAGTTCCACAGCTTTACCAAGGATAAATTAGACAGGAAAAAGAAGTATATCAATCAGACGAGTTTTTAGGAGATGTTGCGTCTTCAGCTTTAATTTATTTTTCATTAAGTTCGTTATTATATTTCTTGTAAAAAATATTTTGATACTGTTTCATTAATTACGATGGTCGTTTGCCGGGTTCTTTTAAGCTGTCAAATTGTATTTCTGTTGCTATCGATCTGTGAAGCTGAAACAGAAAGTCTGTATGATGTTCTTGGTGTAAAACGCACAGCAAGTCAAAGAGAGATTAAACAGGCATATAAGAAACTGGCTAAAGACTGGTAAGTATATTGTTTTACAGAGCAGTTTCTTGATATTTGGGCAAAATGACCTCAAACCAAACGAATGAAAAGGTGACGGAATTAGGGAGAAGTCAGTATAAAACAGTTAAGAATGTATAATATTTAAAATAGTAACTTTAAACTTGTCTTTGCAACCGAGAAGATTAAAAACCATTTTGTTGTAACTGAAGTCCAGATGTTTGATTCACTTTTTGCAGCTATTCAGAAATATACACCATTAGTATTTTTACTTTTAATTTGAAATATTTTATATGACAGGTGTTCGTTCATAGCAGAGGTCGCTTATATTAGTATGCATATCAGATGTCCGTGATACATACCATTGTCCACTTATACTGATAACCCTGGTCAGAAAGTTTTGTCCATTTCGATACATGTTTTAATGCTCTTCAAATGAATCTGTGTGTTACATTGTTCTACTTGTGACTCGTACGAATCACAGAACAACCTCAGTAACACATATAAATGTAGATTAATAGGAAAAATAGGATAAAGAAACGTAATTTAGTACTCTTAAAGCTTTTCTTGTATCAAGTATGAATTTGGTTTTGGGAGAGATCTCTTCACAAAAGTTAAAGGAATCAGGTTTGAGAAAGATGTTTTTTTTGTAAGTACAGAATGTTATTTTAGTTTACAAACATATAAAACAAAAAAATTCACCATGTGGATATTTAGAAAATCAGTCTCATGATTTTGGGACTTTTGAATTGTCTTTAATTTTTGATTACTCATTTAGCAAAAAGTGCAAATAAGCAGGAACTTAATACACAAAGTTATATGAGAAAGGATTTATTTTGAACTTTACTGTCAACAAACTAAGACAAGTGGGTCAAAATATATTAAATATAATGATTCCGTTTCAGGATCTGTGAAAATGGTTATTGTAAAATTATTTGCCTGAGATAAAAGTTACTGGAACTTTCATATAAATAAGAAAAAAGATGCTGATTTATCTATAAAATATAAAGAAAGACTTGTTCTTGTAAATATTCACAAATTATAATAACAAAGAGCCATCTCTGAAACATGAGTGAGAACAACACCGCTTGATACTTTATAATGCAGCAAGCCAGTTATGAGTAACAATGCTATCAAGTGTGGAGTGGCTGATTCGATGCTTATTATGGGGGAGGATGACTTGCCCTGTCAGAGTAATCTGTAATATTAGCAGAACTTACTGATTGGAAAAAGAGAGTGAAACAAATAATTTATGGCACACTATGTATCTTTCTTTTAATTTACAACAGGTCTTGATAGGATTTTAAAAACACATTTTTCTGTCAGGATGAATCAGTTGTATTCAGTGTAAACAAATATGCTCATGGTGTCATTGAGACTTTAGGACACTGTCAAAATGAAATACATGTTGTGTCAAGGTAATGGATAGGCTCGTGATACAACATAGTTGTCATGCATCAATCCAGGTGCAGCCTTAGGCAACGCATTTTCTTTCCATGCACGAGGCAAGTCCTCTTCACTACTTGAGTATCGCACTACAAACTTGTCCATAATAGCAGAGATCTATAATGTAGGTTATTTTGTTTTGTTTTTATTCCCCTTTATATATGCTATGTACGCGATAACAATGACTACAATGAATCACTTTTTGTGTAAATGTATGAGAAGTTATCGTTTCAAAGTGTTCCATTGTTTCTATTTATTTTCAAAATCTGAGTGAAGACAGGTAGAAAGAAATCAAAGTTGGCTTCTCCATGTCAGCCAATTTTTTATACGTATGTGAAGTTAAAATCAAATCTCCACGCTAAAAGGAATCCAAAGTCTGCTTCTGGGGTCAGCTTGCTTTGTAATAAATTAACCTTTGTATTTGATATCCAAACAATGAATTTATGGCTGTTGAAAGGTTTGTTTATTCAACACCTTGGCTTTTATTTATATGCCATCTGTAGTCATAATTGACACAAACAGGTTTTGAGTTCTTCGGTGTAAATAGTATACATGGCATTAATAATACTTTTTTTAACCCGTGGTATCAAAATGAATGGCAGGTGCTTTCGAGCAATGGGGTTGATAATTCTCACTCTCTTCTCTCTCTCTCTCTCTCTCTCTCTCTCTCTCTCTCTTTCTCGTGTGTGATTTTGCAGGATCCAGTTATCATTCTCATGACATTCAAACCTTTGAGGACAGCCAAACATGATTTGTTTCTCAATATTCATGTCAACGACCAATGTGTTGTGTTATCTGACAAAAAGCAATTAAACTATGGATGCATGCACTACATATACGGAGTTCATGGATGTATTTTTCTTTTAATAAAATGCTAATGTCGACCAAAAAAAGTGAATAAATTATAACAGTACAAGGTTAGTTTCTTTCATTTTATTATCAAATACGCATTTTATTTATCTATTTCATTGTAACATGCGGTGTGGCCAATTGCGGCAGTGGAGGGAAGTTTGGTAATTGATCCTAATTAATCTGATAACGAATTAAATGAAAACATAATGTTTTATCACACTTTATTCACTTAACCACAGTAACAAACTACAAAGATGTATACCACAGAAAAGAACATGTTTTTTTTGTTTAAGGTTTTTTTGGTTTTTTTTCGCTACCTAAACACTACAAAAGACACAAACAGGGAACTACATATTTTACATTTCCATCGAAATAATTATAAGAATTAGATCAAGTTATTATGATTACATTATTGACACATCCTTTCCATACTACTTTTTCTATGATGATAAGAATAGTTTTTATATTTTTCCCTTACAAGAATGAACAAATAATTGAATACAAGTGGAGATATCCAAGCAGAATGCCATACATTTGTTGTGGAATTACAGATTTGAAAATTTTCCACCTTATTATTAATTTCAACAATACATTGAGGTTTGATTAATTAGGAACAATTACCAAACTTATGACTTCTGATACCATAATTGGAGCTGTTAAATACAACGCGCTGAGTGTCAGATGGCTTCGTTTGATGGGAACACACCTTTTCCAAGCTGAAACTAACACTATCTTCTGATGCTAATATTTTATAACAGTGTTTACAATAGCCACTGCTTTGATCATGCAGAAGAACATCCACTGAAGTTAGTCTTTGTTAGGGAGAGGCCAATTGGTTGTGAGAGGGGGCAAAGGCACGTGTTTTGAAATGTGTTTCTCGCTCTGACTTTCTTATATAAAGGACACTATGCCATTCCTTTTCTTGCTTTAAATAATTCACGTCAGCTATACTATAACATCTCGTATTTCAAAACAAGGCACAATTCCCTCCTTATAAGACAGGCAAAATGTGGCATCGATAGAAGGTGTTCAGCCACCAGAAAAAAAAGCAGAAGTTGAATGAGAATGATGAGGAATAATTCTTATGATAGGGAAAAGCGTAATGGAAAATTTCAGAAGAAATGGACAAAAGACAGGGAATGGCTGAATTATGATGAGGAAAGGAATGTTATGTGGTGTAACTGGTATATGCAATTCGCAAAAACAAACACAGAAAACATCCAGTTTTGTTGCGGGTTGTTCAAACTTTAAAATTGAATCGGTAAACATACATGAAAGCTGTGTGACATTGCTTTGTGAACAGGACTAGTAAAGATTTGGCAGGACTAGTAAATTTCTCAATATTTTGGCCATATGACTCTTAACGAGAATAATAGAAGGTACATTGTAACAAATTTTAGCTGAGTAACCAGATTACATTATTGTAATTGCAAGTTAGTAAAAATGTTTAATCAACTACCCTAAATCAATTTTTTTTAAACCCTTCTACAAGTTCACAATAATAGCACTATCCAAGATTTCTAAACATGTTTGAAACAACCCCTGTACTATGTACATGAGGTCAAATGCACACATGACTTCAAATCATACTGTTCGTCCTAATTTCTTTTGTTGTGGATAAAACCTTACCATAACTATTCATACATAATACTCTAAAATGCATAAAATGCTTCTTTATTATCTGTAAATGAACTAAACCCTTGTTTCTTCCTTTTTAAAAGGAGGGGTTTTCGTAATGTAATCACTCACTTTATATAGCTTCATTACAGCAGTCCATTGGTAGGATTGCAAACTTATGGTTTATTTATTTGTCTACATACTTGTAGTGATTTTACACATTGGTTGAATAGTATCTGCTTCACTGCTTTTTTTTCTGCATTTTCACAAATGTGAGTCAAGTTAGAAAACAACTTTGACCATAAAATGCTTTTCGTGAATAACACTACATAGCACTGTCTAACCCTATGTAAATGATTTTAAAGCTAAATCTTCAATAACATAATACCTAGAATTTGCTTTCTATGCATTGTATATTTTTTCTGAATATATTTGCCCAGTGGTTTATGAAAACAATCTAATAAACTTGTACATCCCAGACATAGCCATGTCTGCCATTATTTTACTGTTAGTAACACTGGTACATTTACTGTTTTAAAGTAATCTTATGATGAAATAGTATACAAGTGGCAGTTAAAATATCCAGATTACCGATTCTTATCTTAAAACAAAAATTGCTATTTACATACTATTGTTAAAATTTCAAAACACAAGTTTGTATGTTTTTATCATCAAGGGGTAACGTGTGGAAATCAGTCATGATAGTTGCTGCCTTACTCGGAAAAGGGTTAATGGTCAATCAACTATCAAAACACATGCCTGTGAATGTGCAAGAGAATGTATGCATAATTGATATCAAATCTAGGCTAGCTACTGCTGGCTTGATGAAATCATTATGCTATAACTCGATGTTAGAATTAACCTGGCTAAGGCAAGGGGGCATCTTAAAAAGTATGGTCGGTCAACAAACATCCCGAAAAATGGCAGTGCGAAGTTGTTTTCACTTTCCTAAGAGAAGAAGGTGAAGTTTACATTTTTTGGGCGATATAGTCACCCACCTCACCTGGTAGCATGGCCCCTGCATACTCTCATATATGATGTTGAACATGACAAATTTTATTGGTGCATTTACTGAATCTGACATAGTACCTTAATAATCGCACTCTTCATATTTTGGTCAAGGTTAAAAAATATCCAATGATGAGAACATTTTGTCTTGATCCCAACTGACTGAATTGGAAGGATTAAGTGGTTACTTAGACCTGCCTTGAACATTGTTATTTTGGAATTTCAACCCCAGCGTGCAAAGTGTCTCATTACCTCTTAACTTTGTTGATTAAATCAGTCTTAAAAGCAGATGTTAAATATGCTTTTGTTCCTTTTGACATAGGAGGAAATATAGACTAAACCTCCTCAACAGACAGTGACCAACATATGGTAAGGGAGCTAACTCTTCTACCACATGCATATATTTAATCCGGACACTTTTACAATATGACTTTGTTGGTATGAGCTTCTTATAACAAGGTTGAACCTTACAAATGTATCAGAGAAACTTAATAAACAGTTTATGTATTACATTGCATATGGTATGTCACTTGCAGCATGTGGAATGCTAAATCGGGTCAAGAATGAGAAAAATGTATATTATTAAGAGGTTATTGTCCATCTATTGTCTAATTATTGCCATCATTACCTTTATACAGACAGAATTTTTGTGCTACATGTTTTGGAAATAATGCTTTTGATATTTTCCTTCAGGCATCCTGACAAAAATGATGACCCTGATGCTGCAGATAAATTTACCAAGATAAATGAAGCTTATGAGGTAAGTGAATGGCCATGAACTCATAATAACCCAGTATTTCTATGATGATTTGATAATAAGTCCATCCCCTTGATTTTGTGTTTTAAATTTATGTATTGTTATCTTATGTCAAATGATAACTCTAGGTCATCCTATTTTTCATCAAATTCATTAGGTATGTGCCCCGATCTTGTCGTAGAAAAAATATTATATGTATATACATTAAAACCTGTCATGATAGATTGCCCCTTCTGCCAACAAAAAATGGTCTCTCAAGACAGGTTGTCTCTAATAACAGGTTTTTACAAAAAGACCAGTTTCCAGTACAGTTTAAAGAAAAATAACCACAATCATTGTATATATTATCTAATCTTTATTACTAGTTCTTGCTAAAAGATATGCTTTCATCTGAAAACAAAATTATATAGCAATAAAGATATACTTCTATCATTAAACACGAAATCACATTTGCATTTGAAGATTACATGTACATTAGCATACATGTATTAGTATATGAAATCATTTCTGATTTACTCCTTTTCCTTTTTAATACCCTAAATTTGTATTACATTCGTTTAAACCGCTATTTTGCAAGAGGTCTGGACTTTTTCACTTCTTTCAATTACAAAACTATTTTCTCCAGTGTAAAAATTTGTTTTTGTTGGAGGTTCATCTAGTGTTTAGTTTTAATGTCAACTGTTGAAACGGTTTTGATGGGCTTTTGGAAAAAATGAAAAATCTATATGTGTAAATTGCATATCTAACAATAATTAAATATGAAAAAAACAGTTAACTCATCCAGAAACAGAATCATTTACTCAGAGACAAAAGTCGACGGCTTCATTCAAAGAAGACATACATGGATTAATTCTATATTAAAAAAAAGTGTGTAACCCCATCGCTCCAACTTGAACAGATGACAGCTTGGTGATTGGGATGTAATCATTGTAACATTGGGGGAAAAGACACAAACATCATAAGTCGTTCACACTATCAACTGAATCCTGCAAACGATTCTCTTTTGCTGGTTTGATAGACAAAGACCTTATTCACCCCCAGGCAATAAGGATTAACTCTAAAAACAATATCCATGACCACTACGTCAATTTCGGCACTACACTGGCAATTCATGACATGTACATTAGCCTGGTTTATGGACTATATCATCTATCAATGGTGGCCAGAATCCTTTTTTGTTTTTGTTCTTTTCATATTTTTTTATATATCAGAACACTCATTATTAACCAAGCAGTTGTTGTTACAAATGATTACATATATGTCGGTGGTGTCTATGTTCTCTTGATTTGGTCGTTCATAAGGATACTGGGTCATACTCAAACGTATGGGCACTAGCTACGCGAAGGCCAGGAGTCAGGCTAAGTGCAGAATAATCTACAATTACTTTAGTTTGGTTTACAATAGAAACTATAAAACACTATAAGCATACCTACAAAATTTAAGATAACCAGCCAATTTCTTTTTTAGAATGGTATAAATGGTCATTGTTACAGGGATTAAAAAAAGGCCGGTTGAGTTTATCCCAGCTTTTGTGATGAGGTCGTTCATAGCAGTGTCAGAATGTATATTTTGCTAAGACATCACAGTCACTGGTCGTGGTCAGCAGATGGTCACGCACGACAGAGTTTATATAATAAAATCGATCCTTCCATTGTTATTGTAGTCAGAAATGACAGGTGGTCGTTCATAGCAGAGGTCGCTTATAACAGGTTTTACTGTAATATTTCATTTTAACGTCCTCAAAGACCCTACAATTTTTTTCCAATAATTCAAAAATGTATTATTAAGTAATTGATTCAGTGCTTGTAATTTATGTACTCAAACATTAAATCCACTAGTCTTTCCAAATTTAACTTAATGATGTGCAAATTGCCTATTGAATATACATTGCACCACTGCCTGTCTTGCATTCCAAACTAACACCCTTGATAGAAATGAGTCACAACTCTTCCAAGGGTCCTTTAAAGGGGTTGCTTTGCTGTGAACTTTCTATTTAACCCCAGAGAATCAAAACCATCTCAGGTCAGAGGTCACTTTAGTCTCTGGAAAAATACAGCTTAGAAATGATGCTCAAAAACAATTGACATCCCTGGCCAAAATGCTGTATCTACATAATGTAATGTTCTTTTTATGTTTACACAAACAATAGTCACAACTTACCTCCTCTGACAACAATAGATATCCCAAGCCACAGCTTACATCACCGTGCAAGGACTTTCATATAGTATAATGTCATTTATGTGTTCACACCTAAATATTTAGCTTTTGGTGGAAGGCTAAATCGGTGTATGATGCATGTACATGTCATTTATTACATTGAGGCACCAGACTTGGCATTTACCTTTAAAATAAATTTATTACATTAAGCCACCAGACTTGCTATTTACCTTTAAAATAAATTTATTTGGTTATGTATGGACCATCAACCAATCTAATACAGGGGGTCAAAATCTAGATAAACACGAGATACATATCTGACACTTATGTTATAAGTGTATATATCAGTATCAAATCTGCTCTGTGCATGAGGAAAAAAAACAAGCATGGTAACTGTTTTTGCATTCAGGTTTAGCTCACCTGACCACAGGACCCAGAATCCATTTTGTGTTCTCAGTCATCCATTAATCAGTGATTGGCCATTATTGCTTTTTACCATGCCAGAGTCCATAATTATGATTCTGTTTTATTTAGAATTGGAATATTGGCTTATCTATAAATAAATAAAAATCTTGGACAAGGTCAGTAATGAGCAGTATCCTTGCATATTAATGAGCTAATCTTGTATCTGACTGGCTACCGCGCTGGATGCCATATTCCTGATTTGATTTTGATCAAACTTATAATATAGGCCAGTGTCAGTAACATCTCAGAATAGTTTTATAATGGGCAAGGTACAGGTATTCTAATGAGGTGATCTCACATCTGATTGGAACTCAGGAGGCACTGTTTCCAATCACATGTTGATCAGTATATGCTTATATCATCAAGATCTTGGATGTGGTCAGTAATGAGTGATCTACATATATATTAATGAGGTGATAGTGCATGTTATTGGCTGATCTTTGTGGGCCAAATTCTGATAATCATGGTAATCACAACACAATAAATTTCTAATATCTTTTCACAATTGATGAAGAAGGAAATAGCAAAAACCTGTAGTCAAATAGTTTATTTCAGACACTTTGCTAGCATTTGGGAAATATTAGTAGGTAATGGCTGTTTTGGCTAGTGCTAATGGGAACATAGGTCCACTTATACCAACCACAGATTTCAAAAAATCATCTGATGCTGAAGAACTTTTCTTACATTTTGCTGAGATATAATTTAAGTGAAAATCTTTTTCATCGAAGCTCATTAATACTTCTTGGACTAAATCATTATTTTGGAATTATAGTGAATTAATTCAAGGACCTTTTGGATTATATTATTGTGTTACATCAGTTGTGCTACATTCCAAGCCATTAGCTTAGTTCAGATTACAGGCACATCAGCACATTCAATATTGGAATTTATTTGGAACACTTTTAATTCATTCAGAACTCTATACATTTGGGCTTGTGTTAAAATTTGTAGGACTCCTATGATTTAACTCACAATAATATAGGTTATTTTTATTCAATTTTCACTTTTTATTCCAGAAAAATAAATTATTTATTGAATTTTACAAAACTTGTTGGTTTGTACTCTTGTCTGTCACTTAAGACCATAGAGTTGTAACACTTATAGGAAGTTCCCAATTCTTTAATTTGTCCTTTATGTTGTTCCTTTGGGTTCTGATAGTGATCACTGTTAGACTAAACAGTATCATACAGTCATGCCAATTCTTTAAGTTGTCCCCACAGATCCTGATGGTGCACATAGCAGATAAATCAAATCCGTACAGACATACCAATTCTTTAAGTTGTTCCCACAGATCCTGATAGTGATCATTGCTAGATGAATCAGATCCATACAGTCATACCAATTCTTTAAGTTGTCCCCACAGATCCTGATAGTGATCATTGCTAGATGAATCAGATCCATACAGTCAAGCCAATTCTTTAAGTTGTCCCCACAGATCCTGATAGTGATCGTTGCTAGATGAATCAGATCCATACAGTCAAGCCAATTCTTTAAGTTGTCCCCACAGATCCTGATGGTGCACATAGCAGATGAATCAAATTTGTACAGTCATACCAATTCTTTAAGTTGTTCCCACAGATCCTGATAGTGATCATTGCTAGATGAATCAGATCCATACAGTCATACCAATTCTTTAAGTTGTCCCCACAGATCCTGATAGTGATCATTGCTAGATGAATCAGATCCATACAGTCAAGCCAATTCTTTAAGTTGTCCCCTCAGATCCTGATGGTGAACATAGGGCATGAATCAAATCTGTACAGTCATACCAATGCTTTAAGATGTTCCTTAAGTTATCTCCTCAGATCCTGAAAATGAATGTTTGCTTGATGAATCAAATCCATACAATCACAACAATAAGAGTTAATTATTCTTGGACAAAAATGGACTTGCTCAGTCATTTTTTTAATCATTTACATCTTGCAGACTTTAGGACGTCCTGATAAGAGGCGAGAGTATGATGACTTTGGCTATACCTCAGCCACAGGAAGACAACCCAGTCAGCCACATGGGGGATTTCACGAGAATTACAATCCATTTGGTGCCTTTGAGCAATTCTTTGGCAGTGGCAATGGATTCCAGTTTCACTTTGGGGGAGACTTTGGTGGCATTGACAAGTACAGTATATCACTAAGGTCAGTAGTCTAAATACTTCCTGAAACATTATTATCTTGCCTTCCAGAGCTCTCTGTAGAATTCATCCCAGTCTCCTGGGTGTGTGAGTGAGGTCAGGATCCACAGTTTTATAGGGTTGCGCCTCCTGATGAAGGACATTTTTTAAGCAAGTCTAATATATGACAGTAGCCTTTGCCAGTGATTACTTGTTGTACACATCTCCTGTACTCATCTCTTCTTTACAGACTTCTTGTCATTGACTGATGTCCATGACTAATTTGGATTAATGTAGTCCATTACTGTGTAATTTTGGATAAAATGAACTTGTTTAAATTAAAACTATACAATCACACCTATCCTGGGACAAATAGAACAGAGCTTTATTAGGTCTTCAGGGTCATGTTTGATTTTCATCATCATGTATCAGTTTGAGTATTGCTTGGGGAAAGAGTGTTGGTGGTTGCACCCATGTGAACGTTTAAAAAAAACCCACAAAACAAGGATAATGTTGATTTCATATATGTAGGACGAAGTCATTGACCTTCTTGGGCTTTGGAACTTACTGTAATTTCTGGAAACTTCTGGAAAGTTTGAACAGTAGTACCACTCAGGTCTCTAATGGTACTTGCATGACCTTCAAAACCTCCAATAAACTGTTGAGAGCTGGCAACTACATGTTATAGCTGTATTACACTGTTTAATGTTTTTATTTTTTTAAAATTACTTTGTATATACTGTTATTTAATATGTGTATGTTGTGATTATGTGAGTGTGAGAAATATGATAGTTATAAGTTTACCAGTGTTTTAAACCCTTCCAACAAAATATATTTTAGCTTCATTATTAAAATGTGAATTTGTAGTCATTTTGTTATAGGCGTACGGTATTAGTGATTTTTTGCTGCAAATTTGTACAGCAGTCACCACCTGTAATATTGTAATTTCCAAAATATTAGTTTAAAAAACTTTATAATTTCATTGGCAGTTTCATCTCATTAAGACTAACAGGGGGCCCCGAGCGGCCGAGTGGTCTAAAGCGCTCACCGTTCCGGATCACTGCCATCTCACCTCTGTCTGCGTATGTTCGAGTCCAAGGCTCGGCTAGCGTGGGTACGTGGGAAAGCCTGCCAGTAGCTTCTTGTGGGTCGGTGGTTCTTTCCTGGGTTTTCCAGGGTTCTTCCTCCACCAATTATACTGGCCGCCATATATGGCCTATCTTGTGCTGAAAAATGGCGTTAAACCCTAGAACAACAAAAAATTAAGACTAACATCTTCCAGTTGATACAGGTCAGTCTCAATCTTGAAGATGGTTTCCTTTTGACCACTCAAGAGATGTTTTGCCTTGCCCTGTGCTGCCTCCCTCCTACTTCCTCTCACATCCCCCACCCCCTCCCCCGTCCTCCTGTCCAACTCTTGCCACTTTATTTCTTACTGCAACCCCTGGGCATATATGAGTAGATAGATTATTCTGAATTTTACTAACATGCACTGATCACCTTTAGTACCACAGAACATACATTTTTTAGCCTTAAAAAAAGACAACAACATCATTCCTGGATGTTTGGCAGGTATGGTCTCTTTTAACATATATAGTTTGTGTTACTAATTATAGAAACAAGCTTTATGGACCTGCTAAAATTAGCAATAAATGATAGAACCAATGGCCTTTCATGTCATGAGGCAACTAAACGTAAATGATTAGCCTTGATAATTTTCATCTCACCAAGATATGTATCACTGATGGTAATCCTAGAATTTGTTTTTAAATTGAAAAATCACAGTAAGTTCTGAAATATTGTTTCAAATGTTAATATAAATTCACTAGTGACATATTTAATTTAGTTAATTGGGTTATGACATGTTGGTTCTTCCATCTGATCTTTTGTATATTGGTATTACTTCCAAGTTATGAATCATCAATATTCTCAGTACTTTGATCTATTTGTTGCCTTTATTTGACTTACTGGACACGGAGTATTTGGACCAAAACATTTTCATACAAAATACTCTTGAGGTAGACTAATGAAATCCGGTATGCTTGTCTAAATTCATTTGTACATAATTTTAAATAGATTTTCATCCCATTGGTTTTGTGTTTTTTATTTGAAATTTTTTACTATACTTTTAAGTTTCTGGATGTTTAGGTCTGCAGTAAGTGTTTTACAAACACCAATCTAGTATTAAGTTTTTCTACTTTATTAAAGAAATAGTTTTCCATTTAACAAAAAGGTAACAGTTTGCAGAAAATCATTGCTTGATGAATCACTGTCTTTATTTTCAGGCAGTATGAAACCATTATTCTCCCCAACAGCCACAGGAAGCCCTGTGTAATTTATGCATATACTGACTTTTGTTTCAACTGTATGAGAATCGAGAACTATGTTGAGAAATACCTTCAGGAGCTCAAGTCTGTTGGTAAGATTTGCTTTGAAAAGAATGCAATTATACAAGTTTAATCCATGAATTTAACATATTGGTTAGAGAATCATTTTAACTGCTCCGATGGCATAAGTGGTTAGAGCATCTGCTTCAGATGTGGTGGGGTTGCAGGTTCTAACCCCGGCCAAGTCATAATGAAGATTTATAAAAGTGGTACTAGCAGCTGCCTTGCTTGTCGTGCAGCATTTAAAGATTAGTGTTAGGACTGGTCAGCCTGGTGTCAGCATAATGACTGGGTTGGACATGATGTTATATGTCTTTGGCATGATGCTCCAGTGCTAGACATCACTATAAACTGCCACAATGTTGACCTCATAGCAATATGACCAGAATTGTTAAAGCTTTGTTAAAAATCCAAAACGCACACACACACATAGAACATTTTTCTTGGTAAGTGAAAACATTCAGTTTGCTCATTCATTGATTATCAAATCATACAATTCTCAGTTACCATGAATTGGACAAAATGAGTTCTGGAAAATCTTGGCAATAAGTGTTCACATTATTTGGGAAATAAACTTTTGGACCAACAATGAAATTGGCACTTTAAACTGATTATAATCATTAGCAAAGGCATGGGACAGCACTCCACCATTATAGTGAGATGGCATTATTATGAGGTACATTATACATATACTTTAAATTACCTTTACCAAGCCCACCATCATAAAGAGTAGTGTGTTATAATGAAGAGTGTGTTATAATGAGTCAGTGCTATGTATCTGGTGTAAGTATATAGCAGACTTTTTAAAGTAAAGTCTAGTCTTGGTATTTTGACATAATTTTACACAAACACACACACACATAGCAAAAGTATCAAAGCTCATTTAATGGCTTCACTATGATTTGTAAAATTACTGGATAGTTTTTCGCTTCGTGCAGTGCTCACAATTAGTGGTTGTCTTAGCCTATTTAATTTTCTGTTGGACAAGTAGTTTTCATAATTTTGATAAACCAGTGGCCAGTAAAACTTAGTTTGTCACAAATCAGTTAATTTTTATGCTATCATGCATAATTTTTTTTAATCTGAATGAGTTGATTTTCACTAAGTTTATTGCATAAATCCTTAAGATTGAATTGCTCCCCTTGAGTGTAAGAACAAATGAGGATTTTACTAATCATATTTCAAAACAAGACCTATAAATCGTTTCTTTTTTAAATTAAATACACAAGTTTCAACATATTTATTCTGAGAATAACTAATCTAAACCTGTCGTTGTTGCAATGTGGAAAAACCATATTCATGACACAGAGAGCACATGTTAACACGTTAGTCATGTGATGCTGACAAAATCAATGTTGATGTGTTCTCGGCCAAATAAATCTCAGTGTATAAGGCTATCTAAGTTGGCAGGCTGAGTAGTAAGCAGCGCGTCTATGCTTACAATGCAATTTTGGAGTAGGAGAGGTCAGAGGAAACTCGGACTTAAAGACTGTATCAGATTTATGAACTTGTCTAACTACTGTTGTAGTGCCATGGTTATTACGACAGTTGTTATGATTAACCATTATTCTTTTAAAGATTAGCTTCAAAATTTGCTTTAAAATTTATATCTGTTGTAAAACCCAATTCATTTGTTATAATAAGAAATCTTTACACCCTCCTTTCACTGTAGCATAACTGGTACCACTATAAATCATTTGTGGAGTTACAGTACCTAATGGCAAGTGTGAATTAGGTCTGTCTTTTTCACTTAATATGCATATTTGTTTGTTTTTCTTTTCTGCATGAAAAAGCTTGATAAAATGTCTACTAGTCACCTTGATTTAGAGTTAATTTCTGGAGAATCATTATTTTTCTTGTGAACTTGCTGTGAATTTTTTCAAGTCATTTGGTGATTTCCTAAAGGAAGATTTTTATTTCTGAATTAGGAAGGATCATAATGTTTGAGAAATAACATTGATGTTAATCTAGATATGTTTTGTGGGAAGGACTAGTGAAGATTCAGCAGGACTAGTCAATTTCTCAATCTTCTAGTGCTTCTGGCTGCAAAGAATTTTTTTAAATTCTAGACCTGTCATGCTGGTGTTGAAATTCACTTGCCCAAAAGTATGTCAGAATTTCAATATAGGGTTTTTTGTTTGTTTTGGAAATTGAATATTTGGATAGATAACCAAGTCTGTTAGGGCACTTGGGTAACTTGAGGTTCATTTGTCCCAGACAGTCGGACAGCTGTTTATTTAACATATTAAAAAAGAATTGAACTTCAAATTTTACAGGATTCATTAGGCCATGAAACTTGAAGATCAGTTACACATTGTGTAAATAATTCTAATAGAGCAAAGAAAGTTCAAGGATAGCGTATAATACAATTTTTTAAGCTTCATGACTTCGTAAATCCCATAAAATATGATGTATGATGTTCAATTCTTATGATTACAGTTATTAAAATAATAACAAATCTCAGGAAATATGTAAAAGATCTCTATTTTAACTAATTAATTATAAATACTTCCAGAGCATACAAGAAGAGCAAACGAATACATATAGAAGTACTTTCTTCCTGTTGTGAACTTACAAATTATATTTTTTTGCATCGCATAGTATGATTTCAATCAGTTTGTTACAAAGGCTTTAAAAAATGTGTAATTATATAACTATAAAAGGATTAGTTCTTTACAATAAAAAATATGTTTTATATACAAGGCTATGTTATATGGAAGTTTGTTATAGTTGAGGCTGGCTGTATAAAGCTTCCTTATCAGTGGTTTAAAATTTTTAGGTTCGCTAGAGTTTTCTCATGTTTGGTATATTGTGACCATTTTTTCATTTGTTTTAAGGACTTTGTGCTGCCACTTTCCATGCAGGAAGAGAAGCTGGTCTGGTAAGTCACCTCCGTATTACCAATGTTCCTGTAATAATGGCTGTCAGTGCAGGAAGAATCACCTACTTCAAAGGCTCAGTTAACACACAGACACTCCGAGACTTCACTAGGACTCTCTTCTCACCCACTACATTCTCCAAGGTAAAACTCTCCACTCACTCAATCAGGGTTCCATTACTACACAATATTGTAGCATCTTCATAGAAATAATTTGGTTCCCCAACCATATTTAGATGGAGGATGTAGGGTTGGAAGTCTAATTCATCAAGATCTCCATGACATCTTCACAAAATGAGTCTGATAAAAAAAAAGAAAAATTATCTTGTAACCCCATTACAAAGTTTTCTGAAAATTGGAAAAGTGATTTCCTTGGTTTGGTGGTTGAGATGATTTAATACATTGTTGTGATAATGAAGTGATGTTGTTTCACATAAACCTGAACCGTTTCATTGGTAGATTTAAACATACCTCCTGTGTCAGTGTCTGTTTGCAAAGTAATGTTTTTTTATATCCAGACAAGATTATAATATAATCTTGGATTAAATGATTGCGGAAAATATTATCAAGACCAATTCTGGCAGTTTTGCTTCTAAAATTTTTAAGGCTTATGTGCCCATTATAGTTCTTACACAGTGTGTTTTGGCCACTTGTTCCAAAGTAAGCACATTGGAAGTCATTTGAAACAAATACATAATGTAATGACCAAACTAGGCATATAAACCTTAACTGAAGCATCATCTCATCATGACAGAGCAATGTAACATTTTACCAGACCTTTTGTGATGGAGATCATAGAAAGTTGCATAAGAATCTGATCAACTGAGACTAATAGTGTTGTTTATGTCTCCTGCACATATTCATGCCATTCTTATGTCACATACACATATTCATGCCAGTCTGTATGGCTCACACATATTCATGCTATTCTATATGCCATGTACACTTAGTCATGCTGGTCTGTATGCCACATACACATTTTCATGCCATTCTATATGTCACATACACATATTCATGCCAGTCTGTATGCCACACATATTCATGTCTGTCTGTATGCCATATACACATATTCATGTCATTCTTTATGCCACATACACATATTTATGTCATTCTTTATGTCACATACACATATTCATGTCTGTATGCCACATACACATATTCGTGCCATTCTTTATGTCACATACACATATTCATTCTGGTCTATATGCCACATACACATATTCATGCCAGTCTGTATGGCTCACACATATTCATGCTATTCTATATGCCATGTACACTTAGTCATGCTGGTCTGTATGCCACATACACATATTCATGCCAGTCTGTATGCCACACATATTCATGTCTGTCTGTATGCCATATACACATATTCATGTCATTCTTTATGCCACATACACATATTCATGTCATTCTTTATGCCACATACAAATATTCATGTCAGTCTGTATGCCACATTCACATATTCATGCCAGTCTGTATGCCACACACATATTCATGTCTGTCTGTATGCCACACACATATTTATGTCTGTATGTCACATTCACATATTCATGCCAGTCTGTATGTCACACACATAGTCATGTTTGTCTGTATGTCACATACACATATTTGTGTCTGTACACCACATACATATATTCATGTCTGTCTTATTCATGTCTGTCTGTAAGCCACATACACATATTCATGTCATTCTTTATGCCACATACACATATTCATGTCATTCTTTATGCCACATACAAATAGCCATGCCAGTCTGTATGCCATACGGGGCCCCGAGTGGCCGAGTGGTCTAAAGCGCTCTCCGTTACGGATCACTGCCATCTCACCTCTGTCTGCCTGAGTTCGAGTCTCGGATTCGGCTAATGTGGATATGTGAGAAAGCTTGCCGGTAGCTTCTCGTGGGTCGGTGGTTCTTTCCGGGTTTTTCCGGGTTCTTCCTCCACCATTAATACTGGCCGCCATGTATAGCCTATCATGTGCTGAAAAATGGCGTTAAACCCTACAACAACAACAACAACAACAACTGTATGCCATACACATATTCATGTCTATATGCCATACACATATTCATGCCAGTCTGTATCCCACATACACATATTCATGTCTGTCTGTATACCATACACATATTCATGTCTGTCTGTATGCCACATAACACATGTTCATGTCATTCTTTATGCCACATACACATATTCATGTCATTCTTTATGCCACATACAAATAGCCATGCCAGTCTGTATGCCATACACACTTTCATGTCTGCATGCCACATATACATATTCATGTCTGTCTGTATGCCATACACATATTCATGTCTGTCTGTATGCCACACACATATTCATGTCTGTCTGTATGCCACACACATATTCATGTCTGTCTGTATGCCACATACACATTAATGCAAGTCCATGTCATTCTGTCTGTCCCAAGAACAGTCATGGCTTGTAATGTTTGGAAAAATGTTTGCCAGTGTAAAGAATCTGTAATAGGTTATTATGAGAAAGGGATTTTGACCATGGAAATAATCAATTTTCACATCTGTTTATGAAATTCATTTATGTTTAATTATGTTTTCATGGATCATTATTACTCTGCATTCAGTACTTTGTATTTGTGCTCATTCTGCATTTTCTATTTGCTTTTCTATCTTTCTGTTTGCATTCATTCTCCATTCCACCTAGTTTGCATTCAGTTTGCATTCATTCTCCATTCAGTCTAGTTTGTGCACACACATACACACAAGCACACATACACACAAGCACACACACACACATACACACAAGCACACACACACACATACACACAAGCACACATACACACAAGCACACACACACATTATGCCACCCAATTAATTCTCTAACCTGGTTAAGATGGTGTATTGTGTAATGCATACAGTTCTCTTCTTGATCCTGAAATTTTGAAATCTCTTACTGGAAAATTAGAGTGATATTCATGGATATTTGCATTATTGATGTATCCTGTATAAAATATGATTGTGATATTTTATGACTATTTACTTGATTGATATATCTTGTATAAAAAAAATATGGCCCTTTTTTGTCTCACCACTTTTTGAGAAAAATGTAAGACATGGTGATGCTAAAGTCATTCATTGCTAAAAATCTTGGATGCAAGTCAGGAACTTAGCAATTGCAAGAAACAGTCTTGTTTTGAACCCTTGCTTATCAAAAAATATTAATTGAACTTTGTACATATAACTCTTGAGTCCAAGTTTAAAAGTCTTCTGCATCTCTTCATAGGTAAAAGATGAGACTTACCAGGGATTTTTAAATGGTTTTATAGACAATCGTGTAAGGGCCATCTTCTTTGGCCCCAAACAAGACCCAGGGACCCGGTTTTTGGCCCCTGCCTTCTACTACCAGGATAACATAGCCTTTGCTTATGTCTGTACCATGGACCTAGAAACAAGAATGTTAAAAGAGAAGTACAATATCAACAATAACCGGGAAACTCTTCTACTATTCAGTGAGGAAACAGATACTCCAGTGGCTAGTATTAGTGTAAGTATCAAGTATATGTGTAAGTATCAAGTATATGTGTAAGTATTAAGTATATGTGTAAGTATTAAGTATTAGTGTAAGTATTAAGTATTAGTGTAAGTATCAAGTATATGTGTAAGTATCAAGTATATGTGTAAGTATTAAGTATATGTGTCAGTATTAAGTATTAGTGTAAGTATTAAGTATTAGTGTAAGTATCAAGTATTAGTGTAAGTATCAAGTATTAGTGTAAGTATTAAGTATTAGTGTAAGTATCAAGTATATGTGTAAGTATCAAGTATATGTGTAAGTATCAAGTATTAGTGTAAGTATCAAGTATTAGTGTAAGTATCAAGTATTAGTGTAAGTATTAAGTGTTAGTGTAAGTATCAAGTATTAGTGTAAGTATCAAGTATTAGTGTAAGTATTAAGTATTAATGTAAGTATCAAGCATTAGTGTAAGTATCAAGTATTAGTGTAAGTATCAAGTATTAGTGTAAGTATTAAGTATTAGTGTAAGTATCAAGTATATGTGTAAGTATCAAGTATTAGTGTAAGTATCAAGTATTAGTGTAAGTATTAAGTATTAATGTAAGTATCAAGCATTAGTGTAAGTATCAAGCATTAGTGTAAGTATCAAGTATATGTGTAAGTATCAAGTATATGTGTAAGTATCAAGTATTAGTGTAAGTATCAAGTATTAGTGTAAGTATCAAGTATTAATGTAAGTATCAAGTATTAGTGTAAGTATCAAGTATTAATGTAAGTATCAAGCATTAGTGTAAGTATCAAGCATTAGTGTGAGTATCAAGTATTAGTGTAAGTATCAAGTATATGTGTAAGTATCAAGTATATGTGTAAGTATCAAGTATTAGTGTAAGTATCAAGTATATGTGTAAGTATCAAGCATTAGTGTAAGTATCAAGTATTAGTGTAAGTATCAAGTATATGTGTAAGTATCAAGTATGTGTAAGTATCAAGTATTAGTGCAAGTATCAAGTATTAGTGTAAGTATCAAGTATTAGTGTAAGTATTAAGTATTAGTGTAAGTATCAAGTATATGTGTAAGTATCAAGTATATGTGTAAGTATTAAGTATTAGTGTAAGTATCAAGTATTAGTGTAAGTATCAAGTATTAGTGTAAGTATTAAGTATTAGTGTAAGTATCAAGTATATGTGTAAGTATCAAGTATTAGTGTAAGTATCAAGCATTAGTGTAAGTATCAAGTATTAGTGTAAGTATCAAGTATATGTGTAAGTATCAAGTATATGTGTAAGTATTAAGTATATGTGTAAGTATTAGTGTAAGTATCAAGTATTAGTGTAAGTATCAAGCATTAGTGTAAGTATCAAGTATTAGTGTAAGTATTAAGTATTAGTGTAAGTATCAAGTATATGTGTAAGTATCAAGTATTAGTGTAAGTATCAAGTATTAGTGTAAGTATTAAGTATTAATGTAAGTATCAAGCAGTAGTGTAAGTATCAAGCATTAGTGTAAGTATCAAGTATATGTGTAAGTATCAAGTATATGTGTAAGTATCAAGTATTAGTGTAAGTATCAAGTATTAGTGTAAGTATCAAGTATTAATGTAAGTATCAAGTATTAGTGTAAGTATCAAGTATTAATGTAAGTATCAAGCATTAGTGTAAGTATCAAGCATTAGTGTGAGTATCAAGTATTAGTGTAAGTATCAAGTATATGTGTAAGTATCAAGTATATGTGTAAGTATCAAGTATATGTGTAAGTATCAAGTATTAGTGTAAGTATCAAGTATATGTGTAAGTATCAAGCATTAGTGTAAGTATCAAGTATTAGTGTAAGTATCAAGTATATGTGTAAGTATCAAGTATTAGTGTAAGTATCAAGTATTAGTGTAAGTATCAAGTATATGTGTAAGTATCAAGTATTAGTGTAAGTATCAAGCATTAGTGTGAGTATCAAGTATTAGTGTAAGTATCAAGTATATGTGTAAGTATTAAGTATATGTGTGAGTATCAAGTATGTGTAAGTATCAAGTATTAGTGTGAGTATCAAGTATTAGTGTAAGTATCAAGTATATGTGTAAGTATCAAGTATATGTGTAAGTATCAAGTATTAATGTAAGTATCAAGTATATGTGTAAGTATTAAGTATTAATGTAAGTATCAAGCATTAGTGTAAGTATCAAGCATTAGTGTAAGTATCAAGTATTAGTGTAAGTATCAAGTATATGTGTAAGTATCAAGTATTAGTGTAAGTATCAAGTATTAGTGTAAGTATCAAGTATTAGTGTAAGTATCAAGTATATGTGTAAGTATTAAGTATGTGTAAGTATCAAGTATATGTGTGAGTATTAAGTATTAGTGTAAGTATCAAGTATTAGTGTAAGTATCAAGTATTAGTGTAAGTATCAAGTATTAATGTAAGTATCAAGCATTAGTGTAAGTATCAAGTATTAGTGTAAGTATCAAGTATTAATGTAAGTATCAAGCATTAGTGTAAGTATCAAGTATTAGTGTAAGTATCAAGCATTAGTGTGAGTATCAAGTATTAGTGTGAGTATCAAGTATTAGTGTTAGTATCAAGCATTAGTGTAAGTATCAAGTATTAGTGTAAGTATCAAGTATTAGTGTAAGTATCAAGCATTAGTGTAAGTATCAAGTATTAGCGTATCAGGTATTGGTGGAAGTATCAAGTGTTAGTGCAAGTATAAAGTATTAATGTAAGTATCAAATAGTAGTATGAGTATAAAGTATTAATGTAAGTATTAAGTTATTATTGACCCATTTACCTTGTGCATGTGGTAAATGGTGATTATTTGAAGTAAAATGTTTGCTTTGGAATGCATCCTGAGAAAGGACTTTCTAAGAGATTTCAGTTTATACAGAAAGTCCAACAATGTATTTTAAAGATGTTACCCTTTTTAGCATTTTTAAAAACCCTTCAGGTCATAGCTTTTGCAAAATCTCTGCTTTGTCATTAGGGTTTTATCTTCCTGGGAATTTTGGCAAGATGTTTAACTTGGCGATTTAGCTAATTATCTTTTGCTAAGTAGAGTATAGCCATGATTGTGAAGTTGTACCATTAGGCCCTATAAAGTTGTACATGTGCAAACCTGCACACACACACACACACACTGTGAAAGCCTAGGGAATAAGTGTAAAGATGCCATTTACAATGTGGCAAAATCCCAATAATCTATATGTCCCACCCCCACCCACCCCCAACCTCCAAGCCCCCATCCTGTCAGTAGGATTAACAAAAGGGTCTATTCTACTAAGGTTCGTCAACCCAGCTGCAAACTTCACCTAAGGTTACATTCCTGACAGGCAAGGTTGTCAATTATTGTCCGTCTTCTTGGCAAATATAAGCTACAAGAAAAGTGATCTGGTGTTGTTTTTTTTCTTTGGAACCAGCTGATGCAAGACTTTCAGCTCTACGTCTGCCATTTTGGATCCTTGCCATGCAACAGGCAGCATATGACATGTTATACCAATTTCCTTCAGCATATGACATTATGTTAAAACATTTTCCAGCAGTGTACAGCATTCTGTTGTAATCGTTTTCCTGCTAGACACATCTTTCAGAAATCTTCTTTGGGGCTTTGAAACAATAGACACAGAAAAAGACAAAAAGTTAAAATGACACTAATGAAAACCTAAGTAGAAATTTGTCTACTGTTGGAAATATTGCAAAAACTAATTTACTGACAGTGTGTCACAGTACACTTACAGCAGGGTCGATACCACAGTATACCAGTATACAAGAACAAATGCACTCCCATATAAAATAGTATATGTCTGTGTTTGGACTCAAATATTTTTAGTCCCTAGGCTCAGAATCACAAGCACATATAAAATTGTTAAATGCTGCTAATATTTGTCATTTTTCTTGTACTAATGTTTTTCTGACAGTAGTTTAAAATAAAATCATTGCTTCCTCCTCATTTCAGGCTGATATATGATCAGATAGGTCAGTAATCCCCACTGACCCTGCTAGAACATTGTGTAACTAATATTAGACCAACAGAAGAGTTTGCAAAAGAAACAAAACCTTACAGGTGTTTAGGAGGCATGAGTGTTTAGTTCAAGGAAAAGGAATGTCATCCACCGTTAATGAATTTCCCATTGTGTTAAATGAACAATAAGAAAAGGGTTGCAACCAAGGAATCTGGTTAATTCAAGTTAACAAGACACAGTGATTCAGTCCCAACAAAATTTAAATTGAACCTTAAGGTTTGGTAGACTGGTCTGACCAGTTACCTGTTGTAAAGAGACAGGCTGAATGTCCTGCCTCATATCATAATGAGACAAAATCAAATGTCCAGTCAACAATCATAAATAGAAGCATAATGTCCAATCCCATATCATAAAGAGATAAGTGGTGTGTCCAGTCCCTGTTGTAAAGAGACAAACATTGTGTCCAGTCCTGTCATAAATAGACAAGCAGAATATTCAGTCTGATTTCACAGAGAAACGATGTATCCTGTAGAATATTCAGTCCGATTTCACAAAGAGACAGTGTCTAGTCCCCAGTCATAAAAATACAAGTAGAATATTCAGTCCAAGTTCCTAAAGAGACAGTGTCCAGTCCCCTATCATAAAGATACGAGTAGAATATTCAGTCAGATTTAAAAAGAGAGTTTCCAGGCCCCTGTCATAGATATAAATAATGTATCCTGTCCCATCATAGAGACAAGCAAAGTGTCCTTCCTGTTTCGTAATGAGATAATCAGTATCTTGCACATTGTCGTATTGAGATAAGCAGAGTCCAATACCATGTCAGGACCCCGAGTGGTCTAAAGTGCTCACCATTACCGATCACTGCCATCTCACCTCTGTCTGCATGGGTTCAAGTCTCGGGCTCGGCCAATGCGGGTACGTGAGAAAGCTTACCAGTAGCTTCTCATGGGTGAGGTGGTTCTTTCTGGGGTTTTCTCGGGTTCTTCCTCTGCCATTTATACTGGCTGCCATGTATAACCTATCTTGTTCTGAAATATGGTGTTAAACCCTATAACAACAACAACACCATGTCATAATAAGATAAGCATTATCCTATACCCGGTCATGATACTATAAGCAGTATCCAATACCATGTCATGATACTATAAGCAGTATCCAATACCCTGTCATAATACTATAAGCAGTATCCAATACCCTGTCATAATACTATAAGCAGTATCCAATACCCTGTCATGATTCTATAAGCAGTATCAAATACCCTGTCATAATACTATAAGCAGTATCCAATACCCTGTCATGATTCTATAAGCAGTATCAAATACCCTGTCATGGGACCCCCGAGTGGCAGAGTGGTCTAAAGCGCTCACCGTTATGGATCACTGCCATCTCACCTCTGTCTGCGTGGGTTCAAGTCTAGGATTCGGCCAGTGTGGATATGTCAGAAAGCTTGCCAGTAGCTTCTCATGGGTCGTTGGTTCTTCCCAGGGTGTTCCTGGGTTCTTCCTCCACCATTTGTACTGGCCGTCATGTATAGCCTATATTGTGCTGATAAATGGCGTTAAACCCAACATTACCCTGTCATGATACTATAAGCAGTATCCAATACCCTGTCATAATACTATAAGCAGTATCCAATACCATGTCTTGATACTATAAGCAGTATCCAATACCCTGTCATAATACTATAAGCAGTATCCAATACCCTGTCATGATTCTATAAGCAGTATCAAATACCCTGTCTTGGGGCCCCCGAGTGGCAGAGTGGTCTAAAGCGCTCACCGTTATGGATCACTGCCATCTCACCTCTGTCTGCGTGGGTTCGAGTCTAGGATTCGGCCAGTGTGGATATGTCAGAAAGCTTGCCAGTAGCTTCTCATGGGTCGTTGGTTCTTCCCAGGGTGTTCCTGGGTTCTTCCTCCACCATTTATACTGGCCGCCATGTATAGCCTATATTGTGCCGATAAATGGCATTAAATCCAACATTACCCTGTCATGATACTCTAAGCAGTATCCAATACCATGTCATAATGAGATAAGCAGTCTCCGATGCTGTCATAATGAGGTAAGCAGAGTGTCCAATACCATGGCCATACTTGTTTCATATCAGGCACCATGTTTTACTGAGTTGTTTTATAGTGGAATTGATGACCATACCAATGTTAAATTGAGGTGTTTTATAGTGGAATCCATGACCATAGTTGTGTTATATCAGATGCTATGTTATATTGAAGTGCGTTATAATGGGATTGTTTACCATACCTGTGATTCATCGGGTACCAGGTCATATTGAGGTGTATAACAAGGGCTCACTGTATGTTACACTTTAACAAATACATAACTTTGAAACAAAGAAAAGGCCGTGCTCATAATATACAACTGATGCTTTGTTATATTGAAGTGCGTTATAATGGGATTGTTTACCATACCTGTGATTCATCAGGTACCAGGTCATATTGAGGTGTATAACAAGGGCTTACTGTATGTTACACTTTAACAAATACATAACTTTGAAACAAAGAAAAGGCCGTGCTCATAATATACAACTGGTACAGGCAGTGGATATGTCCATGTCAAAATGGGCATTTCATTAAATCCATGTTTAATTTTAGAGTTTGTAAAATCAGGTATTTTGTTTCCCACACAGATGCAACGGCTGCCTAGGACTACAATAGATGAGGTATTGGAGGCAAACAAGTACCTCATGCTGCCTCGCTTGTCCTCCCAGAGGTACTTTGATGAACTATGTCCTGAAGAGAACAAGGTCAAAAAGAGAAAGTAAGCTTTCACTTGACGTGAATTCATTTATTTTTTACAAGTATCAATTTTAATGGCTGCAATAAGTGACTTCAGATGTTAAAATTTTAGGAAACGGCATCAGGATACCCGTGACTCCTAATGATCATTTACCTGGGTACTCAATCAAATGGAAATTATATTAAATGTGAACCTGAACTGCTTTGTTTAAGTTCATACATTCCAACCCCCCATGAAGTTTGCTAATTTGAGTGGCAAAAAAGCACAATCTGAGTATAAAAAGAGTAATTTATATTTTACTTTCCATAATTACAGAAAACCGTAAGAAAACCGTACATTTATTTTTGCTACTTACCTGGATCTGCATTTACTTAAAATTCTTTGTCACAAATTGTCTAAATCCATGTGGATTGGTACACAAATACAGTTGCAAAACAAAATGATAAATTATTTATACACAACATTCACTTTTAACTAGTCTACATCACATGTCATGTTTAACTTTCACTGAAACGTTTAAAGGTCGTAATGTCATGTCCACAAATTCTGAATACTCTATTATACCACTGTAGCAGTGCTTTTTCAAAATTTTTAAAGTGCTATTGATTTGTCCTGGTGCAACATGTTTTTTCAGTTAACAAAATTCCACTCCTAACAATTTGCAGTAAAAAAAATATCCAAGAGTAAGATCAATAAAGCCTGTTTGACTTAATATTTGGCACATTATTTTTTAATATAGACTTGTCTGCAGTTTAAGTGTATATCAAAGTATAGTGATCTGTGACATGTTTTTAAATTCAAGAAGCCATCTGTTTTCTTGGAAACTTGTCATGTATAGTTATTATAAATAGAAAATAAGGAAACTGTTTGATGTACTTAACCAAATGGTTGCACATGTCAAAAATAAAAGATCAGTAGATGGAAGTCTATGATGGATCAATGTCACATCGAAAATAAAAGATCAGTAGACTGAGGTCTACAGTGGATCTGTCACCTGACAAAAGTTTCGAGATATACTCATTATTTTGTGTCTCCTTTGCTCCTGATGTTCCCAAATGTAATGTTTGATCTGAACTTGGAAACATGTTGTTTTGTTTTGGTTGGTTTTTTATATGAACTAAATGGGTACCCTATAGCTAATTTTATCACCTGGGTAATTATGAATGGGCGGGTTCTCAAGTACCCTGGCACCCATTGACACCTTTATTGTTGGTACTGAAAATCTTTTTCTTGGTATACCATCAGATGGTAAAATGTTTCTGTTATCTTTGCAGATGGATAATTGTTTTTTGGGTCTGTCAATTTATGGTGTGTAGCAATAAAGTAAAACATAAAAATTGGTACCCAGTAGTATTCAGTTCTTTTCACTCTGATTATTGTTTCTTTATTCTTTCCTTCTAAATAGAAGTAGGTGTTTCCTATGATAGGCATCATTTTTAACACACCTCCACAGTGTTGAAGTTTTTTTTGCATGAAAGATTAAAATGTTTTCTGTACAATAACTTACAGTATAGATCACATACCTGAATCAAACACTATGGACAGCTTCCAGCTGTAGCAAGTAAGAAGCCAGATGATTTTGATGTCAAAATGACAAAGGTTAATGTCACTTTAACAAAAGAAAAAAGGTTCTGCACAATAGGTGTAATTTTGAGAACAATAACTTTTGAGGGAACCATGGTAACTGTCTTGGTAGTGTCAAACTCATAACCCATAGATTTGAGTTGAGTTTTCCTGGACATCCTTGTTGTGATCCGGGGATATGCACTTAATTCACATTTCCTCTACATTACATGGCCAATAATATATTAATAGGGATATTAAAACCAACCTAACTAAAAACAGCTTTAAGTTTATATCACATAACTTTCCAAACTTTGAGGATGCACTTGGAATACAAAATAAATCTGCCAAATTTGAGTTGAAACAGAAGAAGAATGAGTTTTGCACAATAACTTTAGTTCCAGAACACCTGCGTTAACCAAACTTTGTGCTTGACATGGAGAAAAACCTTCAAGATTTTGGATTTAAAAGGTCAGTGGTTGAGGTCATGGTAAGTCATATAAAAACACAATACTTTCCACTCAGCAAATATAGTTCTAGACCACATACATTGACCATGCTTTGTTGATTGCTTGACTGTTGGGCAACAAAAATACTTAGTGACTTTAGGATCAAAGGTTCAAGGCCAAGATTGATGTGACATAAAAAGAAGCAATGGAAAAGGTTGCTGTAAATGAACTTTAATTACACAAAACATAATGGTAGGAAAGGTGTAAAGATGTTAAGAGCTGTTTTGGGGTCTCAAACTACCTTTTGCTGCAATATTTTTCAGTATATTTGTAAGGACTATGTAGTAAAATGAATACATGTATAAGAAAATATCAAGTAGCTTATGTTCATATAAATTGAGATGAACTGGGTAATTCGTTGGAAATTGCAGTTTCTACATGATTCTAACAACTCTGTATCACAGTTATTATTATGTACTTTGATAAAATGCAACAAATAATTTTGTATATGTGTAATTTGTGTGAGAAAACTCCGCCAAACACTGCCAAACATTTGATATCAAACTGCATTCTTTTGCAATGATTATGCAATTTGTACCTTTAAAGTTGAGTTCCTGTGACTAATAGTTAGCACTTCAAAGAACAAACATTTGACTTCTAGTCTCGACCCCATTTGAAGATGGCTCGCCAACACAGAAAGGAAATATACTACAGATTTTGGATTTGACAGATTTAAAGTCAAGGTTACAATGACCCAAACAGGAACTATGTTCTCAGTACCATTACCTTTGAACAAATTTCACAAATGTTTTGCCTGTTGGGCAGGAAAGGGACACATCGCTGGTATGGTTAAAGGGGGGTCAAGGTCAGTATTATCCAAAATCAAGTATGGCTTATTAGTGATTACATACAGGTCTTACTACTAAACATAACATGGGCTCATAGTGTATACTGTTCATGCTAAAAGTAAGTTGGCAATATGCACCCTAGGACACTGGAGTGCATTCTTTTCACATAAGGCCTCTTGTGTACTCGTTGATCCAAGTGATTACCAATGCATGAAAAATGCTTGCAGTCTTGTTGCTCAAAGCCTGTTACTCCCACCCAGTAAATCAGTGAAAATGATAATAGTTTCTGAAGCAAAATTTATGAACAATGATTTGAAAATATTGAGGTTGTATAAGCACATTACCGTGCATTCTCTACATTATTGTAGAACAGAATGTTATACATTGTTTTTGTCAATGACTTTTCTGGTCAGTCACAGGGGGTCATGTCAAAGGTCATGATCCACAAGAGTTTCTCAGATGACCTTTTGGCCATCATCCATTAGCCACTTTTCCATTCCATCCAACTGCTACCACAAGTTTGTGTTCTTTTCTCTTCCTAAACTACTGGAAGGTATTTCATGAAATTTTACAGGGAACCACAATGTCTTCTTGGTTAGCTTCCTGATCATGTGATAATGTGTGCAGGTTTGAATTTACTGTTGGATCAGCCCAGGTCAGCTACTGCATGCTTGGGAAAGGCATTCATTCTTGAATTAACTTAGCACTAAAGAAACTTGTTGACTGTGTGTCTCTGCTGTACAATGCTAATCCAGACTGAACCAAACTATGCAGCTTGACACATATACATTCATTCCAAGGTCCAGTTGGTCATAAGCAAATATGGTACTGTTCAGATTCATTTAGGCTGCAACATAGTGGCGATATCAGAACTTTGTTATCCCTACTTTTCCTGTGCAGATGGTCATATCATAATGGGAAACGGACTTTGTATGATGTATAATTGGACCTAAATGACACTTGTGTTGATCTGACCTTCAGTATGGCTGCCATTGTCAGTGGGTGGTCATATTGACATGAGCCTTCTCCAGAAGACTTCCTATGGTACCCAGTTGGTGCTAAATGAAAATGTTGCCAATCTGACATCCCAACCATCTTGAAAATTTTGTATGGCAGTCATCTTGAAAATCTTTTTATTGCTGTCCTAAATGGGAAGTGATATTTACCTGGGGGTTTTCTCCAAAAATACTTTGTATGACATTGGTACTAAAAAAAATTGGTGCCACTCTGTCATCCAGTATGGTTCCAATGATAGCCATCTTGAAAATCTCACTATAGCAACTTCTCCTGAATAGTTAGTTATATTGATATAGGGTTTTCACCAAAAAACTTGTTATAATACTGGCCTCAAGGACTTCTTGTCATGCCAAAGGGCAGAGGCAAGTAGATATTTCTGTAAGTTTGATATTAGTTTTTGCAAGACCAGTGTTGCATTTGAAATTAGTATTTTATGGGTTTCAGCAGATTTCCATCAACTTTCACGCAATCCATTTTATTGCAATCTATTAATAAGCCAAGAATGTCAAGACAACAGCTGAATGGCTGAAATCTATTTGGAACAATGACCTTGAAATATTTCAGTTCTTATGGCCAGTTAGCAGTTATCCATTTTTAAGTTGCCTTTGTGTAGCTCTAGAACAGAAGCTCTATTGCTTCTGATAAAAAGCACAGCACATCAGTTCCTGGAATTTTGATTGCTTAAATATATTTGATGCAGAAAATCTTCTGTAAATATCTTGTGCCATAATATTTAAGATTAAACATTAAATTATATCCTATATCAGTGGAATGTTTATTTATTTAAGGCTTTGTGTGGTGCTTGTCACAAAGAAGAAAAAGGAACATGATCTGTACAGAGAATCATTCAGGAAGTATTCCCAGAAATCGAAGTTGGCTGGCCATGAACGCATCAAGTTTAGCTACATTTATGAAGATACACAGAAAGAATTTGTGTTAGCACTCATGAAGGAGAAAATGCAGGAGAATGATACAGCTCCACTCAAGGTATTTTATGTCTAGTCATCACTTTTTTCTTTGCAATTTATAAATCAGCAATAGGTATCATCCTTGAAGCTCATGAATTTGCAATTACTTATGAAATAAATTAATGATAAAATTATTTACTTAGGCTGCAATGTTTACACTTCTAAATGGCTTGGTTTTGTTTTGCTGCCTATAAATGTTTACCATATTGGTAAATCTGCAAACTAGCATGTATGTAGCTGTCAGTGATGCAGGGACTACCGATTCCAATTAAATATATTTACACATTTCTACTTAAGAAGACTGGTTATTAGGATTTTTATGTTAGATCTTTTCTTAGTATATTATTAATTTGACATTGATGTGACATCTCATGGAGAAGACCAAAGTGTACACAAATTGGTTGTAGCACACATCACATGTTACTTTACTACTAATGATGATAAAGTTTTAACTTTATTATTTGCTTTTAAATAACACATTGTTAACAGAACTTTTGCACTAATTCAGTGGTTAGCATGCTTGACTCAAAGTCAAAAAGGCACTGGTTGACCATCCTGGGTCAGCTACTGTGGTGTGTCCTTGGGCATAGTACTTTACTCTAATTGCCTCAGCATTAAATAACCTACTTGTGTTGTTGTGCCATAAAGTACCAAACCAATCAGTAACATTTTAATTTAAAGAAGCAGTTTTGAGTCTTTATACCCTCATATTGATTCTTTGTCATTGTTGATCATACAAACCATCCTGTGTGTATGCATAGTATGTCTGGTTGGCATGAATTAGCTGTAACTTGTTGCATTTAATCATGTTTGTGTATTTAGCCCTTGAAAACATTATCGTGATAGGCCTCAGATGACTGACTGGTATAAGGTGATCACTCACACATCTCACCAATGTCCACATGAGTTGGAGTCTCAACTCAACCAACATGTTCTATGAGATTAGTGAAAAAACAATTCTTATCTAGCTGACCTCATGCTTATCATATCTCCCTTAGTGTCATCCATTTCCTCTTCCTTCTCCTCCTTCTCAGTATCTCAAGCAAGGTCAGCAATGAATTTATGTTAAATAAGAACAAAAACCCTTTTCATTTTAACAGGTTGCCATTTTGTGGCGAGTAGAAGAGAAGAAATTGACTTACGAATGGTTGGAAACAGGTTGGGATTTGCAAAGTGAGAAAGAAAAGATATGTGGGGAGAAGTTAGAGAATCGTCTAACTGTTCTTCTAACCACTGACAGTATTCTGCCATACCGAACCAACCTACCTGAGCTTTACAATGAACATGCTGCTGTAAGTGTATCTTTAACAAGTTACCATTGTGAGGAAATTTCTGGTTCACAATATCTGTCAAATATATCATTAGCAGATTGTCATTGTGAGGAAATGTCTGGTTCAGAATGTCTGTCAATGTATCATTAACAAATTGTCATTGTGAGGAAATGTCTCGTTCAGTGTCTTTCAGTATATTAGAACGATATAAAGAGACCCAAGCTAAGCTACATCTCATCTGATTCTTCTTCATCATCATCAACAGTCAAGTATGGGCAAATTTGCCTATTGCCAAAGGTACAGAGACTTCGCAATCAGTTTTGAATGATACTATTTCAAATCCATAAAAAAAGGATCTAGAAGGGGAAAGCTAGTAAAACACTTTTGTTATATATAAATCCTTTCATTTGCTTTGTGTCTTGATAGGCAGTAAATTTAAGTTACACTCATAACATAGATATCTCTGTCCCTTTTAATGATGTTTGTCCCTATTAATCACATCTGTCTCCTCCCAATCACATCTGTCCCCTCGTAATCACATCTGTCCTTAATCACATCTGTCCTTAATTACACTTATCAATCTTAATCACATCTGTCTCCTCCTAATCACATCTGCCCTCACTTAATCACATGTGTCTAAAACTAACCGCCAAGATAGTGAAATGTGCAATCAAATTACAATGATCTTCTGTTCCTTTGTATATAGGTTAACTTTTCATTGATATCAATAGTTTTTCGTATGATATAGATAACATGAACAGAAACAAATGTTGATTAAGAATAGAAGGAATCCATGGACCCCTACATTTAATACAAAACAAATGTATTAAAATTACATGGAACTACACTCTGGCATTGTTAAATGTATTAAGTTATAATGACATTAATTACGCACACAGACACAGTATTACATGTTAGAATTGTTTGTTATTAAAATGGCTTGAAAATAATATATATAGTTCTGTATGCTCCTGTGCCATTGCTATGAATATGTTTGTGAAATTCATGTACATTATGAAATAAATAACCATTTTTATTCTTAAATCTTTATAAGCTGAACATTCTGCAAGTCATCTTCTGTTTCATAAATGCCATCCTGAAGACTCCACACATAATATCTTTCTTCTTTCTTAGTATATCTTGTCAATACTTGTATATACAGTAATATTATTTCTTGTTGCCGCTTATGTAGCCAGTAGTAGTATCATTTACCCCACTTATATAGTAAGTAATATTATTTCACATAATAATTATGTAGTCTGTAATATGATTTCTTTTATTCTAATAACTTCTTCAGCTGACAATTTTTGTGTTTGTGACCATTTAACATGAAGAGAAGGTAGTATAATTGTAAAATCAGTCTTATCATTACAAATTACATTATTCTTAATACATCCTCCTCTTCTAAATAGAATAGCTTTTGTTTTGCAGACATTCATTTTCATACAATAAGTTAAACAAAACGTTCTTAGTACCCTGGCTTGTTTCTGTGTAGATATTCTAAAAATGATATCCAGATAAGTTCTTTTATGCATGCCACTACATCCACTTGCATTAATTTTAACAATTGAAAATATTTATTAGTGTACAAATTAATAATGATCAGCTTCATGGGTACCAAAAGAACATATTATAACATAAGGTTTTAATTTTGTATACATAGACCTGATTTAATATAAAGAGATTAACACATCGACAAGTTTATGCTCAAATAGTGGTGCACCATCATGATTGGATTCTTTCCTGTATATCATTTATTTCTTTGTTGAGATGTATGGAGACAAGAAAGACAATCAGTATCCATATAGGAAAGGCTTTTATGCAAAGCAATCATAATACATCATTTCCAGCAATCTATTTTGTTTTTATATAGTGATACATTTCTTTTTTAACATATACAAAAATGCCTCATGAATTTGTTCCTCTCTCAGGTATAGTTCTGCATTTGGATTCATGTGAAAACCTTGAACCCACTAGGTCACTAAATTTAATATTAGTATCAAGAAAACTTTTTGACAAAACAATAATATCATATCCTTTCAAAATGGATTTTATCATGACGATTATCTTCCTTCAGAATCTGTCTACTACATCATCATTGCATTAGACATGAATTTCCGGGATGGAGTCCATAAAAAATGAAATGAATACAAGTAGCAGTGCACAGCAAAATATAAATTATGCAGACATCGTTTATCCTGATTATTCACTTAGTTGGCCATTACGATGTGCTGGAAAATTTGTACTTATTAACTTGTACATGTATCTGTAAATGAAATTAATTTTCTGATCATTATGACAACATAGAAGAAGTAGGATATGAACACATTTTAATGTAATCTCATGCAGTTATAATTATAATGGCATTCTGGGTAAATGAACTTTATTTTTGAAGTAAAAAGTGAATGTAATTATGAGAGAGGTGAAATAGACAGAAAAAGTTTATTTTTACACTCAGTTGTCACTAAGTGAATGCCACTGTGACAGTCTGTAATTGGAGATAGAAATCCTAAAATAATCAAGTATGATTCCTATGGTCTAATGCAAGGTATTGTAAGTTAGTGTAATTAACTGTTGATAAGCAATTAGGAGGTACTAAACGCTAATTAGCTACCATCACATGCGAATAGAATGCTTGCCAGCTGAGTTTGCCTTGATCAGATCCTTTTGACAGTCCTGTTTACAAGACCAAACATAAAATGGCCATCTATCACACCTGCATTATCACTGCATGATGGATTGTCCAATTAAATCTCTGATAGATGTTAAGTACAAATATTATTTTTTATTATTTATTGATAAGATTGATATAATCAAGAGACTCAATTATGGTAAAATGGCTGTTAAACTTGCAGACATTTGTCTGTTACCAGATTCATTTGATCCACTTATTTCTGTTCACAGTTCTACTTTTGAGCAAAGTTTGAAGACTGATTATCCAATGAAATCTTTATCTGATGGGTCTGGATAATCAGTGTTTCACTCTTTTTTGAATTACTGACATTGAGGTGTGTCAAGAAAAACGTAATTCAATCTTGAAAGTTGTGTGTACCTAAAATTTAAAACGTTACATAGTACTGACCTAAAAATGTACAAAACCTATTAATGTGGGAGGAGATCTAACTGGAGTTGGAAACTGAATATAATTAAGATTAATGTTGCTTTAATCATTTTACCTTGGAAATGTAGTTATTTTGTACTTGTAACAGTAATACTTACTGTAAAATCAGAGATATGGAGATCCGAGAATTAAAATTCATGGCAGGGTGTCATTGACAAAAAATATCAGCAGAATTAAATTTACATTGATACTTTGATGAATAATTGTTATTGACCCCAAGAATTTTGTTTGTTGACAAAATTGTAATTTTATTCCCAAACTACACAATTTTATCCCAACAAATATTTCTGTTATTCTGTTTGTACATGCATATTGATATAGTAATTGAGTTTATCACTATATTATTGATAATTTTCCTTTCTTCTTCAACAGAGTCTTTTGGTAAGGATTGGTCACAAGCTGCTATTTTGGGCTGACAGGATATTGTCATATTTAACAAGGTTAGTTTCAGAAGGTGCACTCAGTCTGTTTGAAAATGATTTCATACAAAACTTATCCATGTGGATATTTGTGACATTATTCAGTGATTGTAGTTTCTTTCTTAATTGTAAAGAAATGCTCAGTTTTTCCTCTCTCTTCAATACTTATTTCTTAGGCACACCAGCCATTTCAGGCTTTGCAGAATCTTTACAAATCATTTATTAAAATTGCAGATTCTGAACTACCTCGACAGGGTTATGAAAAATCATGATTTTGTGGGATATTGTTAGTGATTTTAAGCCATCTGGCCATAAAAGCTTATGGTATGTCCCTATATCTGTCATTTATTTTTGGATCTAGTGCTCAAAAAATCTGATAGCCCGACGCCCAGGGCCCCTCTAATTTTAGTTCAGGCTTGTCCTGTATTCCAAGTGAGATGCCCATCGGGCTTGTCGAAAAAAAATAGTTTGCTTGATGAAAGTTTGATCATGCTGATGACATGAGTAAATGTACTTTCAAGATGTTGACATACATGCCATAACATGGCGCAATTTAAATCATATTACCACTGTCCTATATGGAATTGAGATCTGATTTTAATCAAATAAAAGCTTTGCAGAAAATATGATTTTGTACTCCCAGACCCCCTGACATAGTTGTATTTTGAGAAAATACAATTTTCAGTAATGTTAAATTTTATTTTAAAAAACTCAATAAAATAACAACAAAAATCCCTTTTAGTCTATGCCCTTTACATGTAGTTTGCATAAACAGTAATCTGTAATGATTGGAACTGATATAAAACTATCCTGTGGGCAGTTTAAATAGCGGTAATTAAAGAAAAAGTGGTCAGGCATAGAACTAAAGTTTCACGTTAACTGGCTGACAATAGCTAGTGAGATGTGTTGAATGTTGTGAACCCATTGTGCTAATTTGCATAGGTAGGATCAGGAAGTGGAACAATCCATTATAGGTAAATCAAAGAGATGATAGATGCATGTACAAAAACAAAAGTTAGTACATATTGCCTTGAATGAGAATGTTTACGCCGCTGTGTATTATATTTTTGACAAGTTTGTGAACAGCTGCAATATTCTTTGAAGTTGGATTTTACTGCATATATATATAATGCAAATCATGACCATTTCAGTTATGGGAATAATATTTAAGTGTAATTCATTTTTATTAAATTTATATTCAAATTTTAGCTATTGCAACACTGTGTGACAGTATTAAAAAAGGGGAAATTTTGGGCTTGTGGAAACTGGAGTTCAGCATACCTGTCAACTTTTCAAAAGCCTAGTAACAAATAAAATTGTGAGATTGGGACATAAAATAGGGAAGTTTTTATGCAGCATCTTTTACGCACTGGTTTCAAGAAATATTGGGGCCCCGAGTGGCCGAGTGGTCTAAAGCGCTCTCCGTTACAGATCACTGCCATCTCACCTCTGTCTGCGTGGGTTCGAGTCTCAGATTCAGCCTATGTGGGTATGTGAGAAAGCTTGCCAGTAGCTTCTCGTGGGTCGGTGGTTCTTTCTGGGGTTTTCCCGGGTTCTTCCTCCACCATTAATACTGGCCGCCATGTATAGCCTATCGTGTGCTGAAAAATGGCGTTAAACCCTAAAATAACAATAACAACAACAAGAAATATTGACTGATCTTCCATGTCCAGTAAGGGTGAAAGTCTCAAAGGATGCTTATTAACAAATAAAATAGTGAGATTGGGACATAAAATAGGGAAGTTTTTATGCAGCATCTTTTAAGCACTGGTTTCAAGAAATATTGACTGATCTTCCATGTCCAGTAAGGGTGAAAGTCTCAAAGGATGCTTCAGAGGCGCCCACAGAAACTTGGGCGGGGAGGAGACTACATATTGGGGAGCCACAAAATTTTATGGATGTAGGCCAAATCATGTTTAAAGGTGAAATGGGGGAGGCAGCTATTGCCACCACCTTCTTGCCCCAGTGTGAAAGCGCCCATGGGGCTTGTCATTTCTCCCTGTGATATGCCTTCTTTTCCCCCAGGACAAGCCCCCATTTTCATATTCCGGTCAGCTGTGGCTAAACTACATAATAGCTAAAGGTTAGACTTACACAAGCATAAGGCCAGTGTGACTAACAATCCTTATCATTGCATTTATCTTGTGAAAAGGACTTCCCTTCAGACATACTTTCAAAGAAACCTTTCAGAGAAACCATGTGCTACAGTGTGTGTGTATATAAGTACCAGTAATTGATTGACAAATAAAAAATGACATATTTTGTTGTAACTTATGATGCCACGGGCATCATTTTAACAGTTCAAATCTGCAGTCAAAACTGTTTTTCCCACATTTTATATCCCACCTTATTTACTTGGGTTTCATTCTTAGCATGTAACACTTTACAGAATAAAATATTTACTCTGCATTAGTTCATTGGTTCACGTCATATATTTTGTTCTATTCCTTCTTTTAATTTAAGCATGGTAACTAAAGTTTACATAATATGGTACAGGAATGCCAGGTGTTTACTGGCTGAGTTTCTTTGATGGAAATGGAGATGTCGTTTTGTTTGCAGAGACAATTACACAGCATTCCCAGTGATTATTCGTGGGATTGAAACTAATTGGTGAAATTTTTTTTAAAAATTTTGTTTTTAGTGTAGTCAAGTTGTAGGAGTTTGACAAATCTGAAATTTATGTGAATAATGTTTAATCTTAACATTCTATTTACTCAAGAAGGAAAAAGCTTAGTAGTATGATATTAATTATTTTGTCACAGCAGTATTCACAAGGGATAAAATAGAATATGGCATGTGTGGATTACACATGATATATCTATGTATGTTGTTTTTGGAGAAATGAAAATTGACAGACATAATGTAATAATCAGGAATTCTCTGTGAAAAATCGGGATATAGGTGTGGAAATACCTCCAGAATCAGGAGGTTTTTCTCCCAGCTTGAGAGTTGACAGATATGAATTGTCTGGGCTTGTGGAATTTCAGTCAGAGCTTCTGAGTTTAAGTCACCAGCCCTGGGCCTATGTCTAAAAAATATTTTCTTCGAGCCCTGGTATCTATCAACCATCTGCTTGTTATCACTCTGGATAAATAATTTATGATATGATTTTGATAAAACTTGGAATATATGTTTATATTATTAGTATCGCAGATGAGTTTACCATGTCAGAGATCAAAGTCAATATGACTCAGAGAAAAGTTGGTTTTGCAAAATAACTTTAGTTCTAGATTAAGTTCCTTGAGCACACGTTGTGAATAGCTTGCACTTAGGGTAATAAAGGCACCTATAGATTTTGTGGTATAAATGTCGGAGGTTACAGACCATGGTAAATCTAATAAGAAGATGAGTTGTCTGCATTCAAAGTTTAATTTAAGACCACATAATTTGACCATTGGTACAGGTCAATAATCTCCAGAGTAACACCATAATGTGCTATGTCAAGTGTTCCTGGTTGGCACATATGTTTTCTTGATGGACATTGGGATTTGTTAAGGTACTGTGAACCACCTAATATTTCATTATTGGTGTACAATTTTACTTATTTCTTAAGACAGCTGTGTTCATATAAATCTTGTTAACAGTGAAGTATAAAACTATATTCATGAGAATATCCATCATGATAAAGACAAAAGTAAAATATGCAATGACACAAATACGATGAATTTGGTACAGTTATAATTATTCAGTGATGTCAAAATGCAGTGGTCTCTAAATACGAAACTACGTTTAAAAAAAAATGTATCCCAGGTATAAGAAATAAATTAATGTATTACAGTCAAACTGCAGTAAAGTAACAATATGAAATATTTGTTTCTAGTGCAGAATAGTAAATTACAAAGCAATCTTGTAACACAGTTTGAATTCATAAAATTTTGTAAATTTGCCATTTATGTATGTTATAGCATGCAGTGCTACTTGTACTGTATACAATATAGATATTGTTTAGCTGTAGCATATAAAATACAGATATTGCTCAACTGTACTGTCTACAATATAGATATTGCATAATAATATTTATATGAGTATTTGACATACTACTTCGTAAGTACATGTTTTATTTTGATCTCTGTTGCTAATTGATATTATTAATTATAATTGGTTATCAGTTTTGCTTTTAAATGATAATCATGTAATGTAGGGTTCACTCTTTGTTTTATAGATACGATGATATGACATGGATAGCGGTATTTCTGTCCATCATATTTGTAATTGGTATGGGATACTTCATGCACAAGTTGGCCTCCATTGAAGAAGAGAAGGTCCAGCTGAATCAACCCAAAAGAACACACCCTCGTCCACCGTCAAGGTTAGCACTTCCTAAAAATTACTTTCTTTTGCATTATGATTCTTGCACCAGTTTTTGGCAGTTTTACAGTATTCTCAAGTCTTATACTTGGCAGTTTTCTCTTGCAAAAGTGCACAATGCTAACTTACTAAAAAAAACTTGAATGTAGATGAGGAGTACACAAAACATGAACTGTTCAACCTGTTTCTCATTCATTTCTTCAGCATGTCATAAGTCGAAGACAGGATCAATTTAACATTTTATCATTTGTATTAAAGGCTAGACTATAACCACACATCATCAGAAGAATATATTAATTTCCTGGATGCTGGGGAAAAGTTAAAAAATCACCATGAGTGAACTTCAGTCAGTTGAAATATATATATGCATTATATTTCTGGGCAACATGCATCACTAATATTACTCATGGGATTCTAATCACAGTTATTGCTGTAATCAACAAATTCCTGTAGGTTACCTGAGACTGTGTTGTGAATAATTGGAAGTTCCAAAAATTTCAGTTAGTATCACATCGATAATAATTATTTGAGGAAAAAAAATAAATGATGGATATTTGTTTACAACACATATTTATTCTGGAAAAACATTTATTCTCCAAATGTTTTCCCTGATCGTAATACCTTAGGAACACTACCACTACCTTGTAAATTCAGCTCTTGCAGACTTAAATTTTAGAGCTTAAGGCTAAAAGTTGTCTGGCCACATAGGTGGTAGAGTGATCTCCCTTTGATAAAAGGATTGGTGCCAGGTAAAATGTACACTAAATAATTTATTCCCCACACAAGTATAGGCTGCCACATGGGCCTTTATTTTACAGGTAACTTTCCACAGTATAGTGTAGAATCTCATTAATGCCCATTTTTGGAGTTCATAAAGCAAGAGGAAGGATTGACTACACCTGTGTAATAATATCTGCTTTGTTTTTGATATGCATATTTTAGACTAAGTGCAAACAACAGAACACTGGAAAGGCATGTGCAGCAATCATAGTATATGTTTAGCATGTGCGTGTTGCTACTCTGAACATGTATATCACATATGCAGTGGATAGACTGATTAAGTCAGTTGGCCTCAGTACTGGAAGTACAGTTAAAACAGAAAGGGAAAGCACAGAAGTGAGAGACAAGGATATCATTAGTACCCATGCTCATCTTATCTTAGTCAGTGATTTTCTGTTGGATGGTTATCACATTCCAGAAGGCTCCTCAGTTGAGAAATGATCCAGGATATCTTTTGACAATAGCGTCAACCCCATCACCACGCGCGTTGCCTCAACTTGACAAACCGTTTTTTAGCAGGACCAATATGGCTGATACCACATGGGTGCGATGACCTGTTTCTACTGACTGCATATGAGTGAGATGGAGATCCAGTGAAACCAACTCAGATATTGTCCCACACAATACACATTAAGAGTGGTTATGTATATTAGATATCATATATACCATCCCATATTGTCCCACACAATACACATCAGGAGTGGTTATGTATATTAGACATCCTATATACCATCCCAAATTGTCCCACACAATACACATTAGGAGTGGTTATGTATATTAGATATCCTATACACCATCCCATATTGTCCCACAAAATACGCATTAGGAGTGGTTATATATATTAGATATCCCATATACCATCCCATATTGTCCCACAAAATACACATTAGGAGTGGTTATGTATATTAGATATCCTATATACCATCCCATATTGTCCCACACAGTACACATTAGGAGTGGTTATGTATATTAGATATCCCATATACCATCCCATATTGTCCCACACAGTACACACTAGGAGTGGTTAATATGCATATTAGATATCCTATATACCATCCCATATTGTCCCACAAAATACACATTAGGAGTGGTTAATATGCATATTAGATATCCTATATACCATCCCATATTGTCCCACACAGTACACATTAGGAGTGGTTAATATGCATATTAGATATCCTATATACCATCCCATATTGTCCCACACAATACACATTAGGAGTGGTTAATATGCATATTAGACATCCTATATACCATCCCATATTGTCCCACACAATACACATTAGGAGTGGTTATGTATATTAGATATCCTATACACCATCCCATATTGTCCCACAAAATACACATTAGGAGTGGTTATATATATTAGATATCCCATATACCATCCCATATTGTCCCACAAAATACACATTAGGAGTGGTTATGTATATTAGATATCCTATATACCATCCCATATTGTCCCACACAGTACACATTAGGAGTGGTTATGTATATTAGATATCCTATATACCATCCCATATTGTCCCACACAGTACACATTAGGAGTGGTTATGTATATTAGATATCCTATATACCATCCCATATTGTCCCACACAGTACACATTAGGAGTGGTTATATATATTAGATATCCTATATACCATCCCATATTGTCCCACACAATACACATTAGGAGTGGTTAATATGTATATTAGATATCCTATATACCATCCCATATTGTCCCACAAAATACACATTAGGAGTGGTTATGTATATTAGATTTCCTATATACCATCCCATATTGTCCCACACAGTACACATTAGGAGTGGTTATGTATATTAGATATCTTATATACCATCCCATATTGTCCCACAAAATACACATGAGGAGTGGTTATGTATATTAGATATCCTATATACCATCCCATATTGTCCCACACAGTACACATTAGGAGTGGTTATGTATATTAGATATCCCATATACCATCCCATATTGTCCCACACAGTACACATTAGGATTGGTTAATATGCATATTAGATATCCTATATACCATCCCATATTGTCCCACACAATACACATTAGGAGTGGTTAATATGCATATTAGATATCCTATATACCATCCCATATTGTCCCACACAGTACACATTAGGAGTGGTTAATATGCATATTAGATATCCTATATACCATCCAATATTGTCCCACACAATACACATTAGGAGTGGTTAATATGCATATTAGACATCCTATATACCATCCCATATTGTCCCACACAATACACATTAGGAGTGGTTATATATATTAGATATCCCATATACCATCCCATATTGTCCCACAAAATACACATTAGGAGTGGTTATGTATATTAGATATCCTATATACCATCCCATATTGTCCCACACAGTACACATTAGGAGTGGTTATGTATATTAGACATCTCATATACCATCCCATATTGTCCCACACAGTACACATTAGGAGTGGTTATATATATTAGATATCCCATATACCATCCCATATTGTCCCACAAAATACACATTAGGAGTGGTTATGTATATTAGATATCCTATATACCATCCCATATTGTCCCACACAGTACACATTAGGAGTGGTTATGTATATTAGATATCCTATATACCATCCCATATTGTCCCACACAGTACACATTAGGAGTGGTTATATATATTAGATATCCTATATACCATCCCATATTGTCCCACACAATACACATTAGGAGTGGTTAATATGTATATTAGATATCCTATATACCATCCCATATTGTCCCACAAAATACACATTAGGAGTGGTTATGTATATTAGATTTCCTATATACCATCCCATATTGTCCCACACAGTACACATTAGGAGTGGTTATGTATATTAGATATCTTATATACCATCCCATATTGTCCCACAAAATACACATTAGGAGTGGTTATGTATATTAGATATCCTATATACCATCCCATATTGTCCCACACAGTACACATTAGGAGTGGTTATGTATATTAGATATCCCATATACCATCCCATATTGTCCCACACAGTACACATTAGGAGTGGTTAATATGCATATTAGATATCCTATATACCATCCCATATTGTCCCACACAATACACATTAGGAGTGGTTAATATGCATATTAGATATCCTATATACCATCCCATATTGTCCCACAAAATACACATTAGGAGTGGTTAATATGCATATTAGATATCCTATATACCATCCCATATTGTCCCACACAGTACACATTAGGAGTGGTTAATATGCATATTAGATATCCTATATACCATCCAATATTGTCCCACACAATACACATTAGGAGTGGTTAATATGCATATTAGACATCCTATATACCATCCCATATTGTCCCACACAATACACATTAGGAGTGGTTATGTATATTAGATATCCTATACACCATCCCATATTGTCCCACAAAATACACATTAGGAGTGGTTATATATATTAGATATCCCATATACCATCCCTTATTGTCCCACAAAATACACATTAGGAGTGGTTATGTATATTAGATATCCTATATACCATCCCATATTGTCCCACACAGTACACATTAGGAGTGGTTATGTATATTAGACATCTCATATACCATCCCATATTGTCCCACACAGTACACATTAGGAGTGGTTATATATATTAGATATCCCATATACCATCCCATATTGTCCCACAAAATACACATTAGGAGTGGTTATGTATATTAGATATCCTATATACCATCCCATATTGTCCCACACAGTACACATTAGGAGTGGTTATGTATATTAGATATCCTATATACCATCCCATATTGTCCCACACAGTACACATTAGGAGTGGTTATATATATTAGATATCCTATATACCATCCCATATTGTCCCACACAATACACATTAGGAGTGGTTAATATGTATATTAGATATCCTATATACCATCCCATATTGTCCCACAAAATACACATTAGGAGTGGTTATGTATATTAGATTTCCTATATACCATCCCATATTGTCCCACACAGTACACATTAGGAGTGGTTATGTATATTAGATATCTTATATACCATCCCATATTGTCCCACAAAATACACATTAGGAGTGGTTATGTATATTAGATATCCTATATACCATCCCATATTGTCCCACACAGTACACATTAGGAGTGGTTATGTATATTAGATATCCCATATACCATCCCATATTGTCCCACACAGTACACATTAGGAGTGGTTAATATGCATATTAGATATCCTATATACCATCCCATATTGTCCCACACAATACACATTAGGAGTGGTTAATATGCATATTAGATATCCTATATACCATCCCATATTATCCCACAAAATACACATTAGGAGTGGTTAATATGCATATTAGATATCCTATATACCATCCCATATTGTCCCACACAGTACACATTAGGAGTGGTTAATATGCATATTAGATATCCTATATACCATTCCATATTGTCCCACACAATACACATTAGGAGTGGTTAATATGCATATTAGACATCCTATATACCATCCCATATTGTCCCACACAATACACATTAGGAGTGGTTATGTATATTAGATATCCTATACACAATCCCATATTGTCCCACAAAATACACATTAAGAGTGGTTATATATATTAGATATCCCATATACCATCCCATATTGTCCCACAAAATACACATTAGGAGTGGTTATGTATATTAGATATCCTATATACCATCCCATATTGTCCCACACAGTACACATTAGGAGTGGTTATGTATATTAGACATCTCATATACCATCCCATATTGTCCCACACAGTACACATTAGGAGTGGTTAATATGTATATTAGATATCCTATATACCATCCCATATTGTCCCACAAAATACACATTAGGAGTGGTTATGTATATTAGATTTCCTATATACCATCCCATATTGTCCCACACAGCACACATTAGGAGTGGTTATGTATATTAGATATCTTATATACCATCCCATATTGTCCCACAAAATGCACATTAGGAGTGGTTATGTATATTAGACATCCCATATACCATCCCATATTGTCCCACACAGTACACATTAGGAGTGGTTATGTATATTAGATATCCTATATACCATCCCATATTGTCCCACACAATACACATTAGGAGTGGTTATGTATATTAGATATCCTCTATACCATCCCATGATAAAGAGCAGGCAATAGAATAAAAATTGGCACTGTCTGCCAAGATCAAATTCCGCCATATATATCAGAATGCAACTGGTCAACACCACAGTCAGTCTTACCCTTAAGTCAAGAGAGGGAATATCTTTGTCTTGTATACCTACCCAACAACACAGGCAGACTTACCATTAAAGTCAAGAGAGGGAATATCTTTGTCTTGTATACCTACCCAGCAACACAGGCAGTCTTATCCTTAAAGTCAAGAGTGGGAATATCTTTGTCTTGTATACCTACCCAACAACACAGGCAGTCTTTCTCTTAAAGTCAAGAGTGGGAATATCTTTGTCTTGTATACCTACCCAACAATGCAGGTACTCTCTTGGATCAGCATACTGGTTCTTGTGCTACACGACACAGTGCACACTATGCTGATTTCAGTGCCACAGTTCCTATATGATATGGAATCAGTTCCCTCTAGGTGCCTATGCCACTCATAGGGCGGACTAGTGATCATCTTGGAGTTACCATCTCCCAATCTGAACGTTCTCTTAGTATGGTTGGCTTCCACTTAATACATTCTTCACCAAAGTACATTCTTCACCAACTACATCTCAATGTTGCCATTCTTCTAGAAACTTCTCTGTATGCCCACAAGTTCTATCATCTTTGCTAGACCTAATGATGACAAGAGAAGACTGATTTCAGAACACCAATCAAATAGATCTTTCTCTTTTAACCAGTATAGTTTGTCCTTCTCCTTCACCATCAGCTGCTTGATCCAGAGTTGGATTGTTAATGGGGAAAAAAATGAATCAGCATTCAAACTGCTACCATAGTCTGGTTCAGTGGGTGATCAGTTGAGTCAAGTGCAACATCCCAATGTGATGGTTTGTTTGTATGTAAGAACATCTTCCACAATTCCAGGAGGCCAGTGGAGTGTGGCACACTCAGGATCAGCTACTGCATATTCCAAGATGAAAGCCATACAGAAAATATTAATTGGTGGCAACATAAGCTATATGGAAAGGGTGTTATCATTCTGTCAAGCAACTCAACTGAGGTGAATTACCTCAGATGGTAAATGATGACCAAATGCCCAAATCTGTGCATTCTGGTTTGGAATTTTGATGGTGGTGTCATCACTGACAAACCTTTGTACAAGTTTCTGGCAAACTCTCTGCCCCAAAAAGAATCAACTAATAATAAGAGAATGTTCACTTGGTCCTCAGATTTCAGTCACATTTGTGCTCTACTAGGGATTGATTACTGGTGGATGAGGTGGAATGCAGAAATCCTAATCTTTGTCTCACCATTTCCAAATCTAGAGTCCTGTGCAGTCAACATTCCACGGATTGGAATAGCATGGATGCATATGCTTGTCCTTCAACACTGATTCCAAGGGTGATGCAAAAGGCAAGAGAATTGAAGTGTTGCCTCATCCTGATTGCTCCCTGTAGGTGGGAATAATATAGATAAACAACCTGATAAATATGACAGCAGAAATCCCAAGGAAAATCAAGATACTTTCAAACCTTTCAATACTGGCCATGCATGGAAAAGTCAAAACTGACCATTGCACACAGGTGACCATTGTAGACAGGTTTACCTTTTAAAATTGGTTTTTCACAAATATCATGCACCAAATATTATTATTATTATTATTATTATTATTATTTGTTACAATAATAAAGATTGTTTTCTTTACAAAAGAATCATAATTACATGTCTCTGTTGTTGTCTTCCAAATTCATGGTGTTTACTATGTACTGCTCACTTAATCCATCGTATAAATTTAATTTCATTGAACCTTCCATCCTTAAGTGACCCCACGAAAGATGATGCATATGTCACATGACTAGTCATTATGCAGGTCAATAGTTATGTCCAGTTCATGCTTTTATCTACTAAAGATTTTGTAGTTTTTCCATAAGTTCGTGCTTTTTCCTTGCATTTTTCAGGACTCTTGTAAAAGACAATCAGACTCGGATTAGTATTGTTTCCTCCATATTGAACAAAATTTACAGTGATTCCTTCCTATAGCAATTTTTAGTGCATTGGACAACACTGGTACCCTAATGGTGGATGATGCGCTGCCTGCAAAACTAAAACCAACATATGGTTATGGATAAATAAAAGGGTTTCATTCTTGTAGGAAACCCACTGCAACTATATTTAGTGTCAATATGGTTCATGACACCTAGATTGAGCATGTTGTTGGAGCTCATGGGGCTGCAGTGCAGCTGTTTCAGTCAGCAGGGCTAGTATCGCCCTCTTTACCTCAACATGTTGGAGCTCATGGGGCTGCAGTGCAGCTGTTTCAGTCAGCAGGGCTGGTAACGCCCTCTTTGCCTCAACATGTTGGAGCTCATGGGGCTGCAGTGCAGCTGTTTCAGTCAGCAGGGCTAGTATAGCCCTCTTTGCCTCAACATGTTGGAGCTCATGGGGCTGCAGTGCAGCTGTTTCAGTCAGCAGGGCTGGTAACGCCCTCTTTGCCTCAACATGTTGGAGCTCATGGGGCTGCAGTGCAGCTGTTTCAATCAGCAGGGCTAGTATAGCCCTCTTTGCCTCAACATGTTGGAGCTCATGGGGCTGCAGTGCAGCTGTTTCAATCAGCAGGGCTAGTAACGCCCTCTTTGCCTCAACATGTTGGAGCTCATGGGGCTGCAGTGCAGCTGTTTCAATCAGCAGGGCTAGTATCGCCCTCTTTGCCTCAACATGTTTAGTTCTTGACCTTGAGGTTGAGCATGTTGTTGGAGTTTAATTAACTGCAGAAATCTTTTCATTCAGCAGAGCTAGTATCGCCCTCTTCGACTTGAGCATCATCATGAGTCACATGACACAAACATGGTTGTTTATGGACCTGATGAAGCATCAATATGCCACAGATAAAGAGTTTTGGCAGCAACAAGCTGATCTCCTACAGACTTGTAATGTGGCTTCAATTTAAGCCAAATATCAGCTGTAACATCCTATAAACCATGCATATTCAAGCAAGTGTTTCAAACATCCCAAGTCGATAATAGCGATGAGGAACAGCCCCTCCACAACAATGATGATGACTCACTCACTCGGGCAGCACCATGGAACAAACTAAAAGGCCTTTTTGTGTAAAGCATTGCAAAGAAGACTCTTCACTGGATTTTGTAGCAGATTTGTCACAGTTCTATTAACTCTAGGATTGTACACAGCCTGCAGTTTCTGACAAATTTGCAATGGTGTGTGATCCCTAAGGGTAGTATAGGTTCGATGAAATTATCATCAAACTTCAACTTGGTAAGTATCATTTAATTTCCCAATCAGCACTGACTTAACAATGTGCACTAATCAGAGATGAATATTTTTCTTCAGAGATTGTTTCACAGGTAAATAAAGATAATCTAACTATACCTGCCTGACTGGCACAAAAAAATGACTTTCATTTCTGCTGTGATCACATGACTACTTTTCGCACCATCCAGAAAATGAATTGCGATTAACATCTACCTGAGGAGTGACATCATTGGTTTAATGGTTTGCATGCTGGCCTGGTTTCATGTTTGAATCAACCATTGGATCAGCTGTTGTGGTGTATCCATGGGCAAGGCACTTTGCTCCAGTTGCCTCACTGCTAAACAACCTAATTATGTTCCTGTCCCATAAAGTACCAAATAAAATCAAATTGACCTTTTCCTATAATTTGAGTTACACTGCTAATATTTGCACATCAATTCACACAATAGTCCTTTTATCTAAACAAATGTCTTCAGGAAGCCAAAATTAAGTTTGCTTCCACTAAATTGTCAAAGTAGATTAATATAGGGAGAAACCATCCTTTGTTTAGGAAACATGTGGCTGCTGTCTGTACAGGGCAGGTGGCCATTACATACAGATAATTTATATAGGATATTTGCTGGGGGGAAATTATAATGGCTGTGAAGAACAGGTGACTACAGAGTAAAGGTGATTGTTACGGCAAGTTTGACTTTATTTCTTCATCTGTTTAAGAAACCATGGCAGCAGGCATTTCATCTAAATCCAGAGCTGTTCGACAGGAACATTTCTGGATCATATTAAAGAGTGTGAGGGGAAGTGGAGAATTTTCTCACAGTAGTGAAGCATGAATTCATTTCTTCACTGGGGCCCCGAGTGGCCGAGTGGTTTAAAGTGCTCTCCATTATGGATCACTGCCATCTCACCTCTGTCTGCGTGGGTTCGAGTCTCGGATTCGGCTAATGTGGGTATGTGAGAAAGCTTGCCATTAGCTTCTCGTGGGTCAGTGGTTCTTTCCGGGGTTTTCCTGGGTTCTTCCTCCACCATTGATACTGACCGCCATGTATAGCCTATCGTGTGCTGAAAAATGGCGTTAAACCCTACAACAACATTTCTTCACTCAATAATCCCAAACTGCAAACTTCCTACTTAGACTTTTTGATGATAAACAGTTAGTTCAGTTAAAATGTTAAAAGGCTACCATTCCATGTACTCAATGATACAGTAATAATAATAGTAATAATAATAGTAATAATAATAATAATAATAATAGTAATAATAATAACAGCAACAACAACAAACAGCAGTCGCCATCAGTGGGCAAAAAACTAATGTTTAGTATTCATTAATATATTAATCTGTTCTGTTAGGGATAAAGTAATATGTGTAGCCCAAGAACACGTGAACACTTGCACTTGCATCTTAGGTTAAAATCTCATGAAGTTGGTGCTGTCAGACTGAAACCTTAAATAATTTACTTATTACAAAGTTATTCCCTGATTTAAAGTAGGCATATTTTGGAATTATAAAGATTGAAAAATGAGGCAAAATTGTTGTGGTTTGATTGCATTATAAAGATAGACATTTATGCATGGCAAATATATTTTGTTTCTGGGCAAGTCAAATTTGTATTTTTCCAGTGATCAAGTTGAAAGAAACATGTTTCTACCCTTATATGTTCAGTTTGAAATAGTACCAGTATGTAGTATACAGTACACATAAATTCTGGTATCTATGTCCACATATGCTCTTTTAGTATACAGGTTAAGTCACAATCACTATTTGGTAGAAAGTTGATGTATCCACAAAAAAGGAATGATTGGATTGTACTAGTGCGTTTAAGTTGCTTTGTGCATATTGAAAGTGACTGAAATGGAGTTTCCTGGTCTTTATTTCGCTCGATATCCTAATGATTGGATTGTACAGGTGCATTTAAGGTTTCTTTTTAAATTAGAAATGTTACTTTTAAAGATTGGTAGGCATGTCAAAGTAATATCCATGGGTTCATAGGCAAATTAAAATAATATGCATGGGTTGGTAGGCAAGTCGAATTACTATCCATGTATTGGTAGACATGTCAAAATAATAACCAGGAATTAAAGGAACTTGCTTCTGGGCCCTGATATGTCCTTTTCATTGAAAAGTTCTTATTTAAAATGGAGAAATGTGCACTAACATTTTTCATGCACTCTGAAATATTATAGATTACATGTTAAAGAGATCTGTCAGAAAAAGAATCAACAAACCATTAACAAAGAGTAAGCAAAACATTTTCCAAAAGGGTTAACATATTTATATTTAACTATATTCTTATTTTAAAAGATGGAATAACTATAGCTTTCTGACTTGTTTTGTTTTCAGGACATTTGACCAAAAGGCCCTTCACATGTATGAATTGAGGAGCAATACTTACAAGGAGCTTGTGCAGGAAGCAGACACCGGGTTAACAATAGTAATCCTTGTAGATAAGGAGTCCAAAGATAAACTTCTACAGGAGTTTAGTAAAATTGTTCTACCTTATTCCAGGTATAAAATATTGAAGTTGGAGCTTAATTTTTATCTCCCTTTTTTAAATTGCCTCCCTTTGTCATTTGATACAGATTATATGTCAACATGAGCTGATTTGGTAGAGCATCCAACTCGTAATCCATTGGGTGCAAGTTGAATACTCGGTCAGACCCTGCCTTAATGTATACATGGGAAAGGCAATTAGCTTAACTCATTTCCTTGGCATGATTTATCAAAGAGCCATCTATTAAAATCCAACCAACAGTAATCATAATACTATCACTTTTTGTATTTATATGTAAAAACTGATCTTATTGTATGAAGAAACAGATTATACTAACAAGAGTTCATCATAAACGCTAAAGTCCATTTTTGGAGGGTCTGTTATACACGGGGGGGGGGGGTAATTTTACAATCAATATTAAGGACAACACAAGTATGTCACACACAGTTTCACCTCCTCCAAAGAAAATAATACTTATATATGATAATGACACAAATCTCTAATTACCCATGAATAATCTAAAGAAAGATGTTACTCTTCGTTACAGCTTGTACTAAGTATAACTATTATGGAGCTGAGTAGTCAATATCGTTTTATTATTTACAATATAACTTTTCAAAATTGGAAGTGATGAAAATAAAACAGTTTCTTGTAATAAATATAAATTATTTATTGTCAGTTTCATATAACATCCATATATTAAATTTGATAATACCTCATTATTATGCAACGTTTTATGTTGTTATTTTTCTTTGCTCACGCGTATAAACTGTGTACTTCGGATGCCACGGTCACACCACAGCCCTTATTAACATATTTATATTAATGCGCCGCATGTAAACATTGGATGTGAACACTAGTGCAGAATTCTTTTTACTTTAAAGGAAAATATTGGGTGAGAAAAATAATCTACGTTGGGGTTTGGACCAAGACAAGGAAATCCCAGTTTCGGGTTTATTTTATATGTCTCCCCACTCGGGCAAGCCTTGTGGGGAGACAAATAATATAAACCCTTGACTGGGATTTCCTTGTCTCGGCCCAAACCCCAACATAAATTCTATATGAGATGTATAAAGCTTTTATTTTATAATGATTCCAAACTTGCCAGGTTTCCATTTAATGACTTTTACCAGTGGCCTGTTAAAGATACAGCATACAATACGTATATTTTATTTTTATATCACATAGAAATACTACACATACATACATTTTTAATGGAATTAAGGTTAACTACAAGTAGCTCTTTATTGATGGAGAGTTGACTCCTAATATCCTTGTCAAGTGTGTCTACTACAAAATGTAGTTCTGTAGCTATTGCTGTAATTGTTACATTGATTATTTCATGAGCTAATTTAATTCATGTTGATAAATAAAATGGATACTTGGATTTAAAAATAAAGGAAGCATAGTTCTACAAACAGTGCTTGTATTCTAAACATATAAAACATGGCCATTTGATCACTGGTAAATACATCCAGTGGAAATAGGACAAGATAAATAACAGATAGAAAGCATTGCAGATGATCCAGTTCACAAGTTAACAGTGATATTAACCATATAATATGTTTTTATTCTTCATCTCCATCTCTCTTTGCTGGTCATTTTTACCATCATAGGTCCACACAGAGAAAGAGAGAGAGGGAGAGAGTTGATCTAAAACTGAAAGGCTGGCTAACCAAGCAAAAGAGAGAGGGGGCCTTCAGGAAAAGGAATGCAGAGGGGATTTTAAGGAATTAATGTAACCTTAGAAATCTTATTTTGTTATTTTAGGGATGATTTGTAACTGTAAATTCATCACTGAACTAGAAAATTAATATAAAAATAATAGCGTAATGTTGAAACAATAACTTTATGCATATTCATACACCATGGATGAATCACAATTTGATATTCCAGCAGTATTGATAGATAATATTGCTCTACACTGTACACTAGCTCATCAAAAACCATGTTATTTGTAATATATATATATATATATATATATAAAATCTTGTATATTACTTTTGTTTTCAGATACAGTGCCCTTACCTTTGGTTTTGTCCAGTTGGAGTATCACGTGTCTTGGTTCCGTCAGCTGCTTCAGGAGGGTGCAAATTCCAGTATGAATCTGTCTCATATAAACATCCGCAACTGTGTTGGAACAGTGTTGGCACTCAATGGCTTTAGAAAATGCTATTATGTATACAGTGCAAAGCGAGCTAGAAAATGGATCAAGAAAACTCATAATGTGACACATGCCCTTGGACTGTCGGATTCAGATAGCGGTTCTGATGATGAACGGGAAAAAGGAGAAGCAAAGACATCAGATTTTTTCTTTATTGATGAATTGCTAGTTGGACTGCAGATATGGCTGGATAAAATATTTGATGGTTCTATTAAAAAAGTTAGAATTACCAACTGGCCAGATATGACAGACACCATACAATCATGATATTTTTTGTTTTTATGTCATGTGTTCTTAATTGTGTTTTGCATTGTGAAAAGTCCATATGTTTTGTTTTCTATGCTACGTTGTTATATAGTGTTAACCTTGGGAGATTATCTCGCCTTGAATTTTGTATTGAAGTCATTGAGTGAGGTAGCTGCATGCTCTTAACGCATTTCAGGGTTTAGATCTTCAATTCCAGCATTTATATTTACTATTTTCTTGGTCATTTTAAAATAGTTTTCAGAATATAAAGAAATTGGTTTCATTTTTATTGCCCACTTCATTGGTAAGTGGGATATATTAGTTACTTTTGCAATAGTTGGCAGGGTTCGTATGGTCTTTGAAGGTCTTTGACAGTTTGGGAAAAATGAGGTTGCATTTTCAAGGCCTTGAAAGTTTGGGAAATCGAGCAGATGACCCTGAGGTCTTGAAAAGTCTTTGAAAATTGAAACAAACCCAAACATTTTAATTTCTTTTTATAATCACAAATAAAATTGTCCAAGGTTGTTAGATTCGGATGTAGTCAAGTTTTCCGGTTTCTTTTTTATTGCAGCTGCAGTAACAAATGAGCATTTGTTTGGCCATCCAAAGTTGGCCTTGGTGGCGACTTCAGTAACAAATGAAACATTAGTCGAGGTATGCTGAAGCATGTTCAAGTACGTTCATGTGTGAGATATGTTTCTTGAACAAAACGAAACATTGCTTACAGTTCCAGTAGGCATATTTTTATTCGTTTCTTTAAAGAATAATATTTCAACCTAACCTGATTTTGGCATTCTTGACTTTCTTCGCTTTCCAGCCAACTGAAAAATAGAACAATGAAGCTTGGAAACAGGTCCATTTCTTTTGTGAGAATTTGAATTTATTAGAGAAAAGACATCAGAGTAAGTAAAGTCTGACTAAAACATCATGACTTTACTTTGTAGAAAAGCATCATTATTGATTGCCAGTTGTGTGAGATATTCCTGAAAATTTGTCTTTTGTTACGATGTTAGTCATCAAAACACAATACACAGTGTCATTATTTAGACAGTAAGACCCAGACGCCCAAAACTTAAATACCACCAATGAAGACATTTTCATGCATATTGGTGATACCAAGAAACACCCTGAGAATTTTACTTTTGCTTATTTAAACATAAATAGTGCAAAATATAAATTTGCTGAAATTCACAAGATTTTAGCTGATAACATGAGATTTCCTCGTAATATTAGAAAACAAACTTGATTCTTCCTTCAATGACAAGTCTTGTTGATGGGTACAAACTCGAGAGGATGGATAGTACTGCCAATGTTGGTGAGATAATTACATTAAAAAATTTAAATAGTTATGGTGCTGACTTCCTTTGATGAAGGGTACGTTGTTTTTATTGAAGATTGTAGCTGGCTTGCTTTGATGTAGAGTGCATGTGTTATTTTGTTTAACTTGCATACAAAATGTTAGCGAAAATAGGTCTTGGAAATCTATGTTTGTAGTCTTTGAAAGTTTGGGAAAAGTCTTTGAATTTATCATTCATAATTCTGTATGAACCCTAGTTGGAATAATGGCATCAACAGTATATTATGGTTTGGGGTAAAGTTTTTAATTTGCATATATTACTAATCTCCTTGGCATGAATCATTATGAAGTGATGATGATTCATTCAGTGGCATGTTTGCTCATGCCTTTTGCCTAAGGGTCAAAGTATTAGAAAATTCATAGTAAATTTTTAGTTGGTGGTTTTTTATTTGATTATACTTCAACCTCATAATGGATTTTCTTCATTCATGAAATAAATTATTATGAAGCTTAGACAATCCATTCTACTCGTCCCTTTTGATCTTGGGGTTAAGGCTGCAGTCATCCAAAAATTTGTTAAGGATCGTTAACCGCTTGATGGATTTTGTTGAAGGAAGACAAGACAATTCATTCTGGTTTTCTTTCCTCTTTACTAGGTGTTCAAGATCACAAGATTTATAGCAATGCTTTGATCATGTGTTTGTGACTTCTTGTCTACTTACCATCGAAATTCTTATACTCAACTATTAGTTACAAGTATATGTTTATGTTACATGTTTCTTGAATGCTTTTACCAGCAGTACAATGTTTTTTTTAATTATTTTGGATTCCTTATTATTTAAAACATTTGGAATGCACTTTTTATGAGTGCATAATTGAGAAGTGATAATTTATATGAGTAACCATTCAAACTTTCCCATTAATTGATATTTATTCAAATTTTGCTACATAGCAATTACTGGGTGTAAGTTTTCATGGGTTTTGCAAAAAGTCATTTGTGTCAGAACTTAAATGTTTTTCTTCAGGAAATGTTTTAAATATTAAGGATTTCATAAATATATTAATGAAATTAAAATTTTAGTTAATGTTTCAGTTTCAATTTTTTTTAAAATATTGCTATTATGATTGTTGTTGTAATTTAATTCCTGATATCAAAACACTTTTTAAGTTAAACTGTTAAATGGTTTTCTACGTCAAGAATGAGCAGCAAATAATAAATGAAGAATCAAATGAAAAGGAAGAAAAAGAAAAAACATACCATTTGGACATAAGGGATGTACAAATGTGAGAATTATGCAGAGAATTCAACAAAAACAACTTTTGTTAGGAATTCAGTAAAACTGTTAGAATGAAATATTGGACTCGTTTATAATACCTGTCTTTGTAAACATGAGAATTTAAATCTGATTTGATACTTAAATAGTTCAAGGTTGAATTAAAAATATATTTTTTTCATAGAATGTTTTATAGTGCCTAAAGGGTTGTATCAAAAAAGACAATGCTGGAAGAAGGACACAAGATTCCATTTCTGTATGTATTAGAAATGCTTTTCTGGGTGGCATAACAATTTAGATTTCTTTAAAATAACTTAGCTTGATTCCAAATTTAATTATATCCTGGCATTATTCTTTTGTCATACAAATCAATAAACATTGAAACATTTTTATGATACAATTTTAGTGAAGGTTTCAGTTACGAAATAGAATCTAGATTTATTTAAATAAAAAAATATTGCTATTTCCCAGTTGTAAATTGTTTCATTGAAATCTGAATTGCAGTCTAAAATATTTTTCCTTTTAATACAATTAAAATTCATTATGTAATGTGAATTCTACAGTTGAAGATACCTGTTTAGGGTCGGCTCAGCTGATATCTTTTCTTGTCTGTTTGTACTTGCATTCTTCTATGGAAATTCACTTAAATAGGATATATCTTGCCAGCTTGGGGAATTTATGAATTGTATACTGAGACCTAGCATGAATATACAGATTTCAATTAATTTGATGTAAAGCCATTTTAGTGTCCTAACAAAAGACAAAGGAAAGTTGGCATTTTATAAGTTTTTCTTGGGTATACTGTCTTTCTCTGCTTTCTCTTGGAGAAAGATTTTTGATACCTTTGTACAGTATTATTATATTTGTAAAGGAATGTTACCAAGTGTTTTGAAAAATATTTTGCAGGCCGGATAATTTTCAGCAAAATCATGTAGATGTATTTGTTTTTACTTTTTTTTAAAACAAATTTGTTATGTTCAGATACCTCCATATTGATATTTGATTATACATGAATAAGTTATTTAAAAGTTTGTGTTAGTATTGGTTATTTTTTTGCTTGATACAACAGAGGGGTCATCCTTTGGTTTTGTTGTCTCCACACTTGATCCATTTGTCCATCCATCCATAGGTCCCATTTTCATGTTTGCCCGATTACTACAGTCATATTAAATGTAATGTAGACTATGAGGTTGAACATTAAAATATCTTATCAGGTGCCGTTTTCAACTTTTTCCAGTTTTGCCTGGCAGTATGTTGCACCATGTCCAACTGAGATTTTGTACCAAATTGTCCTTTTCTTATAAGACCATCCTTTCATCTTTTCTTCTATCTATCACTCCCATGTCAGTATAACTGTGTTTAATTTGGATTTTTAATGTAGCTTTAAAAAAAAAATTGTTATATTGCTTCGATGTCTGCAGTGTGGAAGTTTATAGTGATGTCTCACAGTGGGGCATCATTCCGCAGACATGTAGCATGATGTCCCACCCAGTCACATTATCCTGACACCAGGCTGACCAGTTTTAGTAATAACCTTTTAATTCTGAGTGCCTAGCAAGGCAGCAGTTAGTACCATTTTTTTAAGTCTTAGATACAACTTGGCGGGGGTTCACACCCATGACCTCCATCATCCTAGGCAGACAATCTAACAACTAGACCACAGCAGCGGTTGGTCAGTATAACTAGTCTACATGCTTTATGTATCACCATGAACTTGTGCATATTGATGAATCACTTTACTTCTGTAATATTTGTTAGAGTTGTTGCCCTTTTTGTCTGGCAGATGAATGCATTGTTGGACAAAATCTTGTGGAATCAAAAGGTCAGTGGTCATGTTCACCATGATGAAAGATGAAAAAAGGTTTCCACACAGTAAAAGCAAGTCATGGTTGTTCAGTTGGTAGAGCTTCAGACTCCTAAACCAAGCATTGCCGGTTCAATTCTCGTCTATGCCAGCCCATGTTATGTGTCTTTGGGAAACTTTCTTAGCTCCCACTTTCTTATGAAATGGTTAAACAAACCACAGAGTTTCATTACAAAACAGGGCCCCGAGTGGTCTAAAATGCTCTCCGTTACAGATCACTGCCATCTCACCTCTGTCTGCGCTGGTTCGAGTCTCTGATTCAGCCAATGTGGGTATGTGAGAAAGCTTGCCAGTAGTTTCTCGTGGGTTGGTGGTTCTTTCCAGGCTTTTCTCGGGTTCTTCCTCCACCATTAATACTGGCTGTCATATATAGCCTATCGTGTCCTGAATAATTTAGCGTAGATTTTAAGTATGTAGGATTTGCATGCCTTTTATCTTTTTCTTTTATTCCACCTCCTTTGTTTGATTTGAAAGACATAATGTGATAACACAAAGGAGGCGAATTTTTGAATTCAGTGCAACAATACAAAATGCTTCTGCAAATCAGTTATCAAAACACGGTCGGCATTTAATTAGGTTCTCAGAGAAACATCTGCAGACATAGCCGTTATGGTAGATTGACAGATTTTGCATTTAAATACACATTGCATTTATGATGCTTACACTTAAGAGGAACGAAAAGAATTAAAACACAAATTTCACTTGATAAAAACTATTTAATTGGCATTGAAATATTAATGTATTGCCTACAACTAGAAGTAAGTGACATTATCATCGATTGAAATTTCCTTGAATTTCTTTAATTACGATGTACAAAAAATGTCGTTTGGAAACAAATGTAACCAATCATATGACTTATTAAAAGCTGATAATTTCAAAATGTTGATTAAAATTTCCAGGTCCTATCTACTGTTTTCGACCAAAAAATGAGTGATATATATCGACTTTTCAGTTACCAGTTTTGATTGTGATTTTCTTCAAGTTCAAGAACTAGGGATCAATTTTTGTGGTATTTTCTGGTTTAAAAAATGGGATTCACGCCTAACCCTGCGTTATAATCAGGTTCGTGAGTTATCAGGGCGCGAGTTATCAAGGGAGTGGTGTATTATGGTCATCATCTCTTGATGAGGATGTTGACAAGTCACTGTGCTATCTCCATGCTTGTTAGAGTTATTGCCCATTTTGTCCTGCAGCTGAATGAAAAACAAGACAGAATGTTGTGAATGCAGCTGGTCTTGCAGGTTTTTTAAGGTTGCTGTGAATCTTGATATTTACTAGCTACACATTTCAAAATCAATATGCTACCACAATTATTTTTAAAGAGTTATTGTCCTTTTTCAGTTTCAGCTCTGTACAGTATATAACAGAATTTTGTGACTAACTTCTGTCATGGTTTTCATTGCATTGATGTGAAATTTACTGTGTATTATCATCATTTTCAGAAGATATTGACCAATTGTTGTATGCACACTATTTTTATAAGAGTATGCACTATTTTTTCCTTGAGACTCCATCAGGGGAATTGGAGTAGATTGTAGGATAGGCTGGGGTGGGGGGGCATATTTTGGCACACTGATTGCGCCATTATTCTAGGTAAATTTCTGCAAAATGCCTGAAACATCATTACACAGTACATAACATGGTATAATGTTAATAATGTAACTGAATTTTAAATTTTCTTTTCAGTAAACATTGGCAAAATCTATAACCCCAGTCTTTGTACTTCAGTATGCCTACAGTCAGACATGATGTTGCAATGGTGTCAATTTCCTTTGATTTTATTTTTGCATATGTAAATTATGCCACCTTTTTCGTGTCCAAATTTTCTTCTGCACAAAAATAAAAATGAAGTCAGTACATGTATTAAAACGTTTTGTTGTATTTAACATTACATGTTACAGCAAGCATTAAACATTTTGGTGCATACATGTTATAGATAGGTGTACATGTTATACATAATGGTCACAAGAGCAAAGCATATGGATATTACTGTGGTAATACTGGTGCAAACAATTTAAGAAGGTAAATTTATTCATTCTGATACCAAAATGCTGATATGTAATACAAGCACTAGATGCACAGATAGCAAATTAATCTGTGCATCATGCATAGTCAGTTGCAAATAACTAAAACTGGCCTTGATTTGTTGTCCCATAATATTCTAATTGATTATAGTCTGTGTGTTTGTTGTCCCATAATATTCTAATTGATTATAGTCTGTGTGTTTGTTGTCCCATAATATTCTAATTGATTATAGTCTGTGTTTGTTGTCCCATAATATTCTAATTGATTATAGTCTGTGTTTTTGTTGTCCCATAATATTCTAATTGATTATAGTCTGTGTTTTTGTTGTCCCATAATATTCTAATTGATTATAGTCTGTGTTTTTGTTGTCCCATAATATTCTAATTGATTATAGTCTGTGTTTTTGTTGTCCCATAATATTCTAATTGATCATAGTCTGTGTTTTTGTTGTCCCATAATACTCTAATTGATTATAGTCTGTGTTTGTTGTCCCATAATACTCTAATTGATTATAGTCTGTGTTTGTTGTCCCATAATATTCTAATTGATTATAGTCTGTGTTTGTTGTCCCATAATATTCTAATTGATTATAGTCTGTGTTTTTCATTCTTCTTTTGATTTAAACATTTTCTAGCCCTGGGCTGTAGATTGCAAAACTCAGATTGACTTTGTCATCCATAGAGAAAGGAGCTTTCAAAAATAACTTTTGTAATTCACTGAAACAAAATTTCAAGCATAATAGTTGTATGCTGTCCAGGTCTTATCTGAAAGCATATTGGGGGATGGCAAGTCTGGTTCTGTGCTTTTTATTTTACTGTAAGATGTGCATTGTACTTGTATATGAAAATAATCAGACTCTAAATTTACATTACCTGTAATAATTTAACATATGTGCCATACATTTTTAAGGGTTGGTAAAATATCACAGATCTAGAAGCAGTATTACATCTTTGAATTAAGTATTTATTCTTAACTAGGAATGTTATTTTACAATAAGCAAATTGTTTGGTGTTATAAAATTGGATGCATTTGCAAGATCAAATATATACAATACTATCTGAACAATAATAAGCTATTTCAGACTCCCCGTCATTAAAAAGAATCATCAGTAGCAAAATCAATGACAAAGGATTTTCAGTTCAATAAATTACCGGTACATGTAGCTGATTTATACAAACATTGTAGACCCTGGAGATCATAAAACGTGGAGCTTGAGTCTGAGATTGAGTTTCTGCTGTCATTCATTCAAAAATGAGCTCTAAAAAGTAACACCACATGTGATTAACTGAAACCAAATTTGAAAATCAAGAGGTGTGTATTCTGTAGATGTTTCCATAGATTGCCACCAAGTACTATATGGCATTTGGACAGGTACTGAATGTTAAATATTTTATGCTGATAGTGACATGCTAATGCACCATAGAGTGTAACTGATAAATATTAACTAAGAAAGTAGGTATAAAGAATATATTTTGTGTAAAAGTTATCATTATATGTTCTAAAAAGTATTTAAGAAGTAACTATTGATAGCAGGAAAGTAATAATGATTGTTATTTACATACCTTTAATATGCCTACGTTATTGTAAAGCATATGGCCAAAGTATTGTAATTGTGTTGTTGTCGTCTTAACCTTTAACATGCCTAAGTAGATAACACCGATAATGACATTAACGTATCCAAATGAATGTAAAATTTCTTAAAAAATAAGAACATACAAAACTTAAACACATAATATGTACAGACAGTTACAGATTGATGGACAAAGGGAGACAACATTTGTAATGAACCATGGAGTGTAAATTATAAATTGTAACCAAGAAAGGAGTGTTTAAAAATATACTTCATGTAAAATTAATGTAATGGTTATCATTATAAATTTAATAAATTAACAAAATCATTATAAATTTAATAAATTAACAAGTAATTATTGATGACTAGATAGATAACCCCTTATTGTTGTTGACATGTTTAAGACATGCCTCTCTCTCTCGCTCTCTCTCTCTGGGGGCCCCGAGTGGCTGAGTGGTCTAAAGCGCTCTCCGTTACGGATCACTGCCATCTCACCTCAGTCTGCGTGGGTTCGAGTCTCGGATTCGGCTAATGTGGATATGTGAGAAAGCTTGCCAGTAGCTTCTCGTGGGTCGGTGGTTCTTTAAGGGCTTTTCTGGGTTCTTCCTCCACCATTAATACTGGCCGCCATGTATAGCCTATCGTGTGCTGAAAAATGGCGTTAAACCATACAACAACAACAACAACTCTCTCTCTGCCTCCCCAAAGTCTTATTATAGTTCACTGAGAGCTTCTAGAGTACAAATATTTGCTGCTGACAATGATGGCCTTATTGATATAAAATCAACACCATTTTCACAGAAAATTACTAGATTCCATAAGTCTTCTAGTGAAATATTCCATGTCAATATGACTTTCCATTTAGAAATAGCAGTTAAACAAGATTTTCAAGATGGCTGCGATAATGGTTATATTGGATGCAAGATCTGAACCAGTTTGATTTAAGTACCAACTAGACACTACAAGTAGTCTTTAGGTGAAAACCTTATATTGACGTGTCCTTCAATTCAGAGTTTGATAAAATTTTCAATATGGCAGCCATAATGGAGGTCTGATCAGTACCATTCAAGACTATTCATATTGCATGTATATGCAGCACCTTTTCGTTCAGGATCAGTCAGCATAAGACATTTTCTGCCAAAAACATTGTCAGTCTGACCCTTCATTCAGGATAAGTAGCGATAACAAGCTCTTCAGTATGAATGTATGTCACAGCCATGCTGACAGTAAGATTCACGCCATTTCCCTTTACAATCAATGTCATAGGACTTTTAGTGTAAATGCCTTATCGGCATGACAATTCGTTGAGGAAGAGTAGCGGTAATAAGATTTTCAAGATTGCCACTAAGGCAGCGATATTGGATATATGAGCTGCACATTTATGACCAATCAGACCTTGGGACAAATGTATATGTAAAATTTCTTGGGAATTCTCCAAGTAGTTTAGGAGGAATAACAATTATAAATGGTGATAACCGACAGGTGGATGACAGACAATATGCCATCCTGTTATCTCTTCTGGTATGTGACTTGAACAGATGTAAGATATGCTAGACAATGTTCATCTAATTTTATACGTATCTAAAGTCATGACTTCAATATTTAGAGAGTTTGACAACTTTTTGTGCGCAGAATTCATCTACGACGGCTGCACTTTATTACAGTACATGTCGTGCGCGAAGTTACTTTCATGAAAAAGTTTGTGTTCTTTACTTTCGCCTTTAAATAATTTCCCGGTGACATTAATTTTTGGAATATAAGCCCTACTACCTCCAGAATCATGCCCTCCCAAACACGAAAATTCGTCTCTTTTGTCTAGAATATACAAAGGGAAATAACTCTTGCCCATTATTTCCCCTTGCCGCCTTCAGGTGGAGATAGTTCTAAACTTTTGCTGGTGAACTAACAAATGGATATCTAAGCATTTTTTATTCCATCCGTGGAAGATTTTGTAATTTTGGAGTATATTAAGGATTATTCTACAGGTGGTATTATTGTTTTTTTAAATTTTGACCATAACTATGTTAATTTTTTTCACCTGTACGGACTATTTGCGTTCTCTGACTGAATATATTATATTAGAACGTGCTGACGTTCGTGTTAGCGCACACTATTTATCACGTCTGGTATAGCGGGTGTCTCTGACGTTTATAAAGTAGTTAACTGTACACTTCTTTTTTTCTTTCAAACTTTGAGGTTCAGAATCAATAACGACGACTACTTATGTTAAATGCATGAATGCAAAGCCTGCAAGATTTTTTATGCTTCCTGTCTCATATGTACAATGAGTACATTTCGATTGCACGTAGTATGTGTGGCAGTTGATCGGAGAATACATGATCGACAGTTGTGAGGACAACTGCAAGAAACAGGGAGTGACGTGGCAAACCAAAGGATCGAAAATACTGACGTTTTGAACGTGAAATAAATATTTGGCCAGCATGGTGCGGGACGCCATTATATCACGGGTCAATGGAGGAAGCTGCGACATCTTCACCATCCCTGGAGTTACAGGTGCGTGGTTTGGTACAACAAACAATAGCAGAGCTGATAAGTTCTGACTAAATTTCCACCTCCTTCCGTGTTCTTGTTTAGTCGTGAATTTCGACACTTCGGGAGAGTTTCAACCCAATTCTATGCATTCCAGGTGGTGTGAGCCCCCACCCCCCACCCCGCCTGTAAATCCGGAAGCATGGGTTTTAAAATTGACTTGAATGAACTGTGCCATCTGGTCGCCTGGGTTACCGACCATACCTCCAAGTCGTCGTGCTCTTGATCCATAACGTCTAGCAGCATCTACGTTTTGATGCTGTCTTGGCTGCTGACCGTATCGACCAACCGTCTGGGTCTTGATCCTTACCGTGTAGCCGCATCTGTTTTGACGGTATCGGCTAGCGACCGTACCCTCCACCCGTCCGGCTCTTGATCCATACCATTCTTTGACCACATGGCTTCCGTTTCATATTATCAGTTTTAAGCCAGAATAGACAAACAACATCGGAGAAGTTTAAGTGGAAAATACTATGTATATTTAAAATGAAACCGAACACGTTGGAATCCCTGTTAGCTCCAAAATGAAATGCTTACCAAAAGTAGCCAGGGTTCATACAAAAGATAAAAGCTCTTTTTTTTTCTCTTGTTGGAATTGGCATAAATGAAGTTGGAATCTATTCTCTTGCCTACGTCAGTTTGTATGTAATGAATGTGATGCCAATATCCCTTTATGGCTGATAAGTTTGGTCGAATATCAGACACAAAGACTTAAGAAAGCTCGTTGCATTTCAGCATAACTGCACTAAAGTTCTACAATGATTTCCTCAAGTCACGATGTCTCCAAACGTTTACTGGGCATAAAGAGAATTATGTGGAAATTAATAAAATTAAACATTTTTGAAAATTATGCCATCTTCCATAAAATGTAACATCTAAAGGAATATTTTTATTCGGATTATACTTATATCTATCTAGAAAATAAGTTACAGAACATAATTGTTTTATTCCCGATATACGCCGCATTTTGCACGAATATAATATTTATGAATTTGATCGAAAGTTTTGTTGGAGGCAAAATCTTTCCAGGAGCAATACAATGGAAACAAATTATAGAACATGCTACTTGTGAGTATGAAAACTTGTGCCTTACTGGCATGTCCTACAAAGGATTCAAATATGTTCATACCTCTATAAAAACCCAATTTCATGGCAAAATCCCAAAACAACAAGAAAATTACAGTTAATTACATAGTTACATCCCTTGCAGAACTTCTGATCACTGTTCCAACTAATAGCTCCCAAGTTTGTAAGCACTGCAGCTATTCTTACACAGATGTAATAGTCCATGCGTTTTTTTTTTTTGTTTTTGTTTGGGGGGGGGGGTTGTTTTTTTTTCTTCCTGTCAACGCATTGTGCAACAAAGGGAAATATTTTGGACATATACATAATTATGACGTTCTTGTTGCTGTGTTCCTTCATAATATACCAGGTACGAAATTTATTCAACATCTTCCGTATAGGGAATTTACCAGCGATATCGACTTGCATGATCTCGAAATACTAAAACATTTTATGTCTTCTTCGGTGTTCTCTGCATTTGTAATACGTGGATTCTTTTCTTAATAATGAGACAGATTTTTAAACTATCAATATCTGGAAGACATGTTATCGTAGAAAACATGATAGTCATATCTCCTCTGTGTGTGTGTGTGTGTGTGTGTGTGTGTGTTGTGTGATTTGGACTTTTTAACGTGGCTTTAACAATTTTTCAGTCATATCGCTACGATGTCTGCAGTGTGGCAGTTTATAGTGATGTCTAGCACTGGGGCATCATGCCGCAGACATGTAGCACGATGTCCCACCCAGTCACATTATCTTGACACCAGGCCGACCAGTCCTAACACTAACCTCTTAATGCTGAGCGCCAAGCGAGGCAGCTGTTAGTACCATTTTTGTAAGTCTTTGGTATGACTCGGCCGGGGATCGAACCCACGACCTCCCGCATCCGAAGCGGACGCTCTAACCACATTGAACCACCGGAGCGGTTCTCATATCTTCTTGCACGATATTTATGACATAATATATAAAATAATGAATATGGAACAAAATGGAGATATGTACAATAATTAAGTACTAGAGGGTTTCGCAGGAGTACGTCTTACTTTACTATATAAATATAGTTATCTAACATGAGAATTTTCAAAGGGAAGCTGCGACTCTTAAGTGACTTATGTTCGTCTAAGCTAATTGTATATAACGAAATCATTTTTTTCTACTTTTCCTTTACTACAATGGTCTACGTTTGTATCATTTTTCCTATGTTTGTATCCTATGTTTGTATCCTTATCTCTGAACAGAGGATATAACTATTGATGATGATGATGATGATGATGACGACGACGACGACCTTAGAAATAATTGAATCAGCCAATATAGCACACCGTCAATATTCGTGACAACTTTAGAATTAATAACAGAGGTTCACAATGAATGGGAAATAATTTGGAATTGCAAGCTCAGAAGCCAAAACCTCTTGCACCTCCACTTCGGAGTAGATAAAACATTTCAACCAGGGATATCTGTCTAAAATCATAAAAAATTTATAAGACTATATATTACGGTAAATAGATACAAGTACAGTTCGAGATAGATTCTGTAGCATTGTCAGACATAGTTGATTCATGTCGGGTGATAAACAAGACATTGACTGATATAAATGTTGTGTTCAGCTTATGCGTTGTATGGTACATGTTAAACAAGAAAAGTAATAAGTAGATATTCCGCTTATTAAATCAAACAACAAACATGGAATGAATACAATTATATACATGCCATAAATTAAAATTTGGCCCAAAACAAGGCATTTGTGGTTGGATTTCAAATGATGACAATTTTGATGATGATATGATGACCATAGTCTTTATAGTGGTTGTTAGAATTTAATTAAAGGAACTGATTTAGAGTTTTTGGCCACCTAGATGGTGTCTTATCATTTATTTTCTCAAGATTGTCAACAGTGTTTAACTCTGGTGAATCATAAAATTACATTCCAAGGTAACGCTTCTTTCTCCTACAAGGAAATTCCACGTTGATGGATGGACTGAAGGATCAAATACATAACCCGTATGCAGTAGACTTATCAAATACATAACCCGTATGCAGTAGACTTATCAAATACATAACCCGTATGCAGTAGACTTATCAAATACATAACCCGTATGCAGTAGACTTATCAAATACATAACCCGTATACAGTAGACTTATCAAATACATACCCGTATACAGTAGACCTATAAAATACATAACCGTATGCAGTAGACTTATAAAAACATAACCTTATACAGTGGACTTATAAAATACATAACCGTATATAGTAAACTTGTACGATGTATAACCGAATTCAGCAGACTTGTACAATACATCACCGTATAACAGTAGACTTTTAAAATACACAACCATATACAGTAAATAGATAAAATACACAACAGTATACATTAGATAGATACAATACACAACCATAGACAGTAAATAGATAAGATACACAACAGTATACATTAAACAGATAAAATACACAATTATATACAGTAAATAGATAAAATACAAAACCATGTACAGTAAATAGATACAATACACAACAGTATACAGTAAATAGATAAAATACTTAACCACATACAGTAAATAGATAAAATACACAACAGTATACAGTAAATAGATAAAATACACAACATTATACAGTAAATAGATAAAATACATAACAGTATACAGTAAATAGATAAAATACACAACATTATACAGTAAATAGATAAAATACACAACCGTATACAGTAAATAGGTAAAATACACAACCATATCAAGTTAATAGATAAAATACATAACATCATATAGTAGACTTCTAAAATACAAAGACGTATATTGTAGATGGACAAAATGCATAACGGTATTTTATAGATAGACACCATAAAATACATAACCGTATACAGTATATAAATAAAATACACAAGTTTATACAATAGTCTTATTAAATACATAACCCTATACAGTAAACGTATATAACATAACCGTTTACACTAGGTAGGTTGGGGCCCCGAGTGGCCGAGTGGTCTAAAGCGCTCTTCGTTACGGATCACTGCCATCTCACCTCTGTCTGCGGCGGTTCGAGTTTAAGATTCAGCCAATGTGGGTATGTGAGAAAGCTTGCCAGTAGCTTCTCGTGGGTCGGTGGTTCTTTCCGGGGTTTTCTCTGGTTCTTCCTCCACCATTAATACTGGCCGCCATGTATAGCCTATCATGTGCTGCAAAATGGCGTTAAACCCCACAACAACAACAACAACACTAGGTAGGTTAAATACAGTACTGTATACATGTACAGTTCATAGCTATAATTCAAAGCCTTATACAGGTATGCAGATGATAGATAATAGATCAACAATATATCAGTTTAATGGTATGCTAGGTGTAATATCGTGCCAGATGGTAATGGTACTCTGTCAGACAGAATACGCACTGATGCACATGAAAGGAAATTTGCTATTTAGGAGGTTACGTGTAAGTTATAAAAGATCCGCTAACTAGGATATGAAAAATCAACCAGACTTTAACATTGAAAATCATTCCCGTACAAGAAATAAATGACTCAGATGTATGATAGAGTTTCATCCGGATGCAGATGCATATGTAGGCGAAATTAGCTGTGACTGAATTAACCAACTTACATTGTTTCGTTAATTAGATTTCAGAATTCTTTTTACCCACTAGTCTTAATATTCGATTAGCATATATTATCCAACTTTATCCTTTTCTTCAGAATTGTATACATGCATGCAATTCCTTTCTGCATTGAACGTTATATTAACATTCAGCTTCGGAATCCTTAGTACGTTAAAGTGACGTTACATTTAGCTTCAATTCTCAGAGATTTAATTTGGGCGAGTAAAGGCTTTATTTCAGCAAGTTCAAGGAGCAGCAGAGAGGGTGAACAGACCACTTAAGGGAGTGGTCACCCTTGTGTTTGACCAAAAAAAATAGTGACCCTTCATAGAGGTCAATACCACGTCTACGATTATTGTTTGTCCCAAACAGAATTGTAGACGAGCCCTCTCTGCGGCTATCAGTCTTGGGAATCATCATCTGAATCATGTGAATCTTCATCTGAATCATGGGAATTTGTTCTATGTTTCAAGTAATATTCAAGTTCTGATGGTGGTTTTTCTATTTTTGGATTTATGTTCTTTCTTTTTCTGTAATAGTTCATCAAACTTCTGTATCGATCTCCACCGCAATTTTTACAAATCTGATATAATCCTCTAACGCCGTTGTTACATCCAACACAACTTCGTGGACCAGCATGAAGGTTTTTCTTTATAAGATAATTATGTTTCTTGCAATATTCTCCACGGCATTTTTTATTACAATTGTTAGTGGTTCCTTGACGCAGCCACGCACAGTTGTTCATTATATTAATGATATCTATTTAATTCAATTTAATTTTATCATCACCCCTGTTACCCAAATATTTTATCAAGACCCACACGATATCTTGTTCTTGGATCATGTAAATTTATTGTTATAAATCCATGCGGAGTAGCTTGCGCTCGTGAGAAGAAATTTTTGAATTTAATTATATCCATGTCACCACCACACCAAGTTTGATAAATATTTCTAAGTGTGTGTGTGTCTACGCCATTAAACACAACTAAAATGTTGCAGTTGTCTCTGATCACCTTCGGAATTTGTGTATATCGTTGAGTAACATAGATCACGTCTGTATTTTTATGTCTACCTCGGGAAAATATTCTGGCTGGATTTGATTGTTTATCTAGCATCACATCGTCGTATACAACTAAATTATTAATAAATCCGTCTATGGAATCTACGGATGGTGCTTCATCAATATCGGTTATAAACTCTATAACATCATTATCTTCATCCAGTAATCGCGCGTTTTCATTGAAATCTTTAAGTACATCATAACATCGTTGATCATCAACGGATGGTGCTACTAAATATAATTTATCCCATTTCAACCATCTCATTATCAGATTAAGTAATAATTGCGTCTTACCCGATCCAGATGGTCCTATGATAATCATTCTGATGGAGTTCGGTAGCGCAGGATGGTGTTTAACTGGCTCTCGCTGCCGAGTTGCTGAGAAATCAATTATATCCATATATATTATAACATGAATTTGTATTGTTTACGCTGTAAAGTTAAAACTCCAACTACTGATTTAGCTACGGTTACAACAAAAAATAAAAAAATAGCGTACGGTGGAAAATGTTCTATATGCGGTAGAAAGAAATTTTCGTTTTTACCTAATAAGCGCGGTGGTGATATTGCTAATTTGATGTCAAAGTTTCCAGGTGCTCCATGGGCTAAATACAGTGGAGAAAAACATCTACCGGGATATAATTATTGCGGTCCTGGTACTCGACTCGATATCAGGCTCGATAATCAGGATCAACCAAAACCAGGCGAGGAACCAATAAACGCTATTGATCGAGCTTGTCATGCTCATGATGTAGCTTATAAAAGTCAAAATCTACAAGATAGGCATATTGCAGATGTGAAATTAATTCATGCATTAAATTCTGTAAAAAATAAAAATATTAGAGAATCATTAGCTAATTGGTTAGTAAGATCCTCGATGAAAGGTAAATTAGCGCTAGGGGCTGGTAATTAATAATGGAATTAATTTATTATTCACCAGTTGGATACTGGAGAGGCAAAGCAGCAATTGGTAAACTCGCTGATGCAGCAGCGGTTAAACATTCTACTGCTAAAGCGTGGTTATCCAAACAAGCAATATGGCAAATTTATCTACCACGTCCTAAACGAATTCAGTACGCGTATTTCGATGTCAGTGTTCCTAATGAAGTTCATCAAGCTGATATTCTGTTTTTACCGCATGATACTGTGCGTGTAAAAACGTACAAATACGCGCTAACCGTAGTTGATGTCGCAAGTAGACATAAAGAAGCAGAGCCGCTATCAGCGAAAACATCATCTGAAGTAGCCGATGCGTTTGAACGAATTTATCAACGAGGACTCGGACCACGAGGTGGTCTGCGATGGCCACAGCTACTACAGGTTGATCCTGGTAAGGAATTTCTTGGTCCAGTATCATCGCTGATGAAACGACATAATACCAAAATACGACGAGGTCATACTGCAATTCATCGTGATCAAGCAATTGTTGAGCGATTTAATCGAACACTTGCTGAGCGGTTATTTGGATATCAATACGCGAGGGAATTTATTCAGGATAAAAGATTGGATACTGGAGAGGCAAAGCAGCAATTGGTAAACTCGCTGATGCAGCAGCGGTTAAACATTCTACTGCTAAAGCGTGGTTATCTAAACAAGCAATATGGCAAATTTATCTACCACGTCCTAAACGAATTCAGTACGCGTATTTCGATGTCAGTGTTCCTAATGAAGTTCATCAAGCTGATATTCTGTTTTTACCGCATGATACTGTGCGTGTAAAAACGTACAAATACGCGCTAACCGTAGTTGATGTCGCAAGTAGATATAAAGAAGCAGAGCCGCTATCAGCGAAAACATCATCTGAAGTAGCCGATGCGTTTGAACGAATTTATCAACGAGGACTCGGACCACGAGGTGGTCTGCGATGGCCACAGCTACTACAGGTTGATCCTGGTAAGGAATTTCTTGGTCCAGTATCATCGCTGATGAAACGACATAATACCAAAATACGACGAGGTCATACTGCAATTCATCGTGATCAAGCAATTGTTGAGCGATTTAATCGAACACTTGCTGAGCGGTTATTTGGATATCAATACGCGAGGGAATTTATTCAGGATAAAAGATCTCGCGAATGGGTGGCAAGATTACCAAGCGTGATAGCTGCATTAAATAATGAAATCACACGAACAACCAACATGAAACCCATTAGCGCGGTCACAAAAATAAATATACCAACACAACGAAAAGATGTTGGAAAACAAAAAAATATTAGGTGATGTCACAGTCAGATATTTATATGAGCCTGGTGAACTTGAAGGTGGTAAAGCGAGAGCGACTGATCCTATTTGGAGTGTTACCACACACAAAATATCTACCGTGACAAGATCCACTGGGAGAAACGCAGGCGTTTCCAGACCTGCAATCTACAGATTAGATTTGGCCGCTCCTCAGCGTGGATTTACACGTGAACAACTACAAATAATTCCCGCGGATACACAACTACCACCGCGATCACTTCAGTGATTTCGATCACTTAACTAGCACTAGCACCAAGGGTGCCCGCACCCAAGGCGCCAGCGCCTCTACGTCGATTACACTCAAGACAGGTTAACATGGTATTTTCTCGTGTATGACCGCGACTATTATCTTTTCTATCTACGGTGAATTGTCTTGAATCATTACTCGAATATCGCCATAACATTATACAATTACAACTGGCGCATTGATTATTCTGCTGCTGTTTTAACTCAATAATAAATTCAACATCAAGATCAAAGTCGTGTTTATTTTTTTTTATCAGATTGTTTGTATCCGATTAATTTTTTTCTTATTATATCATCATCGATGATGTTAAATTTATCAACGATTTCAGGAATTATAATTCTACGTAATTGAGATATATTTCTGACCCTCGATACCGCTAAATAAACTAAATTTGACCACTCGATGCGATCGTCTACAATCCAGACTCGTGTATCAGAAATAGTTAATCCCTGAGACGAGTGGATTGTCATAGCGTATCCCAACACCCATGGAGATTTGTCAGCGTGTATTGCATCTTCCACCACACCGATATCAACGGCGACAATATCATTTAATACGAGATTCTGTTTCCTTGACTCTGTCAAGGGTCCTGGAATATCAACATTAATATTCTGTTTTCGTGTATCTGATGGTCTATAACACAACGGTACGGGTAATTCTGAGTATTTTTCTTTATGCAGCTGAAATAACTGTTGTTGTAAAGCGTCTCTGATTATTTTTCTACTTGCTACGATCAAATCGGTGGGTCTCCATAATTTCAAAAAATCACTCATTGATGTCTCTGAGATCACTCCACGTATTATTTCACACTGAATTTTGTTTGATTGTAATCTGATTAATTTTTTAAACTCCCTCAAATTTGCATCAAGAGCTCTATGATCATCATCTATTTCTTCGTAATAATCAACGAAATTTTTTAACCAATCATGTGGAGATGGTCCAACAAAAGGCGGCGGTTGACCATGATCGCCACACATTATTATAGCGGTATTTTTCGTCAACAACCAATCAAGAAACGTTTTTAATGTATCCAATGAGACCGTGCATATCTCATCCCAAATAATTATTTTAGGTATATATTTTTCTCCCATCCGTTCAGGAGTCCATGTATCTCCGCGCCACCGAAAGAAACTATGATACGTACACGATTGTACTTGCCGCTGTTTCATCTCACTTGCAAGTCTATGTGTGGGTGTCAGCACGATTATATCTGAATTTCTAAAAACATTAATCGTTCGAGTTGTTTTGCCGCATCCACCAGGTCCATTGAGATATACTGTCTTATATCTGGTTATTGGATCACTCAACGATGGTGCTTTCGACATTTCTGATATTTTATTACCCTTACGATAAAAATCTCTCATTGGAACATCTGCTGATTCTGCATAATTGTGTAATAGTTCCTTTTTTATTCTCACGAACCCCATCGTTCATCATTACTTGTAAATTTCATAACAGGTTCTAAATATTTACTCGAAATATAAAACGAATCCGTTGCGACTCTGACTGCGGTCTCAGGAAATCTATTAATCATCGATAATTAATTTATAGAAACATAAGCCAACATGGAAGATCTTAGATGAGTATATTGTGGGGAGACGTCATTTATGTAACTAACGATCGTACCTAATTTTGTTCCGTCGGATAAATAAACACTTTCTCGATTTACAAATATATTTTTCGCTGTTGTGTCAGCGATTATAAAATCGTACTCGGCATCATCTAGAATTAATCGTGCGTGATGTCTTTTATAATCATATGCACCACCTTGAGTAAATTTACCTATAATTTTTCTACCGAGATCTTTTGCGGTTTTGAGTTTATTAGGAATATCATCTTCGGAAACATCAGGACATTTTTCCTTAAACTCGCTAATAACTTCAGAATCTGACATGGGCAACCAAACTTTGGTCTGTGCATGATATGATATAATTGCCTCACTGACCACCAACGATGTCAGTATCATACAATCTAGCATATATCGTAACAAAACTATAGGTGCCCAACGTTTTTCACAAAAATGTCTGCCAAACCAAACATAACAAATCTTGTGAAGATTTTCGTTAAACTCGAACGATTCAATACAGGCGAATCCAGTCAGATCAAAATCAGGTAATGGTCCATTAATTGCCACTCGCGTCATCTCGTTTGTTGGGTGACCAAATCTTTCAAAGTACACAGAACAATCTCCGTATCCCAGAAAACTTCCTGGATAACATGCAACCATATCAACCGAAATAACATCATTGTAATTGTATTTGGTATTCCATAATCCGCCATGTCCATATTCGACGCAACTCGCGCGTACGTCCTCGAGTAAATCAAATCGTGTTGGTTTCCATGAATTTCTTTCTCTGGCGAAATGAGCCGCAACAGATGGAACGGTAAAACAATTAGTTAGTAATTTGTCAGTATTTTCCGCGTGCTTGCACTGTAAAAACGTCGCGAGATTTTTCATCTCGTCATGGAGGGATTCTGTGCGATATATTTCACCGTTTGGTTTGACAAACTGATCAAATTCACCTTCCTCATTACTTTTAAATAACCATACCGATACAGGATCGGTTTTACTTATTTCGTTGATAAAATCAAACATATCTGTGGGGTAAAATCTAACAGTTCGATCACGTGGAAATATTGTTACCGCGTTAGTCCATGCGTGCGCGTTATGATCGATAATATTTATTGGAGCTCCCTTCGATTTATATTACGATTGGTACAGAATTTCTCCCGTTATTGTCGCTACGGTTATTGGAAATTTTAATATTTTTCCTAACTCAGCAACATCTTTTATTGTAGCACCGGTATCCTTAACTGAATCAGCCCACGAGTTTATTTTTTCACGCCTTAAATCAGTTAATCCATTTCCACGCATCGCGTTTGTAAAGTGTTCTATTACTCGCTCGGCTACACAATTTAACCTTGAAAATTTCATCGGCGCTAGTTTATCAACGTTGGGTTTTTTATTTATCTCATAGATTCCATAAATAACCGCTGTTACAGGATACGCTCGTTCATAATACGGTTTGTCAATACCCGTCAGTAGACCCGGTCTGGAATTTTTACTTAATATGACAGTTTTATTATTGCCAAGGACGGGATCATATTTGTCACGGATAATCCAACTACCTGTTTCTGTTAATACAATAAATTTTACTCTGAAGAAATATTTTTGATTGCCCTCGTATTCAGCGATGTAGTTAATGATAGTTGCCGCTCGCTTGTCGTTCATTGTGGCGTCCGTGACTTTGTCGACACTGACTTTGTCAGCTTTCTTGACTCCGTCAAGGCGTATGATCTTGAACGTTGACCATGTATGAGATGCACCATCCGTGTAAAATTCTTTCTTGGCGTCGTGAATTTTCGAGATCAAACTTTTATTTTTCGGATCAACCAAATCTCGTACTGGCAAGTCAGAAGATAATCTGTCGAGGTTGAATTTATATTTAACAGGCCTAGTTTGGGATAATCTCTCAAACTCGTTCATATAATTAAAACAAATATTTAAAATAAAAAATATTATATATATATATATATATATATATATATATATATATATATATATATATATATATATATATATATATATATATATATATATATATATATATATATATATATACAATGTCTCAATGCAGATGGTTGATGATCGGCTCAGTAAATCGATGCAACAAATCCTGCAGAAAGGAATTTTGTTGGATGCACTCACAAAACATACGACGAGGAAGTCTAGGACCAATACCATGTCTGCGGTGTGGTATTGGAGTGCGAGGAAAAACAGAATTATGTGGAAAGTGCGGCGGAAAACGGTTCAGAGTACTTAAAAGATATTATGACAAAAAAAATAATAGCGGTGAAAACGCTATAAAATCCGTGGGGGATTATATATCAAGATTTCAGACAAACAATGATTTAAACAAATAATATTATTATTAATGGAGCAAAATATATTTGTCCCACATCCTGTCATAACAAACTATGAATCAAATATTAATGGTATCATCAGACACTGTAGGTTAAAAAAACCAGTTGGTTGTATTAATAATCATGGTTATCTTAGATTTACATACGAGGTGGGAAAGAAACATTATTTCTGTCATAGATTTGTGTATGAGTGTCATAATGGGATGATCAATGACGGTCTAGTGGTCGATCATATTGACGGGGATACTCAAAATAACTCCCTAGACAACCTTCGAGTTGTCACTCGAAGCGTGAACTCTGCATGTGGTAATACAGGAAGATGTAAGACAATCGGAAAGAGGGCGGTAATTTCCACAAACATAGAAACTGGCGAAAAAGTTATATTTCGTTCAATGTGTTCAGCTGCTAAATATTTTGATATTAATCCGTCTTCAGTGCAAAAAGTGGCAGAAAATATATATAAAACCGCTTTCTCGAAAAAATATAAACAGAAAATTACCTTTCAGTATCAATAACTATCATCACCACATTGAATTAATTTTTTTTATTTATGTCACAGTATGTCCTCCATACACTACTGAATTTTTGATTATATAAAAGGGAGATTACTTTGTAATATATAGTTTTCTTCGTAGATTTTTGATTTTTTATGATCGTAATTAGTCAGTTTAAATAATTACATCGTAATTAATTACTCGTAGAAGTATTATTTATGGTTTTTAAATATTTCCCATCATACAACATTACGAGAAATCATGATAATGTTATTGATCCGCAAGGAAGCTGTGTAGGTACAGAACAGAAACCGTTGTCATGGTAATCGATCTGCAGGTGTGTTCATGCCACTGTTATTATTGATTCGCAGTCTGCTTAGGAAAAATGCTGTTTTATATTCAGAAACTGTTGTTATTCAGAAACCGCTGTTTTATATTCAGAAACTGTTATTATTCAGAAACTGTTATTATTCAGAAACTGTTGTTATAAATACAGAAACTGTTATTATTCAGAAACCTCTGTTTTAGTGTAAATATTGGTTCCTTAGCTATATAGCTTAACTATATATTAACTTCCGAAATATATGTTCGTAACAAGGTTTGATAGCTCAATCAGTATGGTATTGGACTGTGACGCTCGCGGTCCAGGATCGAACCCCCATGGCTGACAATTTGTCGGTGGTGTGCGCATAATTGCGATTTTTATAATAATGGGGGAACCGCAAAACCCCCCGCTCAGCAAAATTCAACCACAATATTGACTTGTGGTTGATACATATTTTCGTATCACCCACTGGATTAATTATTGTGGGTGGGATTTTTGCTGAGCGTACATGTTTGTACTGTCCTTAGTTAGTTATATGTTTGTGCCGTCCATGCATAATCTGAGCTCGCTAATACACTCGATAGGGGCTCTTCATTCATAATCTGAGCTCGCTAATACACTCGATAGGGGCTCTTCATTCATTGTATATAACCATTTCATTGTATATATGTTATGTGTATATCCTCTAAACTTGGTAGATTGCGGTGGCAAGCTACGAGTTTAATGAGGATTGTGCCGTCCTTAGTTAGTTATATGTTATGTGTATATCCTCTAAACTTGGTAGATTGCGGTGGCAAGCTACGAGTTTAATGAGGATTGTGCCGTCCTTGTGCCGTCCTTAGTTAGTTATATGTTATGTGTATATCCTCTAAACTTGGTAGATTGCGGTGGCAAGCTACGAGTTTAATGAGGATTGTGCCGCCCCCCCCTCTTGGGCCTTCTAGACCGTTGTTTGGCGGGTTAGGGGCTCTCGTAGAGGGAATATTTGCCTAATGAACTTGGTAGATTGCGGTGGCAAGCTACGAGTTCTTGGTTGTGCTGTCCTTGAAACATCCCGACGAACTCGCTAAACACTCGATAGGGGTTCTAGGGATATTTTTTTTTTATTTTAAAGATTTATAAATTATATAATGAACCATGAAAATATCAATGATGTAATTGTTGCTATTAAAAAATTGAAAAAAGATGGAATTAATATATCTGATGAACTTAATCCTGAAAAAATAGTTTCTGACTTTGAGACTTTACAAGAACGTAAAACCCAGGGGACACACACACTATCATCTGAATACAAGCTCATGAAGCGGATTCAGGCGGCAATGTTTCAGTCGCTAGCTACCGTAGAAGATGATCATGTGAAGGAGTTCGTTCCTCTCTCTGCCGCCGTAGAAAGAATTAAATCGTTATTATCCCACGAGTACGAGGAAAAGAAAACGATTAGTACCCGTATAAGACTATTAAGAAAAATTATGTTAGATCGTGAAACGATCCAGAGTAACTTCGTTACTGGTGAAACGATCCAAAGTAGTAATTCCGATGAAGATGACTGAGATCTTTGATCAGAAATATTATTTCTGAATTTGATGGGTTAGTTGGTACTTAGAATCGAAGATTCTTATTTATGCAATTTATAACTCTGATTGGCTAGTTGGTACTCAGATTTATTATTTACTGAATTAATTTGTTTTTTTACTGAAATTTAACAAAATTGTACAAATTTCTTAATTTTGACTACCATTTACCCCATCAAAAACATAAAATTGTACAAATTTCTTAATTTGAGTACCATTTACCCCATCAAAAACATAAAATTGTACAAATTTCTTAATTTGACTACCATTTACCCCATCAAATTTACAAAATTGTACAAATTTCTTAATTTTACAAATTATTTATTTCTGAATTAATTTATTTATTTACTGAATTAATTTATTTATTTTTTTACTAAAATCAAGAAAAATGCACGAATTACTTGATTCTGACGGGGTAGTTGGTAGTCAAAATCAAAGAAAAATGTACGAATTACTTGATTTCTGACGGGGTAGTTGGTAGTCAAAATCAGGAAAATTGAGCAATTTCGTTGTATTTTAGTAAAAAAATAAAAATCTCAGTAAAAATAATATTATTAATAAATAAAATTAATTTATAATAAATAAAATTTCTTATTTCTGACGGGGTAGTTGGTAGTCAAAATCAAGTAATTCGTACATTTTTATGTTTCTGACGGGGTAGTTGGTAGTCAAAATCAAGTAATTCGTACATTTTTATGTTTCTGACGGGGTAGTTGGTAGTCAAAATCAAGTAATTCGTACAATTTCAGTAAAAAAATAATAAAAATCAGGAAAATTAATAAATCTTATTTTTTTTTGTGATAGAAATTTTAATTTTTACTTTCATCGACCAGCTTTTTTAGCTGCCTAGGCCGATTAATTTGTACCAAACACAAATTTGTGCCAGTAATAATAAAATATTTTTTTATTTATTTTTTTTAAGTTGATCGAATTTGAGTCTGATCTCTGTTACAAATGTTCTTCTAACTGTTAAGAAATCCTCGTGTGTAAAAAACCCTCCATTACATAAAGATCTACGATAAAAGTCTTACGACTTTACATACAGATTTATTACAAGTTCTTCTTCACGTATGTCAATTAAGCGATTAAGGTGGTCTGTGAGCTTAAAATTGATTCGTGTTAACATATTATTGTGACACCGCAAATACACAGGATTAGTTGGTTCTTGCACGATTAAACTTCCAGGGGGAACTTGTGGTGTGAACGTGTACAGGATGTATCCTTGTTGAGCTTGATTTGATCTTCCGAGATCTATTTGATAGCTGCCATCGATTACGTCACAAACCAGATTGACCGCGACCGTCGGTGTTATATTAACGATTCCCGGAGATACGTGTCTTCCGCCGCCATGTGGATCATTATCATATCTGAGAACGGTTGGATATGGTGCTAGTTTTCTCCATGCATCATGTATTTTAGGAAAAAACTCATCAATGACATCATTGACAGATTTTCTTAATTTATCCGGATTATAATCAGGAAACTTAAACGTTACAATGTCAGCTTCGGGTATTTTGTACTTGGCTGCGAAGGATTTTTTATAATCGCTTGATGACTTAAGAACCATATCTCTAATTCTGTTATAGATAACTTCAGAAGAATTAACTATATAATTTAAAACTTCTATGTACCTAATAATATTATCGCGCGCAGATGTTGAATCAAATAAATACTCTTGAAAACTATCACGTAAATTATTTACTTGTATTTCATGGTCTAAGTTTATTGAAGCAAATATAGAATCAATATTCAAAGCAATAACACGTTCATTAAGATTATAAAAAAGAGCTCTAGTATCATATACAGGTGCCCTCCCCCTCCATCCTGGTTTTACTTCTATGTAATCTAACCATTCTGAATTCATTTTAATATCATGACGAAGACTGGTCTTTGACGTAAAATCACCCCTCGTTGGTTCTGGTGGTCCTTCATACACCCTGGGAATTTCAGGCCATCCTAGCACGGATCTGATTGAAGATTTATAAATATCAACTACGTAATCAGGCGAGTTTATTTCAATCGTCGAGGACAGGGTGGGTTCATGAACATTAATTGATATTTTTGATTCTTTTCCTGTTATTGATTTTATTCTACGTTGAAATTCCTCACTGATCTCTTCAATCTCATAACTGCCAGTTGGTATTCCAACAACAACCCAGTCAGGTGTTCCATCGGGTTTGTTCTTGTTAGCAAATACAAGCGAATTATTTGCTGGTGTACCATTAAATGATTTTGATCTGATATTTGGCCAGCTGTAATATACTCGTAATTGTGCTAGTGCTATTTCTTTTACTGGAATTGCAGTGGGAAAATTAACACTAAATTCAGGATTAATTGAACTTACCGAGATCATCGTTATCTTTGGCGGAGTTGTGTTGGTCACGATCTGCTGGAGTAATTCTGTCATTATTGATACTTGTATCTTTAATACCGATACCTTCGTCGTATATTTTGGTTATCATTGAAAATTCGAAATCAGATATAATTCCATCACTGAGACTCGCTGATAACAACGAGGATAATTTCGAGTATGCTACCGTCGCTGTATGTAATTTTATTGTGTAATCGGATAACTTTTCGTTCGTACAAGTACATATTTTTTTTGTGATGATATTAAGCACACCTGCAATAGTTGTTGCTGCTGAAATACAAATAGTTACAGCTACTGGTGCCATCGTTGTCAACGCTGATAATATGACACCGGTTCCAGCAACAACAGCGGATACTGAATAAACAATCACATCAACGATAACCAATCGTCGTCGATATTTTTTACTTTTACTGTATATTGATCGACTTGATCTTTTAGCGCCGCCTGCCATTCACGCGCTTGATTGTATCTGTATTGTACACCGTCCATATATATTTTTATGCAGTAACCAATTGATGTGCTTCAGCTACAAATTCCAAACACCACCAGTAAGATGTTGCGGTTAATGTCTTATCAGCTGCTTCCAGAATAAATATTTCTTCGGTTCCGATATTTAATATAACAGATACAACCCCGGAAAACCTGTCGGTGGAATGACGCCATGGAAACGTTGTAAATATTTCAAATTTTGCAGCACTAAACACAGACAGCCTGTACACGCCAGTGACTGTTGCGGTATATTTGATAGTATTATTTTGTTTTGACCATGTTGCAAATCCCGATGATATCGTGCATACGATGTTTGTGATATGCCCGGGAGTTATTTCAGCTGAAATTTTAATCAAATTGGTTTTATTGATAATCTCAGGAATTCCCGCTATGATGTCTAGCTGTGTTCGTTTGATCGTGTCTAGGTCAGTTTTGATATCAGAAAGTTTTATATCGATGACGGAAGGAGTTCCAAAGAACTTATTTATGGCATCATCGGTTTTCTGAAAATTTCTTCGAAGCCTTGTAAACGCGCCCGTGTGAACGTCATACTCGGCCCGCAGCGTGGATAGTTTTCCATCCACGTCGTCGACGTATAGTTTGTTTGCGACGTCGTTGTCAGATTTTGGAGCTGTTACAGCTACTATTTTGTTCCCGTTCATGCTAAGTTCACCTGTCATTGTGTCACCGGTGTTTCTCACGCGATTAGCAACACTTTTTGCATTTCATCTCTGATGGTTTTAAGTGACATACTTGAATCTCTGATTCTACCACCGTCAGTAAACACGGGAATATTATCCGTAACTGTACCAAGTACTCGTCGAACTATATCATTCCATTTGATATTGCTGGTTTTTAGTTTACCATATCGATCTTGAAAAATAACAACTTCATCTGGGTCAACTCCAGCCAGGTTCATGATATCAGCAAGGTCATCCTTAGTCGCATACTTCGACAGATCAACGTCGCCGGGCTTTTTCTTAACGCGTGAAGATCTTCCGTAAATGTCAACCATTATAATAAGACCCGTTGTTTAAAATGCTTTACGCGCAACAAATCGGTTGCTTGTATAATCGTGCACGACTTTATGTGGCGGCCTGGATGATTTTGATATAGCGTCGAGTACATTAATTACTTCACGGCCGCATATTGGCGGATCTGTCATTGTTTGTGTGGGTAGCGTTGAATACCAAACTTTGGAACCTCTGGTTGTTGCGTGAAGTGGTGCGACATACTTGATAAATTCAACAGGTGGAGCTAACCCGTATGAATCAAAATAAATGATTCCACGTGGATCAACCGCGTATGATACCCAATGAGTACCAGGTCCAGAACGTTCATCGAGATTAATAATACCTGTTTCTAGTTTGTTTGATTGTTTCGGTAATTGATCTCGCATAAAAACACCTCTAAAGGCAGATATTTTTAATTTTTTAGCAGCATCAAGTAAATCAAAATTTGATGCTGGAACGTCTAACGAAGTGATCCTGGAAGCCTTAGGCCTCTCCCCCAACGAGATCCTGGCAATCTTAGACCGCGTCCCTTGTTTTTGTATCCTCGCCCTGTTGCTTTCTTTAGTGCCATTTCAGCAGCTCTTCCAACAGCACCTAACGCGGCTGCTTTTGCTACGGCTGGAGCAGCTGCAGCTATTAATGCCGGAATGGCCGCGAGAAGTGGAAATATACCACCCGTTTTAACCATGTCTTTGATGGCGCTCGGGGAGAGATGAAATTGAACTCCAGTTTTTGATTCTAGGGCTTTATTGAAATGTTTAATCTGATTATTTGTCAGCGATAATTTGTTTGGACCACCACTAATATGATCTCGTTTAAGTGATATTTTAGTTCCGCATTTGTTGGCGGTTTTTGATTGAAGCTTTTTAACCTGACCGGGGGTCAGAGTAACATTAACATGACTATACGACATTTTTTATATAAATAATATTTTTTCTGAATAATTAAAGATTTTCCACTGGTGCATCAACGACCCTCATTCGACCACTACCACCTTCAAGTAACATGGCTTTGTCGCTAAGTATGACCGCGATCGCTCTGTAATCAACACCACCAGTATTTAATGTTGCTTTGAGATGTATATCAACTACAGATTGTTTTGATAGATCAAGATGTTCTAATGAAAAATAATAAATCGGGTACAAGTTTTTAAAATCTAGTTGTGATATTTGCAACCCAGTATCAACATTTTGATCACGTCCCATAAATGACATCAAACGATGATATGCACGTCCTATATGATTTTGTGCATAATTTAGTTGTATATTCTCCGTTGGTTCCTGTTGTCCGTTTATCCGTAAGGAAATATTTGTGAGACCTAGTTGGTCACATATCATATGAGAGTGAGTTTGTGAGTTTAAACGATTAGTTCTCTGAAAAGCAATAAAAATATGTCGTGGTGCAGAAACACCCTGTTGTGATGCTATATGCCATGTAAACTGACCGTTAACGTTAGTTTGCATGCTATCCGTGCTTGTTGTTAACCATGACAACAAGGATTTACCACCTGCATCCATGAAAAAAATCAGTTTTTGTTCTTCTGCGATCGTTGGAGTCATTACCGGCATCCACAGTGAAAGTTTCGATAATATTACTTTACCAGCATCACCAACGGGTCTCCACAGAGCATCATTATCATCGTTCTTTCTTACAAGAACAACCGTGTGTCTAGCTCCAAAAATAACCTTTTTAACATTCCTGCAAAATCCAAAAATATGCGATAGTGGAATTGTACATGAAAAACCTCTATTGCCTTCTAGCAACATATTTCTACGTGCTGCAAATCCCAAGTTGAAATTTTCACTAGAACCGTGAACCACTGGCCACACATCAACATCATTGTTATCGGCAAAATTTCTTGGTCGTCTTATATTATACGGATCACTTTCAGGGTTATTGGAGTTATCTTTCACAAACATCATTGTGGGACCTGCTGATCTTGTATAATCATCAGAATATCTTGCTAATCCTATTATTGTTGTAGCAACGTCGACATCATTCTGAATTGATTCAATATTTTTTCCATCAATCATATGTGTGGCGCCACTAAATAATGCCATGATCCCGTTGTTGACAAAACCAATTTTTACTGGATCTGCGTAATTAGCATCGTTTGTTCTTATAATTGTACCTTCTACCTCAAGAAAGGCATCAGCGGGTAAAAAGTATCTACTTGTGTCATGAACTTGTAGTTCAATTCTTCCACGTTGATCTGGTTGTTTTGCGTCATAGGAATAAAATTGATAATCACGTACCGATTCATCCTTAAGGACGGGTGCTTCCATGTCAAATGCTGTGTCGGATACACGCTTGAACATTTTATTATAATTATTTTTCGTCTAACACGTTGATTACCGCGTTCGGGAAATTCCACCTCGGAAAGTTCCACTTCGGGAAGTTCCACTTCCGGATATCAAACTTGAGATATTATTTCCAGATTCACCGAGTCCTTGATCTGCTAACGCTGCTAGTTTTTGATTTGCAGCTTGATTTATTATTTTACTGACATCTGCAGGCATCACCTCAGTACTTGCCAGTTTCACTGGTGGTTGTTGTTTTCGTCGCAATAATCGTGCTAGTCTTTCTTTGATCGCCGAGAACGCCTTCCCAGCAACATTGACAATTGCACCAGGAGCTTTATCACGAACAATATCAATAGCCTTCATCGATAATTGTTTTGCAACAGGTGCTACTTTTGGAGCTATCCTTGTAAATAATCCCCGAATGACATCACCAAGTCCATCTCCGTAAATAACACTATAGATTGGTAATCGTGAGTTTACCGCTCTGACCTGTGCGGGTTTACGATGATTATCATGCACAATCATCTTATTTTATTTACCATTTATCTAATCGCGGTGACTAATCATCAACGAGCTCATCAATAAGTTCTCGGTAAACGCCGATATCCATGATACCACCTTGAAATAGTCGCCGACAAATATCAGCTGCTTCATTAATTATTTCTGGTGAATTATTTCCGGCACGTTTTCCTCCTATGAGAACTTCTAACCGTGACACGTCATTGATGATATTATCAGGACATAAACTAGATCCTGTTTTAGGTTCATCTTGAGGTGGTGGTTGCATTACCGGAGTAAGTACTTCAGTGGTGACCGGGGGTGAGTCACTTCCTCGAAATCCAGGTGGTGAATCTGTCGGTGTAAATGTCATTTCCGGTGCAGAAATTTTACGTAAAGGTGAAGGAATTTTCTTCGAGGGGGGTGATTTAAGTGACTCTTTAGCCCTTTTAATTTCCGACTTCAACCTTTGCTGCGGCGAAGAAGATTGCTGTTGTTCTATTTGTTGCAGAGGTGGAGGAAGCTGATACTGGGAGAACTCTCCTTGTTCTGGTTGTTCCCGTCTCTCTCTGTAAAGTCTTTCTACTTCTTCATTAAGTCTTTCAAATTCTGAACCTCTAGCTTGTTTTTTATTGTAATATACGCGATATATCCATTTAATGAAATTATCATCACCTGTTTTTTCATAAAAGGGTTTTAAAAAATTAGATTTATTAGATATATTATCTAATATTATCTTAGGTAATTTCTCTCTTTTAGTTTTTCTAATTTCCTCAACAACTCCTTCGTTAAATCTTGCAATTAATTTTAAGCTCTCTCCTGCTGATTTGGATTTAGATGCAAGTTTTTTTCTCACATCGGCGACTTCAGTACGAAGTTCTCCAATACCTTCAAGTATTTCCTCGCCAACAGGTGGAGGTTGAGCTGCAGCTATGTCAGTTGGAAGGTCTCGTAAAATCTTCTTTGCCTGTTTAGTTCTTCTCGCTATTTTTTCTGATACCGGAAGAAGATCTTCTTTGATGACAGTTGTAACTTTCTCAGTAGCTGCAGTGACGGGCTTAAATAGTTTTTAGTTTCTTCTTCATACTCAACTTGTGCTTCTTGCTGCGCTTGTAGATTTTTTCTAAATGAGTCTCTGACAGGAAGAAGTTTTTTAATTGTTTCTAATCGTTCTCGTGCTGTTCTTGCAGTATGAGATTCTGGATGTATCATTTTATTATAACATAATAATTTAATTAATATCAGCAGAAGGGGAGCAGCAGAGAGGGGCCTCTACAATTCTGTTTGGGACAAACAATAATCGTAGACGTGGTATTGACCTCTATGAAGGGTCACTATTTTTTTTTGGTCAAACACAAGGGTGACCACTCCCTTAAGTGGTCTGTTCACCCTCTCTGCTGCTCAAGGTGTTGGCTTAAACCTTTGCTATACTTTGTCTAAATAGTTAGGTGTCGTTGCGGTCCAAAACCAGTTAGGCCGAAATGTTTCGTCCAACTATATAAACTTAGATGGTTCCGCCGATATATGTGGGACAATACGATCCACTATACTTTAATGCCGATATTATATGAAATGTACACGTTGATTCAGCCATATTGATAAAGAACATTTGTAAATTATTAGACAAACAAGTACAATGTCTTTGTAATTATGATTATGTTATTTTAGTTAATAATTTATAAAAACATTTTGTGCAAAAGTTGTGTTTTTGATGCTTATTTAAATTCGCATGTTGAATTATTTACATCTGAATTTGTATCGTTAAAAGTAATATATTTATGTGTACTTAAATGTGATTAAAAAAAGAATTTTTAAATTTAAATGTGGTTAAAAAAGAATTTTTAAATATTTTTATATATGCATTGTGTTTGTAATATTAACAACATTGATGTAAATGTATACTAATGAGGATATTTTTATTGGTTTTTAATAACTTCACTTGTTTAAGTAGATTTCTGTCAAAGTTAGTTTTTTTTTGTATCATCAGCTTTATTATAATGATTAATATATGTAACTGTTAAGTGTAAACGGTTATTTTGTTATCTTAGAATGATTGTTATAAGGTTCCGTCGTATAGGTGAGTCTTTATCAAGAAATATTGAAGCAATACCTGCTCCACTTGACATTATCTTAACATTATGACTGGGTTTTTCGTGAAAATTTTCAATGTTTGTTCATTTGGAAGAATCTACCTTTTGACTTGTGATGGAACTTTTAGGACTATCTGATTCACAATACTGTTCTTTTTTTAATATGTGCACTTTGTATTCTAGGGAAATACATTATAAGTTGAATTTTACAAAACTTTTTGGCTTTTACCCTTTTCGGTGACTTAGTTTAAGGCCACATAGTCGTAACAACGTCAAAAGCGGGGGAGGCGTTAAAGCAGAAACAAAAACTCATTATAGTAATTCATTACATAGCCTTAAAGATGAAGATTTAAATTTCAGCTGACTCACATAAGACACTAGGTATATGTAAGTTGATTTATAATCACGTGATAATACACAAAGAGTGATTTTGGAAAGCTGTTTCTTATTGCAAATATAAATCTCACACATGTGGGGTATCATGTTTTCAGGAAATAGCTGCACCTTTTGCAATTAAAATGGTCACTGGAAAAAATTTAAGAAAACTTGTTTTGCACATGGTATGCACAGTCAGTGTTCACAATCAATATACTTTTTCTGCCGATTCACTATTGACCAATAGGAGTTGCTCTGTATCAGAATCTCTGAGAAAAGGTAATTCAGATCCTTTTATATCAAATGTTTGTTTTCGTTCGATGAGGAAGGGAACTAATTTATAAGGAAAACTTATTTGCACAAACATAACATACAAGCAAAGCACATATGTTGCGAATTAGGGCGAGGTTTTAGGGTAAGTATTATCAGTAGCGGCAGTGTTTTAATCATCTATACTTAAATAGCAAATGTGAACGAAAAAGTAAGCTTGTGAGTTTACATGTACATTTTTAAAGGGAATGTTGTATGCTGTCACGAGTGACATGTAGGCAGTTGAAATGTTTTGTACATAAACTAATGTTTATGTTGGATTTTAAGATTTTCACTGACTCTGTGGCTACCGTTCAAGATTCATGACCGAAAGGGTCGGCTAAACTGATGTGTCCCTTGGCCATACACTTTACTCCAATTGCCTGGGCATTAAAGTAACCTACTTGTGTACTTTGCTATAAACTATCGAACCAAACTGGATTGGATTTTCGTTCTGATTAATCGAATATCCTTGAGTCAATATAGCGGCAATTACTATCAACCTCACATCAACTCTTGAAATGAGGACTGTCGTAATAATGCATGTTCTGAGTGGTCTCGCTGTCAAGACGTTTACAGAAGTTCGTTTTGCAATTTTATGTTGTGTTGTAATTGACAAGATGTGAAACACAGACTTACACCAACATTGCGCATGAATATCTGGAACATACCGTACAAACGTACTGCTAATTTGACAAATGAAAATTGAAAAAGTGAAATATATAAGCCTTCACAATTTAATTATGCGAAAGTAGTCTACTGCCATATCAGAAAAATAAACTGTAGTTTTGCTCGACTTGTATTTTAAAGCTGTGGAGAGAAGTTTCATGTTATCATGCACACAAGCTATATGACTTTGAAACTCTAACAAAGGAAACGAACGAAATATATTACCGTTTTCGCGACTGGTTCATAATACACATTAGTTTAAGTACTGTAACCTCCATACGGATTTTATGTTCCGTTTGCTTTATGGCATTGTTATTTGAATATTTTTAATTGCAACCTCCACAAGGATTTTATCTACATCTATCCTTAGTTCAATATGGCAATTACATTGTT